>CM066570.1:6725000-7925000 GCA_033816785.1 Picus viridis
GCCTAAATCCACTGTGGGGAATTTTGCAAGGGAAGTCTCAGATGTGCCTTTGGATTTACCCCGATTTCTTGAAATCTGGGTAGGGTCTGATCTGTGAGACAGGGAGCAGGAGATGGGTTGTCCTTTGTTGTTTAAAAAGGGAGAAAGAGAGTTAGTCTAAACATTCATAAGGAGCTGAAAAAGTTCATGTTTCAAGCGTGCTCAGAGTTTTGAAACTTGTGGAGATCATCAGTGCAATAAATGGGTGATTATTCCTCACTGATATTATATAAACAAGTCTGGCACTGTAAGTGAATACATTATTATTGTACACTTGAACGTTTTGTGAATTTAATCTGCATTCCACAAAGCAGCCCAGAAACTGGAAATTAAGGACCTCCTCTTACATGCTGTGTATCCTCTACCCCAGTGTCTTTTCCATGTGCGTTCAATGTAAAGACAGAATGCGTTAGGCAGCATTTTTCTTAGGTATTTTTATTTTACGTAACAGCACTTGTGACTGTAACCGAGGAGTTCTTTTTCCTTCCTCTATGTGTGTTTTACTTATAAGCAATGCTATACTTCAGCAGCAATATTGATGTGGAACAGCCTTTTCGCACCTTCCCCTGCCCCCGCCCCCCAGCCTTGATCCCTTTTGCAGTAGTTCCTGCTGTTAAAATGGGCTTTACAGGTATTGTCTTTCTTCTGTTAAACTGTACATTTTCTGTAAGGTGTTTGTGTGTGGGGGGTGTGTGTGTGTTTCCTTTATGACATAATGCAAGGCATAGCTAGGTTGGGAAAAAACTCGAGTTTTATAGACTCTTTAGTCTCTGTACTTTCGTATAACTTGCCTGGGAGAGCTTGTTCATTGTTACGTTTCAGGAGACCGAGTTGCAACAGTGGAAAGTCTCCTACGAGTTTAACCACAGCACTCTGTATTTACAGTGAATGAAAGCAGACCAAGATTAACATACTGGGAAAAAAATAGATGGAGTACATTAGTAAAATAAACATAGGTCATAATTGTATATTTCTGGATTTTTAAAGAAGTCTTACAACAGGGGGGAAAAAAACACTACAGTTGAATCCTATTTTAATGTCGAGCATTGCCAGAAAATGGCCATACTGGGTGCAAAAGTAAATGTGATAGTAGAATCTTTGCAAATCATTATGGAATATATTTGGCTGGTAAGTGGAAGTAATTTATCCTGAGTTTCTAAATTAGATGCAGTCAATTTAGAGTATGCTACATGCCTAGTTAATGAAGATCTTTAAAATGTTCTGCTGTGATGTTCCTTGTTTTATCTAGAAGGTTTTACTGTGAAATAATGAACAGATGCTAGTGCACTGCTTCTAGAGGTTTTCATTTTGTTTTGGTTGGTGAAGGGTTGTGTTATAAATCACAGTGAGTTCTGCTCCAGAAACTTTGTGATCAGTTTCTAAATTGAGAGTCAAATTTTGTCTGAGATCATGCCTGAAGTGTAAAGTGTGGTATATGAAGTAAAAGAAAGTTTGCTTAAAAAGTTAAAACCTTATAAATCTGGGGTTTGGTTGCAGACAATTTTTCCTTCACCTATTGTCTGTACGAACATACAATGAAGTCACGTTTCCACCAGAAAAATCTGCATTTTGTATTCACAAGAACGAAGTAAAAAGTTTAAAATGTATAGATATTATATTCTGGTTTTAAATCCCAAAGCAGTAGATTGAAGTTTCTTCTTTTTAGCTTGATCGATAAATAAATGGTTAGCTATTTTTCCTGAGACTATGAAATGTGAAGGATATTAAGTATTCTCCATTATCCCTTCCCCCCCCAACCCCCTTTTAAACAGCCCTTAGGAATAACATTTCTTTAGTCTTCCTACTTGGAGGGCTTCATGTTTTCTATTTGTTTGCAAACATATAACGAAAGACTGCAATTATAAAGCTTAAGTTTACTGTGACTTTCTACCTTAGAATTTACTCCATAGAACTGTTGAACTCCCAGCTACCGATGTCAGCAGAGTAAACAGATTTATTCTCCATTCAAAATACAAATTCTTGTTTTGCAGTTGGCATTTTCAATGACCGCTAGGCATTAATATTTCATGCTTCAGTAGTGCAGTGTAAGTGTGGCACATATTATTTTACATTTGAATAAATGTTATGAAAGCATTTGTAAAAAAATGGGGGGAAAACAACAACAAAAAAACCCACCCAAAATATATATCAGAACTCTTTCAGCTTATCAGGAGAACATGAGATCTTGAAAAAAGAAAAAAAAAAAAGCTTTATTCCTCAACAGATTACACTGTGTGTTTTAAAACTTCAGAAATTAAACAGGGCTGTTTTGTTTCGCCTTGTGGGTTGGTTTGGGGTTTGGGTTTTAGCAAGCATTTCATTCATAGAAACTAAACGCTTTGTTCTATATGTTCTAAGTCTCACCAATGAGATAAATAAATTGCTTCATCGGATGGAACATAATTATTGAATTTTGGCACAACTTCAGTGAACTCTGCCATGAAAGATTAATGTGCACAATGCGCTCTTAGATTCTAAAGTAGCAGAGTAAGATAAGGGAACTGTATAACAGGCTCCAACCTTTGTGGTTTAGAGAATATAGAAAACTATGGGCAAATGTTAACTTTTTGATATAAACTGCTAATGATAATGTTTTGTCATCTGGGTGGTAAAAACTACAGGAGGAGAGAAGAAAATCCAATTTAATGCAAATTCTCTCCATTTCTTTCTTGCTCCGATTCCCATTTTTCAGTATTAGAATACCCATGATTGCTCTGTATTCTTATGAAAAGGAGAATGTTGCAGGAAGAGTACTCACAGTATCCAGTAATGTAGTGTGCTAATGAAATCTCTTCTATATCAGCATGCCATATGTGGTTTTTCACTAGAGTTATGATTTTGATTTCTGATTATGCTGCAGTGAATTCAGAATACAAGTAAGATTGCACTGCCTGGCTGAAGGCTACATGTAATCATAGCAGTGTTATTACTCCCTCTCTTTTCTACCAAGTCTTGATAGTTTAAAACATTTGCTTCAATAGACAAATTGTGGTTATAATTTTAAAAAATATATTCCTATTGGCTTTTAAATAATTAGTGCACCCAAATAATGTTTTTAATTGAGAACAAAGATGCATTGTCCTTCCAGTCAAGCTCCCTTAGCAGAGCCAATGAGAGCGCAAAGACTTTTTAGCATTTTCGGCCACTTTGCTATAGGAGAGAATAGGCACAACATTAACCCTGCTCTCGGGAAAACTACTGAGGCTCTCTCAGCAGCACTTTTCTCCTACAAGTAATACCTCCCCCTGCTCAGCCTCCCTGGCACCCTGTGCCTAGGCCCAGATGTTTCCCCTTCTGCAGATGTGTGTGGCCCCAAGCACCACCAGTCCCTGGCCCTGGAGGTGGTTTCCAGCAGGTCTCAGGGGCAGCAGCGTGATGGGCAGACTCCAATGAGGCCTCAGGCATGCAGTCTGCCTGACTGTCCTGTTCTAGGAGTACAAATCCAGTGCACCCAAATGCAATCAAAGGGATTTAGGCAAGGGGTATGCATCCATGGTGTGGAGTTTCTCTGTTTACTCCCTGCTTCAAGGCTGTTAACCTGCTATTAAGGCTGAGTGTGTTCAGTTCAGTGTTTTAAAATGGCAGGTATCCAGGATCTTGGATATATTTCATGACTTCTGTGGCAGTTTTCAACCCACCACAACTTCAAAGACATTTCTGCTCTCCTTCCCGGTCACATCCTTAAGCTCATGATGACAACATTACAAGTGGGATAGTTAAAGAGGTATAAGGGCAAGAGGCTGAACTAGGGCCCCTTGCAACGAACAGAGAGAATCTCTCTGACTTTGTGGCTGTTTGGATCCAGCACCGTGTGACCTGGCTGCTCCATGATGCCAAAACCTGTCTCTTCTTATTTCCTGATGGAATTAGCATGATTGGTGTTGCCATCTTCCTCAAGCAGCTTCGCGGTCTTCATTGGCACTCCTCAAAGAGGATGTTTTACCGAAAGAAAAGCTTGAAAAGCTTGAACATGCCTTACTTGTGTCATAAAGAAGCAGACATCTGAGTGCTTATTTTGCCCATTTGCAGTCTTTTCTGTCATCCTTCACCTCTTCTAAAAAAGTCTTGTGGCTGACCTTGATCATATCAATTCATACCAGCATTTCAACCAGAGTTCAGAAAGTGCAGCTACCTGTCTTCTAATGTATCCCTTTTTAAATGCTGCATTAGATGGTTCATGCCCGAGATTAAGTGAATTTACATTCCAAATGTATTATTTTGGTAAATAGACAAAATTTTATTTAAGTAAGTTGATTTCAGGGTACCTTAATCTTAAAACAAATAAAGTTTATTTTTATCTTTTGCAGAGTACTGTAGAGTCCTTTAGTCTTTGTTTGCCTTTTAAGTACATAGTTGGGAAACCTCTAGAAAGTTATATTCAGAATGTGCCTTTATTCAGATGTAGACCACAATCCTTTTTCTTCTTTTTGGTTTAAGCAACTCACAGAAGTGAACGTTTTATTTTATCAGACTAAAATCTTTACCACATATAATGAAAGGAGTAGTAATATTGTGCTTTCTTTGAATGGGCAAGACATATATTTACCATGTGAAATCAGGTTATGCTTTTATGGCATTTGGGTTATGAACCATTAACACATTCAGTCTCTTAAAACATTGCAAACATTTTTGCAAAAGTTACATATATGACCCAGTGAACGCTCCTTACTTATGTTGTTTAAATACATACTAGTAGGATGAACATTTAAACGCCTACCAGGTTCTGAGATGACAAAAAAAGGTGCATTTAAAGTAAATCTTGCTGTTCCCTCTCTGCTGACCCGGAGAGTGCTGCCTACCGTAGAAGCAGCAGCTCTCCTGGGTGGTGTGAGACAGCGGCACTGGGACGCTTCTGTGCTTCGGTGAGGCTGTGCATAGCTGTTGGGGGAGAGTGGTGGGAGGGCAGGAGCAAAGCCAAGGTACTTGTGAGTGTACAGATCAATTGTTATGCTTGGTAGAGAGGGAGCATAGCAACTGTCTCAGGATCCCAGGCTAAGAACTTCTTTGAGCCTTTCTCAAAGTAGGAATTTCTTTCATTTGCGATCCCAGAGCCCTTGGCAGCGGGCAGCGAAGTTACGTGGGCAGTGCACTGAGAGAAGGCTCGGTCCTGCAAGGGATCATTTGTGGCTTCATGAGTTATTGCAAAACTTAAGTCCTGAATTAAAGGCAGAAAATATGAGACAGGTGAATGTGGCTTTTTAGGTAGATAATAGTATGGAAGCTTTTCTTTCAATCATAGTAAATGATAAGCAGATTAAATTATACTAAAGAAATATTTGGACTTTTTTTTATTTACTTGCCCATTGTGCAGGTAAACGTAGCAAACTATCCTAAAATATGGTCTCTAAAATTGTATACTTTACATTCTGCAAAGTTAGACATACTGCTCTCCATTTCTGATGAGTCTCCCTGGGCATGCCAGGTCTCCCAAGGGCTGTGTTACAATTGCTCAACCTTTCCATTTTTTATGACATACGAAATTTTCTTACACTGTCTTACACTTTTCCAAAATACTGAGTCTTGTAAAGAAGGAAAAGATTCCACAGACATCTAAAGCTCTTTTTTTAAATTATTTTTTCTTTCCTTCGGAACTGAAGAACAGTGATGCAAAAAAGCTGTTACGTTTGGGTGGGGCAGGAGGGAGTAACGGGGGAAGGTTAAGTTTAGAAAACCCAACCTAGTCGTGTAACTCACAATGTCTGCAAAGCATGAAAATATTTATGACAGAACTGAAATACTGTTAGGCTGACAGATCACAGCTGAAATAGCTTTTTGTAGTCTCAGGGCATGGCTGAAGATGCAGAGTATTTGACTGCAGCACTCCTATAATAATAGTAGGAAGGAAACAAATACTGGAAAGGAATTCTAAATGCTTACAAGGTATCTCATTTAGGGGCATACATTAGTTTGCTAAATTTCAATTCCCAGACAGGTAATCACAATTGCTAATGTCTATCTTTTATGACTTTCAGAGCAAGAGAAGCCAATGTTAGGAGCCTGCATATTGTGATATCCTCAGCGGTAAGTACCCTAACTGCAATCAAGTTTATTACATTTTTGCAGAGTAGAGGCCTTTTCAAGACCACACTTGCTGCAGCTTAGTCACACAACAGCTTCAAATGTCATTCTGGAATAATAGGGCAGTAATGTGATATACTCTATAATGAAAATCAGTGTAAAGCACAGGTGGTTGCTAGCATTTGTGTGGTCAGATATAAAAGCTTCACTGGGTACAAGCTACTGCTTTCCCACTGGAGGAAAGTATAATTAAAAGTGGTTTCCAGATGTGCTGGCACACATCTGCCATTTTACCAAAGTAAATGTTGCAAATGCCGAGCGAGCTCTGTTGCATTCGTCGTTACGAAGCTGTTGATGGGTTTTCAGGTAGTAAAAAGGTTGAAAGCATCAACACCCCTGCTGTAAAACCGAGGTGCCTTTAGACAACAAGTAGTAGAATTTTATGTTCGCATTGTGTTCTTGGGATTTTCTGTGAGTAGCTCATAGATGAGCTGTGGCAAATATGCAAAGTTTATCTGGACAATAGCACTTATTGCATGAAGAAAAAAATGATAAGTGATTCCTTGCTAGCAATTATACTTGCTACCAGATAGATCTAGCAAGTTTAGGCTTGTTTGTTTGTTTTCAGTGCAGTGAAATAAACACTAGCCTAAACCACTAGATTTCAGTCCCTTTTTCCTAATTTTCAAGAAGTGCAAATAGTCAGACAAAAAGAAAAATATAAGATGCTGAAAATTTACCTGTAATTTCTCTCAGATCAGAATACAGAAGAAGCTCTGTACTTATAGGCTTACCTTACGCATCCTAATTTGAAGTATTTGGGGGAAAAAAATAGCACAAAATTCAGAAGATATGCTAGGCTTTGAAATACCTTTGAGAGGAAAAAACAGATCTTTCCATTTAGCTAGATGTAGATTTTGGGAACAAACCTTTTCAGCCTACTATTCAATTGATTTTGTTAGAACTAGCATTGCCCCCTGAAAATGTTCCTATTAAAATAGAATCCTTCTTTCAGATGAAAATTTTTGCAGCTCTAGAAGTTTTAGCTACTGGTTGCTGCTTGGAATAAGCGCAGAGGAAGAATGCTGTGACTGCCATCTCCTTATCGATGCTTCTCCCCGCAGTGCACCAATTAGTGATGTCTGTGTCTTCCAGTTAATTTGGAAGCAAATGCAGGATGAGATCTCCTAGCCCAGGGGTCTTGGACTGTTGACAAGGCTGCTAGATATTAAGAAAAGATTTTAAAGGATACTGTGTGTAATATTTCCTGACCTTTGCATTTCTTTCTTTCACTTAGTTCCACAAATGTGACTTCCATCATTCCTTGTCAAATGAGAGTCTAATCCTTAGCATTTAATTTAGGGAAATGCTGAGACCAAGTAGATGAAATGTTTTCTGGATGTTTCTTCTTTGTTGGACTTCACATAGAAGTTGCTTTTTTCATTTTCATGCTCTTTCTAGACTAAGCATACTTGAAACATGCTTTGGGGTTGCGGAAAATTGAGCTAGTCAGAAAAACATCTGCTCAGATCAAATAAGCTTTAATATAAAACTTGACATGTAGTCCATACTCGAATGTTTTGAATAACTTGCATGTATGAAACATTGTAAGTGGTTACAAATTCACTGACAGATACGGTGAGGGATTCAAAATGCAGCCCTGGTAGTAAAGACAGCAAACTGTCTTATGTTTTCTTTTCTGTAATAACATAATGACTTAGTAAGGTCCTAGGGGTGGTAAACAAGTGTGTTCTGGCTTGAACATTTTCACATCTCTGAGCTAAATGGTCCAGATCAGCACAGCACATCTGATCTGTGCCATCTTGAATATTCAATGAAACAGATGCAGGATATTAATAACCTTGTAGTGGAAATGCTGATTTCAGAAATATTGGCTGTTAGTACAATATACCATTTTTCTTTATGCTGCAATGGTTTGGTATATTATAAATGCTCTATCTTGGTATAAAGACTTCACATGTGGGCTACCAGTGGCTGGTTTATGTGCATATTTACTAACACATGCACATACACTTTGTATTAAATCACACTTAAATCTCTGTTTGCCCAGAAGGTAGGATTTTAACACCAAACTGTTATGTTTGTTGTTTGGTTTTGTTTTGCTTAGGTTTTTTTTTCTGGTAAAATGCAAATCAACATCAAACTTAGAAATGTCTACAAAAGTACAGACATTCAGATGTGAAAATGTACAAAATGAGTACTACCTAGGCACTTAACTCGCAGTCTACTGCAATTAAGGCTTGTTAGTGATCCCTCCCCTGAGCTAGCTGTTTACGTCAGGCACCAGTCCTGGCCAGAGCCACAACCTAGCTTGCAGTTTGTGCACAACAGTTATGCATAAGGGTCAATTTTCATAGAAGCTTAGATGAGTTAGACAAATAAGTAGCTTACTGATAAAATACTGGGGGCTTATGCCCTTGGAAACTGCAGAATTTTGAGTGCTTTTTGGTTAATCATATTCTTATTACTTGAAAAGTAAAATGCTGACCTGGCTGGGGGAGATGTCAAAAAGCCTTTTGGGGCTGTGCATTGAACAAGAAGAATAAGGCAGCTTAGCAAAGATCTTGCCCCGACTGATGAATGCCTAAGACAACCCACCAAGGTATTTTCTCCCCACAAGTGCAGCAAACATGGCCAGTGTATTTAAAAGAGCTGAGGCAATACTCTTCCATGGTATAAACCTTTATCAGACACTGAGCTGAATCTTATAAGGGGCCAGTGATTTGACACTTGTGAGTGGAGAAACTATTATGTGTATATGACACTATTACTGCTATATATCATCAGTTTTACAAGGACATGCTTTTGTGAATGTCGAGATCCTTGGTTTTGGTAGAATTTCAGAGTTCAGCATGTGAAATGAACCTTATTTTATCCACAAAAAAACCTGATACTCCATGCTTTACATAGCATTCTTTATCTGTTTAGAATATCTGTTTTTGCCTTTGGTGGATTGCAACAGTTTTTTGTAAACCAGGATTGTTGCCAGCATTTCTTATGACTTCTGGATACCTATACTTCACTTTAAGTTGGAGACTTCTGTTTGTAGCTTCACACTTAGTAACTATAAGAAAGTAGTTTATAATGTTTAAAATAATCAACTAACACCATGAGGAGAATAAGTCATTAAAAAAAGGAGGATTCTTTCATACTAAGACTATATGCCAAAAAATATTACCCTAATGATGAAAAAATGAAGGAGGATAAAGACAGGTACTTGCTAAATATTACTTACAAAATATTCTTCAAAAAAATTACTGAAATGACTTCACAGAACTTGAGGATGGATCAAAAATAATTGTAATGTGCACCAAGAATTTTTTGAACTTCCAGAACTTTCTCCTCTCTGAAACAGCAAGGAAAAAAAAATTATAACTACATGCCAGAGTAAAGATGACTCAGATCTACTTAAATATTTAATATTACTAATTTTGAAACTTTTCATTTGGGCTTGTTTTTTCTGCGTATTTATATTAGTCTTTTATGAAATTTTGTAAAAGATAATTTTGAACTTTAAGTGAGAACTTTTTTTCTTTTCTTAAAAATATCAAAGGGGAATATTTGAGCAATTTCAAACCTCTCTCTGCTTTTGAAAAGGCAAATGATCTGACACATTTCTTTACCAATAACATTGCTTCTAATGAGCTGGCCTTTTCTGAGGGAAAATTGTCTAAAACATTTCCTACTAACTGTATCATGTGAGAAACATTAAATATGTTGTACTTTAATCTTCATGCTTGTGGGTTTGTACAATGTGAAACATTAACAAATTATCAATGTAAGCCATGAGTATTCTTGTTCATTCTTAGAGAGAATGAAGTGCCTCTTACCACAGCAAGAGAGCTGGAGCCAGATATCACTGAGGTCCCTTCCAACCCAAACCATTCTAGGATTCTATGATTTTGTACTCAGCTCCTGCCAGTGGGTAGGCTGAGGGTTTACAAGAGTGGGAGGGGACAGAGCTTCTGCAACTGACCTAAACTGGCCAAATGGATATTGCATACTGCGTAAGTTATAAACAATTCTGTTTAGTATCTTTACCAATGATCTTGATGAGGGGATTGAATGCACCATCAATAAGTTTGCAGGTAACACCTAGTCAAGCAGGAGTGTTGATATGCTTGAGGGTAGAAAGACTCCACACAAGGATAAGGATAGCCAGTGATCTGAGGCTTAACCAGGCCAAGTGCTTGGTCCTATGCAACACTACAGGCTTGGGGAAAAGTGGCTGGAAAACTGCCTGGCACAAAAGGACCTTGGGGTGTTGGTTGATGGCCATCTGAATATGACTCAGCAGTATGCCTAGGTGGCCAGGAAGGCCCAGAGCATCCTGGCCTGTATCAGAAATAATGTGACTAGGGAAGTGTTCATCCCCTTGTACTCGGCACTGGTGAAGCTGCACTTCAAATACTGTGTTCAGATTTGGGCCTCTCACTCTAAGAAGGGCATCAAGGTGCTGAAGTGTGTCTAAAGAAGGACAATGAAGGTGGTGAAGGGTCCAGAGCACAAGTCTCCTGAGCAATGGCTGAAAGAATTCATGTTGTTTAGCCTGGTGAAAACGAGACTGAGGAGATACTTGCTTTTTGTCTTATGAAGGGATATCTGCTCTTTGCCAGAAATGTGGGCACTGTGCCTTCTGTTCTTGTTCAGGGCTGTCATTTGTGGCACTAGCGCTGCAGATGAATATATCTCCTCCTCACCTGTTTTACTAAGACCTTGTCTATATTCTTTGCTAATCATATGCTTCAGAGTTAAGATTATTTCTCATCAGTGATGATTCAACTACTACAGACACTGAAGAGTGAATGTGTTCTAAATATATGTATTTCTGTGGTACAACTAAGCACTATCCAGTCTCTTATTAGGACTGGCTTGCAAGTTCACATGATTAAAGGGATATTGTATACCTCCGAGAAATGAGCTTTAGCTGTTTAGAAACAGGGCATGAGCGTCTTTTTTTGACAGTAGTTCAATTTAAATGCATGTCTGCACAGTGAGGACAATTGCTGTTGACAGACACTCCCTGATTAGTTGTGTGCGTTCTGGTACTCTGGAGCATGATATCTCACTTTGGGCACAGCACAGCAAGAAGGAGCCAGAGTACAATGACAATAATCAGAGATCTTGAACATTTGATTTGCAAGGAAAGTTTGAATTAAGTGCAGTCATAAGCCAAATGTATTAGGAAAGACAAGCATGACTGGTGCTGTCTTGCGGAAGCGTGGTAGACTAGATGATCCCTTGTGTTCTCTTCAGCCTGTCTTTCCCTTCCCTCCATCATTTCTCACATTCTCCTATTACTTCACCCCAAGCTACCACCAACACACAGGTTTTTAACATTTCTGGGATAATCTGCACGAAACTTCTTGTTATTAAGTTTGTACAGTGACGGTCACAAATGTTTCACTACTTGCATTATGATAATATTTCATGTCTGGCAAACTGATTTGTAAGGCAAGAGCTACTTTAGTGGGTGATATTTGAGGAAAAAAGTATCTTTATCCTTCATCACAATTCCTTTTTGCTGTTGTATTTCCTAGTACAGTGTCTGAGTAAAGTGTTGCTTTCAGAAATAAGTAAGATCAACTGTACTAGAACTCATGGTCCAGGAGCATGTTCTTCTTGCTCATTTTTCTCCATTCATAAGCTGGCTATTCCCAGAGGCATCTGAAACACACCGCTGAAAATTCAGTGGGAAAGCTCTAATTCAGTGAACCTGAAATAAAAGAGAGTATTTAGTAGTGAATTATGGATAGATGAAAAAACCCAACCCAAACCAAAACTAAAAACCCACAAACAAACAACAAAATACTCCACAACCAAAACCAACTTAAAACCCACAACTCCAACAAATTATAAGTTATTTCAGCTTCAGGATGGCAGCTTCCTAAATGGCTAAGAAAATGCCAATGAGAAGATCCTGTACTTATAGGATAGTGGAAGATAAATTGGGGTTTGAGCGTTGTGGCAATTTTGCTTGGATTTTACCTTACCTTAAAGAAACCACTAAAAGAAACAGTTGTGTACAATGATGAGAATGCATCTAATGCTAAACAAACCCTTTTCTACATACAAAAGATGTAGTCTGTGTTTTGGCAATAGATTCAGTAACACGCCATGATAACCTTGGAGAGCATGCAAATTACAAAGTGAGAAAAAATGCTCAACAGCAAATTCTTGTTATGCCAGAGAGAGACACAGTAATCTACTGCATCTTCCTTTAAAAGGTGATGGATATTGCACACTGGCAAATTCATCACATTCCATCTGAGGTGTGTAGGCAGGTAGATAATTTCTGGTAAAAAGTGTTCAAAGTAATTTTGAGAGTCTCTCCTTCAATGTGACCTGGGGAGTTTATAAGTTGGAATGTACCTCATAACATGTTAAAAAACACCTGTTCCTTCCTAAGCAAACAGGTATCTTACTCATAAAACAGACTCTTTGCCTCAATGTTCCCTAACTTGATCTTACAGCCTTTCTCTGCCAGGAAGCTCTTAAACTGGAAAGCAAAGATAGGCTGGAGACAAAATGCACTGGGAGGGACACTCCAAAAAGGTTCTTTAGAGTAAATAGAAATAGATGGAATAAAGGAGAGGAAGATATGTTGGAGATGGAATGGGTTATCCAGGGAGGTGGTTGAAGCCCCATCCCTGGAGGTATTTACGACCAGGCTGGACGAGGCTCTGGCCCGCCTGATGTAGTGTGGGGTGTCCCTTCCCATGGCAGGGGGGTTGGAACTAGATGATCCTTGTGGTCCCTTCCAACCCTGACTGATTCTATGATTCTGTGTTTGTCACCTTTGAATAAAATTAAGAAAATTCCAATTTGTGGTGCTCTGCATATGAGTGGGGAAAAAAAAAAAAAAAGGAAAATAAAATTCAACTGTGTGGACCACAGGAAAGAATTTACTAAAGCAAAAGAGGAGTTTAATTCATGATGGAGTAAAAAATGTGTGGTATGAAAATAGAGCAAGGATGTAGGCAAGGTAAGTGTTTTAGAATGCAAATTCAGGTAGAAGCAAACTTCCATAATACAGCCAAAATTCTAGGTACTGTGAGGATACAAATTAGAAGGCATGTACTAAAATCATAGCTACTGAATAGTGTTTTCAAAGGCCTGTGGAACTCTTTATAGTTAAAGCCACATATCTAGGTAAGATTAAAAGATGACCAACTGATCACTGTGGCTCCCGGTCCAAGTTGGAGGCAAGTTACATTCATCATACATACATACATTGCAAATTTATAGTAGTACCACAACATGTCAAGAAGAGTCTTGAAAGAGGTATTTTCTAGTCAGAGACTTCTTATTTCTAAGTACTGTAATCTACCTGAATGGTGTAGATTTTGAAAATCCACTATTTTTTCCCGCCCTTCTACTCAGGTTTCTCTTCCCTTGGTTTTGGTTAAATAAAAGAAGACAGAAAGCAAACAAACAAGAAAACAAACAAACAAAGCCCCACACCCCTGCATTAGAAACAAACTTCTCTTTCTGCAACATTTATCCTATCCACTTCTGAGCTGTAGAGGAGAGTGCAGTTGCTTATGTCCTTCCATATGCTTATATCCTTCCATAAACTGTCTTCTCTCTTCAGCTTTTTATGCTGAATTCAGCACACTTCTTTTGGGGTAGTTTTTAGACAATGTATTTGATTTCGTCTGTACCACGTTCTTTTTTAATGTGTTCTTGGCTTGCTGAGGTGCTGAACACCTCAAAGATGATAAATTTAGGTTGAAATAATGATAGGGCAAGTGTAGCAACGTCTGACTTTTCTACCGCCCTTCCGAGCTGCGGTCATATTGCATTCATGGTATTATCTGTCTTCTGAGTACAAAACAACTTTTGTTTTTGTTGTGGGGGTTTTTGTGTGTGTTCATTTGGTTTGGTTTGTTGGTTTTTTGTGTGTTTGTAGACAGGTTTTTTTATATTCCTTTTAAAAATCAAGAAACTGAGGAGAAGAATTGTTATTGCCATATATCTCAAAGTATCCGTACCAAAGGAGTCAGAATTCAGAAATCTAAGCTTGCAGTGGGAATTGAAGGAAAGTCCACAAAACTATCTTTACAGTAGATGTCACATTTTTGATTGTGGAAATCAAGGAGTGAAAAAGGAAGTAAATAAGGGTCTGATGTGACTTGACAGATATTCAAACATGAGGAGGAAGGGACATCAGAAGAAGGTGGATAATCCTGGGTGAAATGTCAACATTTTCAAAGCGTGCCCAAATCAGATCTCTGGCTGACATTTCACATGTTACAAGCTAGTGCAACATTCCTGCTGAGAAGTGTATGTTGAAAAATGTGTCTTAAGCTGAAATAATTTGGTAGTGTGCTCATGAGTAATGAAGCAGTAAGCAGCAAGGAATCTGTGATGCAATTGAGAAGTGAACTTGTGCTTTGATGGTAGCAGAGGAGAATGCTGATGTACAGCTATCAGACCAAAATAACTGACAGATCAAATTAGAACCAAGACTGCTGCTTTATTTCATCTGTGAAGAGGTGTTTCTGGAAAACAGTATCAGACAGGAGTTTTGGTGCTTTTTTCTTTTCCCAAATCTCAAGCCAAATGTTGATACTGCTTGCACATATGCAGTGTTCAAAATGTTCTGGCATGAGCTGTGTCATCTTCCAACCGAACAGAAGACACCTTCCTCCTTATATTCGACATAAGTAATGAGGTATGACTGAGAACATGAAAATCCATCTTTCAGTTGGAAACACAGGAAACACTTGAAAAAAGATTTACAAAACAGAAGGGGAAATGGCTTTCCAGAAATGGGGCAGCAGGACCAATTATCCTAGAATTACAGTACTACTATTTCAGTAGATTTCCGCTTGTTTTTCAGCCTTGTACACTCCTTTCTGGTGGTGTTCTTGGTGTAGCTATGCATGCTCAGACTCACAGTTAAAACAAGAAAATTGAGGGGTTTAGTCTATTGATTCTGTAGCAATGGAACTCTTCTTAGCAGTTTAATGCGATATAACAAAAGTTAGTGAAATGGACTGGAGAAGATCTTGTGCACTGTACCCTGGTGGAAAAATATACTAGAATAAAGTTCAGGGGGGTTATTTCCAGCATGTTGCTTGAGAATAAGTTAGGAAAGGACAGTGGTAATCTTATACAGATGTCTTTTCATTTATTTGGGTCCATTGATGGTGAAACACTTCAGTTTTTTCCTCTGAGAACACCACAGTAGCATTGAGGGGATTTTCATTACCTTATTAACAGCTAGCAATAATCCTAACTGAAGTTCAGATGAATGTTGGCCTGAAATTAATAATTCAGTTTTGAAATAAAGTCTTTATATATGGGATTCTCACACTGGTTTAATTGTTTGTTTGGTTGTGTTTTTTTTTCCTTAAGATTGTCTTTTTTTCCTGTTTTCCTTTGTTAATCACAGTTTAGCTACTATGCTTCCTTCTTTTATGTTCTTCCTTAGAGCATTTCCTTCAAAAGTACAGGGTGCTCAAAGTGCTGCAATATCAGCCCATCGTGATGGAAAGCTGTAGAGGTGTTACACATAGGTTGTTGTCATTGGCTATGTCCTTGTTTTGAAATACTGCCAGGAAGTTGCCTCTCTGGAATTTTGAAGCTTTCCACTGCCCTCTGTAATACCACTTTGTGGAATCTCAGTTTTGTCCCAGAGTCGAGTCTACTTTCATCTTGATCAGCTCTGCTCATTTCCAGTGTCACTTTTTCATTGTTGGAAACAGAGGGTAGCTTTTGCATCATACATTCACTGAACACTTGTCTGCTTGTTTACTAGCCTTTGATTGTTGCTTTTGTAAAGTTTTTGCTAATACTGATCATGAGGTGTAGTGTTTAAAAGGAAAAAAAGATAGAGTTGGCATCATGTCACAACATTCTTATGTTCAGTTAGGTTACTCCAAATTTGTATTTATGCAGGTGATTAAATGAGGTCCTTATGTGCTTTCCTTCAGTGCAGTGCTTTAGCTTGACTGGGTCTGCCTTTACCCATGCAGGAAAAATTTCCTGACAGTTCGAATTCATTCCTCACACTTACAGTTCAGTTGCAGCTATTGAAGAATTTCCTATGGTTTCTAGAATAGAGACAGAGAGGAGTTATTGTGCCCTCAGTGAAGGCAGGCAGAAGTAGAAATTCATAATTCTTCACTGCAATATTTTGATTTTGTGATATCATTCTCAGACATCCATTCTTGGAGAGTTGAGGCTGTGTTTCTATCATATAATATAAAATGGCAGTTCAGAAAGAATTTCCCTCTGGAAGAGCCCTTCTCTGTTCATTGGTAGGCATGCAATGTGTCTTCTTAACAGTAATAAGTTAGGTCCCAGAAGTCAAGGAACATTGCCCTTTGTTTTGAGCTCTTGTAATGTGGGTTACTAAGCTTGAGGATTATTAGAGAGGGGTTCTCATAAATGGTCTGAAGCAAACTTCAAAAGTCCCACCTCACTCTTTTCTCCAAGGTCTGAAGCAGTGTGCAGTCTTTTTATGCTTTGAAATCTGCATCATCTTTTCATTACGAATAATGCTACACAACTCCGAAGGATGATCCTCCTGTGTTTTAAGATGGGAAGGACAAGTTCTGTTTCACAGACAATATGGCCCTATGTACATCACAAAATTCTCACTTAATTTTATTTCTGGAGACCAACTATTAAATAGTTAGAGCTTTTACTTTAAATTTAAGAAAATGTTCATATCATGTCTGAAGGATGAAGCTAAATGGAGTTGTCTGATACCTTTACACAGTGCAGTGTTCATCATATGAAGGATGCAGAAGCTGCCATTTTTTTGTGGGAGTTGTTTCAAAAAATAACCTGAGCATATAAAATAGGAATTTAAAAGCAGGTTGTATTCAAAGGATTGTCCTTTGCTCTTCATGCAATACTTAAAGTTCATTCCTGCTTTTTCTTCTCATTATGAATACACAAATGACATCCTGCAAAACCTACGGTAATGCATTATTCTGTATGCCAGTCAGATAATACATATGAAGAAATCTATTACCCATCAGAGGGTAGGACTGGAGGTGAAAAACAGACATGGTCTGAAATGTCCTTGTGTAGCTGAAGAATGGCATTTCACAGCAAGCTGACCCTATCAGAAGCTGTGAGCACAAGGAATTACAATATCTTTAGACAGCATCTCTCTCTAGGCACAGTGATTCTCTGTTTCTTTGAAACAAGCTGTCATATTACTTGAAAAGAATTATCCAGTATTTCATTACTGTGATATAAAACATTTATTTAAAGAAGCAATTTTTCCTTAGGTCTGCAGGTGGAACGTGAAGCCAAACACACCTCTGACAAGTGCAGGCTGGGGTAAATAAAGCATTATAAACTACAATTCCAAAATGAAAAAGCAAACATATACAAGTGTGAAACTGGCAGGTGAACCACACTCTTAAAAATTACTGAGACAACAAGGTCTACAAATATATTGCATCAGCAGTGTTTCCCCAATTTTGTCTCATAAAGGTATGCTGGTTTGAGTTAGTTTAAAATAATGGCTATCCTGAGCTTATTTTATGGAGTTTGTGTTGGAATTCACACCAGCACACATTTTGGGAACTGGATCAAGCTTTGCAAGGTGACTTTCAAGTTGTGCAACACAATCTCAGGTATAGTAACTGCATGACAGGGCAACAGATAGAACTGTGGCTGTACTATACCAAGTTTTAGTACATCCTATAGCAATAATGAAAATTGATCATCTCTTTCATGGATAAATAGACTTTTGGCATTTCAGTGTGTTAAGAAGTGTAGGCTTCACAAGCAGACATGTTATTTTAATTCACCAGTCTCAATTACAGGAAATTTAGTGATAATGATTAGTGACAAAGATTAAAATAAAATGGCCAAAAAAAGGAAAAGAGAACTTGGTTTCCATCCAAAGGAAGAATTACTTTGGTAACAAATGGTTCCCTTTACATTAGAAAATTCAGCTGTGGAGGTGTTTAGCAGGAGACTTGATAGGGTGCTTGGTTGCATGGTTTAGTTGATTAGGTGGTGTTGGATGATGGGTTGGACGCAGTGATCTTGACGGTCTCTGCCAACCTGGTCTATTCTATTCTATTCTATCCTATCCTATCCTATCCTATCCTATCCTATCCTATCCTATCCTATCCTATCCTATCCTATCCTATCCTATCCTATTCTAAATTAGACCATATATGCTGTTAGCAGTTGTTCTTTATTTTGGTTTTGCTTTCCTTTTTATTTCTTCTTTGTTTTCCCTTTTATGGGTACAAATATATATTTAATAATTGGGAAAACATTATGTTAACACAGAAAGGCAGCTGGTGTCTTATGAGTTTGGTAACAGGATATCAGATTTTGTCACTTCTTATAAAGGCAGTGAAAAACTTAGGCAAAATTTTGGCTCTGTTGAACAAGAGTTTTGCTGTTGACTTCAGCAGAATCAGAATTTCATTACTGGGGAATGATGATCAAAAGCTTGAGTCATAGTCTGTAACAAGAAGGGGATAGCTGCCTGCTTGATTTGCCTTGGCAGAGGCCTGAATCTATCTCCTGACTCCTTGGTTGCCCATGTTTAGACTGGAATGCTTGTAGTCCGTGTTGGTATCATAGAGCAATCCAGCCTCTGCAACTTGTACCTTACTCAGTAGATGGATGGCAGAACAGGCCAGAAGGTACATAGTCTTTTATTTGTGTTCCACAAGTGCTGGAAAGACAATTTGGAAGACTTGCTTCTGCTGTGATCTCTCTGCTTTAGCTTTTAGGAAGTAAGACTTAAGCCTTTGGCTTTGTAAGATGCCAAAGAATGAAATACTGAAGCAATTTGCACCAAATTAAACACAAACATGATAAAGTGCAGGATCCTAAGTCTGGAGCTCTGTGCCATCAAAATACAAATTGCCCAACACGGTCTCAAGTTGCACCAGGGGGGGTTAGGGAGAAGTTCATCATAGAAAGGATGATTGGCCATTGGAGTGGGCTGCCCAGGGGGTGGTGGAGTCCCCATCACTGGAGGTGTTTAGGAAGAGACTTGATGGGGTGCTTGGTGCCATGGTTTAGTTGATTAAATGGAGTTGGATGATAGGTTGGAATCAATGATCTCAAAGGTCTCTTCCAACCTGGTTAATTCTATTCTATTCTAAATAAAAGACAAAATCATACTATTGTTGGGGGATCTATTTGTTCATGGGTTGGTTTTTTTCTGAGGGAAGGTGTAAAATATCCAACAGCCACAGTAGCTTACGTTAGACAGATTTCATTCAAACCTCTTTTTGATGTAGACTATAATCAATTAACTATAGTGCTCCTTATGTGGAATATTACAACTAAATTAATAGCTTTACCTAACTCTGTTGGAAGGTTGATTTATGAGCTGGATATCACAGCAACATTTATAGATTTATGACATGAATATAAAGAGCTGTTTAGTAATGCATCTTGTCTGGTAACTATTTGTTTGCATACAGAAGACATCCCATTTCAAAAACACGAATTTGTAAAAGCTTGCAAATTCCAAGTAATGTCTGGCAATGACTTTCTTATTTTTTGCACAACTTTATTAAAATATCTATTGAATTAATTATGAAATTGACTGAAAATTCCCTTAAACTGCAGTGTAATTACACTTTCAACTTAAGAGGGGTTTCTTCATAGCCCTTCTTATGAAAAGTTCGGTAGCAGCAAAGATGATGTTAGAAACTGGAGACATTTGTTTACTTTTTACTCTCAGTGCAGTAAAATATTTAAAACCTATTTTGTAGTCCACAGTATTGTCTGAAGACCAAATATAAAGCTGAAGAAGTTGCTTTTCACACCTGAAATGCCTTAGGTTTTAAATTAATCTCAGTGGTTGATTTCCTTTGAAAATTTTAAGCCCTGAGGACCTACACTAAATCTCACCCAGTCATTTCTGGTTTCTCTGCACATATTTATGAGCAAAGATCAGGACACTAAGACAAAAACGGTTTCTGCCATCTTTTCTTTAAGTTAGGACATGTTGATTAGTTTCCTTATTTTGTTGTTCTTGGGATAATGCTCTCAACTACATGCTAAGAATTAACTGGGAAGGTGAGGAAGCATGTTTGTAAGCTAATGAACTTTAGCCATTTAAATTTCTTGCATTTAAATAGAACAACTTATAGGCATGATGTGTATGCAAACCTGATGTGACGCAGTATAGAAGATGGAGCTAGACTCTTCTCAGCAGTATTCAGTGAAAAGATGAGAGTCAATTCCATTTAAAAATTGTTTTGAATCCCCACAACATTTTGCTCTGGAGGTGGTCGACACTGAAACAGGGTGCTCAGAGAATCTGTGAAGTCTCCATCCTTGGAGATATTTAAAGCCCAACTGGACACAGCCCTGAACAGGCTATTCTGGCTGACCCCGATCTGAGCAGAGTGGGCCCCAGCATTCTCCAGAGGAGCCTTTCTGCCTCAGCCTTCTATGTGGGTTTATAATATGGCAGTGTAAGAACTTTAAATACTGTAGACTATTTTAAACTAATAACCTTGGAACACAAAAATTAACCAGGTACTGAAATAGTATGATTTACACTTCTACAATGTAAAATAAATAGGTAATAAGTATTTACAGTAGTATGTATAACCATTCTTAAGCAAGGATTTGGTAATTCTGTTACTAAACTACAAATCAAAGTATTGTTTTTATTGCCATGAAACAAAGGATTGTGGAGAGTGAAACCACAATAGCTGCAGAAGCAGAGAATTCACAACATTAATACCGTGTTTAAAAAAATGTCCTGGAGGCAAACATTAACTAGCCGAAAAATATGTAAATTAGGAGGGTTTAGAATGCTGAGTTGTGCAAATTATTCATAAAAATCACTGTATGTTGACTTGCCACTCTTTGTTTTTGACTTTGCATCTACTAAAACTCTGTGTTCCCCTTGAAGCCACCTCAGACTTTTAGGAATTTTGCTGTGTCTCTTATTCTGAACGTTCTGCAGTGCACGTTTATGTGCATCTTGATCAGCTAAAGAATTCAGTGGTGTTTAGTGTGCAGTATGGTGATGTTGCTAACATCTATGTCCTGTACTGTGATCCTACTCAGAAGCCCACACTGTGGTAGGTGCTATGCAGCACACAGCATGTCCAGGAGCCTCTACACAAAGCACACAATTAGAATAAACGCCACAATAGCCTTCACATGTGCTATGAGCATCCCCCACCTTCCCCAGCTTTCTAAGGGGCATTTCTGGGAAATAGTTTTCCTTGTCATAATTAAGATTTTTTAGGGAAGCAGTTCTTGAAAATAAAAGGGACACAAGAACAGAGGGAAATAAATTAAGGAAGTGGTGGCGTGACAACATTTGGAGCATCAGAATAAGCAGGTGGAGAAGTGTGGCTGATGTCTAACGTTTGGACGGTGCATTCGCATGCCAAAAACTGCTTTAAAAAGCAGTACTTGTTCTGTCCTTGCAGCAGTTCAGAACACAAAGAGTGGGAACGTGTGGCTTCTTTTGTTGCTTCTTTCCTTTTAAAAATAACTGTAGGAAGTATATGCTAATAGTTGTGTGAGAAGATCTGAATTCTAAAATGGTGCCTGTTTGGCTGCCTCGCTATCTAATGTCCTTCTCAGCAAACAAAGAAAGAGCAAATTCATAAGCAGTTCTTTTCCCTTTAAGTTAGCACAGCAATTTTATATTTTTTTCTTTTTTTTTTTTTTTTTTTTTTTTCTTTTTTTTTTTTAGCTTTGTGAAAAATTGCTTTCTTGTTTTTCTGAATGATAGCTTAAAATTATAAACTCAGACTTTTAATAACATGCACGGACATGCTTTAATGCATTCATGAGTGATCAAAATACAGTACAGAAATCACATATGCTGCTCTGCTGCAACTTTCAAGGTTCAATCCATCATTCTGGAACCCAGGGGGCTGAGATTTGACATCCTGCCTAGAAACCATACTTCAGATTGGCTGGAACTGTGCCATCTTATGTTCAGGTTAAAAGAGCAGCTGTAATTTGTCTGGATAGCACTTTAACTATGCACAGCAAATCATAAAACCCATTTTCAGTAATAAACATGAAGATAAAATAGGTCCATTTGCTTCATTTCCTGATCCATGCAAGATTCTCATCATTTTGATACAATACCCCTTGGAGCTTGTTCTTCTACTGATGTAGATTTCTGTAACAATCTTTCTCAAATTAGCAGTTTTATTTAGCATATATATATATATATGCACACACACACACCCCCCATGTGGAGATTTTGCCATTTAGTGGAAGTCTTTTTCTATTGTTCTTTGTAACTGAATTTATGGCAATTATTTCTTAGTAGGAGTAAAGCTTATGTGTGATTGCCACAATAAACAAAACTTGATTGTAGTCTTTTTCAATTGTCTTTGCCAGATGTGAAAATATCCTGGTTTTTCCCCTATTCCCCCCTACTCCCCCTCCCTTTATGTCTTAGTATGACTTCCACGCAAGGGAGCAGCAAATGCAAATATTTTCAGAAACTCAACTAAGGCATTTTAAAAACATATATATATATATATAAAAATATGATTTTTATTTTTGGTTTTGGTTTGTGATGTTCTGAGAGTTCAACCTTTTGTGTGCCCCCTTTGTTGCAAGTGTGCCTTTGCTGGAGCAGCAAGGTTGAACTTAACCGGGAAGGGTAATTTTCTGTATAATTTAATAACCCAAGAGAGTTCTAGGGATGGACGTCCCTCAAAGGGATGTTCCAGTGCCCCCAGCTGTGGGGAGCCTGAGCAGAAATAGCCCCACTCACCCGTACAAGGAGGGTGTAGGCTTTGGTTCAGCTCCTTTTGGATGTCACATAATTTAGGTTTTATCTGCTGATAAAAGCTTGCAAAATCTTTGTGTGGAATCAGGCCCGTGCGCTCTAAGAAACAATTTAAAACGTCATTCTAGTTCAGTAGACACCTAAATGGCTTGACCATTAAATAGCCAGCACCCCCTGAATGCTTAGTGCATTTGCTTCAATAACTTTCTGTCAAGCTCCAGACATTTTCTTTACTGAAAGTGTAGTCAGGCATTGGAATGGGTTACCCAGGGAGGTGGTGAGGCTGCAGTCCTTGGTCAAGAAACATGTGGGCATGGCACTTTGGGACATAGTTTAATGGCTGTGGTGGTCTCAGGCTGATGGTTGGATTCGATGATCTTTGAAGTCTTTTCCAAACAAAAGAATTCTATGATTCTATGACCTCTGGTTTTGCTTTTCCACAAAGCCATTTCTCTCCCTGTGTTTCTACCACAGGCCTCTGTAATTTTGGGGATGTTTTCAACTCTCAAACTTTTCTAAGCAAAAAGAAAAGCCTGTACCCCTCTTCCTAACCCCGGTCCTCCATTTCTGGAGTCCAGTTACATATGTCGGATACATCTTGTGTCCCTGGGTGCTGCCAGTGCATCGCCACTGTAGCTAGCACAAGAAGAGCTTCCTTCTCTTCGCCTTCACTGAAAGCCGGTGGGCTCTTTGACACTGCTGGCAAGACAGCTTATCTGTGTTAATATACGTATTGTATATTATTATTGTATATTATGTTGTTGTAGTTCAGACTGCTCTACTGAAAATACCTTCTTTCCAGGTGCTTGTTTCCTTTAAATGATTTAGCCCTTTGAAAATACCTCTGGATTAGGAATTTATGCCGGTATAATATACACATATTAAACATGTACTTTATGAGATAGGCTATCCAGGGAAAATGAAATGTGTTTCTGTATATTCCATCTTCACCTACTGTAGTTCAGTGAGAATAGGCTACAGGCTAGCATCGCGTGTCTTGGTGGTCACACAGGCATTTTGTATTCTCTGGAGACTTAGAGGTACGACAGCTGCATATAAATATGCATAGCTGAAGAGATTCATGATTGTGCCTCGTTCTAGGGCTGATTTGCTGTAGTGCTGCCACTGCAGATCAATAAGCATTTCCCTCATCTATCAGATGTCTGCTTGCTTGAAAGCTGACAAAATGGTTAAAACACCAACAGCCCACAGAGGGCTCCTGAGTGAGTGAGACTTGTTTGCTACAGCACTCAAAACATTTCCCTGAGTCTACAGTAGCTCTCAGTAGATGAGTTTAGCACTCAGCAGATTAATTTAGCTCCCAGTGTGCTGGATTTAGAAAGAAAACTAATATGGATGAATACATTCTGTTCAGCCAGCATATTTTGTTTTGCAACAATACACATGTCTTATTTGAACTGCAATCTGGTTGGAAAGCACTTTGTGAATGGTGCATTGGTCATAAAAATGAATCATGCTTGCTCATTTTTTAAAAAGCTCGCATCTAGTGCAGATTAAGGAAAAAGGTATTGAGCAGTTCAATGGAGAAAGTACTGGAATTTTAGCCCTCTCTCTTATGAGATTTGGGCAGTTTTTTAAGAGAGGCTTTGATACAGTGCTGCAAAAAAAGCAGTGGCTGCTATTCACTTTGTTACCTGCATTACCCTACTAGATGATGCATATCACCCTGCTTGTGGTTACTTTACTCATTTGCCTAGTGGGCATAGGTCAGGCAGGGTTTCCTTGGAAGGTCTTGCAGGATGGAAGCTGAGGGTTTGTCTAATGGCAGTTGGAAAAAACTCCTGAAGAGGGAAAAATCAGAATACAGTATGATGTGTTTTATGATTTTAGTAAAAGCTTTAGCTTTCTTCTCTGAAAATGTCACAAGCAATGTTGGACATGTCACAAGGAATGTTGCTCATGCATAGTAGTGGAGTTACTAGCTTGCTTGTAATAACTTATCATGCTTATGATTTCCAGAATTGGGAAAATCATAGAATCATAGAATCAATAAGGATAGAAAAGACCTCAAAGATCATCATGTCCGAGCTGTCTCCCAAGACCTCATGACTACTGAACTGGCTTCAAGTGCTTCAAGTGCCACATCCAATCCCCTCTTGGACACCTCCAGGGATGGTGACTCCGCCACCTACCTGGGGCAGCCCATTCCAATGGCTAACAAATCTCTGTATAGAACTTTCTCCTGACCTCAAGCCTAAACTTCCTCTGGCAGAGTTTGAGACTGTGTCCTCCTGTTCTGGTGCCGGTTGCCTTGGAGAAGAGGCCAACCCCCTCCTTGCTACTACCTCACTTCAGGTAGTTGTAGAGAGGTCTCCCCTGAGTCCCCTCTTCTCCAGGTTAACCAGCCCCAGCTCCCTCAGCCTCTCCTCATAGAGCTTGTGCTCGAGGCCTCTCACCAACCTCATTGCCCTTCTCTGGACATAAATAAAAAGGTAAAAGTATAAAATAAATACAACAAAATCAATGAGCTGAGTATGTCATTTGGATGGCTTTATTTAAACATAAAATGTTGAAAGAAATTAAAAGAGAAATGTGAAATGACAAGCTGGTCTTCCAAAATAGCATCCTCTGTAAATGAGTATCTCATATGAAAGATTAACTCCCACCGTATCTTCCAGAGCATTTCTTGATAAAGTATTTCTACTACCAGCAGCAGGATGATTGTCATAAAATGCTCTTTTTTAGTCTTCCAATTTTTATTTTTTATTTTAAGCATTAAAGAATGAGTTGATGAGCAAATAGCTCCTTTCAGCTGAGTCAGTGCTGTACAGTGCAGATCTAATTTACTCAGGAGGATCTCTGCTGCTATAAAGCACCATGTAATGGGTGCTTTATCATAGTGATTCCCAAACTTATTTAATCAAAGGGCAGCTCAACCATTTGGAGACCACAAACCCTTTCTCATCAGTGATAGTGCAGTGGTTTCCCTTTACCAATAGAGAAAATTGAAGCTCTTTTATGAAGCTGGTTTTTGTTTGTAGATGCAGAGAAGGCAGAGTTGCTGAATGCCTTTACTCCTAAGACTGAACTCCCCTATGAATTTCAGACCCTAGATGAAGGAGAAGAAGACTGGAGGAGGGAAGACTCTCCACTGGTCAATTAAGACTGGGTTAGGGAGCAGTTACACAAATTCACAATATTCACAAGTCCATGAGGCCTGATGAGATGCACTCAGGAGAGCTGAGAGAGCTGATGTTGTCACTCTACCACTATCCATCATTTTTGCAAAATCCTGGCAGACAGGAGAGGTGCCTGAGGACTGGAGGAAAGCCAATGTCACTCCAGTCATGAAAAATGGCAAGAAAGAGGCTCCAGGGAACTACAGACCAGTGAGCCTCACCTCCATCCATGGAAAAATGATGGAGCAGCTCATCCTGAAGGTCATCTCTAGGCACTTGGAAGAGAAGAAGATGATCAGGAGCAGTCAGCATGGATTTACCAAGGGGCAGTATGGGATAGAAGAGCAGACAGTGAAATGGATTAGGAACTGGTTACACAATAGAGTGTAGAGTGATGGTCAATGGTGCCAAGTCCAGATGGAGAGCTGTAACTAGTGGAGTCCCCTAGGGATCAGTGCTGGGTCTGGTCCTGTTCAACATCTTCATCAATGACATTGATGAGGGGACAGAGTGTCTGCTCAGCAAGTTTCCTGATGATTCCAAGCAGGGAGTCTTGGCTGGTATACCTGAAGGCTGTGCAGACTGGAGAGCTGGGCAGAGAGGAACCTAATAAGGTTCAACAAGGAAAAGTGCAGAGTCCTGTATCTGGGAAGGAATAATACACTGCACCAGTACAGGTTAGGAGGTGATCTGCTACATTTTTCTACTTTTCTGCTTGAAATCTGTAACAAAATTTTTAAGTCATAGCCTAAAACTACCACAGTGGCCAAGAGGGCCAAAGGGATCCTGGGGTACATTAAGAGGAGTGTGTCCAGCAGATTGAGGGAGGTTCTCCTCTCCATCTGCTCTGCCCTGGTGAGGCCTCACCTGGAATCCAGTTTTGGGCTCCCCAGGTGAGGAGACAGGAATCTACTTGAGAGAGTCTAACGAAGGGCTACAAGGATGATTAAGGGGCTGAAGCACATGCCCTGTGAGGAGAGGCTGAGAGAGCTGGGGCTTTTTAGTCTGAAGAGAAGACTGAGAGGAGATTTAACAAATGTTTATAAATATCTGAGGGCTGAATGTCAAAAGGGAAGTGACAGGCACTTCTCAGTTGCCCCCTGTGGTAGGACAAGGGGTAAGGGATATAAACCACAGCACAGGAGGTTCCACCTCAATGTGTCAAGGAACTTCTTCACTGTGGAGGTCACAGAGCACTGGAACAGGCTCTGTGGGTCACACAGCACTGGAACCTCAGAGAGGTTGTGGAGTCTCCTTCTCTGGAGACATTCAAGACCCATCTAGATGCATTCCTGTTCTAGATTCTATGGTCTTGGTCTGGCAGCAGGGTTGGACTCAATGATCTCCTGAGACCCCTTCCAACCCGTAAAATCCTGTGATCCTCATGCACTGTCTTGAATATGCAGAGAGGTTCATTGTTGGTTTGTGAGGTTTTTGTTGTTTTCTTTTTAATCCATTCTTAAATCCTACAATATTTTTGGAAATTATCTTGTAATATTTTGCAGGCTACCAGTAGCTTTTAATCAGTAGATTAAGAAGCACTGCTAAGAGGATGCCAGAATGCTGGCAGCCTGGTTTGTATGTTTGCCTGGAGTCTTACACATCCAACTGTAAAGTGGCCCATACAGAGTTTCCCTTTTTCTTGTTGCTTTTCGTAAGAGGTTGTGAAGTAGAAATCTCTCAGGCATCATGGTTCTTCTGTCTGGAGGATGAGGCACAGTGGTGCAGCCAAAGGGGCACTGCAGCAAGACAGTGGTGATTCATCAACCCTTCTGGCTCCTCTTTTCCAGGAGGAGTGAGAATTTGTTATGAGTAAATTCTCCCTCTGGAAGAGGAGAGTGAACCACCACTGTCCTTCATGAGCTCAACAAAGCTGGCCAGGGCATAGAGACAATGGAGTCAAGGCTGTATTCATTTGCTGCCTACATGGTCAGAAGAGCAACAGTATGTAGTACAAAGTATATGTGCTACAGCCCTAAGCATATTCCTTTCACACCTGGGCCTGATTTTTGACTGCCTTGGCTCAGGGCCTGGGTGTCCAGTCTTGAGAGCTGTGAGAAACCTCAGGAGGCCTGACTCTTTTCTTCAAAGCTGCATTTTAGCCCTGGCTCTGATGCATCACACCTGTGCCAAGCCCCAAGCCCTGCTAAGCTGCTTACCACCCTGAACCAGATCCCAGCCCAGCCCGTCTTGGGGGTGCCTTCCTGACCAGGTCCAGGACCTGACCTGGTATAGCAACTGACCATGGAGGGTCTGTTACTGTCTCTGTTCACTGTCATCAGATTGGCCCAGTTCACCTCACTGGGGGCAGCAGGAAGTGGCACAAGAAAGAGGACACCACATGTGCCTGGTAGCCCCATGGGCTTATCCTCACTCCTGCAGTCCACATCACTGGTGGATCAGGGATGGAGGTTGTGAAGACAATTTGTAGCAGCCTTGAGTGACATCTGGGGCACAGTGGAAGCAATCAAGTTTTCTTCATCCAGCTTTTTATTGGTGGTAGTTTTGAATCAACTGATCTTTTATTTTCTTTGACTGTGTGAAGATGGTTTTGTAGGTAGATGGAATCTGGGAAAGATAATGCTAACTTGCAAAGAAGAAAGCCTTGCTGCAAGAAGGCCTTTGTGATAGAATAGAATAGAATAGAATAGAATAGAATAGAATAGAATAGAATAGAATAGAATAGAATAGAATAGGATAGGATAGGATAGAATAGAATAGAATAGAATAGAATAGAATAGAATAGAATAGAATAGAATAGAATAGAATAGAATAGAATAGGTTGGAAGAGACCTTCAAGATCATCACGTCCAACCCATCAACCAATCCAACCCACCTAAAAACATAAACCATGGCACCAAGCATGCAGCAAGATGGAATATGCTAGAGTGTCAGCTTCCACAACTATGTTGGATAATGGGATTTTTTGGTAGTCAAGCTTTCCTTTTGGTAGTTTGAAATGTTGATGTTGTAGAAAGAAATATATCTTCAGTGATTTCTCTGCTGATGTGGAAGGACACTCTCAGCATCCTCCTGTTGCTGCTGCTGTGAATCCTTACCTTCCACAACCCGCTTCATTCATCTCCTCTTTTCAGGACTTCCATGTGTTCTTGGCAACAGCTACAGAGGAAATTAGAAGCTTTATTTCCAGACTAGCTTCAGATGTCACAAATATGGAGGCTGGTTTCTGAAAATCAATTTCTAAAAACTTCCATGTTTACTGTTCCCTGTGCTTCCCTGCTAAGATCTTTTTCCTGCTGTGTCAAAATGCTACCATCTTTAAGATGCATCAAGCTAAATGTTAGCATATTGCTAACTTGTGAATGCCATACATTCATTCATGCCATTATTATGGTTTAAGATTATACCAGACTTCATGGCATGGATGACCTTGTTTTGATTGTCTTTTTTTTTCCCCTTTTAATTCATCTTGGCTCATGTCAAAATTTCCAGCTTGGGACACATTCATAAATCAAGATAACTTTGTCTAGATGTCCTCTTATACATAATGGATATTTTGTGACTCTGTGCATGGAAACAAGGGATAATATATACTACTAGAGTTGTCTTGACTCTACATTTTAACATTACAGCACTTGATGGGGTGCTTGGTGCTATAGTTTAGTTGATTAGGTGGGTTGGATTGGTTGATAGGTTGGACGCAATGATCTTGAAGGTCTGTTCCAACCTATTCTATTCTATTCTATTCTATTCTATTCTATTCTATTCTATTCTATTCTATTCTATTCTATTCTATTCTATTCTATTCTTCCTGAGCAGTGTAGTAGTGCTCCTACAACTTCTCATGTAGATTACCTGCTGCAAACTCAAAACTTGCTTTATACTTGGTTGCAGTTACATTTATACATTTGTACACACATAGTTTCATGATTATATTAAATGCAATTTTGTCCATCAACACTCAACAGAGAAGGACATGAGAGTGTTGGTGGACAAATTCACCATCAGCTGGCAATGTGCTCTCATGGCAAGAAGGCCAACGGTATACTGTGGTGCATTAAGAAGAGTGTGGACAGAGGTGGAAGGAGGTTCTCCTCCCCCCCTCTAACGTGCCCTGGTGAGGCCACACCTGGAGTGTTGTGTCCTGTTCTGGGTTTCCCAGTTCAAGAAGGACTAAAGGAAAGAGTCCAGTCCATGGTCACAGAGATTATTAGGAGACACAAACATCTCTGTTACAAGGAGAGGCTGAGCGATCTGGGGCTCTTCAGCCTGGAAAAGAGAAGACTGAGAGGGGATCTTACCAATGCATATAAATATTTAAAGGGTGGAGGACACAAAGATGGGGCAGGGTTCTTTTCAGTGTTGGCCAGTGATAGGACAAGGAACAATGGGTACAAGCCAGAACACAGGAGGTTTGACTTGAACTGAAGTAAAAGCTTCTTAACTTTAAGGCTGACAGACCACTAGAACAGGCTGCCCAGAGAGGTGGTAGAGTCTCCTTCTCTGAAGACTTTCAGAACCCATCTGGATGGATTTCTGTGCAACCTACGCGGTGTACCTACAGGGTGTTGGACAATGTAGTCTTCAGAGGTGCTTTTCAACTCTGACAATTCTGTGATTCCATGAGTTAGGAACACAAAAGCCTATTTCTTTCCAGCAGCACAACTTGCCATTTCTTCTTTTATTGCTGTGACCGAATTTTAAGCTGCTGTTCTCCACACTCTCTCCTCTCCTCTCCTCTCCTCTCCTCTCCCTCCTCTCCTCTCCTCTCCTCTCCCTCTCCTCTCCTCTCCTCTCCTCTCCTCTCCTCTCCTCTCTCCTCTCCTCTCCTCTCCTCTCCTCTCCTCTCCTCTCCTCTCCTCTCCTCCTCTCCTCTCCTCTCCTCTCCTCTCCTCTCCCTCTCCCTCTCCTCTCCTCTCCTCTCCTCTCCTCTCCCTCTCCTCTCCTCTCCTCTCCTCTCCTCTCCTCTCCTCTCCTCTCCTCTCCTCTCCTCTCCTCTCCTCTCCTCTCCTCTCCTCTCTCCTCTCCTCTCCTCTCCTCTCCCTCTCCTCTCCCTCTCCTCTCCTCTCCTCTCCTCTCCTCTCTCTCCTCTCCTCCTCCCTCTCCTCTCCTCTCCTCTCCTCTCCTCTCCTCTCCTCTCCCTCTCCTCTCTCCTCTCCTCTCCCTCTCCCTCTCCTCTCCTCTCCTCTCCTCTCCTCTCCTCTCCTCTCCTCTCTCTCCTCTCCTCTCCTCTCCTCTCCTCTCCTCCCTCTCCTCTCCTCTCCTCTCCTCCTCTCCTCTCCTCTCCTCTCCTCTCCTCCTCTCCTCCTCTCCTCCCTCTCCTCTCCTCTCCCTCTCCTCTCCTCTCCTCTCCTCCTCTCTCTCCTCTCCCTCTCCTCTCTCCTCTCCTCTCCTCTCCCTCTCCTCTCCTCTCCTCTCCTCTCCTCTCCTCTCCTCTCCTCTCCTCTCCTCTCCTCTCCTCTCCTCTCCTCTCCTCTCCTCTCCTCTCCTCTCCCTCTCCTCTCTCCTCTCCTCTCCTCTCCTCTCCTCTCCTCTCCTCTCCTCTCCTCTCCCTCCCCTCCCTCTCCCCTCCCCTCCCCTCCCCTTCTCTCCTTTTTTTTCCCAGAAAGGAACTTTCAACACTCTGTACTTTATCTTGACCCTCAAACTTGATTTTAGTTTAGCTTTACATGTTGGATATTTCAGTGGTAGAGAAAGTTAGATTCTTGAGCTCAAACCCCACAGCTGAGTTGTAACCTCTTTAGTTGATTGTGCCAGGTTGCAAGAAAGACACATTGGTATAGCTTGTGCTGTTGTGCACACTGGCTGCTGCAGAGGTGTTGAATGATTACATTAGCTAACAGGAGAAAGACTGAAGACACAATGCACAATGGGAAGGTCTGAGGGAACATGCTTGAGGAATGCTTCTGAAGGGAAACAGCATTTCTAGATACTCTAAAGTGTTGGTATACTATAGGTTTATTTTGGCCTAAATCCACTGCAGGATCTGTAGCTCATTTAGTATAACTCTGCTAGCATAATCCAAATGTATGTTGTGTTTTTATAAGTGCTGTTTGAGATATTCTTTGGATCCAAAGTAGACAGGACAACATCTTCCACATTTCCACATTAAGGATAAGTAGAATGCAAATATTTCAGTAAGTAAAATTTAAATGGAAAAATAGAATAAATGGGAAAATAGATGATAGAAAATTAATAATCCTCCTTTTTAGGTATAAAAATAAGCCCCATCTATAACCAGAACAAAAAGCATTCAGTATTAGAGAAAACAAGATGGTACAGGAAATAGCATGGATTTTGCAGTTGCTTTGGAATTCCATGCAGAAACCACACATAACACATTCCTTTCTTCTCCCCGTCATCTGTTGTTTCTTCTTTAACTGCATCTGGTAACAGCTATAGGGACATCAATTATTATTGTATCAAAGACTAAAATTAGAAGTGCTGCACACAACAAAGTGCTAAACAGTTTCTTTTAAACTGTGCATAGGTGAAGGAAAAGACACCCCATTTCCTTGCTTTAAAACTAGTCAAAGTAGCTCATCTATGCATAGATCACTCAAGGGGCAGCAGGGAAGTTAAAAAAAACCTACAGGCATAAGATTTGCTGAAACCTTATCATTAAAGAAGTGGGAGGAATAGTCTGTAGATTAACATTCTAGCCTGAGTTATCAGAGACTTTACTTAGGTTCCCGAGTTATCACAGATATCCTGTGGTTAAGTAGCATAAGTAGTTTTCCTATGCCTCAGTTCCCCATCAAGTGAAAATAGGGATCTCTTACAGGGCTGTTGTAGGGATAAATACCTAAAGCTTGTTAAGTGCATGGATTATTCAGTAATGAAGCTTGTCTAAGTAAGTGCCTCAAAACACTGTTTAGGTTGGAATGTGTATATGCTCTCTCCACGCACCAAGGACTTTCTTAATAACTTAGCATGGAAGACAGTGGAACCAACACACTTAAGAGGATGGAAAGATCAGTGGTGTACTGAACTGCATTTGAGTCAGTAACAAGAGTCAGAAGAGAGTTCTTTTTAATGTGACTGGATATGACCTAAGCAGAAAACAATCAAAAAGCTTGGTCCAAGGACATGCAAGGGAATGAGAGAAAGCTGGGTTACCAAATTCTTTTGAGAGAGGAGGCACTGGAGAAGCAACACAGGCAAGTGCTTTCCACGAGAGAATACTTCTAGACCTGAGATGTTTTCATGAAGGTAAGATATACAGGAACAGGAATTGAAAAATTAAGAAAAACAAAGCAATAGGAAATAGCAACAAAAGGATTTTTCATTTGGTACATTACTTATCTCCAGACATAACTCGGGAGTTGCAAGAGGAAAGAGAGAATATATTGGAGAAGTGTGAGAGAGTGACAGTAGTGGCTACCGGAATAGAGATGTCGATATATCATATTTGACTAGTGACAGACTGGTGACTAGTGTTGTGGATGAAATTGTGCAGATGGAAGACAGAAGGATCAAAAATCAGAAGACTTTGCAGTTGAGTAAAGCATTTTGTTTGGGAAGATGTCTGTATTACAGTAGTCAGAGGAATAATAATTATTAAAATACTCCTCTCCAGCTGCAAAACCTCTGAAAGGAACCTGATCTGTATTAGCAGAGAAAAGAAGGGTGCTTTAGAGATAACAGCTTTTCAAGGTTAAAGGCAGAGGTCACAGAGGTGCTGTAAATTCCACCAGCTTTGCTTGTCTGTGTCAGGCTCCAGAGGAGACCTCAGTCTGGCTACTTGCAGTGTGCCAGACATTCACACGGGCAATGAAACCATGGCATTTTCTTAGTTCTGATAGTGAGAAGAGCATTGTAGGTGCATGTTCAGCCATGTAGGCAACAGCTTCCTGATGCAAAAATAGTTATGGGTGTGAGATGTGAGTTATGTGGAACAAAACTGAGGCATGAGCTATTCAACAAGAGGAAAAGCAGTGGGAGTACTGAAACTGTACCAGAAAGGACAAACCAGGATTTATCTAGGAACAGATTCCAAAATTTTAATGTAGAGAATAATCTTTAGGGTGAATTGTAAGCACAGAGAGTTTCAGACTGGATTTGCAAGATGAAATATTCATAGAAGACTACCTTTGAGAATCTCAGGGATTAGAGTTTTTCCTTTGTTTTGTGCTTTTATTTTCTCTGCTTTGCTAAGACCGTGTAGTTTCCTGGGAAAACAAGAGTGACATGTCATCCCATCTCACCTCCTGTATGGAACTATACTTGGATAGGCTTGTTAGCTGAGGTTTTTAATTTGGTTTCTTTGGGGAAGTGAGCAGGAAACAGAATATATATAATTTTCTCCTGTTTATTCACACTAGTGAAAAAAAAAGCAATCTGGTGTTTAGCTGCCACGTCTCTGTAGTGTTCCTGCACTGTAAATACAAATGAAGTATTGAAAACATCAAGCATCTGGAAGGTTTTAAAGATGAACTGAAATATAATGCAATTAATTTCTATTGTGCTAATTATACCTATTATGGGTTAAAACTAATTCCCCTTTTCAACCATTCTTATGTAACTTGTGGCTTTGCTGTTCTTAGAAATGCAATTTTCTCTTCATGTGGTATGTTAAAATATGTTGCAAGACAAATTACAAAGCTTAGGTGAAATAAAGCCAAAAATCTCAGAGCAAGTTATTTTACTGGATATATAACTAGTGTAATGCTGACTATTGAGTTGGATTTTTTAATCAAAAAGAAAATAATGAGCCAGGGCTGAGCAGGATGTAGGGTTTTTTTTCTGTTTTATGGAGTTGCTCTGCAGCAACAAAGCTGGTGAAAAGCCTAAACAATAAGTCTTATGAAGAGCAGTTGAGTGAATTGGGACTGTTTAGTTTGAGGAAGAGACTAAGGGGAGACCTTATCACCCTCTACAACTGAGTAACTGAAAGGATAATATAGAGAGGTAGGTGCTGGTCCCTACATACAAGTAGAATAAGAGGGAACAGCCTCACACTGCACCAGGGTAGGTTTACTCTAGACACAAGGCAAAGAAGAGTTCACTGAAAGAGGTCAAGCATTGGAACAGGCTGCCCAAGGAGTTGGTTGAGTCACCATCCCTAGATATGTTTAAAGGCCATTTAGATGTGGTGCTTAGTAGTATATTTTAGTTGGTGAATTTGGTAGAGCAGAGTTAATGGTTGGACCTGATGATCTCAAGTGTCTTTTCTAATCAGAATGATTCTATGATTCTATAGTGAGGTATCTGAGATGTTTGTGAGCTATTACACCTGTGTAGTATTTTATATTCAACAGTGCATTCAGCTTTATGCTGCATGGAGTGTAGGTGTGGCATATCTCTGAGTTTGAAAGCTCTGGCATATAATACATATAACAGAGGAAAGTGTTGTGGCAAGATTTTCACAAACAGCATTCACATTCAGCAAAATAGGAGGGGCATCACTACATTATACTTGTCCATATCTGTGGGTCTGGAAGAGATATGTAGGATGTCTGCCCATTGTGAGTCTTGGGATGCGGATATTTGGTTTCATCTCCACAGGGAGACACTTTGGACCCTTGCAGTGAAGCTGCGCGGATCAATAGGAAAGAAGAAATCCACTGCTTACCTATGGAAAAAATAGAATAGGGTAGGATAGGATAGGATAGGATAGGATAGGATAGGATAGGATAGGATAGGATAGGATAGAATAGAATAGAATAGAATAGAATAGAATAGAATAGAATAGAATAGAATAGAATAGAATAGAATAGAATAGAATTAACCAGGTTGGAAGAGACCTCTGAGATCACCAAGTCCAGCCTATCATCCAACACTATCTAATCACTAAAAAGGAAAGGGAATAAAGAGACTTGTGTGAATTACAGTATGGTCACCTAGCTGTAGAGCTGCCCAACAAAGAAGCCATCACAGGGAGTGACCTGCAGGCGATAGTGGCTGTGTGGGAGCTGTGGATGTGCCTTCCTATCCTCCTCCTGATGCAGTGGAGAGTTTACTTCTTTCTTTTTCCGCTATAATGGTCTTACATTCCCATCCAACCCCTAGTAATTATATAAAAACTAATCCTGTTTTAAGTACTTCAGGAGAGAAGAGACTTACTTAAAAGGCTGTCCTTTTCCCCCTTCCCCCTTCCCCCTTCCCCCTTCCCTTCCCTTCCCCTTCCCCCTTCCCTTCCTTCCCCCTTCCCCCTTCCTTCCCTTCCTTCCCTTCCCTTCCCCCTTCCTTCCCTTCCCTTCCCTTCCCTTCCCCTTCCCTTCCTTCCCTTCCCTTCCCTTCCCTTCCCCCTTCCCTTCCCTTCCCTTCCCTTCCCTTCCCTTCCCTTCCCTTCCCTTCCCTTCCCTTCCCTTCCCTTCCCTTCCCCTTCCCCCTCCCCCTTCCCTTTCCCTTCCCTTCCCCCTTCCCTTCCTTCCCTTCCCTTCCTTCCCTTCCCTTCCCTTCCCTTCCCTTCCTTCCCTTCCCTTCCCTTCCCTTCCCTAGCAGTGAGTGAAACTGCTAGTTACAAAATGAAAACAGTTATGTAAGCTTTGTTTTGATAAACTGGTCATTGCTTGCATACTTTTACAGTAATCTGACTGCAATTAGCATAACCAATATCCGAGTCTAATTTCACCCTTAGTTTGGGAACTGAAGAGAACTTGAAGCCTTACAAATTGAAATAGATTTTGCTATGGCAAGAAATATTAAGTTCTTGCTCTCATGTCAGTCAGCACTTGCAAGAACCTTGAAGTTCAATTCATTTAATACAGGGTTTGTTTCATTTTCTGTGTTATGTTTCTCAGAGAACTATCCACAGAATAAAAATTATTTTAAGAAATATATAAATAAAATCAATATCAAGAAAATCCTTCTAAATACTTACTGGTTGTTATTTTTTGTTTGTTTTGTTGGTTTGGTGTTTTTTTTCACAGAAACACATGAGGAAGAAAGAGAGTTTGGTTATAGTTCTACTTGTGTACTTACTTTAACTGCAGAAAATACCATGAATACTTCTCTTCCCCACAAAAATCTCCAGTTCAGTTTTAGTGGTATCTGAGGCATTGGTAGATAACTTTGTCAGGTTTTTGTACCATTAAGTATGACTTCTCAGTCTTTTCAGATTACAGCTGGAAATATGCATTACAGAAAGTGGATTTTTTTTTTTTTACATCAAAGTTTAAAGAACTCCATCTTTTTCAGCAAAATTTAGAGGATTCTGTTGGCTATTTGTATATGCATTTGTTACTCACTATCTCAATATTAGTAGTCTTTTCCTACTGAAATATATAGTCTTGGTTTTGTAAACATGCAAACAATTTTGAGTTTACACCATTTTAGTTTGTTTTATACTGTCAAGTTCTGTGCCATGTAATATAACTTCCATTTTGTTTAGCTGCATAACAGGGTCAGAAACAGTCTTTTTTTTAAATGTCACTCAGTTGTGAGGGTAGGAGCATGTTTGTTGCATTATTTCTGTTGTCAACAGTGTAAATAAGCCTACTAGAGCTTTGCCCACTGAGCCAAACGAATCCATTTTTATAGGACTTTAGAGGACAGTTGGGGTGGTGATGGTCTCCCCTAGGCACTCAAGTGCTCCAAAGTCAGGGCTATCTCCACAACAGCCTAGCTGGAGTCACTTGTCACTGGTGCTACTGTTCTGCTCCAGCCCTGCTCCAGTCATTGCAAGGACTAATCATCCTACTTTTTATTCAGCCATGCTTCTGTTTCTTGGGAGTATTAATTAGGACAGCCAGTCTAAGGTCTGTCTCAAACTGTGGATCCTTCCTTTGGTCTTGGCAGTGTCTATATGGGCAGCTATCCCTCCCAGAAAGTCTGAGTTGGAGAGAATAGTATCTCTGCCTTATGTCAGTCCATGCTGAGTAAAGCCATCAGCGTCACAGGAGAATTTGGGTCAACCTGGAAACCTTTCTTTGCCTCAACTGTTTGCCTTCTAGGAAAGTGATTGGGATAAAAAAGAGAAAATAAACATCTCCACCTCCTAAGAATGATGTAGCATGATATATCTGAATCCACCTTGATAACAGAAGCTGGAGAGATGTGGGTAGTTGACACGGAGGTAAAAAGAGTTGCATGGTAGATGCAAGGAATTGCAGCTCTTGAACTTCACTGAAGACATGCACCACTGTGTTTGCAACCAGCCAAGTATTTTGCTGGTGTGGAGAAGATGCATGAAGCTCCTTGAAGCACTGTACTTTAAAATGCCATAAAAAGGCTGTACAATGAAGTATAGACTGTCCTGAAATGCCTTGATGCTACCACAAAGCTATTCAGCTGTGATTCTCCCCATCTCCCCAGTTTTTTCAGTGCCCCTTAGATGGACATAGAGACTGCTAGATTTATTTATGGTTTAGTTGCTTAGGTGGGTTGGATTGGTTGATGGGTTGGACATGGTGATCTTGAAGGTCTCTTCCAACCTGGTTTATTCTATTGTATTGTATTCTATTGTATTATCTGTTGACTTCATGTTGTTAGCTGGAGGGTATACAGTGCCATTTTTTATGCAAGACTTGAGTCTATAATGATAATAAAACAGTTTTTAGCATTTAAAACCCCCTTACTTTAAAAGGCACTCACCCATTTCTGCTGGCCCTCAGTTCTTACTTCTTTTCCTTTTCATAGGAATGGATGTGGAATCCAAGAACATCCAAGAGCTATAGACAAAAACTCCAGTGTGTTGCTTTTAGCTATTAATAGGGCTAACTCTACTGATGATAGTGTTGGAAAATAAAGGTCCCCTAGAAACTCAATGGCATCTTTGTTCCTAACTTGTGACTTTGTAGAAGTCTTAATACTTGACATTTAAAAAAAAATTAATAATGTAGGGCTGAAGTGAAAATAGGGCTTTGGAAGTGGGGATTAAACAAACTCTTCCCTTTTCATCTTTCCCCAATGATTTGCAGGCAAACACAATGCCAGGCAACTTCCAAACTTCCATAATTGCATTGAATTCCTTGTTAATTGGGCTTTTCTCTTGCTATTGAGTTCTCTCTTGAATAATGCCTGCTTAATAATGATTTGTGTGAAGACAATAAATGTAGAGTTTTAATAGGATGAAGGCTGTGGCTCCATAGAAAGATATTTAGCCCTTAACTACCATTGAAATCAATACATTTGCTAATCTCATTTATGAGACCAAAAATTAATATGCATAAAATAGGATTACTATTTAAATGTTTGAAGGATAAAAAGTGAATAACAACACTGTTCTTCTGTGAAATGTGACCATAATACTTGATTTTCTGGATCTGCATAATTACCTTGATGCTTTTCATATCATATCATATCATATCATATCATATCATATCATATCATATCATATCATATGTGCTTGGTTCAAAAATAAGTTGGTGATTAGATACTGCAAAGTAAAAGGGAAACTTGCTTCATTTCCTGCTTGAACACTGTAACAGGTATAAGAGTCCTGTCTTCCCCCAACACTCTTTGTGATGCCTGTTCCTTCAGTGAGACTGGAGGTAACAGTTGGCAATTCACTAGAAGGAAAAGAACCCAGGTTATTTTCTGTTAGCAACACACATAACTGCACTAAGGAGGGGTGGGCAATATTCCTTCTTCTGAAAAAGGCTGTGACATAATTAGTGAAAGAAGTGGAGTTGCTTATGCAAAATGTGCCTTTTTTCCCAGAGCAGAGTCATATGTTTAGAGCTTTTGGCTGGTATAAAAGTGTTGGCAGCAATGACTGCATCAGCAGGCATGGGCATCCATCACAGCTTTGAGATGTGGCCAAGATAAGCAAATTGCATTCAGTCTGTCATCAACCCACTTACTTTTGTTAGTTTTCATGCATATCACGATGTGACTGAAAGGCTATGCAAAAGCTGATCAGGGGAAGAGAGTTTACTCTCCAACACCAAATACCTGCAATCATCAGGACTGTCTCTGATGTGCTTGGTTCTAGAGTCTAACCATGAGTGACTGAGGATGGTGGGATATAACTGGTTTGCCTGGAGTTTGTATCCAAAGCTTCCCTTACAATACTGTCAGGAAAAGGCAGACCAACAGTCATCCAGGAGATTGCCGACTTTAAGTATACAAAATAGTAGTTGTTCTCTGTCAAACAGGACTCTAGTTATTCTCAGGTTCTTGCTGTCCTGAACACATTTTGACTGTCCAATTGATTGCATAGCAGTATAGGTTCTGGTTATGCTTCCTGTTGGTTTTGGTTTAGTCTGTTTTTCCCTAGTAAAACTCATTCCATTTTTGTTCTATGTAGAACCTCAGAATAAGGGATTAGGTGCAGAAAATTTTGCAAAATCACGGTGACCACTGTTCAGTTTCTCCTTTATCCTGTCATCGATAACCTTGTCACTCTTTTTTGCATTTATTCAAACTCTGTTGCTGTTAAAACTGTACAAAATTTCCCTGCTCTTATGTCAGAGCGGGAAAACTGTTGGGCCAAAACCCAACAAGGAATTAATCTGACTTCAGGTGTAAAATACAGCAAGAAATACTTGTAGGGAAAGTTTCTGTTGGATGAAGGGGGAAAAACACTGGACAATAACTGAGATAGTACATTCTTTGCTTCAGTCTTTAGTAGTAAGACAAGTTGTTTGCCGAATACTCAGCCCCCTGAGATGGAAGATAGGAGTAGGGAGCAGAATGAATCCAAGATAAGATGGTTAGTGACCTGCTGCTCCACTTAGACACAGGTTTGTGAGGATCCCTGGGGTACACCTGAGGATACTGAGGGAACTGGCAGAAGTGCTTGCCAAGCCACTTTCCATCATTTGTCAGCAGTCTTGGATAATCAGGGAGGTCTCTGTTGACTGTAGATTGGCAAATGTGATGCCCATCTACCAGAAGGTCTGGAAAGGAAGATCCAGAGAACTACAGGCATGTTAATCTGACCTCAGTGCCAGCAAAGGTCATGGAGCAGATAATTTTGACTGCCATTTTGCAGCACATGTAGGACAACCAGGTGATCAGGCCCAGCTGGAGGACATATCCTGCTTGAGGAGCTTGATCTTCTTCTATGATAAGGTGACCTGTTTAGCATTTGACACTGTCTCCCACACCATCCTCCTGAAGAAACTGTCTCGTCATGGCTTGAATGTGTGGACACTTTGCTGAGTAAAACACACACTGGATGACTGGGCCCAAAGAGCAGTGATGAATCAAGTTAAATCCAGTTGAGAGGTGGTCATAAGTGGTAAGCCCCAGGGCACAGTACTTGGGTTATTTCTCTTTAATATTTTTATCAATGATAAACAATTTTGTAGATTACACCAAGCTGGGAGGAAGTGTTGATCTACTAGAGGGTAGGAAGGTTCTGCAGAGAGACCTGGATGATCTGGATCATTGGACTGAGATCAGTTGTATGAGGTTTAGCAGAGCTAAGTGCTGGGTCCTGCACTTGAGTCACAGCAACCCCATGCACTGCTACACGCTTGGGCAGAGCGCTGCAAAGCTGCCCAGCAGAGAAAGACCTGAAGGTGTTTATCAACAGCCAGCTGAATGTGACTCGGCAGTGTGCCCAGGTTGCCAGCATGGCCAACAATATCCCAATCTGTATCAGAAACCGAGTGGCCAGGAGGAGTAGGGAAGTGATCGTGCCCCTGTTCTCAGCACTGGTGAGGCCACACCTTGAGTACTGAGGTCCCAGAGCAGGTCCAGGTAAAGGCAATGAAGCTGGTTATGGACCTGGAGAACAGGTCTTATGAGGTGTAACTAAGGAAACTGGGATTGTTTAGTCTGGAGAAAGGCTGAGAGGAGACCTTTGTGCTCTCTACAACTACCTGAAAGGAGTTTGTAGCAAGTTGGGGGGCCAGTTTCTTCTCCCTAGTAACAAGTGATAGAACAAGTGGAATGAGTGATAGAATAAGGTTCCTTAAGTTGCACTAGGGGATTTTAGACTGGATATTGGAATAAACCTCTTCATTGAAAGGGCTCTTAAACATTGGAATAAGCTCCCCAGGTAAGTGGTTGAATGGCAGTCCCTGGAGGTGTTTAAAAGATGCATAGATGTGGTGCTAAGGGACATGGTTTAGCACCAGGCTTGTCAGAGCTAGGTAATGATTGGACTCCATGATTTTAAAGGTCTTTTCTAACTGAAGTGATTCTATGACTCCATGATTCTGTCATCTACAATGACCTGCACAATGACATCAGTTCACTGATACAAAACCGGTAACAGGATGATAATTTGGACTAGAAAAATAAGTCCCTTTTTTTCCCTTTGCTTGTTTGTTTGTGTTTTTTTCCTTGAAATGAGAAGGCACAGCAGGCAAGTGGCTAAGGAAATGGTGAGAATATGACCCTTTCTGCTCAAAGATGCTGGACCCAAATCCCAGTTTTTAATTTCAAGTAAACTAGTGTGGCTACATCAGAAGAGTGCTAAAGTAACCAGTAAGAAACTGTATATTACCAGCAGCATACACTCTAGGGTTTCCTGATAACTGGGCTGATCTGACAGGGTTTGCAGTTTGTCTGTACCCTTCCTCGTTGCTGTTTCTTGGTCCATTCCAAAACTCTCATGGCCATGGTCATGTTAGTGAAAAAGTGCAAGGCTTGTTGACCAATACTCCTATATGGAACGATGGTCCACGTGCCAGAAACTGCTGTCTCAGGAGAATGGAAGTGAGGGGATAGAGCTCTCTTTCTTCTTATCATAGCATTCTTCAAGCATATTTCACTGATGATATATGACACTTCCCATTATAAGAATGCATTTCCAGAGTCCTGGATTGAAACCATGTTTCTTTAGTCAGTTTCCTTGTGGTCAACAAGTATTTGGTGAAGCACTACCAAATGAGCCTTCTGCCATACCAGTTTGCTGAAAGGACTGTAAGCTGTCACTTATTCCCTGACCTCAAGGAGGACTTTCTGCACATTTCAGCGCTGGAGTTGGTGGTTGTGGTTGGCAGCTGTCATACTTTCTAACAGAATTTCTGAAGATTTTATGCATTCCCAACACCCTGAACAGATATTGGCTTATCAGGAAAATCTGTGTTGCAACATTAGTGAAGTGGCAAAGTGCTAAATTGGTAAAGTTAAACTGTACTAGCATGGCTTATGCAGCTTGATGTAATCATCCTCTGGGAATGCACTGTGGGAATCTTTCCTTACTGGGTAACACACTTTTTCATATTTACCTCAGTGAGGGAATGTGCCATCTCTGAGAGTAAATTTGGTGTGTAGTAAGAGATAGTTTTGCTCAGAAACAGAAAGTATCTAGTGAAAACCTCACAGGGCAAGAAAAAGGAGTCTGAGGACAAAGTCGATTAAAGCCTTGGAGAATAAAAATGAGTCCTCTGATTAACTTGCAGAGTTCATACATCAAGATGTGAAGTGCACCACATCAAGCTTTTAGAGACGGTCAGGAACTGCATGTTTCTGAAATTTTCAACCTGTTTTTCACCAGATCTGCAATGTGCTTGGATTTTTTTTTTCTCCCTGAAATCCTTATTTGCAGTATCTTGAATGTATAAAGGGCTGAGTACTCTGTAAAAAATGAGCCCCTGTGACCCAAATTGAGTATTCACTTTTTAGCTTGATCAAGGTATTCATCTGGGACAGGGTTATTCTGAAAAGAGAATGTATTAAATTTGAGTTACACAGTGCTTGCAACACAGTCAAAGCAATCATAATTAGAGTGTATGGTCTATGAGGAGAGGCTGAGGGAGCTGGGATTGTTTAGCCTGGAGAAGAGGAGGCTCAGGGGAGACCTTATTGCTCTCTACAACTACCTGAAGGGAGGTTGTAGCCAGGCAGAGGTTGGCCTCTTCTCCCAGGCAGCCAGCAACAGAACAAGGGGACACACACTCAAACTGCGCCAGGGGAAGCTTAGGCTCAAGGTGAGGAGAAAGTTCTTCACAGAGAGAGTTGTTGGCCATTGGAATGTGCTGCTCAGGGAGGTGGTAGAGTCACCGTCCCTGAAGGTGTTCAAAAGGGATTGGACGTGACACTTGAAGCCATTGTTTAGTAGTCATGAGGTGTTGGGTGACAGGTTGGACTTGATGATCTTTGAGGTCTTTTATAACCTTACTGATTCTATGATTCTATGACTATAGCAAAGTACTGCAGTTTTTCCATCCAAATGTCAATAATTCTCCATGACTGTTTCCCCAGTCCACATGTTAAGGAATGAAATTAACACAACATATCAGTGCTGGAACTTATCAAATGGCTGTTTGTAGAAGGAATGGAGTTCCCATGCAATGATGCTGTGTAATTAGTTGCTAAGAAATTAGCAACTGTAGAATATTCCATACTCATTGAAGAAAGAACAGGTGCACAGGCAGGCTAACATTTGCCATTTTCTGATATTTATATTGATCATATTACAGTCTTAATAATGTTCTTTTCATACTATTTTAATGTGAAATGCTATAGAAAGTAAATGAACTCTGTGTATTCAAGGGCCCTGAAGAACATTTGATGAGAAATGCATGAATTTTTTTACTAGGTGAAGATATTATGTGGGAATCATTTAAAGAAATAATGATAGCTGTATTTTTGTGTTTGAACAAAGACACAGGAGTTGATACCAACTGCATAACAAATACCTCTAATCCTTTTTAAATAGCAGGATACAATATGTCTGTTTGTTTTAAATTGTTTATAAAGGTAATCCAGCCACATAGTCAGGCCTCTTGGGACAAAAACCAATGTATCACAGTATCACAGTATCGCCAAGGTTGGAAGAGACCTCAAAGATCATCGAGTCCAACCTGTCACCACAGACCCCATGACTAGACCATGGCACCAAGTGCCACGTCCAATCCCCTCTTGAACACCTCCAGGGACGGTGACTCCACCACCTCCCTGGGCAGCCCATTCCAATGACGAATGACTCTCTCAGTGAAAAACTTCCTCCTCACCTTGAGCTCCCTCAGTCTCTCTTCATAGGGCTTGTGCTCGAGGCCTCTCACCAGCCTTGTTGCCCTTCTCTGGACACGTTCAAGTGTCTCGATGTCTTTCCTAAACTGAGGGGCCCAGAACTGGACACAGGACTCAAGGTGTGGCCTAACCAATGCAGAGTACAGGGGCACAATGACTTCCCTGCTCCTGCTGGCCACACCATTCCTAATGCAGGCCAGGATGCCGTTGGCCTTCTTGGCCACCTGGGCACACTGCTGGCTCATGTTTAGGCAATGTAATAGATTTAAAGAAACTTTTTTTGATTATTATTTTTTCCTAGTATGATCATGCTGCTTTCAATTTCTATACAATAGTAACCATTTGTTACTAACAGGTCATCAAAACTATGGGAGAGAGAAAAAAAGTATAATTAAACATCTATTAACTTTTCTTTTACAGATTCCTTTGACAATGCACCCAGCTCAGGCCAGTGACTTTGGTTTAACTGACCAGGTAAGCAAATATGCAGTCAGAGTTTTATCATTAAAATGTTTTCCAGACATTAGAAAACTAATTCTAAGAGATTGGAGTTCTAGAGTGTTGGGGAAAAAAATAAATATATTTTCAAAATCTGTTATAAACATGTTCAAAATGCCATTGTCAGTTTCTAGCTTCAAAAAGCTGTTGGAATTTCCAGAGTTCTGCAATTTTCAACTAGGAAAAGAGCTTGCTTTGCAGATGTGCTTTTTTTATTATTACTATTATTATTATTATTATCATTATTATTATCATTATTATTATCATTATTATTATTATTTTGCTCCCTCCCTTCTTTTCTCTTTTTGTCCCAGTTTCCTTGCACCTTGCATTGATATTTGTGCTATTTCAAAGCCTTAGAAGCTGAGCTTTTTTTAACAGGGTGATATTGGTCTCGTTCTTCATACCGTGATATCACCATTGCAAACAGGATTGCCTGACTTAGAACTCCAGAGAGGGGATTTCAACACCACAAGAATGGTACAGCAGCACTAGAGTGGCTGCTGGGGAGTTGAGACGACTTTTGACATTCACAAGCACCATTTCTATAGATCAGAAATTTATAGAACACAGTTATGAAAGAATGAAATTGCAGTTAATTATCTGGTTTACTGGGTATCAAAAAGTCAAGGCAATCAAGCACCAGTTTACATCTTACCGTGCATGGGTTGGTAGGCTGGAGGAGTCACCATCACTGGTGGTGTTTAGGAAGAGACTGGATGGGGTTCTTGGTGCCATGGTTTAGTTGATTGGATGGTGTTGGATGATAGGCTGGACTCTATGAGCTCAAAGATCTTTTCCAACCTGGTTAATTCTATTCTATTCTATTCTATTCTATTCTATTCTATTCTATTCTATTCTATTCTATTCTATTCTATTCTATTCTATTCTATTCTTCTTTACCTTTGGAATTCTAATTTGATTGGCCGTTGCATGCTGTAGGTACAGTTTGGAGAAGCCACTCTTTTGACCCACCTATGTGACACTTCTTTGGCTGTTTCCTTTATTGTTATATGTTTTAATGAGGGAGCTGAGAAATACAATTTTCATGTAGTAGAAGCAATATAATTTGCGTGCAGTAGAACTTTAACTCTGCCCACACCAAATTTGTTCATTTTTTTTGTTGCTTCTCCTAGAGTGTTGTGATACCCTTTTGTTTTGTATGGAATATTTTGCTCACAGTGTACAAATATAGTTTGCTTTGAGTTTAAAGTTTCTGTAGTTTTCAGTAGACTCATTTTAGCCCTGGTTAAAATAACTAAACCCAGACCATATAGTAAATAACATCATGATGTTCCTATACAAGTCCTTCTCTTGTTTTATGTTGAAATGTTCCACAGCTCTAACACTTCATAAATACTGTTAACCTCATATTTATTTTAGATGAACTGATCTCTTATTGTCTTCTCATCATGTTAACTTCTTATGATTGGATTTTCCTGTGGTCCTGCCAACAGCTAGAAAACCTTCTTGGGGGCAATTCACTAAGGAGCAACTTCCTCTCTTTGAGTCTTCTTTTGAGAATTTGTTTTAAACCCACTATTTCCAATACCTTTATTTCCTTTAAAAAGGAGGCTTCAGCCAGTGCTGTCTTTTGGGTTCCCTTAGCTTGATATTCTTGTGTTTTGTTTGAAAATTAGTCTGCAGGATGGAAACCTTGAATTAAAAAAACACCTAGTGATTTCAAATGGAGAATTTCATATTAAACGATTGGTTGTAAGGGATTAATAATCAGGGAACAAAATTTGCTTCTCTGTGGTTTTGGTATTTATTTAAATCTGGACCCTCTTTTTCTGGCTCTTTGAAAAGTCCAAATTAGTCATTCATCCAAGGTTCATTAATCAGGCCTGAGATTTGCAAACAGTATTTTGTCCAAAACGTTGCAAGACATAATTATAAAAATAGAAACAAATATTTTAATGTCATAATTTCATTTGCTCTAGCAAAAAGATGGATGTTTGATGATCTGTCTTCTTTCAAGATGCCTCCTGAAGAGCTTTTTGCGTTACTTGCCTTATAGATTTACATTGTAATGAAATCGTAATGCTTAGATTGATTTGAAATAATAATTGATTTATACTTCAGTATGAGAAATGTGAGAAAATAATTCATTATGGCTCAACTAACAAATTTGATTTCACTTTTTAAAAGAAGTCTTTGTTTCTTTATGTCTCATCAATCATTTTTCTGAAACAAAAATCAATATAATTCAGTAAGGCTTCTCCAAACTTATCTCTAGCAACAAGTAATTTTCTTGTATTAAAAGAATGAAGTCAAAGTCATCTGCATTTTTATTAGATTAACTCTGCTCCTTCCTCTTCCCTGTACTGTCCATAGCCTCTTCCTCCAGCCTCTTACTCCCAAAGAATGCCTAATCTATTATCTTCTGGATTCAATATGGCTGTCAGGCAATCACATCTTGTATGAAAACTGGTCCAAAGGCAGAGATTAGACCTCCAAAATAAGTTTTGTAGTGATGAACTGTTTGCTTTCTTTAATGACTTCACTTATGGGTGTTTTTGTCCTTAATGGTGGCAGTTATAGCCTTCATGAAATAGGGGAAATTATCTGCAGGAGGTACTTCCACTCTATGGAGATAATATGTCTTTGTATGTGTTCTGCGTGTTTCCAACAATTATAAACATGACTGTGACGAGGTTAGGGGTTTGGTTGAATACAGGTGGTGACACTAGTAATGAAATGGGAGCTGATTTGGCACCTTTCACATCTTTTCACCAACTGAAAACATGAATCAAAGTACTTTCAAGATTATTTGTGGTTTTGATGAACACTGTGATTGGCCATTGGAATGTGCTGCCCAGGGAGATGGTGGAGTCACCATTACTGGAGGTGTTTAGGAAGAGACTGGATAGGGTGCTTGGTGCCATGGTTTAGTTGATTAGATGGTGTTGGGTGATAGGTTGGACTTGATGATCTCAAAGGTCTTTTCCAACCTGGTTCATTCTATTCTATTCTATTCTATTCTATTCTATTCTATTCTATTCTATTCTATTCTATTCTATTCTATTCTATTCTAACTTTTGTTATAAAACAAAACTAAGACAGTTATAAAACAAATAATTTTTTTTCCAAGCACATACAATTAATCTTCTATAGTAACTAATCTTCTATAGTAACGTTATGTTTTAAGGAAGTTACTTATATTACAAAGTGAAATGTGAAAGCTAGGAAATGGCACATTTACAGGTCTAAATCTGTTACCCATGTATCAGTCTGAAGACTGAATGCACCTGGGATCTGCTAGAAAATTAGAATAGTACTGCAGCAATCATGCACTAGTGCAGTTCACTGTCCTAAGGGGTATGAAGCCCATCAGAACCATAGTTAAAACCCTAAATTTTAGGAAAGCAAAATTCCTTCTCTTCATGGAGTTAGGAAATAGGACTCCATGGGAAACAGCCCTCAGGGACAGTGGAATGGAACAGAGCTCGCAAATCTCTAAGGATGCTTTCTATAGAGCAAAATAGATCTCAATCCCTATGTGTAAGAAATTGAGCAAGGAAGGCAAGAGACCATCATGCTGGTCAAACTAAAGGGCAAGCTGGGACTACACAGGAAATGGAAGAATGGACAGACTTGCTGGGAAGAATATAGGAACATTTCCTGATTGTGTAGGGATGAGGTCAGAAAGGCCAAGGCACAGCTGGAACTCAGCTTGGCAAGGGATGTAAAGAAAAACAAGAAAGGACTCTATAGGTACATTAACCAGAAAAGGAAAGTTAAAGAAAGTGTCTGCCCCACTGATGAGCAACGGTGGGGAACTCGTATCAACAGATGGGAGGGCTGAGAGTCTCAACAACTGTTTTATCACAAACTGCACTGACAAATACTCTCCTCATGGCTCTCATGTTGATGCCTCACAAGATGGAGAACAAGGACAAAAGGTCCCTCCCACTGTAAGTGAAGAAAAGGTGCATGCTCATCTTAGGAATCTGAAGATACACAAGTCCATGGGACCTGATGAAATGCATCCCAGAGTCTTGAGAGAATTGGCTGCCAAGCCACTCTCTGTGATACTTGAAAAGTCCTGGCAGTCAGGTGAAGTCCCTGGTGACTGGAAGAAAGGAAACAACATACCCATTTTTAAAAAGAGTAGAAAGGAAGACACTGGGAACTACTGACCTGTCAGCCTCACCTCTGTGCCTGGAATATCATGGAACAGACCCTCCTATATGCCATGCTACAGCACATGGAGGACAGGGAGGTGATTCAAAACAGACAGCATGGCTTTCTATGACTATGTCAGTGGATAAGGGACAACCTATGGATGTGATCTATCTGGACTTCTGCAAGGCCTTTGACAAGGTCCTCCCACAACATCCTACACACCAGGTTGGAGAGATATGGATTTGATGGGTGACTGTTCAGTGGATAAGGAATTGGCTGGATGGTAGCAACCAGAGGGTAGTGCTCTAATGTCCTGAAGGCCAGATGGAGAGCAGTGACAAGTGGTGTCCCTCAGGGGTCCATACTGGGACCTGTGATGTTTAATATTTTCATCAGTTATATAGGCAGTGGGATCAAGTGCACCATCAGCAAGTTTGCAGATGACACCAAGCTGAGTAGTGTTGTTGATATGGCAGAGGGACAGAATGTCATCCACCAGGACTTGGACAAGCTGGAGAGGTGAGCCCAGGTGAAAATCATGACCTTCAACAAGAGCAAGTGCAGGGTCATGCACTTGGGCAAAAACAACCATCTCTATCAATGCAGACTGAGGATGAGGTGATAGAAAGCAGCCCTGTGGAAAAAGCCTTGGGGGTGCACTTGAAGCCCAGAAGGCCAATCACATCCTGGGATGCATCAAAAGATGTGTGGCCAGCAGATCCAGAGACGTGATTTTGCCACTTTGCTCTGGGGACACCTCACCTGGAGTACCATGTCCAGGTCTGGAGTACTGCATCTGGGTCTGGAGCCTTCAATACAAGAAGGACATGGAGCTAATGGAGAGGGTCCAGAGGAGAGCCACAAAAATTATCAGGGGGCTGGAACGTCTCTTCTACGATGACAGGCTGAGGGAGCTGGGGTTGTTCAGCCTGGAGAAGAGGAGGCTCCAGGGAGACCTAATAGCAGCCTTCGAGTACCTGAAGGGGGCCTACAAGAGCGATGGAGAGAGACTATTTACAAAGGCCTGTGGTGATAGTACTAAGGGCAATGGCTTCAAACTAGAGAAGAGCAGATTTAGATTGGATATTAGGAACAGGTTCATTATCATGAGAGTGGTGGAACACTTGAACAGATTGCCTGGGAAGGTAGCTGAAGCCCCATCCCTGGAGGTATTCAAAGAGCGGCTCAATAGGGCTCTAGGCAGCCTGATCTAGTTGAGGATGCCCCTGCTTATTGCAGAGGGGGTTGGACTAGATGACTTTTGGTGGTCCCTTCCAACCCAGACCATTCTATGATTCTAGGTAAAATACCCGCTAGGAAATATACAACACCAAGGACTAAGGACATACACAGAGCATATGCTTTGCTTCATAGTTCTCCATCACTGACACTTTTTGATTTTAAGCTCCTCAGTCCTATTTCTAAATTGTTCTTTCTTTCTGATATCTTTTGCAGATTATTCATGGACTCTTAGTATGTGTGTGTTTACATATAGTCTTCTAGTACATATAGAATAGGCATTGTTCAGAGGAAGAGGAATAACTTAATAAAGAATATATGTGGGGAAAGAACAGAGGGTGCCTTAGAACATCCTTTCACATTGCAGGACTGTTTCATAGGACACCGTTTGGGGGCTTTCAGTTTTTCTTGACAAACTGATGTTTCTTTATGTATGTCTGGGTTGCCTTGTTTTTGAACCATTCCCTCAACTAAGACTCCAAATATCTGTGATAGAGAGATGCAGGTGTGCTAGATTTGGCCTAACTGTAGAGATGCAAGACTTATTGGAGTGACATTGTAAAATTAGTGTGTACACACTGCAATTTAAGGGATAACATTATGCAACTATTCTTAAACATGACATGTTAAAACTTAGTTATATTTTACACACATCCATTACTATTTTTCCTTGACTATCAAGTACTTCTTCCTACCTGCCATCTCTTCCATATTTTCACCTGCTATGATGGTTAGATGTCATAAAGCTGTCATAATGCTGTGACTAGGCCTTTTGGTTAGCAGAGCATTGCACAGTCTGCATTTATATTGTGCTCAATGTTTTAAAAACGGATTATACATTTTAAAAACAGATTTGGCCTGGAGAAGAGGAGGCTCAGGGGAGACCTTCTTGCTCTCTACAACTACCTGAATGGAGGTTGTAGCCAGGTGGGGGTTGGTCTCTTCTCCCAGGCAGCCAGCACCAGAACAAGAGGACACAGTCTCAAGCTGCACCAGGGGAGGTTTAGACTGGATGTTAGGAAGAAGTTCATCACAGAAAGAGTGATTGGCCATTGGAATGTGCTGCCCAGGAGGTGGTGGAGTCACCATCACTGGAGGTGTTTAAGAAGAGACTGGATGGGGCGCTTGGTGCCATGGTTTAGTTGATTAGATGGTGTTGGATGATAGGTTGGACTCGATGATCTCAAAGGTCTTTTCCAACCTGTTTAATTCAATTCAATTCTATTCTATTCTATTCTATTCTATTCTATTCTATTCTATTCTATTCTATTCTATTCTATTCTATTCTATTCTATTCTATTCCATTCCATTCCATTCCTTTCCTTTCCTTTCCTTTCCTTTCCTTTCCATTCCATTCCATTCCATTCCATTCCATTCCATTCCATTCCATTCCATTCCATTCCATTCCATTCCATACATTTCACATTGTAGCAAAGGACTTATTTTTAATAAGTATGATCATCCTGTAGCTGCATAGCATAGAAGAGGCACATGAAGATTCATATACTTAATGTGCTTCACAAAACAGTTCCCTCCTCTCCTGCCATTCTTGTTTGTACTCCACTTAGGAAGTAGGAATCTTTAGGGATTCACATCAGAAGAAGGTAAAAATTGATGGAAATCCTGATGATTAAGTACATTTGACTTTTTGAAGAAACACCAGTGAAAAGGAGTAAGAAAGTGTTTAGATAAGATTAGATTTCAACAGAAAAAAAAATAAACTGAAGTAAAAAGGAGCAAGCAGTGGGGTCTAATCCATATAAATAATTTTGGTGATGAGAAATTATGAAATGCAGATCTCATGAATTGTAAAGTGAGTACTTTTTCATACGCAGCATTTTAGCAGTAACAAGGAGATTAATTAAAGCTTGTATTAACATACACAGTAGGTATCTATGTGGTTAAGTATTTGAGTGGCAGTTAAACATTCATAAAAGTTATGCACTATTGTCAGTAAAATAGCCTTAATTATACAGAGTAGAAGAATTCATATTAACCATTTAAATAGTACGTCAGAGATGCGCTCCCAGGAAACGTGTTCTCTCAAAGCACGGTAATCCAAACTGTGAGAGAAGACATAAACGAACAATTAAAATACTTTATTCCATAAAGGTCATGATACTGCTCTTATATTATTTTCTTACTTTCTGGTGGTGTATTATGGGATTAGCATCAGTTGCTTAGTGATTTACTATTGTATGATTATACCTTTGTAGACTTGGGGGAAACAGGAATCTGGAATCCCTGAAAACTTGTTTAAATATGAACAAATTCTGCATAGAATCAGAGAACCATAGAATGGTAGGGGTTGGAAGGAGCCTTCAGAGATCATCAAGTCCAACCCTACTGCCAAGTCAGGATTACCTAAGGCTGGTCACACAGGAATGCATCCAGACATTGTCTTGAAAGTCTCTAGAGTAGGAGAATCCACATCCTGTTCCAGTGCTCCATCACCTCTACAGTAAATAAGGTTTTCCTCATGCCAAGGTGGAACTTCCTGTGTTCCAATTTGTGTCCATTGCCCCTTGTCCTATCAGAAGGCACCAATAAAAATGACTGGCCCCTTCTTCTTGACACTCACCCTTCAGATATTTTAAAATGTTAATATGATCCCCTTTCAGTTTTCTCTTCCCTAGACTAAACAGCCCACGGTCTCTCAGACTTACCTCATAAGACAGAATTCTTAATCATCCTTGTAGCCTTCTGTTGGACTCTCTATACAAATATCTCTGTCCCTCTTGAACTGGGGAGCCCACAACTGCACACAATACTCCAGATATTGTCTCACCAGGGCAGAGTAGAGGGGAAAGAGAACCTCCCTTGACCTGCTGGACACACTCTTCTTAATGGTCTCAGGATACCATTGGTTTTCTTGACTAGGCAATCAGCACCAGAACAAGAGGACACAGTCTCAAGCTGCACCAGGGGAAGTTTAGGCTCGAGGTGAGGAGAAAGTTCTTCACAGAGAGAGTTGTTAGCCATTGGAATTTGCTGCCCAGGGAGGTGGTGGAGTCACCATCCCTGGAGGTGTTCAAAAGGGGATTGGACGTGGCACTTGGTGCCATGGTTTAGCAGTCATGAGGTCTGTGGTGACAGGTTGGACTTGATGATCTCTGAGGTCTTTTCCAACCTTATTGATTCTGTGATTCTATGATTCTATGGTTGTTTTCTCATGGATAACTTATTTGAAAGCTGCCACAAGTTGTCAGTAGATACTAGCATAAGATAATGATCTGACCTGGATGATGACATATATCTTAATGTCATCTGTTACTGATTAGATAATCTCAGAAGACATCAACAAAGTATAGGAGTTTTACTGCACTATTTTTTGTGCATTTATACAAAACCAGGGTCTGCTATAGGTGGCTTTGTTTTCAAGGCTCCCACACTCCACAAGTTCTCTATGCTTGTTATGGATGGTTTTCCTAATTTTAGTGAGAAGGCTAATTGTAGTGAAGATGAATATGTGTAAGGGTATGCCTGAGTCTAGAGACATTGTACAGAACCATTTCTCTCTCAGAGCATGGAAATAAAAGGTTCATCACTGGACATACCAGATTTATAACATGGTTACTTCATACTTTGCACACAGCTTTACATTCTGTGGAGTACATATTGCTCAAATTCCTATAGGAAATTTGCATTCCTTGTAAAAGTTTATCTATCCTACATTCACAATTCTGTGACTGTTATTAATCCTCTGAGGACAGAAGCAGGTTCTGTTTATACAACTTTACTGCATTTTAGCTAAAGCTATTGCTTTCTGCATGCATTCTTGCATTCTGTTTCTCTCCTGCTTGATAAAAGCGATCCAGAAATGCATCCCAGATATCTGGTTGCTTGGTTTCATGCTCTGCAAGCATTGGTTACCATAGTGTTTTAGAAGAATACCTTTTTGGGAAGCAGATATGTAACCAAATATAGTCCACTGAAGCTGTGCTGAATGAAACATCCGTTAACAAATTGAAAGTAACGCATTTGTAAATGAGATTATTAGTAGCCTTTAATTTCCTGGTACAATTTGAGATTATTAAAAAAAAGGGCAGTAGAATATCTGCAGCATCCCTTTTTTGGAGCACAAGCCCTATGAAGAGAGGCTGAGGGAGCTGGGGTTGCTTAGCCTGGAGAAAAGGAGGCTCAGGGAGACCTTCTTGCTCTCTACAACTACCTGAAGGGAGGTTGCAGCCAGATGGGGGTTGGTCTCTTCTCCCAGGCAGCCAGCACCAGAACAAGAGGACACAGTCTCAAGCTGCACCAGGGGAGGTTTAGGCTGGATGTTAGGAAGAAGTTCTATGCAGAGAGAGTGATTGCCCATTGGAATCGGCTGCCCGTGGAGGTGGTGGAGTCACCATCATTGGAGGTGTTTAAGAAGAGACTGGATGGGGTGCTTGGTGCCATGGTTTAGTTGATTAGATAGTGTTGGATGATAGGTTGGACTCGATAATATCAAAGGTCTTTTCCAGCCTGGTTAATTCTATTCTGTTCTATTTTATGTACCCTCAAGCTGCCTCCTCTCTGAATGTACCTCATTAGAAATGTCTTGCAACAGTGTTGTAAGTCAACCCCTTTCAGCAACCAAGTCCTCCTGAAAAGCAAAGCAGACAGTTCCTTCCACCCAGATTGTGCACGTTTTTGTAGATACTCTACCTCCAGACCATTGAAAAAATTAATGCTTCCTGGTTATTAAGCCGGGACGTGCCCAGTATTAATCAAAAAGCCTTGTATTCATATTGGATCACTCTTGTTCAAAGGTGAACCCAAAGGAATTGCACAAATTTAAAGTAAAATCACTTTAATGTCCTTAAGCCCATAAGCCTATGTAAATGTTTGCTAGTAGTTCAGAAATTCAGCAAGACATTAAAGCAGAACTGGAATACTTTTGTCACGATTCAAAATAAGCAAGAAAGGTCTTCTGCTTGCTACTAAGAAAGCTAAAAATACTTTCCAAGTACATGAACCTTGCTGATCATCTAAAATCTCCTTGGTACCGTTCAGGCATTCAGTATGGAAAATTTCAGACCAGTAACTAGCAGCCTATTGCCATCTGCTTTTGTGTAATTGTTCAGCATATTTCAGGTTCTTCAATAATCTTTCTGTGGTTATTTGTAATACATCATTCTCCGTTCAAGTCTGCAGCTTTGGCTGACAAGTACGATCCAGAACCATCTCTTAAGCTCAAGTGTCTTTTCTGCTACACTACAACAATATTGTCTATGGTGCAGCTCCTGCCTCCTCACCAAGAAAACAAATTGATGTCAACATGAAATTCACAGTGTTATATCTTCACCAAGGCAGCAGATATGTGTCATATCACACAATTCAATGAGCTGTGAAGTCACAAATCATCTGAATTCACGTATCTTTACTAAATCTGCATCTTGCTGAATTAATTTATTGAATATATGCACATAACACTTGGTATTTATTTTGTCTGTAGCTATTCAGGATTTGCTGAGAAAACATTCTTAACTAAGTTGCCAAACCAAAACTTTGGGGCAGTAATCTAAATCAGGTGTTCAAAAAAGGCTTGGATGTGGCACTTGGAGCCATGGTTTAGTTGTCAGGAGGTGTTAGGTAATAGGTTGGACTTGACAATCTCTGAGGTCTTTTCCAACCTGGTCAGTTCTGTGATTCTATGAGTCTGTGATTCTAATTCTTCCTTTTTTAGGAAAATTTCAATTTCAAATGTTTTCTCCAGTACAGAATTTAACTGAGATAAAAATGAATAATGACCTGGTAGGTAAAATGCTCAGCTGATTGCATGAAAGCTCATCACAGTGCAGGGTTGAGTGCCCTGTGTGGATAAGCTGTGAAAAGTCTCATGGAATGAAGTCTGGTTGTACACAGGAATGTTGCCAATATGTGCAGGATGAAAACAGACATGCCTTTATGTGGTTGCACAATGTGAATTTCACACAGAGTGGAACTGTATTTGGGTAAAACCTGAGTTGTGTGCTCTAAATCTTCTGAAAAGCAACCTAATAGAATTAGTAGTGCTTTACTCAGGACATGAGTTTTGCATTATACTTGTGAGTTATCACTTCCAAAGACCACAATCGTTCTTCTGTGATGGCACCAACCAGTCACAGTCACAGTGCATTTTTCCTTTCTTCGATTTTGTCAGAAAATGACAATTAATTAAAAAGAAAGCTGCTTGCATTAGCATGATTTTCTTTGGGGGAGAAAAAAAAAAAATGTTGGAAAAGTATATTATTGTGAAAGATCCTGCCTAGACATTTTCAAGCCTGTAACTTATATTTAATGTATAAATAGTTCCTCTCCCTACAATTCAATAACCTGTAAATTATACATGTATAGTGGAAGCGGGAGGTAAGATCCAGAGTCCTCTCTCCTCTGCCTTTGATCACTCATAGCCTGCTCAATCTTCCGAGAAGGCTCCATGTCTTTGATCTCCTCTGCCTCCATCTCTGTGTTGTTCAGGTTATCTGAGGATGTTGGTTATTTTGAAGGGTAAGTTTTACTCAAAAAATCATGCCAACTGAAGGTAAAAAAATAAAATCAAAACCCCCAAATCAAACCCTGAAAGAGTTGCTATTTGTACTAAAAATGTTGAAAATGTCAAAATTTACAATGAACATTAAAAACACTTTAATGCACAAAGTGTTAATTGCTCCAATCTAAAACTATTTCAAATCTAGATTTGAAAGTTTATGCTGCTTGGAGTGAGGTTATTTTCCAGACTCCATATTTGCAGTATGGAAATTTTAAAGTGGTATGTAGAAAACTGTTTCTTATCCTTCAGAACTAATTGATCCTTTAGCCTGATGAATCAAAAACACAGTTTATGGTGGACTATGATGCACGTGGTCCTTCTTTCAACTTAGAGTTATGACCTGACCAGAATTTGTTTGGCTAACAGAACTTAACCTGCTAAGAATGTAACTCAGCAAAGTGCATGCACAGGCCCCATATTTTTGTGATTGAATTACTGAAGTGTGTGAGGTGTGTTCAGTTATGTGTATATATACACTTGTCTGCAAAACTTCCTGGTGTTTCAGAAAGTATTGTCCAGATTTGTAGGAATATAAGAACCTGAAGATGTTTGTAACTAAAACAGTTAAGAATACTTATTTTCTCTCTTTGCCCATGAGCAGTGAGCTGTGCCATGTTGAGTTGACTGTGTTCTACCGAAGACTACTTGTGGCTCACAGTAGCTAAGAAAAATGTTTCTCTTAAGTAATGTTGCATAAGAGTTTAACTTCTGAGTAGCCAGGATTCACAGAGGGTTGTGTGGAAATTAAGTGGCTCTGGGGCACCCTTGCTGCAGAACCTACTGGACATTAAGGAACAGAAAGCTATCTCACACTTTCAACTGAGTTACATCTGTGTGATCCTAGACCCATGAGGATTTTTTGCTCTGCAGTTTGGGAGAGGACCGCTGTTATGAAGGCATTCCTTATACATAGGTTTGCAGCTTAACTAAGCATTGCAGCAGTTTTGGAAGGGTAGCACTGAGATGGGAGTTATGCTGGGGCAGGTCTAGGTATTAAGCATGCTGATAAATTGGGAATTAATAAAAACAGAGATGTTAGGGAAAGAAGCTGAAATAGTTTTATTTATCACAAGTGAAAGACATAAGGAATTATTTGTTCTTTACTCTCTCTGGTAGCTGATTCTTTGTGCTTTGTTGTCCTCTTACTCTAGTGACCAGGAAATAGATTAAGGTAGCTTCTGATTTTTGTTTTCAAAAATAGTGGTCAAGTTGGTGCAAACTGTGTAGGTGGTATTTAGAAATCATCTAATTAAGTGTAATGAATAAGTGCAGTGTACTTAACAAGGAGCAATACCAGCTATTCTATGCTTTATACAGTAATTATAAATTGTTTATGAAAATAAGTCAATCTTTGGTACCTTTGGCTCTAGAATGGGAAAAGCCACCTAACTGCCCTGCTAATTGGGCATTTCAAAGATTGACTTACCAAAACCTTTTAAATTTAAGAAAAAAACCCACATACCTCAGTTATTTTCACCTGATGAATGGTGACAATAATGGTCAGTTGTATTTTCACTTAGACTTGCAAGAGACAAATGAGGTAGAGAGAATGTAAGTACTGTTTTTCTATGTCTAAGGCTTGGTGTATGTGAGGGGATTGAATCTGTATCTCTTGCTCTGAATTTATTTAATATTTCTGGAGTGCCTGAGTATGTTGAAGTAAATATGTGTGACAAAACCTCTTCCTATCACAAAGTTTGCTATTGTATTTTATAACATTTCATTATTTTTCACCTGTTTGAGGTACTGTCTCATTGTTTGTGGAGAAAGTATCATTATATTTTTGTACCTCAATGATCACTTGTAAAAGCCAGTAGTTTTAAGAAGCAGGGAATGGTTACAGAACCTGGATTTTACTTGGGCCTTGCTATGGGTTCCTCTCAGAACCAGCCCTCCTTGGTCATTGCAGACATGTTGTTTATTCTACTACAACTGCACTTCCCTGTGAAGAAGAGTGTCTACTGTTTGCAGTGGGCACTTTCTCTGCACTCTGGAGTAGCTGCTAGAAAATACTCATCTGACTTTCTTAGTAGCTCCTTCAATTCATCATATTTACATCCTTTGATGATCTTAAAACATCTATGAAGAAAGCCTTTCTTGTGTGAACAAGAATAGTGGAAGTACATTACTTTGTTTTGTTTTGCTTGTTGTTGTTGTTGCTTCTTATTTTTAAAGATTCTCATTCTCCAGTAGCAAAGCAGAAAAATGGTCATGAAGTTCTGATAGCCAGCCATAAGGTGGCCAAAAGTTAAATAGGTTGTAGATAACATAATGAAAAGTTTAGATAAGAGGGAACTTAAAGCAAGGTTGGTTGTGAAAATTTCAGAAAGGGGGAAATTACAGCTAAATTCATGATGAATGACATCTCTGGCTCCTGCCATAAAGCATCTTGCTTAAGTGTCTTAATTCCATGCTGGTAACCTTAAGACAGAAAGAGAAGGCACGGTGCCATTTGAAGATAAAATGGAAGTTCCAAGCAGATGATAACTTTTCATTTGCATGCATTTTACAGACAATATTTGTCACCTCTATATACTAAAGCGTTTGAGAATGTAGTCTGCTGAGTAGAACTATTTTATTGTCAAATGTTATACCATGAAATAGTACATTAAAGTAATCCAGAAATGTGTAATAATCCAGAACTTGCATGTCCTCATCACTTCATGTGTTTTCAACTTTCAACTTCTAGTAACTACAGAGGTGTACTTTCTAGTTTTGGGTTTGCCTTCAGAAACAGCCACCTGAAATAGGGAGATTCACTTCCTCCCTCTTTATCTCTCCCGTCACTCTGATAGCATTGCTGTATTCCTTTTCCATTCTTAGCTTTTCTTTCACGTCTTGTGTGGGTTGTTATTGCCCAGACAAGGCCTCAGTTTTTCATTTTCAGTTAGTCTGCAAGCTGCCTGTTAAGAAAGTTGGGGTGCCTGTTTTCATATAGGACCTGACTACAGACATGGAAGCCATATTCAGCTGTGACAGAAACCTTCAGCTCAGTCAAGGATTTCTGTGCTTTTTTTGTCTTTGCCTTCCTGCTCCCATGTGGAGGAAGGATGAGTGTCCTCTTCTCCAGTGGAGAGGTTGATTTTTTTTAGTCTCTCTCCACACAGCCTCCTTGTGTTCTCCAGCTGCAAATAAAGAAGGCCAGGTGCTCCTGTGAATATGTATTTTTGGTTCCCTTTGTGTCACCCCTGTTCAGAGACAAAGCAGTATTGAGATTCATCTACATCTCTAATTGGTGCTGGGTACATATGCAAGTCATTTTTTTAATAGCTTTATAATATCCTTCTTGAGTATTGGTGAAATGAATGCTTGTTATTGAGGGATAGCCACATGTTGAATTGTCTTTCCACAGAGAAACCCAAAAATGACTGTGTAGGATTTTGGGCCTGTTGTCCCTCAAAAACTGTGGCTCAGATTTGCCTGCCTCATGCTTCCTATTACTTGTAGCAAACAGCCTTCTGAGATTTGAAAGTTAGACTGTTCCCTTGTCCTTTTCATATACCATCATCGATAGTAATAGTAGTAATTCTGAGCATGATATGAACTTGTTGTTTAGGTGAAGTTTTCTACTCAATTCTAATGAAACCATGAATTTTTGCTGTAGTTCAAAATGCACCTGAGTCTGTAGGTTGCTTGTAAATTCATTTCAAGACACTAATATATTGTGGGTTAAACATTTTTATGGTTAATGGTAAAATGTAAGGTGGAATAAACTGTGCTTGAGTCCCATGTGCCCTGTCAGAGGGGAAAAAAATAATAAAATAATTCTGGTTTGATCTGTTGACTTAAATCAATTTTTAAAAATACTAAAATTATGAAAATAGAATCCTAAGCTTCAGTTTCTGCATAGTTTGGAATTAAAGGTGCCCTGGCTTGGCAGGCAGAGCAGGGTCTCTTCTGTCTTCTAATATTGTACCCAGCACCACCTTTTGACCACTTGCTGCTGCTGGGCTGTGGTGGCTACTCCTTCTCCCAGTCCTCTTATCCACTGTCCACTGTCTTATGTCATCCAGAGGCTGCCCTGAGCACTGTTTTTTGACCAGCCATGCTCGCCCTTCCCAAAACCCATGTGCAGGCCTCTGGAGCGTGTCAGGACCAAGGCAAGGACTGTCCCATGCCATCAGCCTGCTGCCTGCACTGTCTCAGTCCCAGCCAGGGTTGTAGCCAATGCTCACAGCCCTTCAACTGGTGGACAGCCTCAGGACCTCCCTCCAAGGGCTGCACTGCTGTTTTAACCATCTTCCCCCACTTCAAAGCCCCTATTCTCACACTTCCTTCCTTCAGTAATGAACCTTCAATTTCCTCCAGGTAAATAAAGCGAAACTGGAAAGAACTGTAAAACAAAACATTAAAGTAGCCAAGCTGGAGAGTCACTGCTGGTGATGTTTCTGGGAATGGTTTTTCCTGTCCTCCTGCTGTGGTTTCTAGCCTGTTGTCTCCCACTTTGTTTGCCCTTCCTTAGTAGTATTTAATACTAAGCTCTTTAGGATGCAACCTCCTCTTCACGGGAGTATTTGTACAGATGCTAATAGGTACACAGGCTCCTCCCATGGCTGTTTTTATTAATAGGAGGATCAGACAAACTACCACATTTTTAACATCTCTTTTGCAGTAGTATTAAGTTTTGTGGTGCAGAAACAGTGAGTGGATTTTTGTTCATTTGCTCACAATGGTGGGCTTGGAGATAAATTCTTCCATGCAAGGACTTGGGTGCTGGTTAGGTTTAGGAGTTTGTTGCTCAGTATGTTGTGGGGTATTTTCATTTGGAAGTGACATTTTATGTGGCATTTTACTTTAGAACAATAGATGGGCAAAACCAACATTTCAGATCTGCAGCAAAACAGTTACATCTATTACTTAGTCTGTTTAGTAACTTGCATCTTTTATAAACTTTGCCTGATTTCACTTCTTACAAAATCCAGATTAAACGTATTTCGAAGGAGTGAGGCTGCAGGTCTCCAATGTGCCGGTTTGCAAACTTGCAGACCAGCTGTCCTACTCACTAGTGAAGATAAGAGGGCTCAGATGAAGGGGTTTGGGCTGCTGGTAATACAACCAGCCTTCTCAGGAGGATGCTTTGAAGGAGACTGCAGCAATATTGCATCCCCACTGCTACTAGTGGGTATTACCGCACAGGAATAATTGATGCTAGGTAAAATCAGGCTATAATAAAGACAGGTAAAAGGAAGAGATGAGATATCTGTACTTTTAGTCTTCCTTTTTCTTATCCTTTTTTTCCTTTTTCCTTTTTTTTTTTTTTTTTTTTTTTTCCTTCTTCACTTAGGGAGCTAAAATATCTGGGGAAGCCACATTACCTCTGGGGAAAGCAAATGCTGCTTTAAATCAGAAAACTTGTGTAATACCAAGTGCTTTATTTTGGGAACCATTTCAGTATGTTATAAAGGAAAGTTGCAGACTAGGCATGTTTACTAGACCTTTAATTGCTGCATTTAGGAGAAAGGTGCCTTTTTTTCCTCTTCTTTTTCTTTTTTTTTTTCCTTTTCTTCCCCTCCTCCCCTCCCTTTTTTAACAACAAGAAGCCAGAGTTTGCTGTGCAAATGAAGCAGGCTTTGCAAGAATCAGATTCACTTTGGACGACTCTTCACATTCCTAGTCATCATTACATTAGGCAGCACAATTCCATCTCTGGTTGATGGGCAGAAAAAGTGGGCAGCCTGCCAGGTAGACGTTTCCATGGCTCCCAGCCCCCAAAGGTGATGCGTTTTTCAGCTAATTCAATGAAGAGTGGGCTGAACTTTGGGTATAAACTAGACAATAGCTGCCTTCGCAGTATCAGCAGAATGGTTTATGGGAATGCACTCCACATTTGGCAGAGCATCATGTGACCTTACGGCTGAGATTTTGTGATGGTGCCAACGGAGACTTGGAAAGCGGCGCCCGTTCCGACTTTTTTTTTCCCCTTTTTTCTTACATGGCTCAGAAAATGGTGGATCTTAATACTTGACTTTAGCCAGACTCAGCAAGCGATTGAGCTTTGAAGCACAACTTTGCCTTTATTCTGGCTTTTTTTGGCACACCACCAGGAGGCTGTCCCTCTCACGCCTGATAAATTCTGCTTCTTATCTCCAAACAGAAAATAGAAAGAAAGAAAATATAAGCAGAATAATTATACTCCATAACTGCATTTTAAAAACTACTTTTTCTATCTATTATGATTATTGCTGCTCTGTAGTTTAGAACAGCCCTCCTGAGTGTCTGAAGGATAGGAGTTGTTTTCTTTTTTATTTTTCTGGCATGGTTGGGTTTTTTTCCTTCCTTCTCTTTAGCGAACAGGCATTTGAACTGGGCAAACGGGGCAACAGCACCGAACATGAGATCATTGCAGCGTAGTGTAGCAAACTGGCATTCTGCCTTTTCACCGCTTTGCTCCGGCAGATTTGTGCAATCCCCATTTATAAAACCAGCGCAGTGGTGAGGTGAATTTTCTGGTCTCTCCCTACCTCTAGTCCTGTGCCGGCAGTTGCGGCAAGGATTGGTGCAGCTTTTGCGCAGTGCTTTGTGCCTGGAATTCTGAGAAGAGCAAGAGAGAGAAGACAGGCATCCTGGTCTTCTTCCGAGAAAGAACAGGAGCCCTAAGAAGAAGAAACAAATCTGAGTTTGTCCTACATACAAGAGTGCAGGGGGTGGGGGGAGGGAAACAGTGACTCTCCTGCTTCCTAAAGAAAAAAATCTGGCATGTTTCACTACAGAGACATCAGGATGTGTTAGAGCTTTTTAAAAGCCGTATAACAACATGAGCCTAGGAGGGTGATTCTTTTAGTTTAAAAACAAACAGAAAAAAAAAGGAATTAATTTTTTGGGGGGGTTTTGTTTTCTTTTTTCTTTATTCTTTTTTTTTCCTCCAGTATTTCTCATATAGCAATATTTGGCACTTGGTGAAAATGTACCTTTCATATCAGGTATACCTTCTTCTTTTTTTAAATTATTTTTATTTTATTTATTTTTTTTTAAGCCATTTTAAACATGTCATTTTGAAACTGAGTCCTTGTGTAGTAATGTTAACGTAGTCAGCCATTCACACTTTTTAAAACTAACGCTTTGGATGTGTGTTTGATCGAATGTTGCTAAAAATAGAAAGCAAAAGAAGCAAAAAAAAAAGGAGGGTTCTGTAGATATAAGTGGTCAGGCACATTTTGTCTTAGCTAAGCACTGGAGTTATGCAAAGACCTTAACGTTACATTTCTTCAGTCTAAGCTTTGGTTATCCCTGAGAAAGTTGTGGGTAGTTAGAGCTGGTTGCTAAGGAAAGTGAATTAACTTTTTTTTACAGTGTGACTCATGCTTTCAGTTTCTAAAGAGCGAAAGATAAACCAAACCAAACCAAAACAACAACAACAAAAAACAACCCAGCAATGTGTTAAACTGTAGGAAAAGATTGCTCTTGCAACCAGAATATTAAAGTTGTCACTGAGTTGATTTATGTATTAATTTCTTAAGTTTGTATCTAAATCCATTACAAAGAAACTAGTGTAATAAGCACTGGAATCAAAGGCACATTATTAGGAGATTCGTGAAGTAAGCCTGCTTTGGAGCTAGTAACAGGGACTATTTTAAGGTGTTTGGTAAAGCAGCACTTGTTCAGCAATAGCTGAAAACAGTATTTAAGATATCCATTTAGAATGATTGTGATAAGGACGTGTGGAGTTAAAGGAAGTTTTGAGCATATGACGCTTTAGTAGACCCTTTTTCTTAACGCATTTGTCTGCCTGTTGTAACATAAAACTAGGCAATTAGAAGAACTTGTGGCGAAATTCATTCTGGCTGAGAGATTTGGAAAAGCACAGCCCAAGCAGGGTTTTTGTTTTTCTTTTTTGATGTATCCTGGATGCATTTGAAGTTTCATTTTAATATTTTCCTAATCTTTTAAAATGGATGTCGAAAATCAATGTGCCCTTGACTAGAAATTACTTTGAAATTTACAGTGTCTTTTTTCATCAGAAACTTGGATTATTATTTTTTGTTGCTGTTCAAAATGTTCACGATAGGTGTTTGTCTTATAAAAAGATTAATGAATACATTATGACAGAGTAGAATTGTTGTGACATGAGCTTCACTTACTATGCATTGCTGTTTAGGCTTTAATTCTAAGATTGTATGATTGCTACCCTCTCTCTTATTGTTATTCTGAAGTGAATTCTGGGAAATGTCTGAATGGAGACCTTATGTATATGACATACATACCTCCATTTACACATTTTGCACCTGAAATGGTTTATGGTGATACAGCTCTTTGCAGTAGTTTTGCTGGAATAATTATGTATGTCAGTAGTACCTAAGTCTGTTGAGAAAATGAGGCTTGCCTCAGCTTAAAAAACTCCTAAAATTTCTATATCTGATCATATTAATGAGATTTTGTTTTTTTCATAAAGTTTTCCAAACATGTCTGGATTTAAGCCATTTATTTTATCCTGGTGTTTTTGTGAATTCCCTTGCCAAATTACCTCATTGTGGGCACTCTCTGATACTACCTATTTATTTTTGTTAAGCACCCCCTTTCCTTCTGGAATTCCTATTAAAAATAAAATATTTGTGGGATAAAAAAAAAAAAAAAAAAAAAGGCTAGGAAGTACTGAATGAAATAGTTCCTCTGCCAAAGTGTGCATGTTCACAGCATGTCTTCCCATGGCCCCGGGAAGGGTGTCAGCAGTGTGTCGATTCTGGTATCTTGATAGCACAATTACTAATTTTGCATACATTTCGTGTTGATCTGAAAACACTGTGTAAAAAGATATTTGAAAATCTGTCTCTCAGCTTGTTGTTTGGTTTTGTGCTTTTGTTTTTTTCTTTTGCTTGTTTGTTTTAGTGAAAGAAAAAAAAAAATTAAAGGATACTGAAGAAGTTAAATATACCGGAGTTCAGTGAAGGTAATACAGTGATCTTATTTTTTAACTGTTTTTTTTTTTTTTGTTTTAAAAAAAAAAAGTTAATAGCAAGGCTCTGAAGTAGGTCAGCTTTAAAAGAGTTTCCTTTCTTAAATGAGCCTACAGATGCAATTTCACAGATATGTATGAAACTTTTGCTCAGTTTGCTTTCTGTTTCTAACACTGCAGTTTGTGTAGCCTTTATACTGTGTCTATCCATGAAGCTTTAGAGGGTACTGAAAAATCAGCACAGAGTTTCTTCTTCTGTTATGCCTGGTACATATATATCACGTATAAATTTACTAGTGTACTTATAGTACATGTATCTATTTGCTAATACATAACTATAATGCAGTGACCAATTACTCTTGAAATGTAGAATGTCTCTTGTATTCACAACAAAATAAAAGAGAAGAAAGAAAATCAGAGAAGTAATTTTATAGCACTTACTGCAATCATTCACTAAATTATATATGCAGTCTGCCTACTTATTTCTGATACTGGGATAACTACTCTAGTTTGAGTGCTTGTTTTGCATATTCCATCTCCTCAGTGTCAGCAGTAAACAATTATAAAAAAATCATTGCTTCTGAATGTTGAAGTACTGTAAATAAAGTGAAAGCAAGTTTAAAACAGACTGATGTAGAAAACAGGTAAATCTTACTATAAAATGCAAAAGGGTACACCTTAATGTGCAGTATTTAATCTACTAAATTAAAAAGAGAATAGGGAAAAAATGTCGGTTACTAATAAGCTGTCATTACTGAGCTAGAAATACATGTTACAGTCTGCAAGAAAATGCAGCATTGCCCTGAGTTGAAAACTGCTATTGGCAGCACTCATTCTCGTGAAAAGAATTTTACCTAACGGTGTCAGAATTAGGCCTTCAGTGGGAACTAGTGGAAGGCAGGCATGAAAATCTTATTCAGACACAGATTTCAGGAACTTGCTAAAATCATAAGAAGTCTTTCTGTAGCACCTAGTTTTAAAATCATACTTGGGTCTTGTGCTTGTATTTTAGAGATGCATTCGTGGGTGTATTACTGCAAGTTACTCTGATGTGTCAGATACTGTGCTTAAAGATGTAGTGTTTATCAATGCTTTTGTTTAGAAAAGATAAGTTATAAAACTGTGTCTGTATTCTGAATTACTGGCTATTGTCTCAAAGGACCCGTTTTCAGTCTCTTGCATAGGACACCTTACATTCAATGTGTGATTCCATGTATTGTACTGCTTGCCACTCATGAGAACAAAGTATTTTTTGTAGGAGTTAACCCTGAAGTTTTGCAGGATTACATTTCTACTTGCATTCTTATTACTAGGGAATGGAAACAATGGGAAAATTAGTGAATAAAATATACAAATTAACATATCTGTTTACTAGGTGTTGTTTAATCAACAAGCTTTTTTCAAGTAGTACTTAGAATCCCTGTAATATGAAGGAATAGATAAGCAGTTTTCATAATGTTGTACGGGAGCTGCACTCCAGAGTGCCTCATTGCTTTCCAGATTTGATAGAATGGGTTTTATTTTAGGTTCTACTATATGATATGAGCTCAGACACAAAGGATAAACCTGTATTGTCCACTACCATTTCATGTTCAGTTTTGGATTCCAGTCTTGCCCACTCTGTGCACGCTATGGTCAGGCGCAAGTTGTTGGGAGCTGGAAGCTCCTGAGTAAGGCGAAGTGTGCACAAAAGGATGTTAATTTCTGCTGAAGACAAAAAATATTGTGCCATCAGACTGTAAAAAAAAACCACAAACAAAACCAAACCAAATGTGGTTTTTGCTTCCTTTTTCAAAAAACAAACTGGCTACAAGAGTTTGGTTAGTCTGGTGCATCCACCGCTTACGCAGTTATGTTTGAAGCAGCATTCTTTGCAAGAGGTGGTAAGATTTTAGTCTTAGATACTTGTTCTTACATTGCTTCACATGTTTGTTTAAATTCTTCTGCATCTCACTTTAAAAGGAAAATGCTAATCAGCAATGCCAATTGGCATAAACCCGTAGATCCGATCTTGTGTTGAAATGCACTGCACAAGCTCGCTTCTATGGGTCTGTGTCAGTATGGTGATCTGGCAAATGTTTACGTAGCAGGCACTGCAGTGATATTTGACAACAAGCCCAAGTGAGCATACATGTTTTTGGAGTGCTTCTCTTGTCCATTGCCTTATCTCCAAATTTGATTGAGTGATTTGTTCTTTTATCAGTTCCTTTAAGTACCTTTGGCTTAACGTCCTCCTATAACAAAGAGATGTGAGGGAATTGTAGGGTTTCCAGTGAGGCAGAATAGAATATGCCATTTCCTGGCTGTATTAAATATACCATTAAAAGGTATTACCTTAAAAAAAAAAAAAAAAAAAAAAAAAAAAAAGTAGGAAAAAAAGAAGATATTTATATTTTATTCTCATTGTAAAATAAGACCAACAGGTCATTTATTTCCAGAAACCTATCTGGACTTGCACTATTCCTATCAAATATATATGTATATATGCACTCATCAAATACATATGTATATATCTTTATACATATGTAAATGGGATAGGACAGAAATTCTACCTCTGTAGTAGAAAAATCTATCTAAGAATATGCCTTATCATCTGAAAAAGTGGGGAATAACTGCAGTTGAAAGCCTATCCTATGGAAAATATAAAGGCCTGTAGCTGCTGTCACCTTTCAAAGAAAGGCTGAAGAAATGAAGAAGACTTTATGGTCACCATCGGAAGCTGTGTGCATCCGGGTTGAGGTAGTAGGTTGTATGGTTTAGAGTTACACCCTGGGAGTTAACTGTACAACCTTCTAGCTTTCCTTGGAGCACACTTGAGCCATCGAGGAATTCATCACCACTTTAATCTGTTCAGGGAATGTATGCAAAAAAAGTATTGTGTTATGGTTGTACATAATGATCACTGTGAGGCTTTACTGATGCTGAAATAGTCTTGATGACTTGATTATTTCATTTCCATCCTGTTATGAACCATGCTAACACATTGTCTTAATGGACTGTGACTATGTACTGCAGACACTTAAGGAAAGACTGATCATGATTTTAATTCCATTAGCAGGGAATCTTTAAAAGTTTATTTTGATTTATGAAACAAGAAAAAATATCAAATCCTTGACTCTTTATTCTTTCTTCATAGGAATAGCTTATCTTATGCAGTTAATATTTGTTGCTGTTGTTACGTAGGAGCACAACCTTTTTGAAGGGAAAATGAATATTTTTTCTGCCCTTAGAATGTTTTCCAAAACACATTGCATGCTTCTGCTTGGATAATGGTGGGAATTATCTCAGGTTGTTCCTGATCTTTACTGGAACACAGATCCAAATGACCTGCTGCTCTGCCTGCATTTCCACCTTGTTGTGACTCATGTGTTGCTCAGCCTACTCCCACAGTGGGGCCTCAGTGTCCGTGTCTTTCCACAGTTATGTCAGTCTGCTCTGACCCACAATGCCATTGTCATTTCTGGCTCCAGATGAAGTTCTTTTGCATCTTCTTAACTCAACAGAACTTGGAGAAGTCACATTCCTTATGTAAGTGGTTCCCAATGGACTGGGCACTACTAGTGGTGGCACTTCCCAGCCCAGTGCTGGGTGCCATGGACAGAATTTGCTCTCCTCAGGCAATGCCTGACATGCCTTCTTTAAAAAAGTAATGTCGCAATGCACTGAGGGAAAAAAATGTGTAATTGACGACAAGCTGAACAAGGAGATGAAGGCGTGCCTGTGGAGGTTTATGTCCCAAGTTATGCAGTCTGGTTTTCAGTCTTCCTTCTAGAAAAAGGGGCGGGGGAAGTCCCTTGAGATGTGTACATCCCATAAGCAGGTATCTGATCAAAGAGAAAACATAGTGAGCTTAGCTATTCTGAGAAATAGCTATGAAGCAAGAGAGAAGAGGACTGTGCCTATATTTCCATTATGATATTTGAGGTGAGTCCTGCTTCTGAAAAATGACCTTCCATTGTGATGGAAGGCATTACTGCCAAAGTATAGGAGTGTCTGGCCCAAACAGAGATGGTCATTCTAAAACAGCTGGGAAAACATGGTACTGTCTGTCTCCATGTGCTTTTAATAGAATTATAGAATGGTAGAGGTTGAGAGGGACCTCTAGAGATCATGTAGTCCAACCCCTCTGCTAATGCAAGTACACCTAGATCAGGTTGAACAGGAAGGTGTCCAGGTGGCTTTTGAAAGTCTCAAGAGAAGGAGATTCCACAAGCTCTTTGGCAGCCTGTTCTGGTGCTCTGTCACCCTCAAAGTAGAATAGAATAGAATAAATCAGGTTGGAAGAGACCTTCAAGATCATCGTGTCCAACCTATCATCCAACACCACCTAATCAACTAAACCATGCAACCAAGCACCCCATCAAGTCTCCTCCTGAACACCTCCAGTGATGGTGACTACACCACCTCCCCGTGCAGCCCATTCCAATGGGCAATCACTCTCTCTGTGTAGAACCTCTTCCTAACATCCAGTCTAAACCTCCCCTGGTGCATCTTGAGACTGTGTGCTCTTGTTCTGGTGCTGGTTGCCTGGGAGAGGAGACCAAAGAAGTCTCTCCTTTTTTTTTTTTTTTTTTTTTTTTTTTTTGTTGGTTTTTTTTTTCCTCCTATAAAAGGTGAAGAGGAGTTGAATGTAATAATTTGTAATTAAAAATATGAATTATTAATTGTGGTTCGGTGACTGGGGGCAGCACTGATGTGAACTGCAGGTATGCCATGCTCCTGGAGGATGAGGAAAGGTTGGAAACTGTCTCATGTAAGGGTGAGGGATCTGGTCCTAGTGCTCCCAAGTTAACAGCAAATAGTTTTCTCCAGGTTATTTTGCACCCTGCATTGCATGCTTTACTTTTATTGCAGATAACCATAACAAAATATTTGACATTTCCAAGGCTTAATTGGTTTAGGTTTTACATCAGCAAGGAAAGTTAAGAATGTTTATTTTAAGTGGATTTGATGCTTGCTTGTGTTTTGGTTATTGTTTTCCTTTCAGTTCCGCCCATTCAGAAAAATCACTTGCTTACAGGTCCCTGTGTCTGACTATTCCTGTCTCAGCTTGCCTAACCACTTTCCTAGATAAGGAACAAAAAGAGGAGAAGAAAACGGATTTAGTCTGTCTTTTTAATGGCATTTATTTTCAGTGATTAATGTTTGTAATAGGAAATTGGTAAAGAGGATCCACATGACAGTTAGGTGAATGTACAATGGACTTTGAGCCTGTCGTATAGCGCATGGAAAAGGGGAGATGGGAGGTTGAGTGAATCAGAGCTACTCCAAGCTAATGGAAAACGCTTGAGGGGGCAGTGGCTAAATAGGGAGATAAAGAGGAAACCTCCATCAACCAATGAAGCTTAACAGGGACCACTCACAATCTGAATAAAAGCTGTAACATCCCCTGAATTCAAAAGGACCTTGATCACCAGCATGTTTTCTCCCTTTTCTATTTCAAAATTTTTCTTTTGTACTTTGTGGACTGGAAAGAAACATTGTAATTGCTGTTTTCTGCCAACAGAGCAACAGGTGTTCAATCCTTTTATATTAATTCTTCAATTAGTTGCAGAATAAGAGCGATTGTTTATACTAAGCTGAATCAACGAGAAACGGCTGATGAAGTAAATGTGGGAATGTTTCATCTGTTCTTTAAATGCATCATAAATTTGCTATTCTGTCAAGCATAGTTCACTGCAGCATCACCAGCTTTAATGAATATACATTTTCTGTATCTTTCTCTGTTCTTTAATTTAGGATTTTTTTTTTGTCCTGTAATGTCCAATGCATTGTTTTGGTAAGAGTTATTGAGTTACAAGGGAAAAGGAATGAGACTGTGAGGTAATTTTGAAGTGGATTACAGCAGAGAATGAAAAACAAAGGGGGAGGAAAAAAAAAGCTCTATTAAGAACAGCTGGACGGAGTTAGGTCTTCTGTGATTTCATTTTAAAGTCATAAAACATATTGTCTGTTTTAGGCAAAGTCTGGCCTCTTTTTTCTTTACACTGTGGTTGGAATATTAGTTCAGTCATGTTGTACTCGTGTTGCTGAGTTGCTTCTGTAGGAAATGCATGCACTTTGTAACATGGCTACACATGGATGTGCTCCAATCTAGGGCCCATCTAACAGTGTTTATTCCTGTAGGCAAGCCATAATGTTGTCATCTTTGTGTCTTTGCTTCTTACATATAGTAGAAATAGCTATGAGGATATTTTGAGCCAAATCTTGAGATCAAACTTATCTGCAACTCGCATCTGTTCCTCTGGGAGACACAGGTCCTCATCATTTCACAAGTTAGATTCTAGAGAAAAACTGTCTGCAATGACACTGACCTGGTCAACACCCTTTGCTTGCCACAATTTCCTTGGTAAAGATTAAGTGTGATCCAAGGCTTTAACCTTGTTCCCAACACAGAAACTTACAGCATGACAAAAACCCACTTTAATGCCAGATCCTGTTTGTCTTAAGAGCTAAGTCCCTCAGACAGCTGGGGAGAGTTTGGATTTCCCTCTGCAGTCCACAGTGCCTGTGTCCAGGGGCAGGTCTAAAGAAAATAAAATTAAAGGGATGTCTCTGAGTTAATATCTATGGATCAGATGACCTAACACAGATTGAGTGTTTTGGGCCCAGCTATTTCACCACCCTTCAATGGAATAAAGCTGACATTAATCCAGAGGCTTTAGTAATTTCATGCTGCTGAAACAGAACAGAGCAGTCAAAAATATGTGAGCCAACAGAAGTCAGTATATTTGACATGATGTATTTTAAATTGTTGTAAATAATGCTAAAGATTGGCATTATGAAAGCTGAAAGTCATTACAAAATGTCTTTTGCTCTGTCTCCATGTACTTTCTGTTTTTTTTTCATGCCACTTCAACAAATGAAAATTATGAGTTTTACTTGGGCATTTAATTTCCTTGTCTTCAAATAAGGTGAATGTCTTTAAAGCTTTTTAGGTAAAGAATGTGGTGACATATTTAGTAGCAATCCCAGAGAAGGGCAACGAGGCTGGTGAGAGGCCTCAAGCACAAGCCCTGCAAGGAGAGGCTGAGGGAGCTGGAATTGTTTAGCCAGAAGAGGAGGCTCAGGGGAGACCTTATTGCTCTCTACAACTACCTGAAGGAAGGTTGTAGCCAGGAGGGGGTTGGTCTCTTCTCCCAGGCAACCAGCACCAGAACAAGAGGACACAGTCTCAAGCTGTGCCAGGGGAAGTTCAGGCTCGAGATGAGGAGAAAGTTCTTCACAGAAAGAGTTGTTAGCCATTGGAATGTGCTGCCCAGGGAGATGGTGGAGTCACCATCCCTGGAGGTGTTCAAGAGGGGGATTGGACGTGGCATTTGGTGCCATGGTTTAGTCATGAGGCCTGTGGTGACAGGTTGGACTTTATGGTCTTTGAGGTCTCTTCCAACCTTGGTGATTCTGTGTGATTCAGAAAAAGTTTTCCTTGCAAATCTGTCCTTTAAAAACTTGTTTATTGAAACACTTCAGCAAGTGACCTGTGATAAGTTGTTTAACTGATAAAGTTGTAATAGAAGTGTCCTTGAAATTTTGCAGGCTTTTTGCATGTAGTTTCATGTGACATTTGTCTATTAGGATCAGCTTCTGGTATTTTTAATACAACTAAAATTAAATACACCTGGTAGGCCCTCTTTAGATGCACATATTGCTTCATAGCAGTCTATGCAAGATATAAAAACTAATGGTTTTGCATTACAGAGTACAGAAGAATGAAACAGTTTCATTTTCTCTTTTCTGAAATAGTAAAAATATTTACATCAGAGCGGCCTGTTGGATAAAAGTTAATTTTCTACAATGCTCCTAAGTATTTCAGATGTATTTTACTGTAAAGATATATAATTTGCATGGAAATTTCTGGCAAATTCTTTTTTTATTTTGTCCCATCCACCTCTTCTTTCATACAATTCTAGAAACAGTAAGAATGAGCCTCACATTGATGGTCTTTTCAAAATTGCAAAAGATCACATGTCTCTTTTTCTAGCAATGGAGCACAAGCCCTATGAGGAGAGGCTAAAGGAGGTGGGATTCTTTAGCCTGCAGATGAGGAGGCTCAGGGAGACCTTATTGTACTCTGCAACTACCTAAAGGGAGGCTGTAGCCAGGAGGAGGTTGGCTGCTTCTCCCAGGCAACCAGCACCAGAACAAGAGGACACAGTCTCAAGCTGCACCAGGGGAATTTAGGTTTGAGGTGAGAAGAAAGTTCTTCACAGAGAGAGTTGTTAGCCTTTGGAATGTGCTGCCCAGGGGGTGGTGGAGTCACCGTCCCTGGAGGTGTTCAAGAGGGGACTGGATGTGGCACTTGGTGCCATGGTTTAGTAGTCATGAGGTCTTGGGTGACAGGTTGGACTTAATGCTCTCTGAGGTCTTTTCCAACATTATTGATTCTATGATTGTATGATATTCTCGTTTGTTCAGAAGTACCTGGCTCCCGGCTCCTTATCCCTTCTTTCACAAATGTTATCGACATGTTAGTTGGTCTCAGAGAAGAAAAGGCATGGATACCATTGTTCACCACTGACTTTGGTATAAATGCTTTTGAGTAGAAAGACCTCTCCCCTGAACAACTCCACTTTGAGGCTTTCTGACTAATGTAGTTGTCTGGCTTGAGTAAGACTGATTCTTATATATTGCAGCCATTGCAGCAAGAACTGCAGTGAAAGAGTATAGGTACAGAAAAGCAGGTAAATTATTTTTCTAAGAGTCAGAAGAGTCTTGTGTACTGCCCACTTGTTTTTGTGGTTAGGTGAAAGTGGGGGGCTGCAACTTAAAATTTTATTGTATGTAGTTAACACAGCTACATTACTAATGTATTGCCTTTATCTGAATGTTATGAGTGTACTCAACTAAAGCTTTATCTCCATGTCTGAGAGAGTGATTTAGCTGGGAAATGCAGGTCCCTTCATTTTTCTTGCTCTATCTCCATACTTTTAATATACTTTTGATTTACACATATTACTCCACTGGTCCTTATTCAATTCTTCATTTCCTGGCATCAGGATAGTCATGGCAAAGAATGTTGAGCATTGCGGATATACTGGCAACAGGAATGGACAGAGAATACCCAGATGGCTTGAAAGAAAACTGAGAATCATAGAATCATAGAATCAGTCAGGGTTGGAAGGGACCACAAGGATCATCTAGTTCCAACCCCTGCCATGGGCAGGCACACCCTACACTAGATCACGCTGGCCAGAGCCTCGTCCAGCCTGGTCTTAAACACCTCCAGGGACTGGGCCTCAACCACCTGCCTGGATAACCCATTCCAGGGCTTCACCACTCTCATGGTGAAGAACTTCTTCCTCACATCCAGCCTGAATCTCCCCATTTCCAGCTTCATTCCATTGCCCCTAGTCCTATCACTACCTGAGATCCTGAGAAGTCCCTCCCCAGCCTTCCTGTCGGCCCCCTTCAGATACTGGAAGGCCACAATGAGGTCACCTCGGAGCCTTCTCTTCTCCAGACTGAACAGCCCCAACTCCTTCAGTCTGTCCTCATAGGAGAGGTGCTCCAGCCCTCTGATCATCCTCGTGGCCCTTCTCTGGACACGCTCCAGCACATCCACATCCCTCCTGTAATAGGGGCTCCAGAACTGGACGCAGTACTCCAGGTGGGGTCTCATGAGATCACTGTTATGTTCATAACTTTAGCAGAAAACAAAAGTTTACTCAAACCAAATCCTCCATGAAGCTGCTCTGTTATGACTCTCCAACTTGGGAAGGAGACTAAGCTGTTTGGTACTGTCACATTTGTAGGTCTGTATTGAGACCATGGGATTGAGTGTACTTAAGATCTGTGACACTAATATTTTTCAAGCAAAGTCTGTAAAACTCGCTTTTCCCTAACATGCACCTAACCTTGTGGCGATTGCAATACCAAAACAGATTTACATGTCTGAGAAAATGGGTTGGTCTCAGAAATGTTTGATATGTATTTTTTGTATGTATGCTGTTAGGATTTTTTGCATGTCACTGCAGTAATATTAAGAAAGAGAGAAAGAGAGAGCAAAAGAGAGAAAGAAAGAGAGAGAGAAAGAGAAAGAGAGAAAGGAAAGAAAGAAAGAAAGGAAAGAAAGAAAGAAAGAAAGAAAGAAAGAAAGAAAGAAAGAAAGAAAGAAAGAAAGAAAGAAAGAAAGAAAGAAAGAAAGAAAGAAAGAAAGAAAGAAAGAAAGAAAGAAAGAAAGAAAGAAAGAAAGAAAGAAAGAAAGAAAGAAAGAAAGAAAGAAAGAAAGAAAGAAAGAAAGAAAGAAAGAAAGAAAGAAGAAAGAAAGAAAGAAAGAAAGAAAGGAAGGAAAGAAAGAAAGAAAGAAAGAAAGAAAGAAAGAAAGAAAGAAGGAAAGAAAGAAAGAAAGAAAGAAAGAAAGAAAGAAAGAAAGAAAGAAAGAAGAAAGAAAGAGAGAAAGAAAGAAAGAAAGAAAGAAAGAAAGAAAGAAAGAAAGAAAGAAAGAAAGAAAGAAAGAAAGAAAGAAAGAAAGAAAGAAAGAAAGAAAGAAAGAAAGAAAGAAAGAGAGAAAGAGAGAAGGAAAGAAAATAACTCCAAAATTCTTCATCTCATTCATTGCAATTAGTTTTCTGAGACATGAGGGCAAGTTTTAACAGTGAAACTTCACATGCACAGGTGTTTTTACAGCTTTTCGGCCATAAGCTTCATAATGAGTGACCCAATTGCAGGACATATAAGCCAGTCAGTGCTGTGTCTGCATCATGCTTCTGAACAGAAGTTGCTTGCCTAAACATGGAGTCCCAATGTATTCTTAGCCACCTTTATGAGAAAATAATGTCTTAGTTTGTCTCTTATTACTGTTGTAAAGCAAGGCAATTAAAAACAGAGAGAGAATACTTGCAGCTTTGAAAAATTTGAGTGTTTCATAAGATTTAGTTTAAAGCTTTGTGCTGTGTCCAGATTGAGGCTAACAACTTAAATAGAAAGCAATTTGCACACCTGGTGCACATATTTATGCTGTCGCTATCCATGCAGGTACTCAAAGGGGTCATACAACTCCTTCTCTCCTCTTGCCCTGTACTGTGGTAGAAATGGTCTTCAGTGGGAAAACTCACTGTTCCCAGCCTGCTGCTGTAAAGGTAAACAGTGGCAGGGAGTCCTAACTGAGCACTTGTGCCTCTGTCCTTAGCATGAGCAGGCACTGTCATACCAGCCAGGGCAGCTCAAAAGCCCTTCTACTGTGTTGGGACAGGGGTGACACAAGGGCTACTGCTGTCCCACTGCCCCACCAAGGACAGGTACAGGCAGTGTTGTGCTCAAAAGAAAGGAATTGAGTTTAGCTATCTGTCAGGTTGGGTGTTTTGTCTAAAAAGGTTCAAGTGTTGGTCTAAGAAAGTAAACATGCAGTCTGCCTGATGAATGCATTATTTATTAGCTGTGTGAGCCGCTGGAAATACCAAAGCGGATAAGGGCTATGATTCAAGGACGTGGGGCTAGGCCCGCATAGCTCCCTAAGCTGGGAGCCAAGGACATAGGAATCCTCACCACGATGTGACACTGCAAGCCCAGAGCAAATGTCAGGCTGCAGGCATCTTTGGGTGAGTGGAGATTTGTGAGAATGATACCTTCTCATACGTGGAGAGGCTGTTGTTCGTTACTGTGTAATTTGATTTTACTCTAATTTAATGACAGTTCTTCACGGATGACATAATTTGCGATACTGACTTCCAGTTTTATTGATCAGGACTTGAATTTCTTTGAACTTGCACTCAGAAGCATCTTCAGAGATTTAATGCAAGGCTGCAAAACCATCTTGGTAAGGAAATTTTTGATAGAATTGAAATGCTTCACAACAAATCAGTTTTGATGTGAAAATATTTTAGGAAGGGAAAATCTTTGTTAAACTTTACTTACTAAATAGTGGAACAGTAATACTTTTTCTTCCTTGTGGGTTGTTCTGTTGGGTTTTTGTCGGGTTTTTTGTTGTTTTTCCAAATTCTCACGCTCCCTATCTATTCAGTTAAATTCTCAATTTTGGAGCTTTGAGCAATGAGCTTTCAAAGGAATCTGAGAGGGTTTCACTGCAAAATTTTCACTGAAAAATGCATTCTAATTTCTTGAAACCTATGCCTTTCTTTCAGTAGTCAAGAGGAATTTACCAAACACAGAACATATATTGCAGCTGCCACAACTAGCTGCCAGTCACCTAGTTATTTCCTCTCTGCATGTTTTCTTTAAAGCTGAGATTTCAGGGCATGAAAAATAGATTATCTGGGTTTTAATTCTGTCAGTTATTTTTTAAAGACAATATTTTCCTTTAATATTTACCAGTATACGTTAATAAGTTTCAGAAATTAATATTCCAAACAAGGAGGAACTAACAAGGCATTAGCTAATGGATTTATTTTTTTTCCTTTCCCAAAACCAAATTTTTGTGCCTGAAGTACTCTGTGAAGAAAGAAGCAAGAGGCAGAGTGTACCTGTGAGAGGAAGGAAGGAATAGGGAAGATGATTTCTTGTGTGATAGGAAGTATAAGAGGATGTAAGAGGAGGAAGGAAATTGAAGAGACATGCTAAATAAGAGAGGATATAAGGAATGGGATACAAGTGGCTGTACATTTGTACATGGGGAAGGGACTCTGGGCATGTAGGTAGAGAAGTCTGGGAAGAAAGAACGGGAGCTGAAAGATGTGAGTAAAGGGTATAAGGATATTGTAATTTTTGAGTTATTTTGCTGCATCCATCTTGGTACATTTTTGTAAGTCTAAAATATTTTTTATGTATTGGTCTATGTGGGGAAGGGAAAAGAAGGGAAGGGAAAGGAAGGAATTCAGAAGGAAGGAGCAGGAAGGAATTTGGACTTTGGAATGAATTCAGGAAGGAAGAAAGGGGAAAGAAAGGGAAATAAGGAGAAGAAAGGAATAAATTCAGAAGCAAGGAAGACAGGAAGGAACTTGGAAAGAAGGAAGGAATTTGAAAAGAAGGAAGGAAGGAAGGAAAGAAAGAAGACAGGAAAGAAGGAAGGGATGGAGGGAGGGAGGACGAGAGATTGGTTGCAGGTAAAACTTCATATTTGTAACAAAATAAGTTTTTGAATTGTCTGTTCAATTTACTTTTTTTTTGCATAAGCAGAAAACCCACTCTAAGTCTAAACTAGGAGAGCACTATGTCTGAAGAGCAGTAACTGAAAGTAGCATACACTTTAGACATATTGAAACCAGCTCGAACTTATCCCACACTCTTCAGCATTAGGAACCCACAAAATTCAAAGCTAAACTGAAAATGTGGTCTAAAGGGAATAAAGACAACCATAACTCTGCCTAATATTGTCTGTTGGGTGATGTAGCTAATGATGATTGATGATGATGCATATAATGATGAAAAGGACTTGGGGGTGCTGACAGATGAGAAGCTGGACATGAGCAGACAGTGTGAGCTTGCAGCCCGGAAGGCACATTGCATCCTGGGCTGCATCAAATGAAGCATGGCCAGCAGATCCAGAGAGGTGATTCTGTCACTTTGCTCTGCTCTGGTGAGACCTCACCTCGACCTTACTGAGTGGGTCAAAAGAAGGGCCACAAAAATGATCAGGGGGTTGGAACACCTCTCCTATGAAGATAGGCTGAGGGAGCTGGGGTTGTTCAGCATGAAGAAAAGAAAGCTCTGAGGAGACCTAATAGCAGCCTTGCAGTACCTGAAGGGGGCCTACAAAGAGAATGGAGAGAGACTGTTTACAAAGGACTGTTGAGATAGGATGAGGGGCAATGGTTTCAAGCTAGAGAAGAGTAGATTTAGATTGGATGTTAGGAACAAGTTTTTACTATGAAGGTGGTGGAACACTGGAATGGGTTGCCCAGGCAGGTCATTGAAGCCCTATCCCTGGAGATATAAGGTGAAGCTCATCAGGGTTTGGGCAACCTGATAAAGTTGAGGATGTCCCTGCTTACTGCAGAGGACTTTCGGAGGTCCTTTCCAACCCAAACCATTCTATGATTCCATGAGTCTATGAGTGTTAGTTTGGTCTAGTCTAAGCCAACAAACACTAAATCATCGTATTATAGCCATATTATTACTGCACAGAGTCATCATGAGGGAGAATTTAGCTCATGTAGATATCCTTTCTTTGCTTCTGCTCAGTTTCTTTGCATAAATATAAATCACACAAAAGCCTGAATCAAAAAGAATAAGTCAGCTCTAGCTTTTATACAAATGTAATTAATCTGCAGCCTGTTACCACAAAACTTAATTTAGGGAAATTCCTTGTTAGAATGAAGAATGTTAAACATTTGCGTGAATAAGAACAGTATGTGCAGTGGCGCTAGGAGTAGCAATATATCTGATTCAAACCATATACTGAAGAGTTGTTGAGGTTACAGAACTTCTTTCCTTTTAAAATTAAGTGCTTTATAAGAGAATGAAGTTATTGACTGCTGATCATTTCCAGACACAGAACAGTGGTCTATTCGTTCTTTTCAGAGTGTAATAGCAGTTCCACATGATGTATATTAATGGAATCTCTCATTAATTCCCTAAATATCACTACCCTGGTCATTACAAGTTTCCATCTCCATAAAGAAAATTCAGCTGCTTCAGATTTTTCAGCTCCATGAAAATATCTGCATAATATGGAATGTTTTAAATCAGCAGCATCTACACTGTAAAATACCAGGATCTTAACCATAGCTGTTTTTGTTATTGTGCTCAAATCCAAATGTTGTTTGAAGATTTATAATCAGATTCTTCTTTTAGAGACAATTTATTCATCTATGTTTTGTACATTAATAGTATATTTTTTCTATCCCATTAACCACAGAAAATATGTATGATTTTGGTATGAGCTATCAAATAGTATTATCCAGTATTGCTACATGGGTTGAAAAAAACCAAAAGTTTTGTGTTAGAAAATACAAAACATTTGTGTTCCACTCATGAACGTGTCCAGAGAAGGGCAACGAGGCTGGGGAGAGGCCTTGAGCACAAACCCTATGAGGAGAGGCTAAAGGAGCTGAGGTTGCTTAGCCTGGAGAGGAGGCAGCTCAGGGGAGACCTTGCTCTCTACAACTACCTGAAGGAAGGTTGTAGCCAGGAGGGGGTTGGTCTCTTCTCCCAGGCAATCAGCACCAGAACAAGAGGATGCAGTCTCAAGCTGTATCAGGGGAAGCTTAGGCTTGAGGTGAGGAGAAAGTTCTTCACAGAGGGAGTTGTTAGCCATTGGAATGTGCTGCCCAGGAAGGTGGTGGAGTCACCATCCCTGGAGGTCTTCAAAAGGGATTGGACATGGCACTTGAAGCCATGGTTTAGTAGTCTGTTTAGAGGTCTGTGGTGACAGGTTGGACTTATAATCTTTGAGGTCTTTTCCAACCTTGGTGATTCTATGATTCTATGTAAATATTATTTACATGCAAGTTAAAGGGATAAAGAGCAAAACAGTGTTGTGATCATGAAACAGTGGTTTACTTTTTGCCTCAATCTTTATGTAAGGTGTCCTCAAACCTTTTTTATTTTACACAAGGGTTATCATTAATATAAAGTGAAATGATTCATATTCATAGGCAGTTTTGAAAGAGAAAATAAGAATATTTTAAAATAGCATTGTCTTTTAAGAGACAATCCTAACTGAGCAGATATTAATTTCATATCAAAGTGTCTTGCAGGTATTTTAGAAAATTTATAACATGATATAGTAAGATTCCACTGATTGTAGTAGATTCTAGTCTTACTGCTACCAGTTGTTTTACTTCTTTCCATTTAATACAGCTGTGCTTAGACCAGTTAGACCCCAATTTACAGTTGTGTACTTATACCAGTTGGTCCCCAGTTTAAAGGTACTTTCTGCCAATGCATTTAGAATAGAATAGAATAGAATAGAATAGAATAGAATAGAATAGAATAGAATAGAATAGAATAGAATAGAATAATAGAATAGACTAAACCATACAAATTCTTCTTATCATCCAGAAATCCAGAAGGGAGAAGGTATCAGTGAAAATCTTAATTGAGCCCTTATGCTGTTCCCTCTGTGGGGCAAGATGTACCCTATCTGCTCTGGAGTCAAAACACATGAGTCATTTCTATGGGTAGTTCTTGTTCTTTGGTTATGTTTTAGTTATTACTTAGCACAACTAAGATTTACAGATTTATACTTGTAATTAGCCAGAGTGTTGCTTTTAGATGTCTGCTTGGCACAGAATAGAATAGAATAGAATAGAATAGAATAGAATAGAATAGAATAGAATAGAATAGAATAGAATTGAATTGAATTGAATTGAATTGAATTGAATTGAATTGAATTGAATTGAATTAACCAGGTTGGAAAAGACCTTTGAGATCATTGAGTCCAACTTATCATCCAGCACTATCTAATCAACTAAACCATGGCACCAAGCACCCCATCAAGTCTCTTCCTAAACACCTCCAGTGATGGTGACTCCACCGCCTCCCTGGGCAGACCATTCCAACAGCCATTCACTTTTTCTGTGCAGAATTTCATCCTAACATCCAGCCTAAACCTCCCCTGATGCAGTTTGAGACTGTGTCCTCTTGTTCTGGTGCTGTGTGTCCGGGAGAAGAGACCAACCCCCACCTGGCTACAACCTCCCTTCAGATAGTTGTAGAGAGCAATAAGGTCTCCTCTGAGCCTCCCCTTCTCCAGGCTAAGCAACCCCAGCTCCCTCAGGCTCTTCTCATAGGACTCTCTTCTCCCAGGCAACCAGCACCAGAACAAGTAGACACAGTCTCAAGCTGCACCACGGGAGGTTTAGGCTGGATGTTAAGAAGTTCTTCACAGAAAGAGTGATTGGCCATTGGAATGCACTGCCCAGGGAGGTGGTGGAGTCCCCATCACTGGAGGTATTTAAAAAGAGACTGGATGGGGCACATGGTTTAGTTGATTAGATGATGTTGGGTGATAGGATGGACTTGATGATCTAAAAGGTCTTTTCCAACCTGGTTAATTCTATTCTATTCTGTTCTATTCTAGTCTAGTCTAGTCGGATAGATGAGAGGTTTTTGCAACTCCGAAAGTCCTAATTAAAATGCACAGAAAATTTTGGCAATTAGTTTGTCAAATAGCTGTTCTTCAGATGTCTATACCATATTCAAGGTATGATGTTTCTGTCCAATAATAGGCAAACTATAAGAATGGTTGCTGGCTTGTGGCTTGATAGAACTTAAATGCTCCAGTTGTGTAACACAGTAGTATATTTCCTCAGCTTTCTGTATGTTTTCCCTTTAAAATAGTCAGTGACATATTTAATGACAGGTAGGAAATAAGAGCTTTTAACTACATTTTTATCAGACTTACCTAGAGAAAGTACCGTTGAACTGGCTTTCTGAACTTCTCATATGTAGTTGAAATACCTGATGTCATCATTAGGAGTTGTATTACGACTGTTCCCTCTTTACAAAGCTCCCAGGATGAACCCCAAAGGGTTCCAGGATGGAGAGAGAAAACAAAAGTAATTATTAAAACCCACATTACTATTGGCTACCTGTTATCATTGTTGGGTACTGTTGGCTTTGCTGCTTTGTCTTCTTGGGTAACTTCACTCAGCAAACTTCACAGCCTGACTGTATGAGGAAGTTTATGCATTAGTAACAAGAGATCCCTTGCACCAGAAAACTTATTTTCAAATGCAGTGTGGCAAGCACTGTTGAACATAGTGTGGAATTTCACCTCTCTGAAGCAATTCCAAGGAAGCTTCAAAATTGCTGTAATAATATCCATGGAAAACAGAAAGGAAATGGGAAACAAAAGTTTCAGTGAGTACAGAAGACCAGCATATTTCAGAGGGTCCTACATTTATCCTCTGTCTTCCTTCATACCCAATATCATGTTATTAAAATTCTGTACAGTTTCATTTTTCCCACCTGGTAACTCTTTCAGTAATACCCAAACCAGTTCTCTTTCCTTATAGCCACCTCATGATCTTTTGTTAGAGGGATCATCTGCGCTTATCCAAGTCTAAGCAAGAACTTTAGCAGCCATTTATGTGCAGTGTTGAAGACAAGATGTTGAGCAAGAAGGCCCTTGAATCCAACTCTTCATGCTTACTCATATGAGATTTTTTTTCATCTAGTGCTGCTTTCACTTCTTCATGGTTAAAATAGATGTACTGAGAAGGATTTACTCAGTTTCATTGTGCTGCCATCCGAAACTGCAGTTTTGAACCTTGGAAAGGAGGATTTCACACAGGAAATTGGCTTTAAGGGTATCATTCCAACCTAATTACCAAAGATGAAGAGAAGTTGCTTTAAGTCTGTTATACCTCAGGTCCATGCTCAAATCCATGTCCTCTTGTGGCTGTGCAAATGAAGTACCTTTAGATGGCCATTTATATCAAATTTACTTCATTTAAAAATTAATTACCTTTTGGGGACTATTTCAGTGGTAAATTACTGGTTCTTTTCCTGTATGTACAGATTTTAAGATGCCTACTTGCACACACTGATAGTCTCAGCCAGCTGATGGGGTCCCAGACAGGGTCTGTTACATGCACATGTCACATGGATTTGCCAATGCCCCTGCAAACCCTGTGATCCCTAGAGAAGTGTGGTCCCTTTTGGGCTGAAATACTCAGTCATTGTGATGAGATGCTCTGCCTAGGAATTCAGGGCACAACATAGACCTAGCTTTGGATTGTGCCATTCCCCTTTTCCTTTTCCTTTTCCTTTTCCTTTTCCTTTTCCTTTTCCTTTTCCTTTTCCTTTTCCTTTTCCTTTTCCTTTTTTCTCTTTCTCTTTCTTTTCTCTTTCTCTTTCTCTTTCTCTTTCTCTTTCTCTTTCTCTTTCTCTTTCTCTTTCTCTTTCTCTTTCTCTTTCTCTTTCTCTTTCTCTTTCTCTTTCTCTTTCTCTTTCTCTTTCTCTTTCTCTTTCTCTTTCTCTTTCTCTTTCTCTTTCTCTTTCTCTTTCTCTTTCTCTTTTTTTTGCCATAAGTAATGGATGTGTTGTGTTTCACAATTATATGTTTCATCTTATGTTGTTGCTCTCAGATTGCATGTGTGAGAACACAGTATCTCAAAAATGAGGTGTTTGAGGGTGTTTTGTTGGTGAAGGAAAAGGCATATGTTTGCCTTGTGCCCTGTAGATCAAAATCCAGGGAACAGTGTAACTACAGCCGTGGTAGGCATGTTACTTGCTTAAAAAAAAATAAAGAAAAGAAAAAAGTCTGAATGCTCTATAGAGGTAAGAGACAATTTATTGATTCTCACTGCATGGTTTATGACTATAATGGACTTTATGAAAACCACGTCTCAGTGTGTTTTATCTTTCTAAATAATTGACTGGGAACACTGTTCTAAATGAGATAAGTGGAATGAGATACATGAAAGGAGAAGACTATGAAAGTAATTTTATATATGTGGTACATATAAGCCCTTTTTGGCAAAGTTCAGATAAATGTCAAAATGTCTGAAAATCAGAGATCTAATCTTGGTTTTAAATCTGTTGTCAGAGTTCTCCTTAGCTCTGCAGTAATTTGTATTTCAAGTGTACTGAAATTTCTGAGTACCTCCTTTGTGTGTTGCATAATTACTGTTAATACCTGATTTCACAGTTATTTATAGCCTTAATGTATTACTTGACTGTTGCTAATATCTAGTTTACTATCCTGACCACCTTGAACAACCATCTACATAATACTTCCTGGAGTGTCTAGTCTTTTATCCTCTAGCTATATCTTCTAATTTATCTCTGGCTGCAATGCAGTCTTATGTCATTGCTTCAGACAACATTTTAGTTTTCTTATTGCAGGGTTCAATACGAATGTCAGGGAGTATAGTAAGGCTAGTGCATAGACAGAAGGTGGGGAACCTGAGTGTCCTATAGAAGTGACTTTGAAAGAAGAGGGTTCACACAGCTCCTGGTTCCAACCAGGTATATAGCCACTTACATTCTGCCTAAGTTCAGGTTGCCACTGAAAGGAGAACTTCATCCTCTTGCCAGTGGCACTTATTTCCACCTGGCCTTGTGTAATAGTCCTTAGTTTATGTGACTGTTTAATGAGTCAGAACAAGGACTGATCGAGCTGCAAACTAATCTTGTATTTCTTCTGGTTTACTTTTTGGGTCAGTTCCATAATCTGTTTTACAGTGCAGCTGTAAGATGCAAGTGTCAGCACAAACAAGGTGGAGGAACAAATGACCGAGGTCAGGAGGGAGGGCAGAAAGGACCACTTCTTTTGGCAGATATCCTGATTTATGCTATGAGTTGAAGGTCCTGGGTTGCACTCTAGCTGGGAACTGGCAAACAGGAATTGCTGCCTTGCACAGGAGCAAGAGTCTGACAAAAAAGGTGATTGGAAACATTACTCATCTTTAAATGGCAGCAAGCTCTGGCTCCCTGTTTAGTTTCTATTCACAAGCTCTGTTTTTAACCCAGGAGTATGCAAAGTCTCGCACCCTAGCCTTAGAAAGTTCTTCCCTGCTTCAGAGCACCCAGTGGTACAGGTTATGTAAAGGTCTCTCTGCACTGTAAACTACTGAACACCTTATAGAAGATAAGCATAATTACCAACCCCTAGGTAGAAGCACCCATAAAATTTGCCAAACAAAAAAATAATAATCAAATAATAGAAGCTCTGGCTTTGCACATTCTGAAATTGGCAGTTGGGTCTGAAAATATCTGATTCAGTATTTCTAGCTTGGTGACTTGGATTTTCATGTGGGAGATTCATTCAGCAGAGCCTAGGTTTTAAAACAGATATATAAAAATCACCAAAGCTTTTGCCTCAGGGTCTGCCATGGGAGTTACTTTCCTGGATAAATCAGAATACCATCTGCACTGCCATCTGTGATGTGCATGAGTTAAGCAAGTTTTTCTAAACAACCAAAGGCACCTTACAAAAATAGGTAACACCTCTATCCAGTCTACTTTATTTTTCCTAGACCATCCATGAAAGAACAACCCCATATACCAGTATAGACTGGGGACTACCCTGCTGAAGAGCAGTGAAAGGGAAATGGACCTGGGAGTCCTAGTGGATGGAAGGTTGACTGTGAGCCACAAAAGTGCTCTTGTGGCCAAAGCGGCCAGTGCCATTCTGGGTTGTATTAGAAGGGTCGTGGTTAGTAGGTAGAGAGAGGTTCTCCTCCCCATCTGCTCTGCTCTGGTGAGGTCTTATCTGGAATACTGTGTCGAGTTCCAGGCCCCTCAATTCAAGAAGGACAGGGAACTGCTTGAAAAAGTCCAGTGCAGTGCCACAAAAATGAGTAAGGGAGTGGAACATCTTCCTTACAAGGAGAGACTGAGGGAGCTGGATCAGTTTAGTTTAGAGACTGGATGGGGTGCTTGGTGCCATGGTTTAGTTGATTAGATAGTGTTAGATGATAGGTTGGACTCAATGATCTCAAAGGTCTTTTCCAACCTGGTTAATTCTATTCTATTCTATTCTATTCTATTCTATTCTATTCTATTCTATTCTATTCTATTCTATTCTATTCTATTCTATTCTATTCTAGTTTGGAGGAGACTGAGGGGTGACCTCATTAATGTTTATAAATATGTGAATAGTGAGTGCCAAGAGGATAGAGTCAGGCTCTTCTCAGTGATGCCCAATGACAGAATGAGGGTCAATGGGTGGAAGTTGAGGCACAGGAAGTTCCTTGTGAACATGAGGAAGAATTTTTTCACTGAGGGCAACAGAACACTGGAACAGGCTATCCAGGGTGATTGTTGAGTCTCCCTCTCTGGAGATATCCAAGACCTGTCTAGATGTGTTCCAGTGTGATCTGATATAGGTGATCTTGCTCTGGTGGGAGGGTTGGACTAGATGATCTTTTGAGTCCCTTCCAACCCCTAACATTCTGTGATTCTGTGATCCCAGGCCTCTGAAGAGTGTATTTCAAATTGTGACTCAAAGTTATCCAGATATAACTTACCTTAAACCCCAGGCAGACAGGCAGATGGCCACATAATGGTACGAAACAAGCCATAGGTGATGTCCGAATTGGATAATAACTCCGAGTCTCTTTAACAAAAATGGAGGCAAATAGTTTTGACAAGACAGAATCTGAAATAGACAGGGCTCTTGGTGATAAAACAAGAGTTGTGGGAAATAGATGGTAAACGAAGATAAACTTTTAATTGTGCTGATCATTTTCACAGAGTTAACCACAAGAGGCACTGCAGAAGCTCAGTCACTGGGAGTGGCAGCTTATGTTCTGTCAAAATTCATTCCCTTTTGTGATACTTATATTAATTATCAGGCCAAAACTCAACCATAATTAAGGGTAAACGTGCATCAGGAACAGAAGGGAGAAAGCTTTCCAGAAATATTGCAATTAAATGCAAACTAGTTACTAGATTCTACATTTTAGAATGTTTATGTAAATCTATACATGTTAATGGACAGGAATGTAAGTCTAAATGCCCTGAAGTTTGCCCCAGAGTGATGGAGTAATTATGTGGTTATGAGTTGTGCATGTTATTTTTTGAAGATTATTTATATGGTTTATCTGTCTTTTAAAGATGTATTTTCCTTCTTTGTAATTTTACTTTTTTTAATGCTCCTATTTTCACAACAAAGCACAGACAGCATATTTAACTGTGCATTCCTATAATTATGAGTGAAGGGGGGAATGAGGGGTGAAGGCAGGAGTAGACAACAAGCAAGAGCGGAAGGTGAGGTAGCTACTCAGTTAATGTGTGAGGAGGAGATAATAGGCAGTAACACCAAGCCGGCAGAGAGATGTGGCCTGAGTACCAAGCAGAAAAGATACTTTTATCAGCATTGTTTCAAACCAGCTAGAACAGTAAGTATTAAAAAAGGAAAAGAAGCAATTACAGTAGCAAACCCTAACTGAATTTTGAAGTATCCTTTAATGATATTCAGTAAAGAAACTGCATCCTTCCTTAAGTAACTGGGGCATGTTCTGGATGTGAGCTGCTTACCTGCTTAAAGAGAAACACCCATCCAATGACAAAATCTGGGTTCTTTTCTAATCAAGAGTGCATGCTTATGAATAACACCTAGCACAAGGACTTTCAATGTTGCAAAGTGTTTTTGTTAGTGGGGCCTGGGTTAGGAATGAAACTCCTCCACTGTAAATATATTTGGGCATCTATTTTATCTGAAAAACAGGCTATACAAGCCTTCAATAGTCATAGTAATATTTACCTCTCAGAGATTCAGCTGGTTTGCTTTGTGATTGCTTTTCTAAAGGAAATGATGCATTGTAATCAATTCACTGTGTGCAGTTTTAAATGTCAGGAACATTTTTGTTACTTAACTAGCAGACTCATGCAGAAAGGGATGATGCAGACTTTTTGAAGTAAGGCTATTTTAAGGACTTCTGAGAGATTTTAGGTTCAATGTATATATGCACAGTATATGCTTTCTTATTGCTTGTTTCTTTTTCAAGGCATGGCAGCATTTTGGGGAGCAGCTAATATGCATTAATTGAGGTTTATTTTTAATATTTTATTTCATTCAGTCATAACTTTTTCGTTGATCCTTTTAAATGAGATAAGGACACAAACTATTGACTATGATTGCTTGTGAGTATTGTCTCTGTGCTTGAAAGTTCTTGGGAAATAGTAAATATTTATTATTAACATTCATATTTGAGTGTATAATTCATCATAAAATGTTTTAAAAAGGCAAACTTTCCTCTGTGGTAATTAAAAAACAAAACAAAACAACAAAAAGCCACAATCAAAACCAAAACAACAAAAAAACCCCACCAACTTTTAACTCCATGTAGCTTTTGTAGATACTTAGGCCTCTCTTCACTGTTGGTTGAGTTTATTTAAAGAGCTTTTCTGGTCACCTTTGAACCCGAATGATTTCTCCAGATGTACATAAGTGAACAATGTAAAAATCTTGCTGCTTCAGCAGAACAGGATCCAGCTGGCAGGGAACTGGATCTGCAAGTCATTGGTTACAGCTGTGTTTCGATTTATGTGATGGTTGAAAAAATAAATTACTGGATTAAATGGCTAGAAAGAGGACTCTTTGTTTAGCCCTTGTGTGGGGACTGAAAGTGTTTATGGTGCTGTTTTCTACAGAGCCTTTGCAAAGTAAGCTGGACAAATAGACTTATTCAAAACTTTTCTGAAATGTTGCACATTCAGCTTTATTTCTTTACAGAAGAAACTGTATGGTTTTGTGCAATGCTGTCAGCCGGTGAACAATTTCAAGTCTCCTGGCCCTTGAGTGTGGCAGTAGCGTTTTATCAATGTCTTCTAGACATTGCAGTTTATCACTGGAAGGCAGTTGCCTCTAGTAAAAGGTTTTAAAATGTGCTTCTTGGTGCGCACACAAATACAAGTAGGGACTCTGTCAAACTCATAACTTTTTAATGGGTTTAATATTTCAGCTCTGTTTACCACTTGCCTTTTGCTCTACATGACAATGCTGATGTGATTGCGAATGGGCTGTGCGATAATTTACGGAGCAGGCGCAATGAAATCAGAAACTAATGCTAAGAGTTTGGATTATATCTCTTACTTTCATGTTCTAATGATGTCGATTGTGCCTTATTACCTGATATCCTGATTCCGCAAAGATTTGCATACTTTATTTTAGCAAACACTTCCACTGCCTTTGCTAGGGCTGCATGGTGCATGGAGCTCATCACAGCTTAGATAGCTATTTTCCTATGAAACACGTTAATTTCTTAAAATTCTTTGTAAGAGTATGGACCTGTGAAATCTCGTGAGCACCCTTTTCTGTTAAAGGCAGCTTGAATTGAAGTAGCTGAGACATAACTTCTTGCAGTGGAGTCCTGACTCCAGTGAAGGCCCTGAGTGTTTTGCCACTGCCTAGTCTTTAGGCTACAATTTCACCTTCAGAACTGGATTTTCATTCTTTTACTTATAGCAAATATCACAAAAGATTTCTCTGAAGTAGTGCAACTGCTCGTGAAATGATAAGCTACTGAATGTGAGCAAAAGATTTGATATTAGATTTGATATTAGACCAACAGTGGTTTTAAGGGCTCCTTGCAGATGCTACAGAAAGACAAACAGTAGACTACAACTTTCAGTCACAGCAGACGGTGAACGTATAGTAAATTTTTAAAAGCTTTAGCTGGCCTACAGCACAATAGTTTGCAAAGCCAGGAGCTTTTCAGCACTAATATCTGTTTATTCAGCAATATTTCCTAGCCATTATTTTAGGCTGACCATTGAGTTTCATTTTACAGTCATAAAGAAGTCAGTAGCTTCTGCTGGGTATCAGTTACATTCTATTTATTACAACATTTCTAAAACGGTGTATAAACATGGAAAATCATGGCTTTGATTAGATGGTAATTGATGACTTATCAAGATCTAATTGCTTTCCAAAACAGTTTGCAGAAATCATTTTCAAAGGCTTGCCTGTATAAAATTCTACAAAACGCTGACCAAGGACACCTAAATACCATAACAGGAGCTCTCTTCCAAGGCAAAAAAAAAAAAAAAGAAATCAAACAAGTTGGCCAAGTTCCATCCTAAGCCACCCTCAGAAATACCAGAGAGGCTTAAGATATTTTAAATAGAATATTTCCCCTCCCCACCACCCTTTTTATTGTTGTCCCTGAGCAGCATTATTACATTAAAAGCCATGCGACAGAAAGTCATGGTGATGCAGAATAAATAACCATAATGTATCAAAAGCAGACAAAGGTGTGATTGATCTGTCTGGAATTGGCAGCCTCTTTCGCTGTGTCAGGCTGTTTCTTTGATCAATGAAAGTATAGCCTCTGACCCTTAAAAAAAAAAAATCAATGAGATTGATTGAAAGGAGAGAGAGAACTATGAGAATGCAGGATAGCTTTAACCTTCACTGTCTAGAAAATTTGAAATATTCTGGTTTTGAAGGCATTGAACCTGCTATTTTGGATTTGATAGCAAAATGCCTACTTTTGAAACCCCTTAAAACAGGGCTGACTAAAGGGTGTGTCTGAATGTTTCTCACCTATACTTATCTTTAAATCACATTAAGAAAATAGGAGGGAGGGATTCTATAGAAGAATTCTGTGCATTCTGTTGCTGCTTGCAGTATGTCCAGAATGCCTTTCATTTCCTTTCATAAGCTTTGTTTTTTATTTCACATATATGTGTCCAAGAATCAGAGCTCACAAAAATTCAGATCGTTTCAGAGATATGATCAGGCTCACTGATGGTGCAAAACCAGCATGGAGGGATGCCTTCTGGGAACAGACAACCTATTTTGGCAGCCTTGTTCCACGTAATCTGGTGGGGTTTTATCAATTTATACACACACATACACACACGTATATACACACACATGTATATCTAGTTAGTAAGGAAAGATAACAACTGTCATACTAGGAATTTTTTGAAGTGGCATTTTTAAAATGATGTTTGGTATTTTATGTCTTTCTTACTGAACACACTGCAAATCCAGACTTGACTGTTTAGTCCAAACCAGTGTTATGATGAACAGCTGGAATTTCATTTCAGCACCAGGTTCTTCACATTTGTGCTGATGTTGTATTAAACAGTAACTCAAAGCAATTAGTGAAGTAAATACAAAAACTGTTCATAAATATAAAAGTTAATTCATTCAGCAATTCATACTTTCAAAGATCAAGAAAAGATAGGTCAAAACAAAAAAGGAATAAATATCACAGAGCTTAATTTTCACAAGTAATTAGTTTTTTAATTGAAAATGTCAGTGAAATCAAGGTCTGCTGAATAGTATTTATATACTTCCAAGGTAATTCAGACTGCAGTAATTTCTGCTGTCATATGTCTGTGTTTTAATAAAGGGCAGGTAAATTGACAAGTCAGCAAGGAGACGGTGCAATAGCTCATGTAGGGGGAGAAGGATGTTTGCTGCTTCTTTGTGATTTTTTGGTGTGCTTTCCTTTCTGTCAGCTGTATGTGTGGTTTGGGTTGGTTTTGGTTTTTTTCACAATCAGGTGAGAATTTCAGGCAAGTTACAAAAATGCACTGTTACTTAAAATGCAGGCAAGGTCTGGGTGTAGCATTTCTAAACAAGAGAAGGTAGGTTTTTGTGATATAGCTGGGACTTGATAGCTGTGGGGTTTTTTGGAAGCCTTTGGCTGCTTGCTGTTCGTCAGTGAGGTGAGAATTATAATGGAGAATGAAACAAAACTATGGCATATGCTTACACACGGGTCACTCTAACAATCCCCTTTTTCTGAGTAATTTAAAGGCTACGTTAAAGGAACCCAAGCCTTTTATTTTAATGGGTATACCTTTCATGTGGAGTGTGATGAAGAAAAGTTTTTCCTAGAAAAAGAAGAGAAATGGGGGCATTACCACCCAGCTGGGAATTATATGTGAACTGCAAAATCAGAATAACACTACATGTTAGTGTATTTCTCCCTTTGTGTTAAACACGTTATGCTTTTACTCCAATAGTATCTCATTCTTGTCTTTGCATTCTCATTCCCTTATTATTTGTTATTCCAGAGAACCTTTATCTTTTACACAAATATTGCATTAGTATCACAAATCAACTTATGCTTGCTGTTAAGAAACAAAAGGCTCAAAGGCTCATCCTGTATTCCAGCGAGGTATTGATATCTGACATGTCCAGCTTCACCTCTTCTCCCCCTCTGTCCATAAGTAATAACCCAGGAAACATGGCTCCTGGGGAGGTTATTTGTTTTGTGGGAGGCTTTTATTTGTTTGTTTTGGAGTGGTTTTAGCAATGGCTGCTACCCTCATTCTGTTCTACATGTACACAAACTGCATTTTACGGGTGTGGATGTGAATGCTGTCCCCTTGTGGATGATGCTTATAGACTTAACTGCTGCCTGCAAAACTGAGCAGTACCCTTCATCCAGGATAAGGCGGTGCCTGGTGCATTGCATTTGCTTAGCATTACTAAAGGACAGAATTAAGGTTCTTTTTGTAATTCATTTCAATGTCAGCTAAATCTTTCCCAGAAAAGATGCAAAGCTGAGGTAATTTTTTGCCCTCCTTGAGGGGTCAGTTATTGCAACAAAATCCTTCCTTGTCTGATGTGTAAGCCTGTTAAAAGGCACCTATGCTAGCAGCTGAATCATTTTCTAGACCAATATTTTACATTTCTACTAATAAAACCAGCTGGGTCATTAAATCCAGCAATCGATCTCCAATTATAACCTGTCTTGGACAGCGCAGTGCCCTGCCCCGGCAGGTGCCCTCTCCGCAGACAGACCCCCACCCTCAGCCATGAAGCACCTATTTACTGCCTCTGTCCTGTACCCACTCCTGTCACTTCTGGGAGCACAAATTGCTCCCCAAAATATCTTTGCCCTGGCATGGGAGCTAAATCTGCTATCCAGCGTTCAAAGCGTTGTGTGGACTAACGCTGTGCATTCGGTCTCTCCAGATGAAAAGCAGAGCTACGGTTAAAAAAGGTGTGGTTCTGCTCAGAAACAGAGGCAGTGTGTACAGTGATGCAACCGTAAATGTAGTGAGGTTTTCTCTCACTACTATTGTTTGAGTCTATCAGCAGAATCCATCAAATTTAAGAGACCAAAACTGTGGATACCTGCTAACCTGGACTCTTTATTTCCTCCTGAGAAACTGGGAGAAGAATATGTGGCAATTGCTGGAGCACTTTTTATGAAAAGCTTTTCAATCTTTTCAGGACTACACAGGAATTTTTAAAAGTTAAATGGATGAAATTTAATCTTCATATAGCAAGTAATAATTACAGGCAAGATTTTAAAGGGATTCTACTCGTATTCAAACCCCATGGTTCTTTTCTCCTTGCATTTCATGAGGATTTACTGTACTGTGGATGCAAAATGTAGCTGATTGGGCAATTCTGTGAAATTCAGACATGGGTATGAAAATATCTTTCCAACTTTTTCACACTCACCTGCAAACTGAAAATGGATTTTCCTAGTGGTTGATTAACCAGAAATGAGTTATTCATAACTAGGTTGAGGGGATACGAGTTCTGTAATATTGGATTAGTGAAAGGAGTGAACAGCTTCAGTTTAATTCAACTGGTCTTCTATTTTTAATCTCCAAGGAAATAGCTGAGTTGAATCTTAATTAAACAGCAGTCTTTGATCCACCCAGCCACTCCCAGAGGCATAATAATAATATATAAGCGCACACACAGCAAATATATAATAGGTATATTTAAAGGAGTGCATCTAACCTTGCCATATTCACATGTAAAATGCTTCTGGCTGACCCATTCTTATATTATTTAAATAGGGAAAGGGAAAAAAGAAGGGGAAATGCTAAGTTAAACATTGATGCTCTGAAAGGTAAGGCAGCAGAGCAAGTGTGGGGTCTTATTTTGAGGACGTATAAGGGTTAATGATTAGAAGAGTGGAATCAGGAAAGACCTTAAGCGCATATCTATGACAGTGGTAATTGAGCTGATTGATTACGACATCTCGTTTCAGACGACTATTGATTTAATCTAGTCTGTAGTCCCATTGGCCCCAGAGGTGCTCCCAAGTGAGGCTCAGCACTTGAACCTGGGTACTTTTCCCTACTCAACGTCTGGATATAAATTTTCAGAATCTGCATCCATTTATAATTTTCATTCATCTTCAGGCTTTTATTCAAAAGTTTCTAATTTCAGCAGGCTAGTGGGTTTTTAACCGTTAAGTGCACAGATGCAGGGAAAACGAAATGGCACAGACTGAAAAGGGTGGGTTTAAAAAAGAAGGAGAAAAAAGGGGGGCTATGTGGCTAGTATTTGCATCTGTTGTCTCTGATTCGCAGAGCTAGCAAAGGCTGCTCTGGGAGGCAGTCCACAAAGCTGGGCTATCAGTAGGCAGTTTGCTGTACGCGCACGTTCAATTATTAAAATAGCAGACTTTTTTTTTCTGTCTGATAGCCATAGCGAGGTCATGACATTAATTTATCCAGGGTATTGTGGGTAACTGTACAGAAAAAAAGCATAAAGGGCACAGATGCTGGAGCAGCAAAAAATGGATGGGTCTCAGCAAAAGGAGATTAAGAGGCGATGACCAGTCTAATGTACGTATAGCAATAAGAAGCCGGCATCCGTCACAGACTATTGATGGCAATAAGTATTTTAAGCCATACTGTGCATGTCTCTTTTTTTGTTGTTCTTTTTTTCTCTTTTTTTTTCTTTTTTCTTTTTTTATACCTCAGTAGATGCTAAGATGAATGTTGTACTCTTGTCATTTTTATTTTTTTTTTTCTTCAGTTTCCCAAATCTGATTTTGGTCTTGTTTTGTTGTTGTCTCATGATTGGCGTTCTCCGCTCTCTCTCTGTCTCTGTCTGTGGGTGTGTGTTCTGTCTCTGTATGTGGGCGTGTGTTCTGTCTCCGTCTCTCCCTTTCTCTGAGATTACAAACTTAACAATTTCCTAATTGTCTACTTCCCTCTGTCCTTTACCTAAGAAATGAATTACCCTCATGACAACCCACCATAAGCACATACTATCTGGGCTTCAGCGTGCATCCCAGAGTTTTGGTTTCCTTTCTTTCCTTTGGGGCTGTGTGCGTTTTCTTTTGGACCTTTCCTGATAGCAGATGCCCTTCAAGTTTGCTGCTGCCGTAAGGCTGCCAAATGCCTACCTGAGCTGGGACTGCGGTGTAGCACTGCATCCTGGGACCTGCCTGCCCAGCTATGCCAAGAGTTTCTACGGCACCAGGCAGCTTTGAGAATTGGCTGGCAAATTGCATATCACCCGTCCCCCCATCTGGCAAATAATTTTTATACCGCGAATCGCAGGGATGTGGTATTGCCTGGAAAAATAACACCCAAATACTGTTGGTGTAAAAAGGGAAAAGCTGAAAGATGGTCAACACCGTAAGTCATTAAAGCCCCTTGCCTTAAGAACAAAGGAACAAGGTAAAAATGCACACCATAATTATGCTCTCTGGATTTTTCATAGCCTGCCAGACAACTTGTGCCTGTGTTTCAGTTAACAGCCTTTGTGCTTTGTTTTGTGTTGTGTGTTTTATGTACATGTCTTGAGTTTCTGTGTATGTATATTCAATGTACGTGTATGTGCACAGACTGCTCTGCCAACACAGAGCAAATACCATACAGATACATGCACAAATCTAGCTCAAACAGGCATTTTCAGTACTGTGTGGTGTGATGTGGGAGTACTGCCATTGTTCACTTGCAGTGCTCCCAGTGATGAAGGTAGCTTCTATTTTTTTTTATTTTATTTCAATTAAAAAGTCTAAAATAAAATAAATTTTAAAATGACTGAGTCTGAAGTCTTCAATACTGACTGAAGTCCAGAAACTCACGATTTCAGCAGAGTGAATAGTGATTCAGCCCCTGGCAGTGTTTTGGCTATGAGACAATTCCTACTTAAAAAGAGCACAATGAGTTGTGGAGGATTGGGGGGGGGGGGGGAGCTGGATGGTGGCAGAGGGGGACAAGGGGGAGAGATAGCATTAATTTTGAGGAAGATTAATATTAGTCTTTAAAATGTTCATTATTATCTGAAGAAATGAATCCTTGTCGCTTTAGCGAGCTGGTGTGTCCATCCCACTGGTATTTATTCAAGCAAAGGAAAAAAATGAAGAAGGCGTAGAATAAACTCCTAAGACCGTTCAAGAATTACTGGCATTATTTCTCTCTACATCACGTGTGAGCCTGGGTTGCCTGGTATTCCTGAGGCAGAGGATCGAGGATGAAAGTCTGTGTGTCAGAGCCTGTTTTCACAACTGCATTTGGAGATCTGTCTTATTGATTAGGAAAAAAAGGGGGTGGGAATAGGAGTGTGAGGTGAGGGGAGGACCGACTGACTACTGGCTTATTGCAGCTCAAGACATTTTCTTCCGGAAAGATGTCAAACAACTGAGACACAGCAACAGAGGAAGTAGAAAGGTGGAAAAATAAGAAGAGGGATCCTTTGGAAGAAATGAAGGCATTCCTTATGAGAGCCTTGAGGCTTTTTTTTTTTTTTTTTTTTTCTTCTAACATCTGACCCACAGGGGCTAGAGTGACAGCGTCATGCAAATGCTGCAGTCCAGCAGGTCTGAGAGAGGGTGGATGCTAGAGAGTGAGTTAATGTTAATGATGAGTGCAGTGAAAATACCAGCCGATACCACCCCCTCCACACACAACTGCTCTGAGTCAGCATCCGCTGCTTTGCCTTGCCTTTTTGTGCGTGTGTGTGTGTATGTGCGTGCGCATGTGTATGTGTGTGTGTGCGTGTGTGTGCTAGTGACTGTGTGTGTGCATGGAAGGTAAAGCCAGTCAGTCAGTGAGAAGCAAAGGTACGTTTGAGAGCAACTAAAATCTGACTGATTTCCATCTTCAGAGCATCAGATGTATTCCCTAAAGAGGATGGGTCTATGCGATGGGGGTGGTATAATTATGTTAATGTCATATTTATAGAGGGGAGAGATTTTTCATTCTAATTATTGATTTGAAAGCTGTGGTCAAAATTGTTTGCTAAATCATGATCAGCTTTAAAAAAGAAATGGAATGAGATCTAGGGAATGCTATACATATCTATCTCTCTCTCTCATATCTATATCTATTTTGTTTCGTTTAACTATTTTGTGTCTGAGGCATAACTGATTGAATGGTGCACAGTGACAAAGGAACGTCTCTTATATAATGTTGCATTATATCATCAGCTGAAATAAGATTTTAAATAATCCAAAACGTTCTGAAATCTGAAGTATCATTCCGGAGGGGAGGGTGAAGGGCAGGGGTGGGGGTTGGGGGCACTGGCAAATCTTTTCTTCAGCACAGCACTCTGTACAGCTTTCTTGTAAATGGATGATTCACCTGTTTGACCAACAGAGATTCTAATTCTTCCCCCCCCCCTTCTCTTTTTTTCCTTTTTAAAGCTGAACGGCTTCCCGAAGAGCACTGAGTTTTCTATGCCAGATTCTGCTCCAGTGGCTAGGACCTTTATGGCTGCTGTTTCTTTTGCTCTGGGCTCTGATGGAGGAAAAAAAAAAAAAACTAGCCACGAAGGATCCCATCCCTAAAGTAGAAAATTTCTTTTTCATTCGGCAAACAAGGCTAAAGATCAGAGGAGAATGAATGCGAAAGTAATTTGGGATTGTGGTCGTGCCATTAAAAGTGTTCGGCTTCAGAACAAAATTATTCAGGAAATCCAAGCATTTCTTCTTGCTGTATCGACAGTATTTGAAAGTTATGTGTGCTTTGAGTAATCTGGTGCAAATGACAACAATCGCTGCATGTCAATGTTTTCTACAGCTTATGAAGTGAAAGCTAGCTTTGCCACTGGAAAGGAAGAAGCTTTTGCTAGCAGTCTGTAGAAGGATTAAATGTTGAACGTGGGGAAGAGGCAAAAAGTGAATGCACACCCTAAGGTTATCCTTGCTTCGTGAATGGGTTTAAAGTACTCTGTAACCCAGGGCCCACCTGAACAGTAGGACTAAAAGTATAATGGGGAAATATTTCAATTAAAACCCCCTTAACGAGCATTTAATCCTTCTTTCAGGCACTAAGGGAAATAGAATAAAACTGTTACTGTACAAATCTACTTGAAGCAGATTTTAACTCATTTTTAGATGCTTCTGTCTGATGCATTATACTATGGCTACTTGTGAGGCAAGGCAGTGAAGATTTTTTTCCTGTCTCTTTTTATTTTGCTTTTCAAAAGTTAAGGACTGTACTCTAAGAAAAGTCTGTTCAGTCAGCTGATACATTGTTTGAATGTATGTATGCGTCTTGCCTGATTATTTGATCTTTTCTGCCCCCTACTTGAAACTGTGGTTCTTTTACTTGGGGGGGGGGGGGGGGGGGGGCGAGTATGGGTTGTTAATTTGGGTGGGGGACATTGGGGTTTGGGTTTATTTTGGGTTTGATTTTTTTTTTTTTTAACTGTAGCAGTGAAAGTTGTACTGACAGCGATTATGACTGCTAAGCAATTCGGTTTATTGGAAGACGAATTCTACTGGATCATATCGGACTTTTCCTAGTCCCTGAGACCCTAACTTGTGAGGTTTTTTAGCAACAATCACAAGTCAGGCTCTTGGGACCTAGGCGGAGGGGAACCAGCAGCTTTGGACTGTGATTGTTTCTCTGCAGAATATAGAGAACCAAAGGAGCTTTCCTTGTCTGGAAGGGAAAAAAAGGAAAATATACTTGTTTCCAATGTTCAGCAGCAGAACTGTCCTAATGAAAAGAAAGAAAAAAGAAAAGGCAAAGCCAAAAAAAGCCCACAAAACCTGTTGTCCATTGTGCAACATTAAGATGTTACATATTTGTATGTTTAGAAAACTGGACTAGATGTCGTGCAGCATTTAGAATTAAAGTTTAATCTGAATGCCAATTTGCACCTCAAAGAAAGCCAAATCGAACAACCCAAACCTGATATTAAAATACACAAAAGACTTTCAACAGTAATATTGTTACTGTTACAGATAAAACTGAAAGATAATTACCACCAAGGATATTTCCAGCTGTATTGTTGCAGCATTAATTAACTTCTAAAACATAAAGCATGAACACTGATATTTGAGGCCTAGAAAACATTCATTCTATTGTCGTTTGAATAATGATTTCAGTCTACAGGAAAACTGTTGCTTAGCTTTTCCTGTAGCATGGGACAAAGATTATTTTGTAGTTAGTGGCCATCATTTTTCTTTGTCTAAGTAAGAACACAATACGACATTTAAAATGTTCTCTCATTTAATTCACGTTTTAATCTGGTAGAGAATTTTGGTGTGAAAATCATACTATGGCATTAAAATCACATTGCACACAGAATCGTGTTTCTTCTACCTATTCAGTGAAAACTGAGCTCTGGACTCAACCTCAACCTTCTCCATAGCTTTTTGCATTTTTCCCCCTCTGACAAAAAGCTGAGTGAGTTTTAGATTGTCCCTTACGTGGTAAATAATTCCCTAGCTCTACATAAGAAGGTTCACCAGCACATGAGTTATTCTGCACTGTTCCTTAGTCTTGAACTTCTAATCTATAGCACACAATTTGATTTGTATTTCTAAATATTTGTAGCTGGTTAGTTCTCAGTTATTTTTCTCTGTGTCCAGTGTCTAACCCAAGACGCTGCAGGACCTTGTTGATACATCAGACTTAACTGAGACAAAAGCTTTCACACTGATCAGGCATCTAAACTATTTGTTCATTCCAGAAGTGGTATTTTGGCTGCAGTGTTTTTTTTCCCCTCGTGTGGGAGGAATTGTGTTTTATTGTAAGCATCAACACTATTGTTAAAATAAATTGTTCTTATCTGTTAAGTATGATACTTTTTCTTGTCTTGTTTTCTTAAGAGACAGAAATTACGGTTGTACATAGTTTTCAAGTTGCTTAAGATATAATTAGTGATAAAAACATTGCCTTAGCAATTGCAATGCATTAACTGTAAATATGCAGTTCTCTTGTTTGTAAACTGTCAACCCCACACGCTAAGAACCCTAAAGAGAGCTACTTGCAAACACTCAGACACAGAGGTAATTTTTTAACACAGATGTGTCATTCAACATTGACTTCTATTTAAACAACATTAGAAACCTACATAGAAAAGATGAACACATCCAGCTAGGCTCTACACTCAGGGAGCACTTTGGTATCAACTGGCATGTATTATAGACACTAGTTTTCAGTATTAAAAACAGTCTATTATAAGGTTAAGATCAGGTGAATATAAATCTGTATAGATTTAATCAAATGTATGGTGTGCACATCTTGCATTGCATTTACTTTTGAATCAGCAAAATTTACTTGAATGGGGGTGGCTCACATTCAGCACTCTGAATTCATTTTTGCAGTTTATACTGTACGTACAATGGAGGTGAAACTGTAGCGTGAAGCATCTGTCTCTGTCAGTCTGAAGATTTCAAATATGCTTTGCTCTGCAGTGAGACTGAGATTTGGTGCTACAGCAAAAGCCATAAATATGCAGTAGTGCCTCTGCATTACATTTTGAATTAGAATAACTCCAGTGACTTCCCTCTACCCCTCATACTCACTGCTGCCCCTTCCCATAGAGATGAAGAAATTGATACACCACCTTCCTTTTCACTGGTCCCTCTTCTTCATCAATTTCAGTACAGCAAACCCAACCTCTGGTGCTCATTGAACACCTCCTGGTGGGGCAGAGGTGGATGGAGAGGTGAAGAATGCCAGTTTTGACTTGGACAGAATTCCCATCAGGATCTACAAGATGTTTCCCTGTTCTGGGGTTATGTGACAACGCCTACAGACACCATGAAGCAAGGAATATTATTTACACATTGACAGTATATGGAAGCTGCTTCTGGTAGCACAAATAAATAGAAAGCATTGTCTTTGGTATGCTGTGCTTAGAAATACGCACGGAATTCCAATATATTCTCATTTCTATATGACTTGTTGTTGTTTCAGTCCAACATGTTTTTAAATGCTATTTAATTTGTGATTTTGGAGTAATCAGCTTATACTGCAACAACAAAACCAAAACCCAAAACAACCGACCAAAAAAACCCTGCCAAAACCAAAGGAAAAAACCACACACAACACAACACAACAAAACCAAAAAAACCCACCCAAAACACAAGCTCTTACAAAGGGGTAGGAAGAGAGAGACAGAGTGAAAATGATGTGTGGTGCATACAAAAAAGGAATGATATTAACAATTCGATGAATTCCTAGTTGGTAGACCAGACTGAGCCAGACGCATATATTAACGGCTGTCTGCTGCTGATGTGAGGCTGCTCAATGCGGTGGAAATGAAGGATCACCTAGTCTCTGACACCAGCTTATTTGTACATTTTAATTTTAAAAAGGAAAATCACTGTTTTACATAAACATCTTAACCCCTGCATGATTTTCTTTCTTTTTTCCTCTCTCACATTGTTTGCTAATTTACTGTCAACTTAAAGTGCTGTTTAGCTACAGCTCAACAAAACGTCAGTCAAAAAGCAGAGGGAAGTATTAGCTTCTCTTTTGTCTGCCATGTGCAATTGGTTTATTATCATGATAATTGTCTACTTTAATTTTTAGTCTTCATGGGAGATGCAACAATTTACCAGATCTTTGTCTTTGAGACACTTTAAGTTTCAACAAGATACCATTGCCTTTCAAACCTAAACAAAGAAAAAATGCTTATAGCTTAAGCTGTGCTGATTTGATCAATTCTTTTCATTAACCTGAAAGTCTTTATCACCTGAATATTGTATTACATATATAAAACAGGATTTCTTTTTAAACCATATAAAAATTAATACAGTGCTGGAGACTGTTACGTGAGTCAGGGGAATTCCAATCCAAGTTAATTACTGTTGGAATTAGAGGAAAGAATATTTTACTTAGAGTTGCATAACAAGAATCTGCAGCTATCACATATCAGGGCATTTCTCTATTCATTTGATGAAAAAATGTCAATGAAGTTTAACAGGAGATGTTATGAATTTCCATGAGTAATGAAAATTGGCACATTCACGATTAGCTAACACAACATTTTCAGTGTGTTAATATGCAGAGCAGCAAAAAATTTCTGTAGGCACTAAATGTAGCCATCATTTTGATTTGCCCATATGATGATAATGCTCAGTTCCTGACTGGGTGCTTCATTTCACACTAAAAAGCAGTCATCCCCTCTTAGGTACCAGCTGTATCCTACAAAAAAAGAGAAGAGAAAGGCAGGCTACTGCCTGAGGTCTATAGCTAGCTAGGTAGCCAGACTGATACATGCAATAGAAGAAAAGCACTGTAAACAACCTCTGGCATCTTGAAAAAATGCCACCTGAAACTGAATCACCCGCTCAAAATTTGATTGATATTATTATTTTCATTTAAAGTATTTTTGTTCAAACAGTTTATCTGAGACATTGTTAATCTTTTCATTGCTTGATGATCACAGTAAGCATCTTCAGGGTTTGTTGGATGATGCATCATTCCATTCCTTGGTGATACTGGAGTTATTTTTACCTGGTGAGTGATATTCTGACCAGAATCTAGCTATATTTTACTTGCAGTGCCTGAGTAGTAACAAGTGGATGGACTGTGGAAGCCTTAGAGAGTAAGTGAACATAATATTATTAAGATCAACACTGATACAACTATTTCATCTTTATTATCATCTTTAACCTACTAAGTAGGATTTAAAATTAATCACAGACTCATCCAGTTGATTATAGAATAAAATTTATCTGGTCGCCTTTCACGATTGCTATCTTTGTTCCTGTTCCTGCTTATTTAGGAGTTAAGGATTAGTTGTAATTGTATGATAAAGTAGATATGGTAAAAACAGTTTAAACAATATGAGTATCCTGTAGGGAAAAAAACAGATAATATTCTGTACCTTTCTTCTACTCATTAGGTGTTACAACGGGGCTGTGATTCTCTACAAGGAGAATATTCATGTATTTACACGGCCAAGCAAGTCAACAAGGTTGTGCTGAGTAGTTTAGGGCAGGTAACCTTTGGTTTGGTTTTGAGTATTTTTCTTCTACCATCACCCTCCTGACTTCTTTTCTTTGATGCATGTGTGTCATGCATGGGAAGGTATGAAGGAAAAACAGCTACTAAGCAGAGACATATCCCACCCCTTTAATTAAGCTCTTCCTGGACTACATAAAAACACTGGCAACGTGTAAATCCCATTTGTGTTTGGTTGGTTGTTTGGGGTATTTTTATTATTTTAACAGATTCCTAAGTATTATAGGAAGATACCTCAGTGATGAAATACATACAAAAATAGTTGCAGTACTAAATCACTGGGTGCTGAAAGGGTTGGACAGCTTTGGCAGAGAGCCAGCTGGAAGATTTCTAAATTTTTTTTCCCCATTTAATTCCTTTCACCTAGTAGGTGCCTTAAGCATTAGGCAGAACCCAGTATGTGGCTAAGTTATTGCTCTAGTGTTCATCACACAAAAAGCACAGTCTTAGCATTTGTAAATTTTCTTCAGGGAGGTTTCTAATCTAGACAGCATTTGCGTTTGGGGATTACACCACAGTCCCCACCACCTCCCCTCTAACATGTAGCCCTTTCAACTTCTTCAAAGAAGTTGGGAAAAGTAGGTTCTTTTATTAATAGCAGAAAACAAACCGACTGCTGGACTTCCGTGGCAGAGCTCACATAATGCAGCAGGGTGGGAACTGTAACAAAGAATGCTTGAATGCACTAAACGTATAGTGAAACCCCATTTACATTCACTGATGGAGCTTAAAGTACAATAAGTGAGAAGTTTAAAGTAGAAATAAGCACGGCCATGAAAAGACTTCAGTGAAGGTAGGTCTTGAAAAGTTTAGCACAGGATTTAATTTCAAACCCAGGTCTTTCCTAGCAGAATGCATTTCTTCTTAATACATCTTTTTACTCAAAGAGGCTCCATTAGATGAAGGTAAATCAGATGAAGAGAGTATCTTCAATGCATACGGAAGTAGATTCTGTTTATTCACTTTATATACTGATTTTCATACAAGTGAGCAGTGGAAAAGTCTTCACGGTTCACTGTCCATTCCTCTGTACTCTCTGCTCTGCAAAATGCCTTTGATGTGGAAAAAAAAAAAAAGCCACAACTTTCTGGAAATCAGTTCTATTGTGGGATCCTCCCATGATTGCCAGTACTCTCTACTTCTAAAATTACGTGTACTTGTTGGAATAGGCACACTGGAGAACTGGGCAACTTGGATGTTTTTCTTCTGCTAAAGGTCGTTCTGTGAAATAGAATCACATTACTAGTGAGTAGCTGCCATCTCTCCTCTTCTCTTCCACCATGGTAATCATCTCTTCAGCCTCTTTTTCAGCCCTGCTGTAAAGCCGTCCAAGATGCCAACTTCATTCTCCTAAGAGTTTGAATTAACCTTGCTCCCACTTTTCACATATATCTCCATGGTTGTTCTTCATCCTGAACATGAAGAACACATAAATTTGCCCTACTTGTAACTTTTTGCAGAATCTGCATCCCCTGCCATGGCCATGTTGAGAAAGTACCTGTTGTCAGAGGTTTCGTACTAGGTTGCTAGTTGCAGGTCTTGAGCTAAAACTATTATTATTAATTATTTCTGAAACTTGCACCATAGTTCTGATTGCTCCCCTTTCAGAACGGAGGGCCATTTGTGGAACATCAGATTTAATAACTGTGTCTCTTCAGCAGAAGTAGTTTCTGCTACTGATGTGCATGAAATATTTGCTACCAGCATTTAGTTTCCAGAAGTTTTGATGAGCAGTCCGCATCCTCATGGAGCCTAATTCTGCTTGGGGCACACAGCAGGCAGGCAGGCAGTTCTGTTCCATAGCCCATGGCAGCAAGCTCACAGTGCCTGCCCTCCTGCAGTCAGCTGGTGTGAACCTAACCCGAGCACAAGACTGACCCTGCACAGCACCTTGCCCTTCATATCTACGTGGGGCTCCAACCATTCAGGCATCAGCTTTTAATGTGTGAAATGGCAGGTGCAGCCATTTCATGGTGGGATTTGCAGCTTTTTTTACTGCAGGTGGAGGGTTCATCTCTGTGTTGGGAAGATTTCTTGTGAGTTTGAGGATACACCATGCTTATAGCTCCTTCCTGCTCGAGTACATTTATGTACATGTACAGTACATTTATGTAAATGTACTGTGGTGTTCAGGGAGTTAGATTTATTGTTGAATATTAAATAAACCCAGGAGACCATCCTTTTCTGGTATTTACTATGTTGTCATATTATTTTGGATATTATTTCTCAAACTTATGCTCTTTCTGAAATGGAAGAATATGGTCAAAATATTGATGTTTTAGGAGTCATTGGGACACCCAGCTCCAAAACAATGTCTAAATGTTTAGAAGTGAAACAAAGTGCCAAAGTAATGCTGAAAATCGCTCCTGACTAACTCAAAGGGTTAGATTTCTTGTGAGTGCAGTTGATATCTGAGGTTTTGTAGGCTTTTATGAGTTAATAATTCCAAAGGCTGCAGTTTGGCTTTCTGAAGTTTGGTAATCATTCTCTAAATGGTAGTGAGAAATCAAAGTTACTGCATGCAATAGCAAACACTCTGAAAAACCTTTCAAATGTTTCCAAATTGCTGCCTACGTGCTCTTCTTTCCTGCATTGATGATTTAGGGTCACTTCCTGGCACCCATCATGAACACAGGCAAGCCCCAGTTCAGTGAGTCACCCTTACTTTCCTTCCTTGATTCTTGCCCTGTGCTGTCCAGACACTGGCTAACTCACTAACCACTCACTAACTAGGAGCATAGTGAGTAGTGATGGTGGGAGGAACTCTAAGATCACAATATAATGCAAATATTAACAAAACATTCAGGGGCCAGTAGGAGGTCATGATGAGGAGCAACATGAGGATGAACTTCTTTACTGTAAGCACTGGAGCAGGATGCTCAGAGAGGCTGTGGACTCTCCTTCTATGGAGACTTTCAAGACCCATCTGGATGCATTCCTGTGTGACCTTCACTAGTTATATGGTTATGTGGTCCTGCTCGATGGTTTCTGGAGTTTGGTCCCTTCCAACCCCTAACATCCTGTGATCCTGTGATTTACTGTAGTAACGTGAGGGGACATTTTGTACATTTATTTTTTTCCCCAGGTGTTCACAGTAGCTTTCTCCTGTGGCTGGGAAGAGAGGAGCAAATCTGGACAAGCTATGGGATGTCACATCTCAATAATCATACAATTTCCATCGAGACTTTTTTTAGATTGTTTTTAATGGTCCTAATGCTCTTCTGCAAATGCTAAAACCAGAATAAGCAATCTGATGTCAGGAATGGTATCATCAGCTGTGCTAGTAATTCCTCTTTTAAAAATCTTAAGGAGTATCTTCACTAAAAGTCACTAGAATCAGCAGTTTTCTATAGGAGCAGTTTTATGACTGTCTGAATGATGTATGATTTTACTATGGCCAAAAAATTCCTTCAGCTGACATCCACCTGAGATTATCAAGTGACAGCAGACATAATATTTGCAGTTGTCTTCTGAGATGACTTGAAGATTCTCCTGCCCTCTGGTAAAACCTGCAACTAAATGCTGTCCTATACACTCTCTGCTTCTAGATATGATCTGCAGCTCACTGAACCAAGAATAATCATACCACACAAGGTACCTTGCATCTTACATGCATTAAGCAAGAAAGATAGCCAGATACTTCCTTCTTTCTTTCCCTCCTTTTCCTTCCCCCTTACCTCCTGCCTTGCTTTCCTCCCTTATGTCTCCCACACATAGCAGAAATATCACATGTCCGCTGCTGAGGCACACTTGATTATCTAGTCTGACTTCCTCCATAGAACATGCCAAAGCATTCACCAAGCAACTCCCACATCAACACCAACAATTTCTCTTTGGCTGGCATGTATATTTAGGATTCGAGATGGCAGAGAATCCATATTAACACCAAGAACAGTGTCCCAGTAGTCTTTTACATCACTGTTAAAAACACAGGCTGTATTTCTAATTGTAATTTGTTTACTATCAGCTACTGAAACTTTTCATGACAATTTAAATGATCTTTTACTTTCACCTCCTAACATTTTCATTGAAAACTAATAAGATCGCCTTCATTGTCTTACTGTAACTTAAGGTTGAAGGAAGATCAGATCATGCTGCTTACTCTTGTTTGAACCCTTCCCATTTTGTCAATATCCTCTGCAAATGCTAAAACCAGAATGAGCAATCTGATGTCAGGAATGGTATCATTAGCTGTACTAGTAATTCCTCTTTTATTTCTCATATAGAAAGTCTATCTTTCTTTATTCTTTCCTTCACTCCACTATACTGAGACCACAAGTGCAGGTGAAGAAATAAAGAAATAGATTTTGAAAAAGCCTCTCTGATCTACTTGCAGGTGCTTAGTTTCAGCCAATATTAGCAGGAGTTTAGCACTTGGACTGTTAGGTTCTCTTGTTGCATTTATTCAAGCAAAACTCTGTGTCAATGGTAGAAATAACAGAATTAGCTCATCAGTGTTTGAATGAATATTAGCCAGGTCATTTTAAACCTACATTAATTTAGTTATTAAATACATGGTGCTTAATTTCAGAAGGAAATGACAGCAGCTGTATTATTCTTGCTATTTTAGAACTTACTCCGTTTCAGCATTTTCTACGATTCCAGTGTACTTGAGATACAGAAATAGATCCTACAGATGGATTAAAACATACCCAGGCAATCAGTCTCACATTTTACAGGTATTCATCCAAACAGCTAGGATATAGCTAGCTACGGGATTATTTTTAATGTGTTCTTCCAAAGTTCTGTATCCTACTCACCTCACAAGGCTTATTTGTCTGATCTCAGTAAATCTTCAAGCCTATAAGTTTTAGCATTTTTCTATCAAGGATTTGGGGAGGACTAGTGTGGGAAGACTGATCTTAGATAAGCAATGCAAGTTGGTTAAGAAAGGAGATGGCTGTCATCTGTAGCCTTTCCAGACAGTACAGTTCCAGACAGCCACCTGAGTATTATCACTTTGTCTCAACTATAAATCACAGTCTGGTAATGGCCAAGGCTGACACCTTGACATTTTCAAGAAGAGTAAAAAATCTGATTTGAATGAAAATCAATTTCATTTCACAAATCTTGGGATGCTACTCTAAAGCTGCTCATGTTCTTTTTGTCTTTTTTTGTGCCTTCCTAAGAATTTCTGTGATCTTAACAAAGGATTAGTTGTGTTATACAGCAACTTTCCTACCTACAGTGTAAAATTACACTGTAGTGCATCAAGGAACTTGGTTCCACATAGACATGGGAAAGAGAGACTGTTTTCTGACAGCCTGTTGAAGGTCATGGCACAGATGCTATGGCTGACAGTACAATTTTAAATACCTTCCCTTTTACCACCTCCACAGGCAGTAGCTAGCTTACACTGGAAGGAAGGAAGGCACAGTTCAGAGCATGTGATCTCACAGCTCTGCTCGCTGCATGTGAATGCCTGTGGGATTCTCTGAAAGGACAGCAGTGCTGGTACTCCAGGACTTCCTATTACATAATACATTTTCATGCTTATAACTGCCTTTATGCAAAAAAAAAAAAGGGCCACATTTTCTAAAATCTCCAGTGTGCATTTATTTCAATACACAAAATTAAATCCCATGTTAATGGGATATGAGTTGGAGGGTTTTTTTTTTTTTCTTTTCTCTTTTGCTTTTCCTTTTTTTCTTTTTTTCCCTTTCCTTTTCCTTTTTCTTTTTTTTTTTTTTTTCCATTTTCTTTTCCTTTTTTTTTCTTTCCTTTTTTCTTTCTTTTTCTTTTTCTTTTCTTTTTCTTTTTCTTTTCTTTTTCTTTTTCTTTTTCTTTTTCTTTTTCTTTTTCTTTTTCTTTTTCTTTTTCTTTTTTTTTTTCTTTTTCTTTTTTTTTTTTTTTTTCTTTTTCTTTTTCTTTTTCTTTTTCTTTTTCTTTTTCTTTTTCTTTTTTTTTTTTTTTTTATTTTTATTTTTAATTTTATTTCTTTTTCTTTTTTCTTTTTCTTTTTCTTTTTCTTTTTCTTTTCTTTTTCTTTTTCTTTTTCTTTTTCTTTTTCTTTTTCTTTTTCTTTTTCTTTTTCTTTTTCTTTTCTTTTTTCTCTTTTCCTTTTCCTTCCTTTTCCTTTTCCTTTTCCTTTTCCTTTTCCTTTTCCTTTTCCTTTTCCTTTTCCTTTTCCTTTTCCTTTTCCTTTTCCTTTTCCTTTTCCTTTTCCTTTTCCTTTTCCTTTTCCTTTTCCTTTTCCTTTTCCTTTTCCTTTTCCTGTTTCTTTTTCCCAGTCTGTAAAAAACTATAACTGCAAGTGACTCCACACTCAAGGAGGGTAGGGAACGAGCTTAGCAACTGTAGCACCCATGGTATTGTTGCACTAGTAAGTGCAAGTAAAGGCAGACCAAAGTCTGCTTTGCTCCAACTGTCTGATATGTAGCACAAGAGCTCATTTGAAGGGTCTGTCTATAGGAACAGCTCCCTCGTGTCACAGATGAGGTAGTGCACATAGGGTCTGCCCATGCTAACAGCTTTGAGGTGGCAGTAGAACTTTGGTGACTGAAGGTCTGAACGTGACCCTGAAATATTGTTTTCAATTGTTTCCTGAGGAGCTACCACACAGCAAAATTTCAGTTTTCTTGCTTGGTAAAACAAAACAACCTGGAGGATATTTTGGTTTAAAAAATAAGGGGGTGGGGGGAAGTGATGTAATAGAACACATACATGAGAATCTGAGACAAATGCAGAAGCTGTGACTTAATTTGCCAACAGACACAATACTGTGTGAAACTGCAAAAGGAAAAATGTCCTTAGCTCAAGGACAATTAAAAATGTCTGATGACCATTCCATGTTTAAGCACCTTAAACAAAATAGCATGAAACGTGTAGCAGTGTCTATAGCAACAGGTATGAAATTAAAGGTAAGGATTTTTCACACTGTCTCTGCAAAATACTGAAAAACCCATAAGAACCTCATTAAAACCATGCATGTATAACACAGCAGTAGAGCTTCAAATTACCTTCAAAGGCCATAGCTACGTGCTGTCTAGACACTGTCCGTTGGCTTTATCACAGCACATCTCAAGAAGCAGGAAAAGACAGGATTCTGGTGTGGAAAGAAATGCTAACAATCTAGCAAATTGCTTGCATCTAGCCCAGAATATTTCCTCTCTGACAATAGCCACTAACATATGCCCAGGGGAAAGGATAAGATCAGGACAAGTACAGCAATACCTCTCTCTTGTGTTTTCCTGTCTCTGCAGACTGTGATGCAGTGGCTAATAGGTGATACCAGCCTGCTTAAGCACCCTCAGCAGAATGTTTCCCTTTCCGTTGTGCATTTGTTTAATCATTTCTTCTTTAATGGTATGAAGCCCTTTGGTTTCACATGAATGGCACCTTTTCTTGATTACAAATATCAATATGTGTGTATACAATATAATATTGAAAATTACAAATATCTCCATGCTCTGCATATCCAGTCACAACTGAGAAGAACTGAGAAAATATTGGAGCCTTCTGCAAATGGCTTGCATGGACTTCCAAGGCAACATCTCAATGCAACTTCTGTCATTGTGCTCATTTAATGTGTTTTTTTCTGTTTGTTTGACAGGTAGAATTTGTAATGTGCAGTTATAAGACAGGTCTTACCTGGGGCTAATGTTTTATTCTGATACATGAGGGTGATGAGACACTGGAACAGGTTGCCCAAGGAGGTGGGGAGGCCCCATTCCTGGAAGTTTTTAAGGCCAGGCTGGATGGGGCTCTGAGCAACCTGATCTAGTGGGAAGTGTCCCTGCCCAAGGCAAGAGGGCTGGAAGTAGATGATTCTTGAGATCCCTTCCAACCCTGGGAGTTCTATGATTCTATGATTCTATGTTACAGCTTATTGACAAACTTTCCTAGCCAAACACTGTTCTGTACCATGGAGAGATTTTTTAGGTGGATTAGATCAGAACTGTGATATCTGGCACTGTGATGTTCTCAGGACTGCTTTTATTAGTGCAAAATATGCCCCATAAGACAGAGGTATCTTATAGTCTTGTATTTTCCATAAAGAAATGGTCTGGCCTTGTTAAATTCAAGGGAAAATTTTGTCATTGGCGTCAGCTGTTATGAAGTCATCATTACAGTCAAGTCACAAGTTTTGATGTGTGGTCACCATCCTTACAAAATGCTTACTTAAACTTTTTCCGCTCCTGGAAAGCTACATACAATGAGTTTGATTCTCTTGTATGTAGCATATGCCCAAATGACACAGGGGACAGTGTAATGTCCACTGAAAGGCAATTCTCACCATAGCAGCCTTTATCAGAACATCATACCTACTGAGGCACACGTTTTGAGAAGAAGATGGAAAGTTTACATTAAAGACTAAAGCAAAGTAGAATACCAGCTCTGGAAAACGACGTTGACTTGCTGGAATGTGTCCAGAGAAGGGTAACAAAGCTGGGGAGGGGTTTGGAGCACAAGCCCTATGAGGAGAGACTGAGGGAGCTGGGGTTGTTTAGCCTGGAGAAGAGGAGGCTCAGAGAAGACCTTATTGCTCTCTACAACTACCTGAAGAGAGATTGCAGCCAGGTGGGGGAGTTGGTCTCTTCTCCCAGGCAACCACCAACAGAACAAGAGGAGACAGTTTCAAACTGTGCCAGAGGAGATTTAGAGTGGATGTTAGGAAGAACTTCTTCATGGAAAGAGTGATTGACCATTGGAATGGGCTGCCCAAGGAGTGGAGTCGCCACCACTGGAGGTGTTTAGAAGGAGACTGGATGGGGTGCTTGGTGCCATGGTTTAGTTGATTAGATGGTGTTGGATGATAGGTTGGACTTGATGATCTCAAAGGTCTTTTCCAACCTGGTTAATTCTATTCTATTCTATTCTATTCTATTCTATTCTATTCTATTCTATTCTATTCTATTCTATGCTATGCTATGCTATGCTATGCTATGCTATGCTATGCTATGCTATGCTATGCTATGCCATGCCATGCCATGCCATGCTATGCTATTCTATTCTAAAAGGATTTTAAACCATCTGTATTAGCAGAGTGAATGTTTCTATTTAGATTTAAGCAGAGAAACATAATATTTAGCTAATATGCTTAGGATCTAAAAACCATATAAAAATAGTAGAATCAAGTGGCCTCACTGTGCATCATTTAGTATGATGCAAAACTATTTTGGGGCATTTTTAATAGAACATGAGTTTAAATACTAACTGTTTAGTTTAAACATAGGATTTAGACTTTAGTATAACAGCTGTAGAGGGTGATTCATGTAGACTGTGAGTGAGCTTTTTAAAATAACTATAGCATGACAGTTGCTAAATTGTATTATTTTGCTAAAGACTACCTGAAATAACTTACATTTTTAAGACCATCACTGAGTTCATATTTCATAAGCAAAATTTAACATGCAATAATAAGTGTTGATTTTAGGAGGATTAGAGCAAGCAAAACTACTCTGATGGATAATGCCAGTTTACTAGGGCAGACTACAACATGGTTGATGAGGCCAGACAAAAAGGTTTCATATAGTTACTTGGTATTTCTTTCAGATCTGACTACACAGTAAGAAAGTTTGCATTTAATGGTAGTTGTTCAGCAGAGTGGTGACCAGTCTGTGTAAGGAAATCCAGTTTACTCAGTATGACTAGGACAAAATAGGTGAGAACTGCATTGCTGTCCCTTTCACCTAGTCATTTAATCTGTAAAAGAAGGATGACAGCACTTTTCCCCTGTTTGATAGGGGGATATGTAACTACACAATACAGTGGAAAAGCAAGCTGTCTCCTTTATAGTCAGCTCAGAAAACAAATAAGCTTTTAGACTAAGTAGCCATTGTGTCCAGTGCATATTCTTAACTTGGCTATACTGTGGGGTGCATAGTGCAGCACCAAGTCAAGGCTACTAAAACACTTGGTGCCATGGTTTAGTTGATTAGATAGTGTTGGATGATAGGTTGGACTCGATGATCTCAAAGGTCTCTTCCAACCTGGTTAATTCTATTCTATTCTGTGTGCTATGGTTTAGTTGATTAGGTAGTGTTGGATGATAGGTTGGACTCGATGATCTCAAAGGTCTTTTCCAACCTGGTTAATTCTAGTCTAGTCTAGTCTAGTCTAGTCTAGTCTAGTCTAGAGGCTCAGGGCATCAGCCTGCTCAGCCCTGCAAGCAGCCTTGGAGTGCGGGGCTTGACCATCTCTGCCTCTGTAAGACACCTTTTCTGGGACTCACTCATAGTTTTTGGACAGTCACATTAGAACCAGTAAAACTTGCTTGGTTTTGGAGAATAACTCTTAGTTATTGTCATGGGTTTAGCCAATTGAACCTACTGATGAGCATTTAATACCATGCAAATGCCTTGCAAGCTTGAAAATGAAATTGCTGGCCGGAGCAAAATATTGTGGGTCATGTAGTTTGGATTGTAACGTAAGATGCTTCCTGTTTCTAGTTGCTGCTTCTGCTTTCTGGGTTTGGGGTGTTGAGTTGGCTGTGTGCTTGGGTGATGGGGGAGTCATTTTATCCCTGGCTTCTGCTTTTGCTGTGTTTTTCTGCAAAACAGGCTGAGGTAATTGTGCACCGTAATCATTTTATTAAACTCCTTATCTCAGCCCAGGGCTTTTCGTGTTGCTTTCCATCACGATCTTTGTATCTGGTGCTCACTTGTGAGAGTGGGCTGTGTTACACCAGGACAATTATAGCAACTGATAAATTTAGTACTTGGGGCTTAAGAGGAGCCATAAGTCGTTAAGAACATTTAGAAAATATAGAAAAGCTATAGATGTCTCCTGCCATTTACATTCAGGCACCCTATGGCGCCACTTCACATGATGTATTTGTCTTTTCCTACTGTTTTCTGCAATGTCAGAAGATCAACTGAGGCACATTTGGCTTTCAGCTGTGTAAACATATACTATGTCAGTACCCTAGTTTATATTTTTCATAGCTGTAATGAGCAGTTTAAAGTGTACAGTCTAGGGATTTGTTCATGATAAATGTGCTCCTAATGCCACAGGTGAGGATAGTTGCTTCCTTTCCCAAAAAAGCTCCAGTCACAACTGTGGCCCTATCAGAAGCACAGAGAACAGGAACATCTCCATTGGGTAGCTGTACCACAAACACACACTGGGACTCTCCTTTGCTCCAGCCCCTGTATGAGCCTCTCTTTCCTCAGCATGTCTGTGTAATTGAGGAGGAAAGAGCAGTTTACCATTTTGGGAAATGTCATTTCAGAGTATCTGCAAGCTCAGATGAGAAACATACATCTGAGGAGCAAAGTCAAGATATTGTTTCCTTATCTCATGCATGAAGACGAGGGTATTTGGTTTTTCTCTCTTTTTAGTGGAAAAAGACTTTCTGTTCCCTGTGATGAACTGAATGCTACCTTTCCCTAATGTTCTCCTCTTTTCTGTTATTTGCACTTGTCTCAGTTTCCTGTGACAGTGTTCTTTGTAGATTCAGAGGCACCGCTAGAAAATTTATCTCAAAAATGAGTTATCAGTTTAATGACTTAGATCCTTGAAAGCTGAAAAGCAGTGAGTTAAAACAACTTTTCAGCAGTTACAGAAAACATTTCCCTAAAAGTCCTTTACAGAATTTGAACTGACTTAGCACATTATTAAACTTGTTGAAAAGCCAGATTTCAGAAATACCGAGCACAAGGAAAGAAAAGTGCAAGGCCATTTATATTTTCTGTGATGAAAACAAGGCCAGATTCATGATCAGCTTAATGAGGTTCAGGCCCCCTGACTTTAGCAGACCTCACTTATGCCATGTGTCAGGCTGGCTCCTTGAAAATAATACTGTAGTCCCCTTTGATCTACATTACTGCTGACAAAACCTGTACATGTATAGAAAGGTCATGCTCAAATTCACTGTAGGTACCAGGCACTTCTACCACCTCAGCTGAACCATTTACTGGACTAATGGTAAGTTTTCACAAGATCAGAGTTCTACTCTTGAACAATATGAATCTATGTATATTTATGCTGTGGCCTGCAGAGGTTTGTGGGTTTGGGATTTCTTTGCTGTTGGGGTGTGTGGAGGGGGGTGTGTGCTACTTTTTTTCCCCCTTTAAAAATAAAATACAGAATACAAATAACATTGTTGAATGCATTTTCCATTTTTTCATTCATTATACAGCCCTGTGCAGTAGTAATTGATACACAGCCCACTTCAGAAGGCTCTGTACCTAAAAGAGTATTTCTTACTCATTTAGCATTATTACTGGAATGACAGCTTTTTCTGAACAAGAATCCTGTAAAATCTGGACTTTTTTTACCCAGCCATAAGAAATGCATGAGGGGAAAAATATGAGGATAATAACATTTCTCAGGTCAGAAATTATTTTTGTATCCTAATCCCCTTCTAATACTACTATTTATTTAGGAGTCTCTCATAAAGTTAGCAATTGCAAGAACATTCTGAGTCTGAGCAGAATGCCTGAGTGTGAGTTTGAAGCCATGCAGTTTCTAGCATTTGGGAGTGAATTCTCACTGTTCAATGATCTGCTCTGGACAGCTCAGATGGCTTTGGTGGCAAACTTATGCAGTAGTGACATCTGAAATAAGTGGTTTGTTTGGCTTAAATATATTTTTCTAACCATTATGTTTCATTTTAAATCTGTCTTTAACAGCCACACACATAAACAGACATAAGATCCTTCATGAAATCACTGCTGATCTTTTTTGATATCAAATCCACATCTCTGACCAAAATTGTCAGAGACTGGTCTTGTGGTCCTCACAGCAGCAGGCAATATGTGACTGTACATATTTATGCCAAGATAATTCTTTGAATGTGTATTTCAAAACACATTTTATTTTGTGTTTGGTATGTGCTTTTGTAAACTTTTTCACAGTTGTGCTGAGGAGCCCAGCAGAGCGGGGTGGGGGGGGGGGGGGGTGGTCCACAGCCAAGCTGCTGGTGTATATACATGTGCCTGTCCAGCTCAGTCAACTGTCTGAGGATGGAATCTTTTGTTTCACTGTTGGGGGATTCAGCTGGGAAAAGCCCCAGACCAAATGCTGGTGGTGTGCAAGAAGTATCATGCTTAGCTCCCAATAGGAACATGCTGGGAGGATGAGATCCCTCATCTCATGGCTCCCAGGAGCATGTCTCTTATAGTGCCCTGTGAGCTATTATACATCTCATGACAGGGACTGTGCTCAGGATGTTTTGCTGAGAGGTTTAAAATTATGTAACACATAACTTCATGTAATTCAGACATTATGGTCTCCAAAGTGAGGTCTTTCGTGCTTTGCACTACTAAACTTTTGCTTTGTAATTTAATGGCTTGTGGGCAGAAGAAGAGGGAGGAGGGGAAGGTGATAGGGAAAACCAAGAGATTGACTGGCATGCAGTGATTGTGGGCAGGCGTCTCTGCTCTCCAGCCCCCACATGCTTCTCAAGTCCATGTGTTTTGAGAGGGGAAAGAAGTTGATATTGTTCCCTCTAAAATTAATTCCCAGTTAGCCAGTTACTCCTGTTTTTTAGCTCAGAGCACACTGTAATTGCATTTTTCATTTCAGTAATTATAGAGGATATTAAAGTGGATAGACAGTTGTAGCAATCTGGCTCTTTAAACATATCCACTTGTCCAAGATCAAATGGCTACAGCATATTTAGGGTTACAGTCTCCTTCTTTTCCTTCTTGTTCTCTACTGCAGTGGATATTTTTTTTTTCGGCGTTACTATGGCAACGCTATATCTGGCTGCCAGCTCTGTCGTAAGTTATTGAACTGAGACTGGCTTTTGGTTTAGCAGATAATTAGGTTCTGTCTCACAGGTTCATTTTCTTGTGACTGGGACGTGAATATGACCTACAGCTGGCCTCAATTTCAGTGTCACAGACAAAACTTTAACCCTTCCTAGTCTCGCCACTACTGTACTTACTGAGGTGGCTGTTGGCGATTGCAAACACTTTCCCGGGGGTGTTGGACACAGCACACCCTCATGAATCCTCAGGGCTCCTTGCCCAGGCTGTGCTAATCCCCAGCTTGCCTTTGCACGCTGGGCGGGCAGGGGAACGTGCATCCCTAGCACCAGATGAATATTGATTGTCTGGTATGTAGATTTGTCAGAAAGGTAAGTTCACTGCTTGATTAGTGACCCTTTAAATAATAGAAATGCAAAGGATGGTGGCAGGCATTTTTTGCTTGACTCAGGTATATGAAATATTTATGAGAGGGCTGTTTAGCGCACAGGCCCCATCTTCAGCTGGTACCTGCAGTGAGAGAGCAAAGCTACAAGGAACTGCCGTGTTGTTTCTGTGTGTGTCTCCTTGTTCTTTATTTTCTCCTCTGGAAAAGGAGGAATCAAGCCTGGAGGAGCTGGGCACCTATCACTGGAGACCGTCAGCCTCCAGCATCCAAGCCCCAAGACAGGTGCAGACAGTGCAGCAACTCAGAAGACAGCCTCTCAAGATGACAGAATAAGGCCTTTGGAGGAAGAGCCTCCATTTTCTTCAGTATAGTTCTCAAACCTGCTCTTTTCCACTATTTGTATGCAGCACAACGTGGTCTTACAGTTTCAGTAATTTCAAGCCAAAGCATAAACCCCTCTTCTGTCTATGGAAAAACCTGCAATAAAAGGGATCAACAGAAGGGAAAATTCATGAGATTTCCCTAGCGGATAATTCCTTAATTTGTCCATGGGAAGACGCAGCTTTTTTCAACCCTGAAAAGAGCAAGGAAGGTTTCTCACCCAAAGCTGACAGATCCCAGAGGGTTTCCCAGAGAAGCACGAGACCATTGATGTAGGAGTCATGTAGCTGTTTCTCTGAGGCTGCAGCTTCTCACTCACTAACTCTCTGGCAGCATGCACCACAGTGCTGCTGGGACTTGTCCCATCTGTGTTTCCTATTGACACTCTTCTTTCCGGAGAATCTCACAATAAATAAAAAATAGGGACTAGATGCAAAAATTGATAGACTTCCACCATCATCTCCCACAGGGCTTTCATATCTGAGCTATTCCCTCTACATGCTACAGATGTGTGGATGGAGATGCTCGCAGGATAGACATTTTTCCTCAGCTTCCCTTCCCCCTTCTGACCAAATTATTTGTGGAAATGTCTCTTGATCAGAAAGTCAAAGTGTTCAGATGAGGCATCTGTATCACCTGCATGGAATGTGTCCTTCTGAGATAACCTCCCAGCCTGCATTTGTTGTCCTCACCAAACACCAAAAGATGCAAATTTAGCATATATATATATGTATGTATATAAATATATAAAAATATATACTAAAAGTATATATATATATATATACACACACATATATACATATATATACATATATATATATATATACATGAGCCTGCAGTGTGCCCAGGCAGCCAGGAGGGCCAATGGCATCCCGGCCTGCATCAGGAATAGTGTGGCCAGCAGGAGCAGGGAGCTAATTCTGCCTCTGTACACTGCACTGGTTAGGCTGCACCTCGAGTACTGTGTTCAGTTCTGAGCCCCTCAATTTAGGAAGGATGTTGACTTTCTGGAGTGTGTCCAGAGAAAGGCAACGAAGTTGGTGAGGGGCATGGAACACAAGCCCTGTGCGGAGAGACTGAGGGAGCTGAGGTTGCTTAGCCTGGAGAAGAGGAGACTCAGGGGAGACCTTATTGCTCTCTACAACTACCTTAAGGGAGGTTGTAGCCAGGCAGAGGTTGGTCTCTTCTCCCAGGCAACCAGCACCAGAACAAGAGGACACAGTCTCAAGCTGCACCAGGGGAGGTTTAGGCTGGCGGTTAGGAGGAAGTTTTACACAGAGAGAGTGATTGCCCATTGGCATGGGCTGCCCAGGGAGGTGGTGGAGTCACCATCACTGAAGGTGCTCAGGAGGAGACTTGATAGGGTTCTTGGTTGCATGGTTTAGTTGATTAGGTGGTGTTGGATGATAGGTTGGACGCGATGATCTTGAAGGTCTCTTCCAACCTGGTCTGGTCTATTCTATTCTATTCTATTCTATTCTATTCTATTCTATTCTATTCTATTCTATTCTATTCTATTCTATTCTATTCATATATATATATATATGTAAACAAAATGATGAAAAAAGGTCCCTCCAGGTATTTCTTGATTAGCATATTTAGTGTGGTTTAGACCTCCTGATAATGACATCATAAAAGTTTTGCTGAGGGGTTAAACTCAACGGTAGTGGGCTGGAGGGGAAGGTCTACCTTGAATTACAGGAGAGATGTGAAACTCCATGTGCTGGTTGGCTGATAAATTTTCCAACGGCTGGGTGTTAATGAACATTAGCACTTCTGGGACCCTGCAGTTCTAAGCTGGCAAGCTGGATGCTATCACATCAGCAGCATGCTACAATATATATCAGTGGTATATTATTTATATTTAAAAAAAAAAAAAAGAAAAAAGAAAATAAACTTATCACCAAGCCATGGTAAGGGAGCATTTTTCCATTATAAATACATTTCTTTGTATAAGCAATTTTTATGCTTTTTTTAAAGTATTTTTTTCTTTCTTCTCCCCCACCCCCTTCAGATTTTGTAAGCAATGAAGAACTACTTAGTGGTTTCAGTTTTGGTTTTGGTTCAGAGTTGGTTTTGGTGTTTGGCCCTCAAATCCTGGCATGGTCCTGTAATGTTTCATCTGTGATCACAGTTTAAAGCCAAATGAAACGCTGTTTTCATTGGAAACATCAGAGAAATCAAGCAAGTGAGATTATGTTTTATAAAATATAGATAAGAAATTGGAATGCTTGGCCTAGAGCAACTTGACATTGTCCCAACGACATCTGCAAATGAGGGCATGCAAACCAGCTCACAGGGTGGGGGCAGGGGGAGAAAAAAGAAGGGGGGGAAATAAGAACAAATTAAAACAAAACAAAACAAAATAGGAAGACTGCATTGTTGCCATTGCATGATTTCCAGTCTGAACAGATTGAGTTCTTAAACCAAGAACCCTTATTGTAGGTAATTAAGCCCACTACCCACCACAATACATGGTTTACCCTTACTGGCAGCAAATTTGTCTCTTCCAGAGAATGCAAAGCTGTCATGTCCTTCTGATTCCCCAAAGTCCTTCTACAGCTGGTGCTCTAATGTGGAAGACTTACAGGATCTTGTGTACTCTCAGGTGCCGAGACCAATGCACTTGCCACTATTTATTCCCACTACAATTGCTATAAATCAAACAACAAAAGTTGTATCTAGAAGAAAACAAAAATGCAGCATTTCTTGCAATCAGTAAATGTCATTTTATCTTGAATGCAAGATTTTCTTTGTTGTTTAAAACTTCCCCCACACAAACCACAACTTTACAGAATGTCTATGTAAGAAAAAAATAAATGGAAACTATAGAAAACTAGAAAACCCCACTCCCAATTCTGCGAGGGGAGTAAGAGTACTCTCAGCAAGTTCACTGATGATACAAAGCTGGGGGGAAGGAGCTGACACCCCATCAGGGTGTGCAGCCATCCAATGTGACCTGGACAGGCTGGAGAGCTGGGTGCAGGCAAACCTCATGAAGTTCAATAAAGACAAGTGCAGGGTGCTGCATCTGGGGAGGAATAACAACAGGTACCAATACAAGTTAGGGGCTGCCCTGCTGGAAAGCAGCTCTACGGAGAACGACCTTGGAGTCCTAGTGGACGGCAAACTCACCATGGAACAACAATGTGCCCTTGTGGCTAAGAGAGCCAATGGTATCCTGGGGTGCATCAAGAAAAGGGTGGCCAGCAGGTCTAGGGAGGTTCTTCTCTCCCTCTATTCTGCCCAAGTGAGACCACACCTGGAGTACTGCATCCAGTTTTGGGCTCCCCAGTTGAAGAGAGAGAGAGACCTGCTGGAGAAAATCCAACAGAGAGCCACAAGAGCATCTTCCCTGTGAAGAGAGACTGAGATCCCTGGGGCTGTTTAGTCTTGAGAAGATTGAGAGGGGATCTCATCAATGTGCATAAATATCTGAGGGGTGGGTGTCAAGTGATGGGGGCCAATCTCTTTTCAGTGGTGTGCATTTATAAGACAAGAAACAACAGGTTCCATCTTGAACATAGGAGATTTCACCTCTAAGAGGAGGAACTTCTTTACAGTGTGGGTGATGGAGCACTGGAGCAGGCTGCCCAGAGAGGTTGTGGAGTCTCCTTCTCTGGAGACTTTTAAAGCTCACCTGGATGCATTCCTAAGTGATCCTGCTCTGGCAGGGGGATTGGACTCAATCTCTTGAGGTCCCTTCCAACCTCTAATGTACTGTTTTACTGTGATACTGTAATTCCTGCAAATGTTTGTTTTTACTGATAAAAGATACCAGTACAATATGAGTGGAAATTATGGTTCTTTGCACCATCCAAATATATGCACCCCAATTAAATGTTCTTTACTCTCTGACAGAACTTATATCTGCATACTGCCGGTGGTGGATGTTGGCTGTTAAACTTAGTTGTATCAGAACATATCTGAGTTATGTACTTTAGGTGGGCTGTGAGAATGCTTCCTCAAGCACACCTCATCCTTTTGATTTGTCATTATTTTTTATCCTTGTGAGGTACTTTGAACAGCACTCCAGGTGGAGAAAAAAAAAAAAAAAGAAGTCCCTTAATTTAAATATTTCATTGTGACAACAAAGTCAAAAGTTTTCTGGGTACTTGGATGAGTTCCTTAGACACCTAACAACCTAGCAGAAGCACAAAATATGCTGGTTTAAAATCAGAAACTACTGGGTTTTTTTTTTTTCTTTCATTCTTAAATTTTAAATGAGCCTTTCTCTTTTTTTTTTTTTTTTTTTTTTTTTTCCTTTTTTGTTCTTTTTTTCCTTGGATTATTAAATAAATGGTGGGGAAAAAAAGTACAATATGATTAAAGAAAACATTCCTGAAACTAATGGCAAAGCATGATGTAATTCCTAAATTGACATGAATAAGGAAGAAAATATTGATACAGTATCTAGTTGGGTTAAATTACGAAATATTCCATGAATAAGAGTAGGAGTGTGAGCTTCAAACATGAAACTGTAGATTCCTGATGTAACTTTAAAAACAAGCTATGCCTCACATGTTTTTCAAGAGAAGAATTATTTGTTTTTCCAAAAGAAAAATTTCTTTTGAATAGTTCATATTGCACCATAGTAGAATACACGACATGATTCATCAGCAAACCCTATTGCAGATGTCATCCATGTAGCGAAGGATTTTTTTTCCCAGTTTCATTTTTGTAGGTGGTTTTTTTTTATTTATTTCATTTTTATTAAATATAAAATGTGCATAAATAAGACATTGTTTAATTTCAGCTCTGCAGAATGGATGTGGTATTTCACTGTAGAAGAAGGCATCAATCAATCAATTGTAGAGAGCAATAAGGAGGCTCAGGGGAGACTTTATTGCTCTCTACAACTACCTGAAGGGAGGTTGTAGCCACGTGGGGATTGGTCTCTTCTCCCAGGCAACCAGCACCAGAACAAGAGGACACAGTCTCAAGCTGCACCAGGGGAGGTTTAGACTGGGTGTTAGGAAGAATTTCTTCATAGAGAGAGTGACAGGGCATTGGAATGGGCTGCCCAGGGAGGTGGTGGAGTCGCCACCACTGGAGGTTTTTAGGAGTAGACTTGATGGGGTGCTTGGTGCCATGGTGTAGTTGGTTAGACGGTGTTGGATGATAGGTTGGACACGATCTCAAAGGTCTCTTCCAACCTCATCTATTCTATTCTATTCTATTCTATTCTATTCTATTCTATTCTATTCTATTCCATTCCATTCCATTCCATTCTATTCCATTCCATTCTTCCATCCTTCTATTCTATTCTGAGTTAGGGTGTTTCCCAATGGCAATGTCTTTCACACCAACATCAGCATCCCAGGGGTGGCAAGGAAGAGCAATGCTCACCCTTGTGATTGCATTCAAATAAGAGCAGGCATCTTTGAATCTCCTCAACACTTTGCATTTCAACAAATGTCACCATTGAAATCTATGTTAGATACAGCAGATTGAAGAGCGCGTTTTCTCAGCTGCTGTACCAGAGTTTTGACAGTGATACTCGGCCCAGGTGGCACTTTACCTGAGCAAGGAGTTTCTTTTTCACCTTTAAAACATGCACTTGATTTTAAAAGTATGATAGGAGACCTCACTTATTTATTAAATAGTGAATTATAGGCTATATGGTTGCTGCCATAATCACTCATATCTAATCATTCTTCCTAGCTCCATAGGTGTGACCTTTTCTAAAATAATTTCCATGCAGTAATAGCAATAAGATACTTTAGGCAGTGCATTTCTGGAAATCATTGCACTTCTCAGGTGACTGAAGTCACTTATTCTTCATCCTCATGCTTCGCAACACATCTGAGGAATGAAATTATTCCCTTCTCCTACTGTTACTGCTTAAATGATTTTTAAGGATTACTGTGCTAAAAGCATTCAGGAAAAGAAAAAAAAAAAAAAAAAAGATAATATTTTGCACTGAAGTTATCAACCTGATTCACATTTCAGTGATTTTATTCCAGTCATGAGAGTCTGGATCTAATACACATCCCAAAACTGGAGGACACAGTACCTTTCTTGATGCAAAAATTGTGTCATATATAGCAGAAACTACTGGAACTGATGAGGTTTTGTGTTTAGGAGGAGGAGTAAAGCATTTCTCTGTTGATGGGTATTGCCAGCTGTCTCTTGTATGCAGGTATCTCTCTTTGTTTCTAGGATTTTATGCATTCAGCTGTGATTTTTCTCTAAATCCTTTCACCATATCTTGATTGATTTGCAGAGAGAATACAAATTCTCTGGAGACAAATGTATCATTATAATTTTAAATTGCAATCACTTTGGGGGTTTTGCCATAAATGTTTGAGAACAAAAGGCTACTTTTAACATTTGTTGCAACAGTGACATGCTGCAATAGCCACCCTTGGGGTTTGGTTTTTTTCCCCCATATAGGCATCTAGGAAACAGTATTTGTTCCATGTTCTCTACACAGCAATGTGTACATGACCACAGAAACAGAGCTTGTGTGCATTTATTTTATGGTGAGCAAGGACTGTAAAAGACCAGCATGAACTTTAGCTAGAGGATTAGAGAAGTAACCTTTCTTCTGGGGTCCAAAAGCTCTCTAAAACCAATGTTTGGAAAATGGTCTATTTTACTAAACCATCACTTAGTAAAGTCCTTATTTACAAAGCTCTGCTGAGCACTACCCTCAGGCTTAAAGTTCTATATAACTTATGCTCTGATGAATTAAAATTTTAGCTGCTTCCATTTCTCTCTCAGGGAGAAACTTCCTGGACGATTAATAAAAAATAAAAGATCTCTTTGATACCCAAGGCTGCATCACTGACCCAACTGTTTCTCAGTTTGAAATAAGGTATATATTTAATCAAACATTTATCAGTAATATCAGTAATACCTTACAATATCAAATGCAGCAAAAGTGATTTTACGCTCTCGTACACTCTCATGTGTTCTCATCATTCATATACACGTAGCAAATACCATGTTATAGGTAATATAGAATATATGACATAGATAGGGTCTGTTTAATTTTTTTTATCTTAAAAAATATGTCCTTTTATGTTTATTCTCTTCTCTTCTCCTGCTCTCTCCAAATAAATTCCTATACCAGGTAAAAAAGCAAAAATGAGGTGAGAAAACATGATAGCATTTCTGTTTCACTAATGAATTTCCTTCACTAAAATTAAGATTTTATGCTCTCATATAATGCATCATTCATATATATCTCTATCTCTATCTCTATCTCTATCTCTATCTCTATCTCTATCTCTATCTCTATCTCTATCTCTATATCTTTATCTATATCTATCTATATCTATATCAATATACACATACAACATATTCACATGACACCGATATACATACTCCCCTCCTGATGAGTTGTGAAAATATTTGCAACTTGTGTTTTACCCTGTACTCAGCACTGGTTTGGCCACACCATGAGTACTGTGTCCAGTTCTGGGCCCCTCAATTTAAGAAGGACATTGAGACACTTGAATGTGTCCAGGGAGGGGCAATGAGGCTGGGGAGAGGCCTCGAGCACAAGCCCTACGAGGAGAGGCTGAGGGAGCTGGGATTGTTTAGCCTGGAGAAGAGGAGGCTCAGGGGAGACCTCACTGCTCTCTACAACTACCTGAAGGGAGGTTGTAGCCAGGTGGGGGTTGGTCTGTTCTCACAGGCAACCAGCACGAGAACAAGAGGACACACTCTCAAGCTGCACATGGGGAAGTTCAGACTTGAGGTGAGAAGAAAGTTCTTCACAGAGTTGTTGGCCATTGCAATGCGCTGCCCAGGGAGGTGGTAGAGTCACCATCCCTGTGGGTGTTCAAAAAATGATTGGATGTGGCACTTGGTGCCATAGTTTAGCAGTCATGAGGTGTTGGGTGACAGTTGGACTTGATGATCCTTAAGGTCTTTTCCAACCTTATTGATTCTATGATTTTATACACACCATTTTTCTTATGTAGGTAGCATGATAATAATATAATGGGAGTATAAAGTTCTTAATTAATGACAAGAGAATTTTGAACATTCTCATAAGTTTGATCTCCAAGCTATTGCATCAGATTGCTTTCTGGGAGTCTCAACAAAATGGTCATGATGGTTTGTTTGAGACAACAGGTCACGTTGGTTCTGCTTCAAGTGGGAAAATACGCTGTCTTTTACCAGCACTGAAGGGATAGGGAAATAAATAGCATACAGGCAATTTGTCCTCAAGAAGCAGAAAAGTGTTGTAGGGTTGGTCCAGGAAGGACCAGTGTGGTATTTTCATCATTTTCTCATTTTCTGATTAATTTTTGAACTAATAGGTAAATCATATCTGCAGGCGAATGAAGTAACCTGTTTGTGAGTAGGGGATATTGAATTTCAAGCAACGTGTTGTGTTTTCAGAAAATTTCACTCACTGGATTTGAAAAGTAATCCATTCTGCTTATGGTTTGGAAAGGGAATGGAGCTGCTGCCAGAAAATATTCTCTATCTGGCATGCTCAGCCTGAATATGGGGAATAGACACCGATGAGAAACCTCACAAGCTCTCCGGTCCCTCAGCTAAACATAGTGATTTAGATAGCTTGGAAAAGATTTGCATAGTCCAGGTCCAAGCTGACTGGCAATTCTAAACATTATGAATCTGAGCTATTTACCACTTATTTCTCTGACTGTCCATAGTATTTAATATGCTGAGGGTCGCAGCTACATGAAATTATTGCAATCACACATTGCTAAGTGATTCATTGCTGTGCTCACCTAGGAGAGATTTGGTATAGATACACATGTGTTTCACATCTGCTGGTTCCTGGAATTTTGATGCAGTGGTCGTTGGCTTGTTCTTTGCCCATTCACATTGCATCTATTTAAACTCCAGATGTGAACAAGAAAAATTAATTCCTTCCATTCCCATCTTTTAATACTGTCAGATGGCTCTCTGGAATATATTAGACAGAACTTTCATTTTGTGTAGTGATCATTAATACTTCTATAGCTGTGAATGTATGGCTGGGGCTTTTTCTAAGCTTTTTGCAGTCTGCTACATCTCTGAGGATGTGAATTTTCTGCATATCATTCTATAATCAATAACAATTGTTATTTACATTATCTTTCTGGCCATTTTGTATGCCATACTATCCATTTTATTATTTTCAGCTAGTAAATAGAAGCACAGTTTTATTTGGAACAACTGACATTTTGACAGAAGAAATAGTATTTAGTTAAGTATTTTTAAATTATTCTTGGTTTGTTTTTCTTTTCTTCCTAATACCAGGTATCAACCTTTGATTAATAACAATCCTATATGAGCTTTGTCCCCCTTATATGGGTGTCAGCAATAATTGGAATCCATATCCATATCCTACCTTGCAATCATGCTGCAAAAGGCCAATAAATTCCCACTGAGTGTGTTACTTGTTAAATTTAGTGCATTACATTCAGGGTAATGAATAAAAGCAGTGGGCCGTTACTGTCTGGTTGGCAGAGGAGGAGTAAGAGCAGCCAGACTCCCCTGAGGCCCCAGGCAGGCTTAAAACTGTGACAGGCAGAATCAAGGGACTTCCTAAGCATCACAGTTCAGTTTGTCGCCCTTAATTTCCTCTTCTACCAAGACTTTGGAGGAAAAGGAGGAAGGTGATGTAATCCACAGAAATTCAAAATACACTGTGCTTGAATACCAATACTCCCTAATGCAGATTGTCTTCTGGGCAAGTGTGTTTAAACCTAATATAGCTGTGCTAAGCGTTCAGCTGATGACAGATCTGACTTTGCTTTAAGAGATGTGTGCATCATATATATCTATACATATAGATACAGCAATGTGAGTTTTTATGTAAGTGAATATATACACATACATATAAATGTATGTTCTAACCAACCCACATTAACCCTCTTTTGCATTGCTGTTTGGTGAAAATAAACTCTCAGACTTCTCTTTTGGATGTCTGAGCGTTGATAGGGCTGACAGAAATAGCTGTGTGTTTCTAACTGTAGTGAGAATCAACACTTACCTCGGTTCCGAATGTGGACCTGGTAAGTTCCTGAATTTTGGTTCTTCCTGGTAGGCAAATATTCAGTGTTAAAATTGTTAAAGTTGTTTAAATAATGTTATGAAATAATTGAAGTATCAAAAATTATAGTCTCAGTGAAAGGATACACTAACTTATTTTGATGAGGCTGGCAAGGAGTTTCTTATTCTCACAACCTCCTTTTGGATTTTCCTGTGCCTCTCCCTCTTGTAAGGGGCCTGAAAGAAAGATGGGAAGGGACCTGTAACAAGAGCTCATAGTGACAGGATGAGAGGGAATGGATTGAAGCTTGAAGGGGGCAGATTTAGACTGGGTATCAGGAAGAAATCACTTAGAGTGAAGGTGGAGAGACACTGGAACACATTGCAGAGGAAGGTTGTGGATGCTCTCTTCCTGAAAGTGTTCAAGGCCAGGTTGGATGATGCCTTGAGCCACCTGGTCTAGAGGAAGCTGTCCTTGCCCATGGCAGGGGGTTGGAACTAGATGATCTTTAATGTCCCTTCCAACCCAAACCATTCTATGAATCTAAGAAAGAGAGACTGGCTTGTGCTGTTCCCATGCCTATGCAAACACCGAAGTTAGAAGTGAGGAGACTCTTATGTGCCCACACATAAGGAAATGGCATGTGCGGAGGACTCATCAACCCATGTGGATGGAAAGATGATTTGGAGCCTTTCCCTCTCACCCACATGCCAGCTTCCTATTCCTTTGGGAGACCTTCAAAGGGAGCCTAGGATAATCACACTCATCCTCAGTATTTTCTATTCTACAAAATGACAAATGTGAAATAGCTGTGCTCTGGGATATTCAGTTCAAGAAGTACCTGTGTTTGACAGTTTAAAGCCAAGAAAGGCCTCTGTCACCAGAATGAAAACCAAGATTCTCATTGTACAATATATTGCATCAGCCCAGGTTGCTAGAGCTTGACATAAACCTTTTCCCACTATAAAAAAGCAGCACTTTGTTTTAGAAAATGGTAATGTTTTTATATGAGTGATCTCGTACAAAATGAAATATTTGGTGTAATCTGATGTTTTAAATAAGAACGTGGCACATGCTGCTTCTAGGAAAAGCTCTTTCCTGAAGTTGCCCTATTTATTATCCTAACCTTACAATAAAATGCTGGTTCTGTCTGGCAATCACATTTAAACTTAAAATGACAAATCAACATTGCTAAAACACAAACACACGTGCACATGTGTATGGAGCATAACCACTGAGAGAAGTTTTAGAACCAGTTCTTTAGGAGGATGGTTCTGGCTTCTGAAGTGATCTTGTGGGAAATCTCCTAAGTGGTTTGCATTTAATTAGAGAATTCAAACAGGTCCTTGATTCTCTCAGTGTTGAACTGGAAAATGCTCTGGATGAGTCCAGATCTTCCAAAGAAAACCTTCTGAATCCTTGCAGAAGAGGTAACTAGGAATATGTGATAAATTCTGATCAACTCCACGTATCTGACAGCTCTAGTTGTGAGGTTATGGTTGCAGGTTGGACTCGATGATCTTCAAGGTCTCTTCCAACCTTGGTCTCTTCCAACCTTGGTAATTCTATTCTATTCTATTCTATTCCAGTCCCAGGTCAGGCAGTGGGTCTGCTCTGTGCCAAACACCGACATTTGTTGTTGATGGATCTTTATTTCACCTTCTCATCTTCAACATTCCTTTGAGCTGGAACATTTAGTTTAAGGCTGTCTGGGTGCCATGGATAGAATCATCTCTAATCTTCTTACCATCAGAAATTTGTCAGAAGCAGATCCAGGTCCAATGGTTTTTGACTGGGTAGAGTTATTTTATATCAACCCATTCATTTTTGCAGAAGGTTTTTGTTGTTTTCTTTCTTTTAATCCATGCTGTTTCGTGCACTTCTCACCTCCACTTTTTTTCCATTGCTCTGCAGGCAAAGTACTTTGATTGTTTTAAAGACACATTTTATGACATGAGAACTTCATGTTTCTCGAGTATTTACTTTCTGGACAATCTGTGCCAGTGAGGTCTATATAAGTAGAGCCAAACCAATATATCTGGAGAAGTAATCAGCCACAGTACTGTATTTGTGTCCCTTCCAAAAAAACAAGTCTATTGCTTCTTCTGCCAAGATCTGGCAGGTAGCTATAAGGAGATTAATGGCTCTGGTGATTGTTATTATTGGTTCTTTTCCCCCCTTCCTATCTTTAAAGTATTACATTCCAAATGTTGGTTTTTTTTACTGAATAACCCAAATGTGTTGAAAAGAAATCAGAGTAGCATACAGGATGTTGTGATCTAACTATGTATTTGTTTATAACTTTATGCTCTTCAAGGTACTGGGGGAACACAGCCCACTACTCAAGGGGTCAAAATCAGGTATTTTTTCAGAGGCAGTCTATCAGTCATATGAAGGTTATTTCAGTCCTGCCAATATGGTAATGTATTTGCTGGAAGCTGACTCTCTCACCACTGATGAAGGTGGGGTTGAAGTTACTGGCATGTCTCATGTGTTCATACTTCACCTCCAATTTGCTTTGATCAACTAACATTGCTGCCAGGATGAGATCAGATTGTTCTTATCATCGTTTTTTTCTTAATTTTGTGGTCAGGTACCAAATCTATTCTAAATACTCTGGAGTGTTTTCTCCTGTGGAAAGTTTTGTGTGGTAAGGTCATAGTGTGGGAAAAAAATTAGATTGAGTCATATTATTTGTGTCCGGGTTGAAAAACTCTCCAGTGAGTTGCATTGTGGTGTTTGTTAAAAACTGAGATGTACAAATATGCATTGAACCAGTAAATAGGTCTGTGCAAGGACTAGGGGTTCCTCTTCTATTTTAGCATAATTTTTTTTTAATAGTTTGTTGATGTAGTGGAAAAAGACTTCAGCCTTCTGGAAGCTTTTGTGCAAGCATATTTCCTAGGCCACATGAAGGCATATGTGGCTACTGGATGAATAGTTTAGAGAATAATGTAACAAAACAGGTGGAGACATACTCTCTGGGCTTTCTTTTCAAAAGCACCAGTTTTCTGGGTGCTTTGCCAGAAAATCCACCAAGATTTACACATTCAGATTATTACAGTATTGTCTTCAGAACTTCAGTTCATAGTTTCAAAGCGAAATACCTCTCCCAAGGATCTTCAAAAGCGTGTTTTGACATTCACACCAAACTGAATCTGGCTGAATTCTCTATTTTCTTATTATTTACTCTATATTTGGACTCCCAAGTAGGCCTCGGTGGCCCTGACCAGCCCCACCTGGAGTCCTCATCCACACCCCATCTCTCTCTTCCTATTTTATTTTTTTTTTTTTTTGTCTCTTTCTTTTCTTTTAGTGATAGTCCAGGACAGCAAAGGGAATCTGTAGTGGCGCCTGCTATTTTAAATTGTTTGCTTTTTTACTGCAGACAATTTTTCCATTATGCATATACTTTGAGATGTTTTAGAAAGCTAGCAAAATAATAATTCATTATGTTTATGAGAGTATCTGATAAAAGTCTGAAAATGTAAACCAGAGATTTTAAAAAAAGGGAACACAAATGAAGAAGGGAGATGCTTTATTAACTCAGAGAACTGCTGTTATCTTAGGATAAATTAAATTCTCCCTTGACAGATTGAACTGCAGTTCAGTGTAGTTATGGACTAAGGTGTACAATGAGTTTTCCAGATGAAAATAGTATGGACATGGGTTGGGAAACAGCTCTTAATAACTGATTGTCTAAGTTGTTGCAGCCTGTGATGTCAGAAGAGATGGAAAACCTCCTTCTAAAGCAGCAATAATTGAAACAACCAATATGCTTTGGCTGAGTAAACTTGGAAAGGAAAGGAGGCACAGAGGAGGCTTGTGAGAACCTACATTTGGAAAAGTACCTAAACATACTACTGGACATAAATTCAGTCTGTGGCTGTAGAGGCTCAGCTAGAGAATTCTAATACAGATTTTGATGGGCTGGAAAATGTGAGGTGCTGAATGGCTTCTGGCCTAACAGAAAGAGATTTGAACACACTCTTTGTTGCATATTAAATCTTCATCACTCATGTTAACAATGATTCTTCTACCAGCTGATCAGGAAGAGAAAGAACACAACACAGGAAAGTAAGATCGACAGGGGGGTTTATGTTTATCCCTAAAGGAAGTAGAGTATGCTAGGAAGGGGAAAAGAAGTGGACCAGCCTTTCGGAAAAATAGAAGTATATGCTATTACGATTACTATTACTACTACTACTACTAATGATGATAATGATGATGATGATGACGTTAAAAAACTACTGAAAGCTAAGGAAATTCTTTGTGGGAGAGACTCATTGAAAGACACGAGACCTAAGCCTAGGTCTTATGTTAAGTTTACTTTCAAAACAAGAATGCAGGTCCAAAAGGAGGGCTAAGTCTGAGTGTACCAGGCATCATCCTTACACATAGGTGAGTAGTATTTTAGTTAGCAAATAGTGTGTGTCAGCAGTGTCTCTGACAAAACGCTACAAGCAAATGCACATGAGTGTAAGCCTAGATGAAATGTGTGGTTACAGTTTATTTACACTATCTATCTTTACAGTGACAATATTTATATGTGTAATGGAAACTATAATTTATCACTCAAAGATAATTGTATAGAGTGAATTTGAAGGATAAGAACAAGGTTAATTTGCTAGAGAAAGAACAATATAAATATCAAAATTTGACTGGTGATTCCAAAAGATTGTTTATAACAGGAAATACCATTATAGAGTTGGCTAGACTTGGGATAACTTTTTGGCTTAAATATTTTAATGCTAGCAGAAGAGTTTGCTCAAATGGGGGAACAGCACTGAACTGGAAATCAGACTTGGAACACAAAGCGTAGAGTTTTTTCAAGACCTCTGTAATCTTTCTTCATAACAGATGAGGAGTTGAGTTGTTTGATTATGAAAAGACTTAGTGTGCTTGATTTTTATTTACTTCTTAAGATATGATTGGCCTTGCAGAAATCTATGAGTGAGCCTGCCCACTAACTTAAAATGTGGTGGTGATCCCTTGGGAAATATCAAACACTTATATCAAATACCTGGCAGAAACAATCTTGCTTTACATGATTTTATTATCTTGACACTTAAAATTATTGTAACATATCCTCAGCTATAGATCTACATACCTAATATTGTAAATGTAAATGTTTTCCCACATGTTATCCTGATGAAAACATCGAAAGCTGCAAGGGATGGTACTGGTGAACAGCTGTCGTGCATAGAGATAGAGTTGCCTAATCTTGTAATGAAGAATTACTCCTGTTGTCCAGATTCTGAAAATCATTAAAGCACAACAAAAACAATATGAAGTATGTTCTTTGAGTTCTTGTTGAGGTATATAGCCTCATTTGGGAGAATGACCTATTCACAAAACAGTATTTTCTCAAAGCTGCAGTACTTGAAGATTGTGCCCCATTACAAGACAAAGGGAAGGTTTTTCTTAAAGTAACATTTGTGACTTAGCTGGAGGCAGGAAAGACATGTTTGAGACTTTTAGCATTCACACTGAAATGGGAAACAACTTTTCAGCTGGAACCTACTCAGCTGGCAATGGATTTAAAAGGTCGTTTACCTGATATAGTCCAGACTCTGCAACAGAATAGTGAGAAATATGAAGAGAATGGTCTTGGACCCAAAGTTTACTGCCAATACACTGCACTGACAGAAAAAAATAAAGATAAAAACCAAACCAAAACAATAGCACCAAACAAAACAAAATCAAAACCCACCCACAAACACAAGCCAGAATCAGGATACAAAATCTGAGACAAATTCTTGAGTGAAATAAGAAATTATGAATAGAATACAGTAGAGTAGAGTAGAGTAGAGTAGAGTAGAGTAGAGTAGAGTAGAGTAGAGTAGAGTAGAGTAGAGTAGAGTAGAGTAGACCAGGTTGGAAGAGACCTTCAAGATCATCACATCCAACTCATCATCCAACACCATCTAACTAAACCATGGCACCAAGCACCCCATCCAGACTCCTCCTAAACATCTCCAGTGATGGTGACTCCACCACCTTCCCAGGCAGCCCATTCCAATTAGAAGGGTATAAGCAGCCGTCACAGTGGCCTTTTTCAAAACTGGTGGATAAGTTGATTAAAAAATAATTGGTGGTGAGTGTGTATGCTTGGAGAGTGAAAGGAAAAGTGGAAGAGAACATGTCTAAAAGGAAAGATAATCAGGTAGTCATACTGAAAGGGAATAATGGAGAGTTTAACAGAATAAAAGTGAAAGAACAAAACATTAAGAGTGGACGTGCATTTTCTGACTATTATGGCAAAGCTCAGAGAAGTATTGAGATGTATAATTCCCATTACATGTCAATAAATAAAATCAACAAACAAACAACAAATACTGAGTCTTTGCTAACTTTTTGCATTTGCATATGGTTGCTTAGCATTCCACAGGTGAGCACTCCAGAATAGCATGAGCACCAGCCATGTGCTCACAGAAATCTCTCATTTCTGAAGTACATTAGAAATGTAAGCATGTAGGAATGAGTGTCTACATCATCTGTCAGGTGCTTAAAGACTGCTTTCATTACAGATTTTAAATGGGTCACACTCCAGTAAATCAGGTTTGCAAAATTTACTACTTACTTTGACAAATTCTTTAGAGGACCTCCCAGTATGTGTTGGGGAGTTCACTAGGAAAGTGTCTACTTCAAATTTCAAGATTTACTTTCACATTTCAGCTCCTACTTCACGTTTTTGAGGGATATGAATGGATGTGGTGGGACAGCATGGTCAAAGGGATAAAAGATAAGAAGATATTTTGGGTAAGTTATATTGATGCACACGTGTTCAAGCTCATCAGTCCTGAAGTCAGTTCTTCCTGAAAGACAGGAATAAGAAGCACTGTACAACATCTTCTCTGTGAGATGTCTTGTCATAACATGGATAAGTTTGAAATTCATTGCTCTCCCTACTGCTTGAAAGTTCAACTTTTTGAACCATGTGACAAGAGCTGTCCTCATCATCTGTAGCTGTAGAAATTAGTACTTTGAGGAGCTTGTGCTGATGTTAGTAATAAAAGAAGAATTTGGATGATCCTAGAGTAGTGTCATAGAATCAATAAGGTTGGAAAAGACCTCAAAGATCATCAAGTCCAACCTGTCACCCAACACCTCATGACTACTAGACCATGGCACCAAGTGCCATGTCCAATCCCCTCTTGAACACCTCCAGGGATGGTGACTCCACTACCTCCCTGGGCAGCACATTCCAATGCCTAACAACTCTCTCTGTGAAGAACTTTCTCCTCACCTCACATCTAAACTTCCCCTGCTGCAGCTTGAGACTGTCCTCTTGTTCTGTCATCTTTGACTGTACCCACAAGAGTAGATAGTATTTTCCTATGCTTAATTGGAGGAGAATGACAACATTGGAAAAAACTACTTTACCTAACACTTAATGATTTAAATAAATATTTGTAGGCACCTAGAAGCAGCAAAACAAAGAGCAGTGAACAGTTAACTGTTTTGAAGAAATTTGCTTATGTACTGCAACAGAAAGAGTAACAGCAGGTGCTATGTATCCTAATCTTAAGGAAGGTTTTGGTAGTGTTTCATGTGATGTCCTGACAACAAACTGGGGAAGTGGGATCTAGATAATGAAATAGGTGAAAGCAAAGTACATGGGAAGCTGTAGTGTGATAGTTCATAGTTCACTGCCGAGATGGAAGGTTGTTTCAAGATATCTGGAGTTGCCTACCTAGATCCAGGGAGGAAGGAACTGCCAGAATGGTTGAAGACAAGCCACAAAGGACTTTGATAAATTGGAGAAATGACCTGAAGAGGGAAAAAAAGTAGGATGAATGTTGATTAGGACAATCACAAGGTACCAAGTTTAGGTAGGAATAAATGGCCATGTAAAGGGAAACAACCAAGTAAGCTGTCTACAAAAAGGTACCTGGAAATTGTTGAGGATAAAACCAGAAGTATGTTGTTGATATACCTGTATCAGCAGGATTAATTTATTAAATACATTCATCCAACCCCTACCATTCTATGATTCTATGTCTCAGCAGCACATGGGATCTAGATTCAGGAATTCATGGATCAGGATTGAAGGCAGAATGGACAATCCTCCTTGGATCCTGGCTGTTGAATAAGAGGAAGAAAAAGAAGTTGTTGTTGACCCTCCTCAACTTCATACTGAATATAATGGATATCAAATGGAATACTTTGTTGATCAGTTGAGGCTCTCCTGAACTGTCCACTGCTCCCTACAGGTGTGGCCTTTTACTTTGTACTCCTCTACACAGTAAACAAGATTCAGCAGTGACCTGGTCTGCATACCAATGCTTGGTTCTAACAGACGCTGTCAGTGAAAACACAATATTAATTTCAGAAAGTGCAGCTGCTTCGAAGAGACTGAACTGAAAAGTTCAGAGTTTCTTCTGCTCTAGCTCGAGACAGGACGCTAATATTTTGGCATCCCTCTGCTGTTACTGCACACCAGTTTGTCTCCTGTTAGAACAGTTGGTCTCCTCCTTCTTACATGTCTATCCTCATGCTGTTTAAGCTGAACTAGGATCTATCTGTTGTCAGCTAGATTCAGATGCAGGAACAGCAAAACCAGCTTGTTGGGAGCCTTGAATTTCATTATGCTATAATATTTCTGGTGAGATGGGGAGTCAGAAAACACTACAGCAGAAACATCTGTTACTTGGGGGGGGGGGGAGAGGGAGGGGAGAGAGTGCCTGTATGTGTATGTGGCCCCTACAACAGCCATCATACTCAGGTTTTCTATTAGTTTCAGACGAAAAGCCAGAGTCTGAGAAGTCAGCTTGCAAGGATGCAATGAAGCAGCCCTTTCCTGTATCTCTGGTATAGTCTACTTCCAGTAGTAAGAACTGTGCAGTGTTTGGTCCTGTGACACTGGTGCTAGGCTATGGTTCACAGAAGGGCAACAAGTTGAGGGAGGAGCAATAAAGGAGGGCCTCTTGCAACAAAAACTTGATCTGAGACAACAGGAGCTTCAGATGGTTAAAAAGAAACAAAGGTTTATAAACCCCTTTTCTTTGGGACCACAACTATTACAGCATGTTAAGGAGTGCATTTCAGAGTATCAGTGAGGCAACATGCAAGGTATTTCCTGAAGCATTTAATCCCATGTAGATAAGATCATTACAGCTGTACAAAGGTATGTAATTTTTGCCCATAACCAAAACTTAGTATTGCTCTTAGGCAATGAATTCTGAGGAAGAAAAAAAAAAAAATATTTTCTGGCATAATTACATGAAAACACATATCAGTATAAAGGCACTGTCAGCAATCACCTCAGAAATCCATTTATTTCACAGTGAACTTTGTGCATGTCTGCAGGGAACACAAAATGGAAAGGCAGGGAAAGCAATTTATTAAAGCCAAACTGCGCCAAGCATCGATGCCATACCACCCGTCCTGGAATGCAGAGTTTTGCCCTTCCACTTATGCCAAATGTCACCCTTCTGGTAAGTGACATAATAAATATGGTCCTTAGTTTTCCCTAGTCTTCCCAAACAAACTTTCTGAAAGTAACAGCATGTTCTCACAGTCAGTGGCCGCTTCTAGCAGCTATAATGCTCAATGTTTATTGTTAGTACCAAGGATTGGTATGCAGAACAAGGTCACTGCTAAATCTTGTTTGCTATGTAGAGGAGTACAAAGCAAAAGGCTGCACCTCCAGGAAGCAGTGGACAGTTCTGGTGATCCTAAACTGTCCATTCAATATGCATCATATACAGTAGAAAGCTGAAGGATCAGCTTCTTCAATGGCTGGCATCTGAGAAAGACTGTCCATTTTGCCTTTAATCTTGGTTCATGAGCTCTTGAATCCATTTCTAGAATCCATCTCGTGAACTCAGTTTCCATCTGCTGCTGAGTCCAGTCTGGGACTTCTGCCACAGCATCACAGAATCACCAAGGTTGGAAGAGACCTCAAAGATCATCAAGTCCAACCTGTCACCACAGGCCTCATGACTAAACCATGGCATCAAGTGCCACGTCCAATCTCCTCTCCAAACACCTCCAGGGTGGGCAGCCCATTCCAATGGCCAACAGCTCTCTCAGTGAAGAACTTTCTCCTCACCTCAAGCCTAAACTTCCCCTGGTGCAGCTTGAGACTGTGTCCTCTTGATGGGGTGCTTGGCTGTATGGTCTAGTTGTTGGGTGGGTTGGATTGGTTGATGGGTTGGACATGATGATCTTGAAGGTCTCTTCCAACCTGGTGTATTGTATTGTATTGTATTGTATTGTATTGTATTGTATTGTATTGTATTGGTGCTGGTTGCCTGGGAGAAGAGACCAACCCCGTCCTGGCTACAACCACCCTTCAGGTAGTTTTAGACAGCAAGTGGTGACTATGACTAATTGCCATCAGGTAGGTTGCATTTGATACTGGGTTTGTATGTATTTGTACACATTTCATGATATTGTTACTATTTTTGTTAAAGCAGTTTTTTTTTTTCTTTTCCAGTTCATAAGTTTCTCTTCCTTATTGCCTTTTTCTTCACTTTGGGAAGGGAAAGGTGTTAATAGAGAGCATCTATCACTTGTTTAGTGGCCAGCCCAGCCCTAAACCTTGACACTGCTTTTTGCCACAGACTGAACAAGTACAGGAGATGGTTACCTTGTGTAGCTGCAGACTAAACTTTTCCTATCTGACACAGATTTTTTTGAGTCAATAAACTGTCTCGTTACACTCTCACATAGTTTTTATTTCCTTTATATATATATTTATTTTTTTTTCATTTCAACAATAAAATTAGTTAGGCACTTGACACTGTTGTAAAACCAAAGCACCATTTTATTTTTGTCTCATATTATTTTCATAGCAGGACTTCTGTGCTATGCAGCTGCTAATTCTGCATGTCAACTCAGGCATTTTTTTTCCTCATTCAATGGACAAAGCTTTAAAAAGGAGTAATAACAAAATATTCTTACCCAAAACAGCAGGTGAGAAACTACCTTGATATTTTGAAGTAAAAATAAAACCAAAAACCCAAACAAGCAAAACCTTAACATATTTGTGTTATATGGCATAGACTGTCCTTGAAATATGCATTAAAATATTATACACCTGCTCTGGGGTAACACATCCCCCTCTCACAAGCCTCTCTACCCACACAGATGGGAGGGAAAGTAACAGAAAAATACCTGGATTGAAATTAGGAATTAACCCAAGGGTTAACCTGCCTGCTCCCCCAACACAGAACCATTCACATCTTGTGAAGATGCTTTGGAAGTCCCTTCAGGAGGATCAGAAGAATTACCAGTTCTTCTGCTCTCTTTGGGTGATTTTGCACTGGAAACTGGGGCAGAATTCTTCCAGGGAGAATTTCCCTGTAACTCACAGACTTGTGCAAAAAGGACTGGTGTGGGTTTTCTGTCCCACTTCCTCATGTTCTCCTGGCAAGTGATGTACCAAGATACACCATGATGTGCACCTCGTAGATTGTCCCCTTGGGCAAGCACCTGCTCCTCATGAGTGAAGCACTGTGGGGAATACAGGTGAGAACTAGAACATACTATTTTTGAGTTGATGGAGCTACTGGGGTGGTTCTTTCACAGCTGAAACACAGGCCTGTGCAGAGGAAGAGAGAATTCCCTCTCATCAGCAGAGCCTGCTAGTCATTTCATCCAGTTTGTCCTTGGCCATCTTTCAAAGCCAGAGATAAAGACTGAGTGACCACTTCTCTCTCTTTCTCTTGTTCCCCTGATGACCTTGATTCGTCCTTATCCTTTGCCAGGCAAACTGCTCTCCTTGAACATTTCTTTTTCTGTACAGGGAAGCTGCTACTGTCACAAGCTGGTTCTCTGCTGCAGCTGCCATGTCTGCTTTTGGGATCTGAGTAACCATGGTGTTTACCAGGCTGATGGTAGGTCCAGAGACCTTCTCTTGCCCCTGTTTGTTCTGAGCAATGTTAAGAAGAGCTTCATAGGCATGGGCCAGGCCCTACCTACTGCGGTGATCTCTGTCTCTTGGGAACTGCTGGGCTGGCAACAGACTTTACCTGAACAATTCACCAACTTGACAGGATTTTTCACTTGTTCAGGAGTGAAATTCCAAAACACTGGATATGGCCAGCAGCCTAGACACTTGCCCATACTCTCCCAGATGTCCTGCCACTCCAGGCTCAGGGAAGATCTCTCAGTGGTATTCTTGGGATAGTCCTGTATCACTCTGAACAAAACCTGGCATGCCAGTAACCAGCACAGCAACAGCACAGCTCTAAACCATCCCCCTGAGATGACAAACAACACCACAGAGAGAACATACAGGACCGCAGCACATCAGCCTCAGCCACCCCCAGAAAGCAAATACATGCACAAGCCAGCTCAGCAGAAGAGACCACCATTCCAAACCCAGAAACTGGAAGCAGCAACTGGAACAGGAAGCCACTTGTTACAATCTGAACTTAAGTCTCATGATAATTTGTTCCAGCCAGCACTTTCACTTTGAAGCTGGCATGACAGCAGCATGGTACTGAATATCATCATCAGGTGCAACTCAACCCATGACAATAAAGTACAAGAAAAAAACCCATGCCACTAGAAATTTGATCAATTTAAAAGAGAAGTCTTTGTCTAGCAAGTAAAACAAGAAAATAGTAAGAGCTAGACATATCTCTACTAACTGTCATTTTTGAGAAGTCTGACTGCTGGCTGCCTGTCGCTCTGTAAACTTGACTGAATCTCTGCCTTCCAGGCACCAGTGAGCTGCCCTACTGTGATGACATATCCTCGCTTCTGCTACTCTGGCTGATGGATAAGCCTTTCTGTTTTGCTGAACATTGCCAAGCACAGCATCTTAGCCAACCAACTGCAGACAGCCCTGAACTTTGGGCAGTGGCTTGGGGAGAAGTTATCCCAGGAAACCATCTTCTAGCTGCGTTTGGGCCTTATCCCTCTATTGTGGCTGCAAATGGCTTTGTCAGTGCTCTGTGGCCACCTCTAGCTTGCTGATGTGCTGCAGCTGCCCTGGGCACTGACAAAGTAACAAATATACTTCCTGATGTTATTGTGTTGGTAACACAGAACCAGTTCTACTTGAGTGGCTGGGATGTGCAGGGGCACTGCTGGTACAGGAGATAGATTATGGTATGCAAGAGAAGAATCAAGGAAACTGGCAAATACGTGCCTTGTTTTTTCATTGCTGTGGCTTGCAGTATGCAGAAAGTGAAATTCTGCACTTCTAATGGACTGGTAGGACTCAATGTACATGGAGTATTGTCATGTAATGTTTAATATAAAGAAAATCCCTACAAATATGCAAGCAACTCTGCTCACTGTAGATGTGAGCCAGGTGCCTGTGTAGCCATAGCTGCAACCTAATATTAAATATGCAGCAGTTACTGAGCTGCAGCTCACTGTGAATTATGTATTTTCCCATTATCCTTTCTTGTGTGGATAAGCTCATACGGGGGAAAGGAAATAAAAAAAAAAAAAAGGAATAAGAAAAAAGGAAAAGGGGGAAAGGGAAAGGGGGAAAGGGAAAGGGGGAAAGGAAAAGGGGGAAAGGAAAAGGAAAAGGGGGAAAGGAAAAGGGGGAAAAGGAAGAGGAAAAGGAAGAGGAAAAGGAAAAGGAAAAGGAAAAGGAAAAGGAAAAGGAAAAGGAAAAGGGAAAAAAGGAAGAGGAAAAGGAAGAAAAAAAGAGAGAGAAAAAAAAAAGGAAGAAGAAACAAATGAGGGAAAAAAAAGACTGAGCTGCCAGTCAGGTTTTGACTTCAAAAATTTTCAGTTTAGAAGTTAGATGTTTTTCTCTTATGTTTCAATCAAGAAAAATGTTAGGTTGAGGCATATGCAGAGGAGCAAAGGCTCCATTCTAGATGTCTTCAGGTACATACATAATATAAAAGTTCACCATGTTTAGATCTAAATCACAGTCCTCTCTGCATAATAAAAGCATTTTCCTTAAGGTAACAAAAATTGAGTACTGAAGACTATGTATCTCTTCTATGTAACTGATTTCTTTGCAGACCAATACAGGGCTGAGATTAAGAAAATTATGTATGAAATTTGTCTTACAACCTGTTTATGAGAAAAAAATTGTTTTCCACAAGTTTCTACAGCTGAATGGTGTGGGTTTATACAGTGCTGCTACAGTTACACTCACAATGTAGTGAGGAGAAAATGACAAGACAAAGGAAGGAGATGATGATATTTGGCCTTGTTTTTTTTAGTTACATTTAAGGTGAGGAATTCTATTTTTCTTTTTTTCCCAATTGCCAATGTTTTTTGAATAACCAGTTTCAGTGCCTCCCTATTTGTGTTTTAGTGTGCCTTTTTTGTGGTCTAAAGCTTAAATTACTACTACTAGCATGATTCTGGTTGTAATAGGGAATATACATACATATACTGATGTCATTATTAATCTAAAAGATCACAGAGCTCAAAAGCATTTGTGATGATTGAAACCACTGACAAAATTTCCATTTGTAATAATACAAGGGGAGGCACTTCCACATCAGTTGATAGCTATCTCATTCTTACACTGAGCTGTAAATAGATTGCCTGAAGACAATGATATCAGAATACAGAATTGTTTTGGGTGGACATGACCTCTAAGATCATTGAGTCCAGCCATTGACCTAAGACAGCCATGGGCATTAAACTATGTCCTGAGGTTCCATGTCTACACTTTTTTTGAACACTGTGACATCTTGGGACAGTGATTCCAGCACCTCCTTAGGCAGTCCATTCCAATGCCTGACCACTCTTTCCATAAGGAAAGTCTCCCTAATATCCAGTATAAACCTCCCCTGCCATAAGCTCAGACCATTTCCTCTCTTTCTATCACTTCATCTTAGGGAGAATTGGCCAATCCCCTCCTCAGTACAACCTTTCTTTTAGACAGCTGTAGACAGGAATGAGGCCTCCCTCAGCCTCTGCTTCTCCAGAATTCACAATCCCAATTCCCATAGTGACTCCTCATAAGACTTGTCCTCCAGGCCCTTTACCAGCTTCTTTGCCCTTCTCTGAACATGCTCCGACTTATTATTAATAACTTGTTTAACTCATGCCGTTCCATGCAGACCCAGGCCAGTGCCCTTCTTATGGTTGGGTACCACAGATGAACACAGGAGACCAGAGGAAAACAGGTAGAGATGGCTGAACAGGGCTTGCAGCGGATGAATGGGGAACTAGAGCAACCAAGAATGTACAGACAGGAGCTTGCAGAATAGTATTTCAGGGGTGGGATGTGAGAAAAAGGCCAACTGTTCTTTCACCAAGGTCAGCTGCAGCTCATGTTGCCTTATTGGGATTAGAAACCAAGTGACTCCTCTCCCAGCTCGTGTCATCCTCTACCACTGTCTGTAATCAAACAAATGCTCAGCTACAGTGAATAACTGATGATTTTGTGAGGGACTTCCCACCATCTTTCTTCAAAGGAAGTAAGGCTGTAGTGTTGGTAGGACTGCTATTAGCATTAGTGATAGCATGAGTGTAAGTGTGGAGTCAAGACTTGGTGGTTTTTTGAGGGGGCACAGAGTGAGTCACATCTCCAGTCAGTTTTAAAATGACTGACAAATTAAACAGTACTTTTATTTCTAAAATGTAGTTTGTGAGCATACAGTAAATGCTGCTCTTAAAATGTGAAAACTAGTTTTCTCAGCGTTTTGTAGCTTCTTGCTATTATTTCTGTGTAATAGCTGAGTTATGGCAGGATAAGTGCTGGCAACTAAACATTTTTTCCACTTGCATAATTGTAGGAGTCATAAATTGGTGGAAAAAAACATAATTTTTTTTATTTTCACTCAAAGGAAGCTCTTTTCTAATATCCCATCTAAAAAATATATGGCAAGGATACTAATGATTTCAGAGGGAGCTAGATGAGGCCCTCATAAACCTCTTTAAAAATTCCTTCAAAGTATTTTTAATGTGTGCCTCTTTGGGCGACGTTTGTTCTTATATGTTTTGCCTTGACTGGAAAGCAGCATTTCCAAATTGTCTGTGTGAAATCAAGGTTATTGTAGACAAACAGAAACTGGGTGGTTTCACCTTTCTTCTGTCAGTAGGTATGGCCTTTACCTAGGTGTGTGTTTTCTACAAATGTCTTTTCCTTTATCATAGAATCATAGAATCAACAAGGTTGGAAAAGACCTCAAAGATCATTAAGTCCAACCATCACCCAAGACCTCATGACTACTAAACCATGGCACCAAGTGCCATGTCCTATCCCCCTTGAACACCTCCAGGGAGGGAGCTCCCTCTTCTTTTGTTGTTGTTTGTTGCATTGAATATTTATTGGCTCATAACTTTTTCACTGTACATGCTGTGAGAGACTAAATCTTGTCTCTCCTGATGTGACTCAACAAAGATAAAGTCACCTTTGCTGCTTGCCCAGACAATAGCTGATGTGTATTAGGCAGAGCCACTGGAACTGAGTCTCTTTCCCTCTCTGGACCGAGACACATGCCCTATTGAAAACTCACCCCTTTCCTAAATTGCAAAGTAAGAAAAGCAACTGAATTGTGACTTTCATGTCAGGTTACTAGACAGAGATGTATAATTTGTAGGTTGTCTATTCCGCAGTTTAACGCAGACAATAATTTGGTCAGCAGCTGCCTAAGGCCTGGGCTATGGTGAGGCATGGATATATGTTCCCAAGTCATGTAAAGACAATGGAGCTCCTAATCACTTTCCTAATTCTTGCTGTATACTACCAGCAGCAAGACTTACAGCTACAACTGTAGGTAAGGAAAGAAAGGAAAGTTATGAAAGAAACAGCAATGTAATACAATACAATACAATACAATACAATACAATACAATACACCAGGTTGGAAGAGACCTTCAAGATCATCGCGTCCAACCCATCAAACAATCCAACCCACCCAACAACTAGACCATACAGCCAAGCACCCCATCAAGTCTTCTCCTGAACACCTCCTGTGAAGGTGACTCCACCACCTCCACGGGTAGCCGATTCCAATGGGCAATCACTCTCTCCGTGTAGAACTTCTTCCTAACATCCAGCCTAAACCTGCCCTGGCGCAGCCTGAGACTGTGTCCTCTTGTTCTGGTGCTGGATGCCTGGGAGAAGAGGCCAACCTCTGCCTGGCTACAACCTCCCTTCAGGTAGTTGTAGAGAGCAATAAGGTCACCCCTCAGTCTCCTCTTCTCCAGGCTAAGCAACCCCAGCTCCCTCAGCCTTTCCTCATAGGGCTTGTGTTCCAAACCCCTCACCAGCTTTGTTGCCCTTCTCTGGACACGTTCCAGCAAGTCAACATCCTTCCTAAACTGAGGGGCCCAGAACTGGACACAGTACTCAAGGTGCGGCCTAACCAGTGCAGTGTACAGGGGCACAATGACCTCCCTGCTCCTGCTGGCCACACTGTTCCTGATGCAAGCCAGGATGCCATTGGCCTTCTTGGCTGCCTGGGCACACTGCAGGCTCATGTTCAGCCTACAATCAACCAGTACCCCCAGGTCCCTCTCTGCCTGGCCACTCTCCAGCCACTCTGACCCCAGCCTGTAGCACTGCCTGGGGTTGTTGTGGCCAATGTGCAGAATCCGGCACTTGGATGTGTTAAATCTCATGCCGTTGGACTCTGCCCATCTGTCCAGCCTGTCGAGGTCCCTCTGCAAAGCCTCTCTGCCCTCCAGCAAATCAACTGCTGCCCCCAGCTTGGTGTCATCTGCAAATTTACTGATGATGGACTCAATGCCCTCATCCAGATCATCAATAAAGATGTTGAAGAGCATGGGGCCCAGTACTGATCCCTGGGGCACACCACTAGTGACAGGCCGCCAGCTGGATGTGGTGCCATTCACCATTACTCTCTGGGCTCGGCCCTCCAGCCAGTTCCTAACCCAACGCAGTGTGCTCCTGTCCAAGCCACGGGCTGCCAGCTTGGCCAGGAGTTTGCTGTGGGGAACGGTGTCAAAGGCCTTGCTGAGGTCCAGGTAGACCACATCCACAGGCCTCCCCACATCCACCAGGCGGGTCACCTGATCATAGAAGGAGATCAGGTTGGTCAGGCAGGACCTGCCCCTCCTAAATCCATGCTGTAGGCATGTAAAAAAGGCTAATTTTAGGCAGTTTAACGTAGGCCTTGTGATCTGGTGAAAAAAGATGGGACTTGTTCCTTTATCTTTTCCTTGTATGGAATAGCCACAATAAGTGCTGGAAACCTGGTACTTTTTGTAGCCTGGAATTCAGAAACTCAGATATATATAATCTTCTGGGTTTTGTGATTGAGTATATTTTTGTAACCTGAGACAGGTAAAGCCACTAACCACATAAAAGGGGGGAAAAAAATCACAGCCAGTGACAGAAAAAATGCCCAAAACATGACTTGTATTTTGGGCTAAAATGTAGTTAAACACTCTTTGGAACATGTCTACTTGATGTTATGTTTAAGGCATTAGCTTGCCATAAGAGGCTGAATTGATCGTTTTGCATAAGACAGGTGAAATCGGTCAGAATAGAGTATTTTTTCCGCTGTAACCCTGTGTCAAGTGCCAGATGAATGCCTTGTGAAGGTTGTGTCTGACCATGGCAGTCTTCCTAAGTGCAAGAAAACCTCTGTGCTTATCTCTGAATGAGACTGAGAAGAAAAGATCAGGTACTTTATCTGATAGTGCCTATGCTGTGGGCTAAGGTGAAATATAGCATAGTTGACTGTTGAATTTCAAGTAGTTCTACCAAAGTGCGTGAAGGAACTTAAATGGTCAAGGTGTTATCATAACTAGGAATATGAGGGTCAAGCCATGCTTTTGATTATACTACAACAAAGTCCAAAAGAGCTCAACCATAAATACTAATTATGTTCTTGTTCTCTCATGGTTTGGTTTTGTGGGTTTTTTTGCAAAATACTTTAGATTTTATATCCATCTTTTGTTGCCTTCTGACTGAATTTTTATTCTCTTTGTTTGTCTTGCGTATGGAATGCACTAGGACAGAAAAATTATTCATAGAATTAGGTCTGTGTGGACCTGGGTGTTTGTAATTCTGTCCAATTTGCTGCTTGGTGTTTTTATTATTACTACTATTACTATTACTGAAGTGTTCAAACATGTATTCAGTGTTCTGAGCACAAAGTGATTACATGACCTACTATTAAGACAAATTTTATGGTGTGCAATATGTTGGATTCTTTACTGTATGCCTCCAAGAGGTCCCTGTTCAGCTTCACTACTGAATTTCTTTTGATAAACTGAAAACACAGATTGAAGCAGCTAGTCTCTCGATCTATGGTTTCCTGCCATATTCCATGATATTTGGATATAGAACCAGCTTAGAAGCAAAGTTTTTTAATGGTAGGAATAAGAATTTGGTTAGAAATTATAAAATAAGGAAAGGTGAATGCCAAAATCTGTACTAAGGCAACTAAGTAAAGATCCTGCTATTGTTTACAGGATTTGAGGAAGTGCTACTGAACGTTCAGCTCAATGGGACTTCGTGTAAGTACAACTGTGCCCCCACGTGGATATCAACATAGCTTTAGAGTTGACACTGCCTCTTTCAGTGTCTAGATCCCAGAAACCCTGCTGGTTTCAGTGAAGGTGGAACTATGTCTGAAAAGCTGCTTTGAAGACCCCTTCAGGCATAGGCTTTTCTCTGTGTTCTGGAGGCAGCTAAACGACAGAAGACTGTTATACAAAGAGAAAATGTTGGGTGTTTTTTGTTTTGTTTTGCTTTGTTTCAGTTTTAAAGTCTCTCCTGGCTTTCCACTTTAGATGCAGATGCTGGAATTCTTTTTTATTTAACCTTTTTTTCCCCCTCTAACTCACACCTATACTTTGAATGGCTTCTACTTCATTTCTTAATACTAACTCACCTGCCTCTCTTTTTTTTTTTACATTTCTTTGTTGATGCATTACCTAGTTATGCCCCCTGAGAGTTTGCTTGCTGAGACTTTATAATATCCAATGGAAACAATTTTAAGGAATAAATCACATTACAGAGCAACATCTATTTAGCCCTTTGAACAACTTCAGCTTAAGAATAAATTGAGAAGCAGAAAGCGCAGCATTTAAGAGTGAAACAAGATCTCACCCTGGAACTCAAAATACACATAAAAAGAAATTCAGTGGGTATTATGACAGTCTCTGTTAACAACACAGCAAGGATGAGATGACCCTCCCCCCACCTCACCTTACATCTTTAATGGTATGCAGGACTCTAGTATCAAGTTCCAAAGTGTACTTACCTTATCTTGACTTAGCTATGACTGGATGAAAATAGCAGCTGTGGCTTTGACTGAAAACCCCAAACTGGAGCACTGTAGGAATTATGTTTAAATAAAATCTCCTATCTATGGTGAACCATCCTACCACCTATTGTCTTTCGAGTACCTTTTATTAAGTAAAGATCCAAGCTGTGAGCATTTGGGGAGAAAAACTGTCTGAAGAGCACTTTCCAATCCTACTACAAAGAAGGGGAGTGAGAAATCCCCTTCCCTTCAAGTGTACAAGCCTAAAAAGAGCTTAATTAAAGTAAATCAAAAGGAGAAATATGAATAAGTTGTAAGAAGAATGAACTTTTTCTCCATGTTTAATAGAAAAAGCATACTCTCTTTCAGTTGGAGACTTTCCCCTTGTTTGGGGTTATGTCCATACAAAATCATTGAATTTCCAAATATAAATAGATAACTCTTGGCAGTGTTCTGCTATGGGGGTTTTTTTTATCCTTAGCCTAACAAGTGAGCGCCAGTGAATATGTGAGCTTTTCTCAGCAAGCCCAGAGGGACTGGGGTTTCAAACTTTCAGCAGCTTTGTTGACGTTCCTCCAAAGAGAACCATCTAAAATACAAAAGGGCCTATGGATTTGGCTCGGAACAGAATTTATTTCCTTCCCTAGTTTATTCACAAAGGCTTTTTTCTTGCTCCCATTGAAGTAATTGGCAAAGTTCACGCAGATTTCTGGGAGAGGAGGATAGGGCCTCAATGTAACCATCTGTCTGCAGTCTCGCGCAAGGCCTGGTCTCAGCACACTGTACTGCTTGGCATGGCAGCAAAGCACGCTTGTGACTGTAAATGGGTTTATCAGTATGGTGATGGATGGTGCCCTGGGTACAGCAAGTCATTCCTTTCTCTGGAAACATGGAATATGTACTTCTGTGTTCTTGTCTGAATGATATTGTACACATACACACACACAAAAAAGAGGAAAGCAAGTGACATGAGAGTGTCTTGGCTGTCTTGGGTCAAAGGGAGGCAAAAGAAAGCTGGCAGATATGGACAGTGGTCCTTTTTTTGCATATCCTTGGAAAGTGTCATCTCTGCTGGGCTATTAGTTACTGCTGACAGAGGTGGTCTTGTCAACAGGTTTCAAGTCTGCTGAGGAATTGAAAAGGAGAGAAGACAAATTATACCACACATTTCTATCTTCAAGCTTTAAACAGAATGCTTCTGAGGTACTGGCAACTAAACCAAACAACTACTTGAAACTCAGAGAAGACACAAGCCTCTTTAGCCTGTAAAGGTTGGGAATAGCTTTCCAGGGGAAATAATGTAAAGTAACTCTGGTGCTTGGGCTTGAAGGGAAGCTGAATTTTTCTTTCAGTGAATTGGAATTTTGATCTTGTTAACCAGAAGTCAAGATTTAACTGTGTAAGGCCTATTTTATGTATATTTCATCTGATGGTCAAATACTTACAAAACCACTTTTTCTCGTCCACTCTAGCACAGTGGACTCTACTAGGTTGTCACATACTGCCTTAGAGAAGAACTTGAACAGTCAATTATCTGGAGCAGTATCTGAAGAGATACTGAGAGAGAATTTCTTTAGTGCTAAGCTTTTGATAAAATTTGCAATCAAGGTGGGTTCAATACGTCATGATTTAGATTGTAAGGGCAGGAATGTTCTGCAGTAGATGCTGTTTGCATTATGTTAACTCAGACAATATGTTTTGTAGTGATGGTTTCTAAAACAGCAAGATGGCCAGAAATGGTTTGAGCTCTTTGCTTCAGAGTCATCCAGGCACTACTTGGAGTAGTTTAAGAGAAATCTTGGAGTCATTTTATGAGATAATTATTTAATTTTATAATAAATAATAAATTATTAATAAATTAAATAATAATTTCATTTGTGGCTGCTCTGGCATTTTCTAGACAAGAGTATAGCAAAAGGGCACATCCCTTCAAATCCAGAAGAAGTGGGAAGACACATTGTTTTACTGAATCTTACAGTACCTGTGTGGAGGTTGCTGCCACTAAACAAACACTGAAAATAAGCTTGAGATAAAGGTAATGCTCTGCAGAGGAATAATGACAAGAGAGATATCTTTTCAAATGTTTTTATTTCAGTTTCTCATGCTGTAAGTATCAAGCCCCTTTTTGGTACAGGGATTTTTGCTGTGTTTTGAGGGATGCCTTTAAGAAAACAAGAGTGTCTGGTTTTGGTTACCCCATGATTCCATCATACAAGTTATCAACTTCCTCCCACTATTTTCTACTCTGCTGACAAATTTTAAATTGAAATCTCATCCTTGTACTGGAGTCCAGTTGCTGCTCAGCACATATGCTTTGTGTAAACTGTGAGACTGCATGTGCTTTCTTTTATGCTTTCCTTCTCCCCATTCACCTAGCACTTTATCTGGTCCTTCTCAAGAACACCAGTGTGGCATTTTTGTAGGTGCTTGAGAGAACTGTTCCAAGGTAATGGGCATGCAGCTTTCTCCCCAAATATATCTTCAGCTATTAACTATCTATGTTAATTAAGCTACTACTGGATATTCAATGATTGTAGATAGCCTCATATCAGTCTCTGAAATGCACTGCTTTGCTGTGCAGATCTATGTGTATGCAGTGATGGAGGTGAATTCCAGTTTTGAGACTTTGGGTAACTTTGGGTACCCTCTCTTCTGAGATTCACCTGTACTTCTTGTAGCCTCTTTGAGAAGCAGTCAATGTGCTGCATCCTTCCTTCTTTCTGTAGAGATATCACCTATTTGCTCACATAGAAATATGGTTGCCCCAGAAAAGTTTCCTATTGAGACAGCATGGTTTCTTTTGTGATATCTCTGTCATTTTTGTTTCTCGTAGATGTAGGCTCAGTGTTAGTTTAGGAATGTGAAAGCAGATCCTACAGCATTAAATCATTCAAGCAAACAAAACAACAACAACAAACCACAAACCAGTCAGCATATCCAAAGTCACTGTGACATGCATTTTCCCTAGATGTATTAAGTGAAAGAAAGCTTCTAACTGCAGTATCTCCCATTAAGACTATCTTAGAGAAAGGAGAATTCTAATCTAGGATAGTCATATCCCAGCCATTATGAACCAACTCTAAGACTCATTTGTGTCAGGGTATCCTTTCCTTCAGTACTTTGTCTGGAATTTTTGCTCAGTTTCCTTCATATTTTGACAAATGTACCAATTTCACAGTTTCATTGTTCCTTTTTCTCACATCTTCCATTTGATTATCTTTCAATTCCTATGTGTTTTTTTGCTGATTTTTTTCACATAAGGGAACAGAATTACCCTGTCTTCATGTGGTTAAAAAATGCTTTTGGCATTTAAATCTTCTCTTAAGTTGCTGGTAAAAGCAAGAAATGTACTGATCCAACCACCTTATTTGAATAACCATGATCACTTCCTGGAATTCCTTAGGTAGGGCCTTTGGTAATTTATTTTCAATTGAGCATGCCCTTCCTCTGCCTGTTACATGGTTTATTTCAATCTTTTTTAACATCAGAAACTGTAGCTACATGTGAATCTTGTGGAATACAGTACAAGCAGAGGAAATTGAGGGACTTGGCAGGCTGGAGAGGTGGGCCCAAGCCAACCTCATGAGGTTCAACAAGACCAAGTGCAAGGTTCTGCATCTGGGTCAGAGCAATCCCAGGCACAGATACAGGCTGGGCAGGGTCTGGCTTGAGAGCAGCCTTGAAGAAAAGGACTTGGGGGTGCTGGTGGTTGAAAAGTTCAATATGAACCACCAGTGTGCACTTGCAGCCCATAAAGCCAATCAGATCCTAGGCTGCATCAAGAGAACTGTGGCCAGCAGCCCGAGGGAGGTGATTCTTCCCCTCTACTCCACTCTGGTGAGACCCCACCTGGAGTACTGCAGTTAGGTCTGGAGCCCCTATTACAAGAAGGATATGGATGTGCTGGAACATGTCCAGAGGGTGATCAGAGGGCTGGTGTACCTCTCCTGTGAAGACAGAATGAGGGAGTTTGGGCTGTTCAGTCTGGAGAAGAGAAAGTTCTGAGGAAACCTTATTGTGGCCCCCCAGTATCTGAAGGGGGCCTACAAGAAAGCTGGAGAGGGACATTTCAGGGTGTCAGGTAATGACAGATCTAGGGGGAATGGAGCAAAACTAGAAATGGGTAGATTCAGATTGGATGTTAGGAAGAAATTCTTCCCCATGAGAGTGGTGAGACACTGGAACAGGTTGCCCAGGGAGGTGGTGGAAACCTCATCCCTGGAGGTTTTTAAGGCCAGGCTGGATGTGGCTGTGAGCAACCTGATCTAGTGTGAGGTGTCCCAGCCCATGGCAGGGGGGCTGAAACTCGATGATCTTTGAGATCCCTTCTAACCCTAACAATTGTGATTCTATGATTCTATGAAATGGAGATGAGATGGTTGGATTTCTACATCCCTTCTATTCCTTCCTATAAATTTCTAGTTTTCCTGAATGACATCTTCAGATTACTCATTGTGAAGAGTGTAGATATCTTTGTGTTTTGAGGGCCTTCTGGTAAAATAAATTCCTTTTTGCTTGAGCATAGCCAAATTATGTCTTACATATTTATTTACTGCTTACAAATATACATATTTAAGTACAGTGATCACAGAATCACAGAAAACATCTGGTTGGAAGAGACCTCAGAGATCATCCAGTCTGACCCTTGACCAGTTTAGGGTCAATCCTAAACCATGTCTCCAGGCGCCAGGTCCACATGCTGCTTAAATACCTCCATGGACGGCAACTCCACCACTGCCCTGGGCAGACCATTCCAATGTTTGATAACCTTCTCTGCAAAGAAGTATTTCCCAGCATCTACCCTGAACCTCCCCTGGCACATTTCCTTTAGTCCTGGTGCTTGATACCAAAGAGAAGAGGCTGGCCCCCTCTTCACACCAACCTCCCTTCAGGTAGTCATAGAGAGCAATGAGATCTCCCTCAGCCTTCTCTTCTCCGGACTGAACAGTCCCAGCTCCCTCAGATGCTCCTCACAGGCCATGTGCTCCAGGCCCTTCACCAGCCTCGTTGACTGATATTCTTATTTGTTAGACCCTTGCATTCTGTAAAGATGTATCAAGAGTGTGTCAATGACACGAATTGTGAGATGGTTGGGTTTCTACATCCCTTCTATTCCTTCCTATACATTTCTGGTTTTCCTGAATGACATCTTCAGATTGCTCAGCCCTAGACTGCTACCTTTCTAACTGCTTTATCAGCCTAATTAATGATTTTTTTCTGGTCTGATAAAATTTTCTTTCTGCTTCTGTTTATTCACCCATGCACTGAATTCTGGTTTTAAATCTGGGGGACAAAAATGGATAAAAATTTTAAGCCCTCAATTTCATCTATTTTACTGAACTATGGGATAATATTTCTGAAATCAGACTTACTTGAGAACTTGTTTTCAGTCTAAAATCCATAAATAACCACCACCTATTTTTGGCTAATGACCAATGCATCTCAGCTGGTATGCCTATAGTCTCATGTGCCTATACTGTGTGCATTATGATCCTTTCAACATTTATGCACTCTGTCTTGGCTTGTGGTATTGCCTTAGCATGTGTGGCTCCATATGGTGCTGCTTGTGGTTTGAAACAGATCAACTGCATGCTTTTTGCTTTTGCTGTATTTCACTGAAACTGAGGGGAAGGCAAAATGCAGCAGCTAGTATTTCTGAAACATGTTTATTTCCCTTGAATACTAGTTTAAATGTGTGGATTCCTTTGAGGAATGGTTAAATCTAGATCTTTAGTACTTTCAACTTTCAGTATCCTTGTCCCATCTTTAAACAGGAGTTAAGTAGAGAAATACTGTTTTTTTTAAAAGAAGCACCCTCCCTGCCACCTCCCAAATCCCCAAATCTTCTACTTGTTCAACATAAGTGCAGAGGCATTTTTAACTCCTACATGTACAAAGGAAATGACTAACTAAATCCCCTCTTTGTTCTGTAATCACTCAGAAACAGTGAACCTTCAGGAGGTGTCTCTCTTCTGCACTGTTAGAAATTTAACCCCAAATATTGTTCCATAGTGCAAAAGTTTTGTTTTATCACCCTTTGCTGGGATATGCTCTTACAGATCCAAGTCTTGATTCATTTAGGCTTCATAATCTGTAGCAGCATAGATGATTTCACTAATTGTAATGGTTGCTTATCATGTTCTCTGGAAATCTGAGTAAGCTCGATATCAAAGTGGGATCGAGTGCCCCCTCAGCAAATTTTCCAATGACGCCAAGCTGAGTGGTGTGGCCGATACGCTTGAGGGACTGCATGGCATATAGAGGTACCTGGACAAGCTTGAGAACTGGGTCCTTGTGAGCCTGATGAGGCTCAACAAGGCAGAGTAACAAGGACCTTCACTTGTGTAAGATGTCATTACAGGCTGGGGGATGAAGGGGTTGAGAGCAGTTGCAGAGAATGACTGGGAGGGATTAGTGGATGAAAAACTGGACACAAGACAGCAATGTGTGCTTGTATCCCAGAAGGCCAAGTGTATCCTGGGATGCATCCAAAAAGTATGGCCAGCAGGTCATGGGAGGTGATTCTGCCCCTCTACTCCATGCTGGTGAGACTGCCCCTGGAGTACTGCATTCAGCTCTTTGGAAACACAGCCCATCTTTTGCACTGATCATGGACTGATCTAAACTGTACTGGAACAGAGTAAAGTTCCAGACCATCTGCAGTGAGAAGTCTTTTGTGTAATGCAAAGGGATCTCATTTTGAGTGCAAATAGACAGTGAAAGATGTATGTTGTGTGATGTTAATTGCTGCTGGGCATGACATAGATGGTCTAGAACAAGGGGTGGTGAACATCAGGAGTTGAGCTGAATCTGCTGATTTGTGTTTAATACCATGCTACCATCATGCCACCTTCAAAATGAAAGTGCTGGTCGGAGCAAAGTATCATGGGCTTTGAAGTTCAGATTGCAACATGAGAGGCTTCCTGCTCTGGTTGCTGCTTCTGTTTTCCAATTTTGGGGTGTTGATCTTTGCCACTGGGTGGGCTGTGGGTTGAGGAACGGAGTGGGGGTCACTGGCTTCTGCTGCTGCTTCTGCATTTTGCTGGGTTTCTGCAAATAGGCTGTGGTACTTGTGCATGATAGCAGATCCTTACATTCCTTACATCAACCCAGAGGCTTTTTTGTGTTACTTTCCTCCCATCCGTGTTAGGGCCGGGGGCTTGTGAGAGCTTGGCTGTGTTAACCCAGGACAAAATCCCATTACAACTCTTAAGTGTGTATTTCCAAGATGATAAAATTATATCTTATTTATCAAACAAATATTGATTTGGTTGAATGCTACTAGCAACAAAAGTTGTTGGTCAGAGTTCGATGGTGGTATTTAATGAGCAACATTTACTCTGAGATCACTTCTCTTACAACAGCTTAATGCTGAATTGCACCAAAATAAAAAGTAAGTTTATAACATGTCTAAATGTTGTTTTCAAAAGCACCTATTTCTCCACCATCTGTACCATACCTGCTTGGAGTTTATGTCAGGCTTGTCTTGAGCTGCCTTGAAGATAGATTTTTCAAGACATGAATGTTTTGTGGTTGTTGTTTGGTTGGTTTTTTTTCCTATTTGTAAGATGCCCCTCAAATACCTTCACAAACAGGGAGATTTAAGCTTAGCTGCAGGTCTGAATTGACAGAGAAATATTAAATTCTGGGTTTCCTATTGGCTTAGATTCTGTGCTCTACTGAGGGACTTGTTAGGGAGGAGTTTCTTATGGAATTAGGCTGTTGAACCTCTGCCTGGTTTGTCACAAATGCTACTGCTGGCTCATGACCTGTTTTCTTGAATAGTTGTTTACATTTGTCCTGTAGAACATGCTTTATTTCCTACCCACCCACCCCACCCCTCACCCCTGCAGGTACATGCCTCAGCCCTCATGTAATGCAATAACTCCAAGCACACAGTGTTCTTGTGCTTAGGAACCACGCTTAAATGTTACGAATTTCTTATGGTGGTTATGATATTTTTCAGGCCTGCTGTGAAAGGATTGTTTGTCTTCATTTTTGCATAGTGTATCAAGAAACAAACAAGCAAACAAAGAAAACTTCTTACTACACCTTCCAGATTTTGAATGCTTTTTGGCTGTTCTGTTTTCCAGTTCCATCTGGAAATCTGTACTTCATGAAATTGTACTTTAATATGTGCTTCAGCTGATATTTTTCTCATTCCACTGTAGTGTTTAAATTTCCACTGAGCATTGGAACAGATTTTCTTTAGTACTGCTGGATTCGTGACATCGTGCTGCTTGTGATTAGCGATTCTTTAACCTTAGATCTCAAAATCAATGCATTGTTCAAGAAGCTTCTGCTTTTAGTGGTGAGTCCATGTTGCTCGATGAGAAGATTTGAATCGTGTAAAGCTGGAGGGATGGAAATTCTCTTCGGCAAATTCACTTGACTTTGATTTAGTAAGGTGGAGCTGAAGGCTGGAAAATGACTCCTGCACTCATGCAGTTTTTAATACATATGAGAACAGCATGCAGAGCACAAGTTAAACCCACTCCATTATTTTGGTTGGCTGTTTCATATGTGGATGAGTGCATAGGAAATTACAATTTCCACAGAAGTGGAAACAAATATTTACACTTCTCACTCACTGCTACTATGAATGGCCTTAATTGTTGTCTCCAACCTTCTCCTTAGCCTGTTTTCTGTTTGATACACTGATGGTTCCTATAACAGAGCATACTGATGCAGAGTTCTGCATTCCTCAAGCTTGCTCTGCAGGTCTATAAACTCATAATGCATATGTATTTATGATAAAGAGTATCAGTTTAAACAAGATAATATTACTTATCAACATAGAAACTTTATCTTCTAAAATAAAGTATAAAGAACAGTAAGAAAAACACATGTAAGAGTGTAATAAACTTCCTTGCTATCAAGTATATATTGAAGTATCTTGAGATGATCATCAAGATATATTGAACCAAATGGTGAATATTGATTGAGTCAAGACTGAGATTAATATTTACCTCAAGGGTCAATAACTTTTGATGCTGGCTGAAATGCGAAGTCAATATATATATTGTTAATACATTCTGAATACATTCAGCAGAAATACTGAGAAATTTGTTCTATAACCCCAGGGATCCCAAGGGACACCCTCCTTCCAGCTAACACTGAAAAGGCAAAATAAGAAGTGGAAGAAAGTGACACGATTATAATTAGTCAGTCAAACACAAAGGCAAACACAAAGGCATACACAAGCACTTCATGTCTGATAGACCAGTACAGCTGGAGCAAGAACTTTCTACAGGCTTGGCCCAAACCTTTACAACATCTCTGTGATCCCTTAAGGAATCACAAACCTCGTCCCCTACTTTGGTTTTAAGTGTATTTATTTGACTGTGCTTTGTATACCATAAATATAAACGAATGCATGAGTGTTTGGGAAAAAAAAATAATACACTTATCCAAGGATTTCCTGCCCTCCTTCCTGAATATTCAAGTATATACTACTCTTTCTGGAGAGTGAAGAACAGGACAGGTTTATATCATGGAGCTCAATGCATTATTGGCAATTGAACAAGCTCTACAGTGATGAACATTATGGCCGAATGCCATAGTGCAAGAGTATTGTCGAACTCTGTGTGGTAGTTTCAGGCTGTGCCTTGAAAATTTTCCACAGGTCTTGAATAGAAAGTGGTAGAATGTAAATAAATCTCTATTGGATGTAAAAGGGAAAATAATGATAAGTTCTAAACAATCCCAATAGATAGACTACTAACAAAGTTGCTTTAGACTAATGTCCTTTCTCTCATTTTGTCTTCCTCGCTCTAAGAGATACTAACTTGTGCTTCTGGCTGGCTTTGCTGACCTTGGCTGCGTTCTTTCTCTTGTCACCTCTGTACAAGAAAGGAGAGAGGGGGTGGGGGTTATGTGTGTGGAGGTAGGAAGCAGGGAGCTGTTAGCTCCCCTAGTTTGTCCAGGGGGTTTCTTGTGCTGTTTATAAACTGTTAATACCTGTAAATATTGTTTCTTTTGTACATATTCATTGCATTCCATTCTAGATTGTAGTTTTGCTTGTAAATACAGCTTCATTTGCTTCCAGCTGAGCTGGTCTAGCGATTTAATGTTGGGGGAATTTTCAACCTACCACACTGCTCCAACTAATCGAGACAGTGGTAACCCTTTTGTTATCATAACTAACTAAGGAAAAGTAGTCATGGAGCTCATTTGAATGAACCTGAGACATATTGATGTAGAGGAAGAAAAGTACACCTTCCCTCCTCATCTGTAAAATGTATTGGCAATTTGAGTCTATTTGTGTGTGAGATTGGTGTGTGCCATTTTTTTCCTCTATGCATTTGTTTTGTTGTTACTAAACAAAAAATATCATCTTCCATGGAGCATGTTTGATCTTCTGTTGGAAACAGGAATCTGTCTTATGGCTTTGGAAGGATCCCAGTCTGTTATACAGTATGGCTGCTTTTTCTCCTGGACTCACGACTTTGATCAAGATTTGGTACAAAGGAAACTTAAGATTATCTTAGAAAGTAACATTTTTTTGCTGAGATGTTTAAGATACTAATGGATAGAGACTGAGTTTCAGTCCTTGCTGACCAAAGTGTCTAGTTCTTGCTCTGTCTCTTTACCAATAGGAGGTGATAGTTGCAGCGTGCAAGCACAAATGAAGAGTTAAAACTCGGCTTTCACTTTGAAAGCTTTCTCATTTCTAAGGTTATGCCTGACATGGATGCTGTTTTAATGAAGCCTTTGTATCTAATACAGTTTCATTTGAAGGAGCAGTGTAGCTGTGTTATTATAACATTGCTAAACAGTCATGCTATTTCCACTTATCATTAAAATAATAAAACATAAACTGTTGCTAAGAACAGACATGGGCTCAGAGTAAGTTACTCACTTAGCAGTTCAAGAGCTATGCTCAACCAGAATGGCACCACATTCTTTACAAAAGCAAGAATAACCAAGAGAAACCTTTGAATCTTGCTTATGCAGTGTGCAAGAAGTAACATGAGAAATTAGTGCAATTCAAAGACTCAGCAGGAGATGAAGCCCAGCCTGCTTCAGCACAGTCAAGAGATAGAAAAAGTTTCAACAACAGTAGTCTTTCAATATTTTAATTTGTTTCTATAAGCCTTCTTGAAATCCATTGTATAGGAACTAGAGTTTCCAGTTTTTAGGGGTTTTTAACTGTTTGCCTGACTTTCATTTGTTTTCATCTTAATGTGTGCACTCATATTGATGGTTAAAAGAGAATCCCTGGTTTTCAAACATAAAAATGTGTCTTGAGCTATGCAGCCAAATCTTCTTCAGTTAAAACAGTGAAAGATTTCTCTACAGGCTTAGCTGACGATATCAGAATTAGAAAAGGATTTGTTCCTTCCTGGTATTCTTTTATGCTTATGCAGTTGCTTTGCTGGAGCTTCAAGTGTAGAACTGAGAATTTGTCCAAAGAACAAACACATTTGAGTGATGCATGTTGATCTTCTATCTCAAAGTTGTGTGACTATCTGTTATCATTCCTAAGATAGCAAGTTTAATAACCCAAGAACTTAATGGCACAAAGGTTAGTATTTCACTTGTCTGGACATTTGCAGAACTTTTGGTGTCATCCTATTTTGTCATCTTGCTGTGAGTGCCAGACCAGAAAGCAAATGAAGCTATATTTGCATATATGTGCAATTTGTGAACAACACAAGAGCCTCCACTATAGAAAGGACATGGACCTGATGGAGAGGATTCAGAGGAGGGCCACAAAAATGATCAGGGGGTTGGAGCACCTCTGCTGCAAGGACAGGCTGAGGCAGCTGGGGTTGTTCAGCCTGGAAAAGAGGAGACTCCAGGGAGACCTAATAGCAGCCTTCCAGTACGTAAAGGGGACCTCCAAGAGGGATGGAGACAGAGTGTTGCAAATGCCTGCAGTGACAGAACAAGGGGCAATGGCTTCCAACTAAAGAGCAGATTTAGATTGGAAGTTAGGAACAAGTTATTTACTATGAGGGTGGTGGAACACTGGAACAGGTTGCCCCCATCCCTGGAGATATTCAAAGTGAGGCTGAGGCTTGACAGGGCTCTGGACATCCTGATCTAATTGAGGATCAGAGAACAGGGGCAGCCAAAAATTATCTCATTTATAGTGTGACTGTGTCACTAATCTTCTAATTATCGGGTTGTTTCTACTGCCCAAGCCTGTCTTTAGAATAAATATGTTGTGCTGGTTATTGCTTTCTGAGACGTGTAGAATTTGTAGTCATGAGAAATCCTGTGGGTTGTTGTCTCGATCCGGAGAGGGAAAGAGATTGAGGTTTTTAATGAATATTCCCGTGCTGTGAAATTAGAGGCACAAACGAGGCCAAAATATCAACAGCTAGACTATTTATTACATAACTACAGTGGATGGACATAAATAAAGTGGAGGGATCAGAGGGAGAGAGAGAGAGAATAGAAGAAAGGGAGAAGAGGGAAAGAATTATATTACCACACCCCTCACCCCCAAGACAGTTTGAGTCTGTGGAGGAAAGGTGCTGCAGGAGATGTTGGGTCTGTAGCCTCTGGGCAGCTTCTTCAGCTCCATGAGTTGCAGCAGGTGGAACTTAGGGCACGGAGAGTCCAAGATCCATTGTGTTGGCCCCGGAATGTTTCCAGCGAGTGGTGCCGTCAGCTTTGTTCTGCATCTTGCTTCTCCAATTTTCTCCTCCTAAAAGCCAGTAGCTGCTCCAGTCTTTTATACAGTTTTTTAGCCCTTAGGCAAGTGTCCAGGTGTTGCTCCCCAGGATATCGTTCTGGGAAATCATCTTTAGGTCCAGGTATCGTTCCCCAGGAAATCTTTCTGTGTACTCAGGTGAGTTTGGGCAGCCACTGGATGGAGGGGGGAAGGCCTCCACCTCCTCCTGCTCCATCTAGCTACCGACACACTCTTTTCACATCAGGAACCATTGTCCTTTCCTGGGGTATCTGATGGCTGGAAATGATCTTGTCCTGAAGGTGTGAATGCTGGGCCCTTGGGCCATTGTTGTAGGCCAGCTGCAGTCAAGAGCAGTGTTATCTTTGCACCTTCCAAGAGTCCTTCCAGTGGCTCTGCCCAAAGCACATCAGCTATTGTCTGGACAAACAGCAAGTGATTTTATCTTTGTTGAGTCACCAGGAGACACAAGCTTTAGTCTCTCACAGTTGTGCAATAGGGCTGTATGTGGTTATGGACTGGTTTCTAGTAGAAAGAAGCAAAGTGAACGTTAAACAGGTAAATAAGGATGTTTTGGAAACTAAAACATATGATATATGTGTTGAAATGCAAAATAAGCTGATCAATGAAACAGTTGTGTTGAGTGTAAGAAAGCTCCCAGTCTCTGTTTCAGTTGAGATGAGTCAAGAATTGGAATTTGGAGTATGAAGCCTTTTCTGTAGTTCCTTAAGACTACTTCTTTATTACACTGACTGGCTTCTGTATTTTGAATATTCTAATTGAGGATGGATAAACATTATTTGCGAACAATGCTTAAGGATAAATGCTGAAATATTTTATGAAATACACCCATAATAATAAACTGCTTACAGGTGTTTCTCATTCTAATAACATGTTCTGATTTAATCCATATTTTACTTTAAACCCTGAACCCAACTCAGATCGAAGGATCAGTGAAAAGTGCTCCCTACGCATCATTATAGCTGATCTCATAGGAAAAGTCATATTGCAGTTTTTTAAAACCACTGGTGGAATAAGGCCTGCTAATTAGGAGATTTTACAAAGGAGAAGTTAGTGCTAACCCAAGCTCAGCTGTAAGTATTTTAGTTTGACATTTCCAATCCAAAATCAGCTCAATGCCTTATACTGTGAACAACAGGATATATCCAACTGGAGGTACCTGCTACCGTATTTTTTTCCCTTTCATCTGCATTCATGGTTGTACTCAAGGCATCACTTCTAATAAATGCCTTTAAATTCCTATAAAATAAATTCTAGCTCATAACTCAAAAGGACCAACTTAACCTCAAATGGACAAAGTTGTTTTCTGCATAAGACTACCTTCAGAAATCGCAAAACATGAACTCTTGCATTTTTTAATCTCTTTCTGTTTATATCCAGACCTGAATTTATAACAGAGAAGGTCCAAGTTTAGCAGTTTTTCAAGGAAAAAAATATTGTGCTGCTCCAATCAGTGCATTCTGGCATCTGTGACTGAAACTTCCCATCCATTTAATTGTTTCTTTCAGCGCACACTAGATATAAATTCCAGCTAAGCTGTGAGCTTCGGCACCAATATTTTTAAGTAGCCAGAAGGAAAGAAGATTAATTAGTTTATTTCCTATGATTTTTTTTTCAGTATTGGTGCTCATACAAATCCATTTATTTCTCATTTCTGTGTGACCTGCCTGAAGACATTGAAAAGGAATTGATGCTATCATTTTTTTTAATATATTTTTTTAAATTCCTCAATCCTAAGGCAAGCCATCAGCCAAGAGGGCCAATGGCATCCTGGCCTGCATCAGGAACAGCGTGGCCAGCAGGAGCAGGGAGGTCATTCTGCCCCTGTACACTGCACTGGTTAGGCCACACCTTGAGTACTGTGTCCAGTTCTGGGCCCCTCAGTTTAGGAAGGATGTTGACTTTCTGGAACATGTCCAGAGAAGGGCAATGAAGTTGGTGAGGGGTTTGGAACACAAGCCCTATGAGGAGAGCCTGAGGGAGCTGGGATTGCTTAGCCTGGAGAGAAGAGGACTCAGGGGTGACCTTATTGTTCTTTACAACTACCTGAAGGGAGGTTGTAGCCAGGCAGAGGTTGGTCTCTTCTCCCAGGCAGCCAGCACCAGAACAAGAGGACACAGTCTCAAGCTGCACCAGGGGAGGTTTAGGCTGGATGTTAGGAAGAAGTTCTACACAGAGAGAGTGATTGCCCATTGGAATGGGCTGCCCCGGAGGTGGTGGTGTCACCATCATTGGAGGTGTGCAGGGGGAGACGTGATGGGGTGCTTGGTGACATGATCTAGTTGTTGGGGTGGGTTGGATTGGTTGATAGGTTGGACGTGATGATCTTGAAGGTCTCTTCCAACCTGGTTTATTGTATTGTATTTTCTCTTCCAACCTGGTTTATTCTATTGTATTCTATTGTATAAACTTGCAGGCACCTCTGTGCTTGCAGTGTTTTGAGCTTTACAGCTCAGAATGAAGAGCAAACACGCTAGATGTTAAATGTGTATAAAGGATATGGTTTTCATTCATTTCTTTATGCTATTAAATGTTTGCAATGTGGCATAATCAGGACATATGTATAGATATTATTTTTTAATAGATATTCTTTTATTCTTATAATTCAATGACAGAAACTTCAAGATCCCTGAGGTAAGGTTAAGCAGGAGCTCATATAGTCAGGGTTGAAATTCAGACACTGCAGATATAATCCATCTCCCTGACACATGCAGTGCTTCGTTGTGAGACTGCCAGACACAGTCTGCTGAGATGGGAGTGTCACAGAATACCAAAACAGGACGAGATGCAGTTTTGTTCCTTGCTGGTTTTATCTACGAATATCCATCTAACAATCTACATACATAGCTGCTGCCAGACAGAGAAATATGAATGCAGCAGGGAGATGGAGCAGGTAACATTCAGAGAAGTATGTGGAGCATGCACTGGGATCTCAGAATTACCTGAAGACAGTTTGGGTACTTAATCAGTTAATTGCTTATCTTTAAGGCAATATTTCAGCGCAGACGCTGAGTCACTACCTTGGGTGTCTAGCAGAAATCAATGACATACCTGGTTGCCTACAGCTCCTAGTGAATTCTGAACTGAGATGACAAAAGGGACCCTGAAGGCAAAGAAAGTGCACTATCCTCACCGCAGAGGTGAGGAGGCAGGCAGAAAGAGCTGCAGTGGCAGAAAGCAAAGAAGCTTTTTTAAACTATGAAGTGCTACTGGATTTGCAATTACTTCTTTCCTACTTCAGTTTGAAGTTTCCAAGCTGGGGTCACAAGGGAAAAAAACGCTGAACCAATTTGGACAGATCTGTAGTTCCAAAATGTGAGATGCAGATGTATGTGTACTTTAGATATACGTGTTGATTTGGTTTTATGCAAACAGTAAAGAAGCCTGGCTTGGCTGTATTGGCCAGTCACACAGATTTTGATGGAATTTTAAACATCCATGTCAGGCAGCAGAACACTGGATGTGTGTGAGTGCTTATCTTATAGAAGTTTCAGCCTGGCATGAGTATAAGCAGTTCTTTTGTCAGCTCTTGGAGTCACTGGGTAATTATGGCTCTAATCAGAAAAGAAGAAATCTGGGGCTCTGAAAAAAATGTAGGCTTGCCATAGACTTGGCAGAAACCAGGCTGACCATATGACCAAAAGAGCTGAAGGGCATGGTTGTCTGGGTTTATGTCTGGACATATTGCAGGTTTACCGTGATGATTAAGTATTATTGACAATAGCTTCAAAAACGTGGTTTTATTTGAAATAAGGTATCCTTTTCTAAATGTACAGAGCAACATCTCTGTATAGGCATTTTCCTGCACATTTGTAAAAGGCAGCCTTTAGCTAAAGCACCACTATGACATGAATCAGCAGTTCAGTGACACAGCTTAAGAGCTTGGAGCAGTGGGAGGGATAGAAGTAAAGAGCATGTATCAAAGCCAGATTATAACCACTGTAGGCACGCTAACAGTTCCCAGGCCTGTGGCAAAGGCTTCATCAGGAACCTGCAAACAATCATAAGTTTAGGAGAAGGTGCAGCAATTAGGCTGTGTGTTGAGGAAAGGGGAACTAAAGGTTAGGTTAGATAATTTCGCATTGGTTTAGTGCCCTCCCACCTCTCTCCACCCAGTTCCTCTGATCAATCATTTCATAATGTCTGCATTAAGTTTTCTGTAGCCCTTTGAATCCTTCCCTCAATCTCAATATGAAGACCTGGTCTGTGCAAAGTGGTCTTCACCATTTCAGAGTGTCACAACCACCACAGAGCAAACCCAGTGGATTAATAGTTGCTATCTTATTTTTTTTTTTTTTTCCCCATCACTTCTATTTTCATTTGGGTAAGTTTGCCCATTACATTTCCTCGCTCTGAATCTCCTTCTTACCATCTAGTCACATCTCTTACAGAAGACATTTTGAAGTCAGGCAGCACCAGAACAAGAGGACACAGTCTCAAGCTGCACCAGGGGAGGTTTAGGCTGGATGTTAGGAAGAAGTTCTTCATAGAAAGAGTGATTGGCCATTGGAATGTGCTGCCCAGGGAGGTGGTGCAGTCACCATCACTGGAGATGCTTAGGAAGAGGTGCTTGGTGCCATGGTTTAGATAGTGTTGGATGTTAGGTTGGACTCGATGATCTCAAAGGTCTCTTCCAACCTGGTTAATTCCCTTCCCTTCCCTTCCCCTTCCCTTCCCTTCCCTTCCCTTCCCTTCCCTTCCCTTCCCTTCCCTTCCCTTCCCTTCCTTCCTTCCCTTCCCTTCCCTTCCCTTCCTTCCCTTCCTTCCCTTCCTTCCCCCTTCCCTTCCCTTCCCTTCCTTCCTTCCCTTCCTTCCCTTCCCTTCCCTTCCCTTCCCTTCCCCCTTCCTTCCTTCCCTTCCCTTCCCCCTTCCCTTCCCTTCCCTTCCCTTCCCTTCCCCTTCCCTTCCCTTCCCTTCCCTTCCCTTCCCTTCCCTTCCCTTCCCTTCCTTCCCTTCCCTTCCCTTCCCCTTCCCCCTCCCTTCCCCCTTCCCTTCCCCCTTCCCTTCCTTCCCTTCCCTTCCCTTCCTTCCCTTCCCTTCCTTCCCTTCCCTTCCCCTTCCTTCCCTTCCCTTCCCTTCCTTCCCTTCCTTCCCTTCCCTTCCTTCCTTCCTTCCCTTCCCTTCCCCCTTCCCTTCCTTCCCTTCCCTTCCCTTCCCTTCCCTTCCCTTCCCTTCCCTTCCCTTCCTTCCCTTCCCCCTTCCCTTCCCTTCCCTTCCCTTCCCTTCCTTCCCTTCCCTTCCCTCCCCTTCCCTCCTCCCCTCCCCCCCCTCCCCTCCCCTCCCCTCCCCTCCCCTCCTCTCCTCTGTGCTTGGTGCCATGGTTTAGATAGTGTTGGATGTTAGGTTGGACTCGATGATCTCAAAGGTCTCTTCCAACCTGGTTAATTCTCTTCTCTTCTCTTCTCTTCTCTTCTCTTCTTCTCTCTTCTCTTCTCTTCTCTTCTCTTCTCTTCTCTTCTCTTCTCTTCTCTTCTCTTCTCTTCTCTTCTCTTCTCTTCTCTTCTCTTCTCTTCTCTTCTCTTCTCTTCTCTTCTCTTCTCTTCTCTTCTCTTCTCTTCTCTTCTCTTCTCTTCTCTTCTCTTCTCTTCTCTTCTCTTCTCTTCTCTTCTCTTCTCTTCTCTTCTCTTCTCTTCTCTTCTCTTCTCTTCTCTTCTCTTCTCTTCTCTTCTCTTCTCTTCTCTTCTCTTCTCTTCTCTTCTCTTCTCTCTTTCTCTTCTCTTCTCTTCTCTTCTCTTCTCTTCTCTTCTCTTCTCTTCTCTTCTCTTCTCTTCTCTTCTCTTCTCTTCTCTTCTCCAGTAGAAGGTTGGTCAGAATGATTGTCTTAATTTGTCCACCTGCAGTAATCTCAGACAGACCTGGGATCTCATATGATAAGACGTTCCCATGAACCTCACTTTGCATTTCTTCAACATTAGCATCTCCTACTGCATATTTCCTCAGAAACATACTGGTACATTGAATTACCAAGCATAAATATCAGAGGTTTACCTAACTGTTACTGTTAGATTAGACTTTCCTGGTTTGTTTGCCTTATGAAGAAAGTTTAATATGTCATTCAACATACATCTCACATTCTTACATTTTGTATAAGCCTGAAAATTTTATAGGTGTAGAAAAAGTACTCCCCACCTGGAGTACTGCAGCCTGCAGTACTGCAGGGGTCTGGAGCCCCTATTACAAGAAAGATATGGATGTGCTAGACTGTGTCCAGAGAAGGTCCATGAGGATGATTAGAGGGCTGGAGCACCTCTCCTATGAGGACAGACTGAGAGTTGGGGCTGTTCAGTCTGAGAAGAGAAGGCTCCAAGGAGACCTAATTGTGGCCTTCCAGTATCTGAAGGGGGCTACAAGAAAGCTGGGGAGGGACTTTTCAGGGTGTCAGGGAATGATAGGACTAAGGGGAATGGAACAAAACTATAAATGGGTACATTCAGATTGGATGTTAGGAAGAAATACTTCACAGTGAGGGTGGTGAGACACTGGAACAGGTTGCCCAGGAAGGTGGTAGAAGCCTCATCCCTGGAGGTTTTTAAGCCCAGGCTGGATGTGGCTCTGAGCAACCTGATCTAGTGTGAGATGTCCCTGCCATGGCAGGGGGTTGAAACTAGATGATCCTTGAGGTCCCTTCCAATTCTAACAATTCTATGATTTGATGATTCTCTCTCTTGTGGCCTTGCCAGGGTATCTCTGTTTTGAGTACTGTGTGAGGTAATGGGAAGCAGGGAGGGACTCGGGGAGGAGGTGAACAGGTCCCCCTGGAGCCATCTGGGGAGGTCTGAGGAGTTTCTGTGTTGTTCATAAATTGTATATATATTGTACATATATTGTATGCTTTGTGCATATTAATTGCATTGCATATTTCTAGATTTTCGTTTGCTTGTAAATACAGCTTCATTTGCTTCCTTCCCAAACTGAGCTGGTCTGCAATTTTATTTTGAGGGTAGTTCCTCCAAATTAGTTAAGGGGTAATTTCAACCCACCACAATCTCTTCTACAGATATCAGAGTGTCTCTGTGTCCTTTACATCTTCTACACAGATGGTAAAGTGGCCTCTCTTTTAGTTCTTTTAGGATCTGTTAGTCACAGCATACTGAACTTTAACCAGAAAAATTCTCACAGCTTTGAGATGGTTACTCAGAAATATGACATTGAAGTACACATAGAGTTATAGAGCTTTTGAGGTGCTGGAGTGTGTTCAGAAAAGAACAGTGAAGCTGGTGAAGGGCATGGAGAATAAGTCTTATAACCAGCACCAGAACAAGAGGACACAGTCTCAAACTGAGCCAGGGGAAGTTTAGGCTCAAGGTGAGGAGAAAGTTCTTCACAGAAAGAGTTGTTGGCCATTGGAATGGGCTGCCCAGGGAGGTGGTGGAGTCCCCATCCCTGGAGGTGTTCAAAAAGGGATTGGACGTGGCACTTGAAGCCATAGTTTAGTAGTCATGAGGTCTGTGGTGACAGGCTGGACTTGATGATCTTTGAGGTCTTTTCCAACATTATTGATTCTATGATTCTTTACTCTGTAGAAGAGAAGACTTAACAGAGACCTTATTGCTCCCTACAACTACCTGAAAGAATGTTGTAGTGAGGGGGAGGGTCAATATCTTCTCCCTGGTAAGGTGATAGAATAAGAGGAAATGGTCTCAAATTGCACCAGGGAAGGTTTAGGTTGATCATTAGGAAATTTCTTTACTGGAAGAGTTGTCAAGCGTTGGAATAGACTGCTCAGGGAGGTGGTAGTATAGCATCACTGTCCCTGCTGGTGTAGATATGGTACTTCAGGACATGATTTAATGGCCATGGTGGGTTTCAGTTGATGGTTGGGCTTGATGATCCTGGAAGTCTTTTCCAACTGAAACAATTCTATGATTATGTGATCATAGGTGAAACTGATATTGCAATTTTAGCTTGGATGGCATTCAAGAATGCCTATGTCTTGTGTTGGAAAAATGTGTATTTCTGAAGAGCCAACTCTCTGAAAAGTCCATGATTTAAAGTAAACAATATTCTAACACTTTACTGGCAATTGTACATTAAGATTTTTTTTGAAGCTGAAGTTGAGTTTTAACTGTGTTACTAATTTCCAAATCCTAAAAGAGAGATGATCTGGCTAGAAAAGGGAGCCACACATACACACACACACAAAAGCAAGATGACAGAAAATAAAAGTTGTGGTTTAAGTATTGATGAGCTAACAAAATCTGTTTGGATTGAATTTATCTTTTTATTAGCTCAGAATACTATGTCTTAAAGTGATTCTCTTTCCAGTTTCAATGTTACCTTCATCTTGACATAACCACAGAATGGCTGAGGCAGCAGGACACCTCTGGACATTACCTACATTTCCAACCTGGTCTATTCTATTCTATTCTATTCTATTCTATTCTATTCTATTCTATTCTATTCTACTCTACTCTACTCTACTCTACTCTACTCTACTCTACTCTACTCTACTCTACTCTACTCTACTCTGTTCTCTATTCCAACCTTCTTGCTCATTGCAACAACACTTAACCAGGATTCTCAGCTTGATACCAGGTAGTACCATGAGAAAGAGAAAGGGATTGGAAACCATATTTTTAAAGGTTTCTGGTGAAATCTATTTTATTTTTCACCTAGCTGGTATTGTTAGAATGATTATTTAAAACCTAGTTACTTTGCAATGTGGGGTTCTGTGCATAATGTCATCAGTGGGTGCAAACCCACTACCTCTCAACATTTCTTCCCTTTACTTGAAACATACTACCAATCTCCTACCCTTTCTACTTTCAAAATATCATTATTGGTCTTTACCATCTGACAGACAATTGCCCTAGAGTCACTCGATGTAAAGCTGTGGAAAAGTGTGAGAGACTTAATCTTGTCTCTCTTGATGTGACTCACCACAGATAAAATCACCTTTGCTGTTTGCCCAGAACATAGCCGATGTGTATTGGGCAGAGGCCACTGGATAACGACTCTCTGGAAGGTGAATAGATAAAGTTTGCTCTCCAGACTGCAGCTGCCCTGGAAATAATGGGCAGAGGCCACTGCTATTGATACTCTCTGGAATATGCAAACTCACCACCTAGACTCATACCTAAAATCTGTATAAAAGATCTGAGCAACTACTACCTCAAGAGAAGGAAAAGACCGGGACAATGCCACGGAGAAGGAAAACATGAGAGAAGGAAAAGCCCGGGGCAATGCTGCTCTGAAGAAAAATGGACAGATTACCAGGAGAGAAAAATGACAGAGACATCACCATGGAGCCTGAAGAAGCAGACCAAGAGGAACCCTCTCTCCGTGTCCTAAGTTCTGCCTGCTACAGCTCATGGAGCTGAAGAGGCTGCGCAGAGGACAGCACAGCCAACAAAGACAACATCTCCTCCATGCCAAAGCTGCAGCAGTCTTCCTCCACAGACTCAAACTGTCTTGGGGGATGAGGGGTGTGGTAATATAATTCCTTTCCTCTTCTCTCTCTCCCTATTTTCTCTCTCTCCCCTTCCGATCCATCCACTTTGTTCTGTTAATAAACAGCCTTGCTGTTGGTATTTTGGCCTCATTTGTGCCTCTGATTTCATAACACGGGAATATTCAAAAGAACTGAGTCTCTTTCCCTCTCTGGACTGAGACAAAAAGTCAAGATATTGAAAATGTTTTGTACTAAGTTTTTACCCTCATTACCACAGTTCATGAGATGCTGGATGTTTTGAATGTATCTTTATGGGTATTTCTATCAAAGTAGTTCTGTCTTCTCTGTCATGCACAAGTTGCTGGTTAAATGAGCCTTCATGGAAAAAGAGATAAGGAAAACAGAACCAGTAAAACAATTCATAACTTTCTACAAAAACCCCAAAACTATTTTCAGTAGACTTGTCTGCAAGCTGTACCTGACAAAGAATCAGGAAGGTGCACTTTCTGTGTGCCAGTCAAGGCATGTGTCTGTATGTGCCTTGACTGGAAGGTGATGCTATAATTTGTGGTGTGAATATTGGCATGCTTCAATAGTAGGGTGTTGTCTGGAAAGTAAGAAGTCTAGATCAGAGCATAATTCTGCCACTGTTCTATTTGTGACCCTGATACATTTCCCTCTATGTATCTGTATACTCTGTCATTCTCTTTTCCTTCCTGATGGTAGCCTTGTCCTGTTGGTGTGGTGGCAACTCTGGCAAAGTATTTGCATGATGCCTTTTGGAACAGCCTCTGTTTTGGTCAGCAGCTGTGTTGTTCCAATGCAGGTAACAGAAATATGTACCCCTCTTTTGGGATGACCCCATATTACTGTGGTTTCTACTCAGGCAAGAACTCATATAATTAAAAACCCTTACAGGCTTGAATCTTTTGTGCTAATTGTTTTTGCCTTGAGAGACCCTACTGTCAACTAATAGCTCCATGAAATTGCAGTGGACAGTGAACTTTAATAATAGTAACAATAAAAAAGAAAACTGACTCAGAAGTTTCCTTAATAAAAATAAGGTTTAGAAAAGAGTAGAAAGACAAAGACAAAGCATCAATCTACTGGTTCTGCAGGACTGAAGAAGCTGCTGGGTCACAAAAGCCAGAAACTGCAGAGATTTTTGGCTCAGAGGAATTTTGCTGTAATTTTCCTGACTTGTTACAAAATTCACCTTGCTTTAATTCAGTGATGTAACTTACTGACTATTTTTCCATTAAGATGACTTGCTTGTCTAGGCACAGCAGGGTTTCATTTGGGGATATCTGATATTTTTTTTTTCCTGCATTCCTACACTTTTCCCTCTTTTATGATGTTCAAGGGCAAGAGATTTCCTGCACATGTGACCGTTGACTGTCACATGAACACCAAAAGAATGTAGCAAGTTGTTTCAAAAGCACATGATGAGTAAAGCACTAATGATTTGCTGCTTCTCCAACTTAATTACTTGCTCTGCCCTGAAGATTTACATGGGATCCTCACCAAGACATAGAAAGACTAGCAGCAGTGGAGCACATTTATACTTTTCTCTCTCTGAACTCTTTATGCATCTCCAACTATTGTGCATGGTTTAGCTATTCTCTAACGTCATTTTTGCAACGTGATGTAAAACTTGAGCTGTTTTATCATGCAGCATCACTGTAATACTAAGCTTAAGCAACCAGCTTTTAGTCAACAACCATTATTTTTTTGTTGCTCTTTTACTCCACTGCTGGCACCTTATTTTGATGGCAGACGTGTTTTAGAATAGAATAGAGTAGAATAGAATAGAAGAATAGAATAGAATAGAATAGAATAGAATAGAATAGAATAGAATAGAATAGAATAGAATAGAATAGAATAGAAAAAATTAACCAGGTTGGAAAAGACCTTTGAGATCATCGAGTCCAACCTATCATCCAATCAACTAAACCATGGCACCAAGCACCCCATCCAGTCTCTTCCTAAACACCTCAAAAAGGAGTTGCTTTGTTTTTTTACAGAATGTCTTAACAAAAAGTGTTCTGTTTATTTTAGGGTCCCAAAACAAACAAAACTGGAGTTTGAGTTGACTTCTTAGGTTTAAACTCTCCTGCAGAGGACTTCAGACATAGGATTGGGCATGACAATTCACAAGAAGTGTCACTTATATTAATGGACATTGCTGCTTTAAGAGATCTGAGGGGTTTCAGCTGTTGGATCAGGTTTGTGTTGTGGGTTGTTTCGTTATTTTCATGGGGGTTTGTTGTTTGGGGTGGTTTTTTTGGTTGGGGATTTGTTTGTTGTTGTTTGGTTTGGTGGGGTTTTTTAATTCAGCTGAGGATAACTGTGTATGGCTGCCTAAGGAAACAAGTAGTAACAATATTAAAAAGTGTTGCTTTATTTGTGATTGCCAGCTAACTTGGAACAAGTTGTGCCTCTCTAGTCAGAAACATCTACACTGATCGTTCCAGCTAACAATAGCAGCCAAGGGTCCTTCACGAAACTGTAGTGCAGGTATAGTGACTCTATATTTGTGCCTTTCCTATTAACTTCTGTTGCCCTTCATTGCTTGTATCACAGTAATTATATTCTATTTTGTACAACAGTATTGCCTTTTTTTTTTTTTTAATTAGTTATTGATTAGCAAAAAAAATACTAAAGGTTTTGAAGTGTTTTATTTCTTTCATGCATTTATGTACTTGATTTGAAGTCCACTGAAGTCAGTGGAAAGACTTAATAAAGCTTACCTTGCTTAATTTTTTTGTTGTCTTTTTTGTTTGTTTTGTTGTGTTTTTTTTTTTTTTTGGTTGGTTGGTTTTACCCCTATTGACTGGATCACAAAGGCAACAAGGTTTTGGCAACAAGTAACAGGACTACTCATGCAAAATTAAAAGTAATATGAGGGAGACTGCCCCATGCCATGTACTTTTGCACATGAGATCTGAGGCTGCAAAAGCACAAAAAATCTGAGGCATAAGCAGAAACGTGAAAGAAATGAGCAGAAATGAACAGCTTCATAGAGCTGTACAGGAGCTGCAAGTACTTAGCACACCCCTCCAGCAAGGCCCCAGAGACAGTCATCCTTTCATTGGGCTGATGACACGACTGCTTATGAAAGGTTTATTAATTTTCCAAGTACAAAACAGAAAGTGGCCACGTGAGAGAATACCATAGGTGATCATCTTGCCAAAAGGTTTTGATTCCAAACATGTGTCTCTAGGTCTCTAAAGTTGTGTGGACTTTATGGGGAGCCTTGTACAGCTGTAAGATCAGCACCAAGTCTCTTTCTCTTTCTTCCTCTCAGTTCCCTTTGTTTTATGTCATGCTCAGTGGTTGCCATTAAAATCTTTCCTATTGCTGCAGACCTTGCAATAATTCACTGTGACATTAAAGCTGGAGAATACTGTAATACTGCTAATTAGGCCAGAGGAAGAATGATGAAGATTTTTATAGTTATTGCTGTAGATGACTGCTGCAGATAGCAGCAGTCTTTCAGTTGCAATGAATTGTTAGGGCATATCCTACTTTCTGTTCCCTCTCCTAATATGAAAATTAACATTTTCATATTTAAGCTTGACATGAAGGAGTTTGATTTAAATGTGGGCTTATTTATCAGATAGTATAGTATTTATAAAATGTTCACAATTCTTTCATATGATCCTCTAAAAGAAATTCGGAGTTACAGGAAAAAACTACAAACGTTTTATTTAGTGTATTTTTCTTAAAACAAAATAGAATAATAATCTCTCAAGAGGGGTGATAGACTGAAAAGAAAAATCTAGGACAATATTAAAAGCCCTCAGCATTGGTCTCTTCTCAGTTTCAACTTTCAAAGCCAGATAATTCTTTATAGAGTCTGTTCTGACGATTGCCTCATATCCGGAGGGTAGCTGTGGGGCAAAAAGGATTTGCATACAGGGCAATGCTTATACTGAAAGCAGTTTTGAGAGGTGTGTCTGTTTTAGTGCCTTATTCCTAAATGTGCTAGATGAAAAGTGCTCTGAGATAGTATCTACTACTGTTATTTTCCAAATTAAAATCGATAGTAATTAAAAGAAACAATCAAGTTTTCCTTCTTTCAGTGACTAATTTTATTTGAGAAAATAATATTTTTTTTATTGCATTGTGATGCCACAGAAGTTCCTCAGCGGAGATGCTCTGTTTCAGCTGAAGAACAGGTGAAACAAAATGCTGTTCTTCAAGCCCAAATTTAACAGACCTTTGCCTGGTTTCATCTATGGGAAAGAGAGACCTTGGAAAGATTTAAAAAGCACCATGGAGGGGAATGTGATTGAAGAATAAATATTGTCTGGGTCCTCTTCATTCAGGGATGTGTATTAGAAGCAGGAGTGTGAAAGATGGTTTAGGGCCGTTTGCATGAGACCCTGAAAATTAGATAGAGACTGGTACTGCAGACAAAGTAGAGAAGGTGGGCAGAGAGTAATGTGGTAAGTCAACCACACATCTAAGTGCCGGGTTCTGCACACTGGCAAAAACAACCCCATGCAGCACTACAGGCTGGGGTCAGAGTGGCTGGAGAGCAGCCAGGCAGAAAGGGATCTGGAGGTACTGCTTGATAGTAGGCTTAAACATGAGGCAGTAGTGTGCCCAGGTGGCCAAGAAGGCCAATGGCCTCCTGGCCTGTATCAGAAATAGCGTGGCCAGCAGGAGCAGGGAAGTCATTGTGCCCCTGTACTCAGCACTGGTTAGGCCACACCTTGAGTCCTGTGTCCAGTTCTGGGCCCCTCAGTTTAGGAAAGATGTTGACTTGCTGGAACGTGTCCAGAGAAGGGCAACAAAGCTGGGGAGGGGTTTGGAACGCTTCTTTTTTTGTTGTTGTCTTTTTTTCATTTCTAGGGTTTTTTCTTCTACCCTTGCTTGTCAGTAATTGCTTTCTCATTTATTGTTCCCAAACATTATTAACAACCATTGAGTTTAATAAACAAAAAAGTCAATGTTAGTTTTTTAACAACAAGAGTTGAGAGAGACCACCACTGGTTTCTATCATTTCTGCCCATTCTGTTGAATGTTTTATTTCTGAATTGCCTTTATTTTGATTTTTTTTTTAGGACTGTTAATGTGGACAAATGATTGCAATGATGGAGGAAGATCCCAAAGTTTTTACAAAAGGATTTTTTTTTCCTGTGCCAATCCATGCTTTCCCTGAAGATAATGGAAGTTGCATGCACTCATCGAAGGCAGATTATATCCCCAAAGATTTCACTGGAAAATTTGACTATTTAACAGAGGGTTGTGTCAACATGCCCCAGTGAAAATACACTGTTAGTTCAGCTGCTCTGGTGCAAGAAAGTAGTTCTTTTCCAGAGGCTTTCTTGTCAGATGCCCATAGGACTTTGCTCGATTTACCATTTAAGATATCCACTGTGCTTGGCAGAAAATCTACACAACTGGCAAAATGTAATTAGATATTGAAGAAGTCTAGGTCTCCAGTCTCTTGCTTTTGTCTGAGGCATCTGAGTGAGAGCAATTGCTACATGGATTAAAAGCACTAGCAGAGAACCGAAGTCTGAATAGGGTCTGTGGTTGTGTATAAAACACACATTTATCTTTTTTCCATTATTATATAAAAAGTGACTTTTCTTCTGAGACTAGCAAGTGTACAGCAGTATATAAGATCTTGGAGAAATTAGTAGGGACTGGACATTCCTGGTTTTCATTTAGATAGAATAGAATAGAATAGAATAGAATAGAATAGAATAGAATAGAATAGAATAGAATAGAACAGAACAGAATAGAATAGAATAGACCAGGTTGTAAGAGACCTTCAAGATCATCACGTCCAACCCATCAACCAATCCAACCCACCTAAACAACTAAACCATGGCACCAAACACCCCATCAAGTCTCCTCCTGAACACCTCCAATGATGGTGACCCCACCACCTCCTTGGGCAGCCCATTCCAATGGGCAATCACTCTCTCTGTATAGAATTTCTTCCTAACATCCAGCCTAAGCCTCCCCTGGTGCAGCCTGGTCTGTGTCCTCTTGTTCTGGTGCTGGCTGCCTGGGAGAAGAAAACACCCTCTGCCTGTCTACAACCTCCCTTCAGGTAGTTGTAGAGAGCAATAAGGTCACTCCTGAGTCCTCTCCTTTCCAGGCTAAGCAATCCCAGCTCCCTCAGCCCCTCCTCATAGGGCTTGTGTTCCAAAATCCTCACCAACTTCGTTGCCCTTCTCTGGACACCTTCCAGCAATGTGTTTTGTTTGCTCAGTGTTCCCAAGGAGTTGCTGAATGATGTAGCAGAACTCGGCCATTGCTCTGAGTGCACCATGACTTTCTGTGAAGATGGGCATGTATGTGCTCTTTCACAAAGGTTATCTCTTTACCTTAATCTCTTACTTCATTTTGGAAGTCTGATTGTTGGCTGTTTGTTTTTTATTTGTTAGGGTTTTTTGGTTTTGTTTTGGTTTGGTTTTATTTTCAAAGCATTAAAAAGGTAGAGGTTGAAGGTCAAACAGTAAAAAGTGAAGAAAGAAAAAGAATTAATACAAACAAGGTTTTGTCATTTCCAAAGAGATTATTCTCCTTCTTTATTAAGTGTATTATAAATACACTATTTAGGTGAAATAGATTTTCTACACCTATTTAAGAATAATGAATAAATTGGAGTTGGAATAGAATAGAATAGAATAGAATAGAATAGAATAGAATAGAATAGAATAGAATAGAATAGAATAGAATAGAATAGAATAGAATAGGTTGGAAGAGACCTTTGAGATCATGGAGTCCAACCTATCACCCAACACTATCTAATCAACTAAACCATGGCACCAAGCGCCCCATCAAGTCTCTTCCTAAACACCTCCAGTGATGGTGACTCCACCACCTCCTTGGGCAGCCCATTCCAATGGTCAATCACTCTTTCTATGAAGAACTTCTTCCTAACATCCAGCCTAAATCTCCCCTGGCACAGCTTGAGACTGTGTCCTCTTGAATAGGTACAGCTAGGCTTTTTTTATTTCCATCTGAGATGTGCAGCAGCACTGTCCTGAAATCTTGTTGATAAATATTCAGCATTTACAAGAAAATTGATTCCTTTTCTGTTTCAGCAATGCTACCAGCACTTCGCTACGGAGCTGCTGCCACAGTAATGTGTGCTAATATTTAGCTTACTAGACACTAAGAGAAAAGCTAGCGTGTTCATGGGAACGGTGCTTCCTCAGACAAGTAATAATCAGGCTAAAGTTAATGTCATGCTGAAATCAGACTTTGACAGGGTTTGCAAATATCTTGAAAGGAATTGCTCATCTTTGAATGATGTAGATCAAAGCCCAACTGAAACGAGAAAACAAGCATGCTGCATGTCAGCTGTAGAAATTCGTGGATGAGAGCAGCATGTATAACCAGAGGTCACTGCTATCACCACTGGCAGCAACAGCCAGATAGGCTGGAATGATTGACTACTTCTAATCTTACTGCATAACCACAAAAACAAAAATGAAGTTTAAAAGGTCCATTACACATCCCCAGAGCCCCAGACTATATTTTTACAGCTTCAAGTCCAGTTTTTAATCTGCGCCAGATTTTTTTAGACATGTCTCTTCTCAGGAACTTCTGCCCAGTTTTTGCCGCTTGTGAGAAGACAATTAGTCCTAGCGAGGGACAGGGTGTGGGATGGTGGTTCTGTTCTCTCAAGCAGAGGGATAGTCTGCAAATCTTCATGAGTCTGCCACAGATACACATGTTCTGTAACTGGGAAAGTCATTAGCTCTCTGTATGCACTTATTTTTCCAATTCTGAAATGAGGTAATAGCTCATCTATAACTAACAGAAGACCTGATTCATTCATGTATTTCCAGTGCACTTTAGGATCTATGGGATGAATAGCTAGCACCAAGTAGGAAAAGAAGCAGATAGCCAACAGGAAAAAATATGGTCTGTGTGTAGTTATACTAACCCTCTGGATACTGTGCTTGTGAGGCAGCTAGTTAGTTATTTTAATGCTGTAGTGTCTCCATCTTTGAGGATTAGGAGGTTCTGAAAGGATAAAGCAAACTTTGCCATTCATTGGCACCTCTGCCACCATTGTGATAAAGTGAAGCCATCCTGTCATGTACATTACTTCTGCTTGCACTGTGGGTCTAAACTGACCTAAGGATAGAGAATTTCTTTCAGTGATGTTGGGTGGAGCTCCAAAAGCCTCTGTTAGATATATGCTTACTTCTTTGATGCATAGAGTGGCTGTGGCAGCCTAGCAGGCATGTAAGGCTGGGAATCCTATGCCAATGAAACCCAGTCAATATTGCAGTATGAGATAACAGACTGTAATGCTACTACCCCAAAATTTTACACAATTGATTTATTCAGACTTATAATAAAAGACCACTTCCAACATCTAAAACTTTATGTGAAGTTTGGTGTTTTTTTCAGTTGGGCTTTTTAAAGAAAGAGTATTTTTCCTTTGCCCTAGACTTCCCTTGCAGTAAGTATGGAAGTTATACAGAGAAAACTTTACCTTCTCAGAAAAAAACATAAATCACCTAAGAATCACAGATAGAGGAGCCTCTACTTCCCCCTCCACCCCTTTTTTTTTTGGTCTTTTCCAGTCTCTGCAAGCCATTTCTTAGTTCTCTATCTTATAATGAGCCCTATGGGGGTACAGGTGATGGGTACTTCCGTTTGGGCACGTTCAAAGGCAGAAGATCTTCCTGGAGCTTACCAGGTTCCAAATTGAATCCCCTGAAGCATAGCTCATGTAGTGTGATGTGATGAGACACTGAGTGCCTGTATTATTACAAAGCTATGCTTTCACACTCCATCAGGGCTTAGAGCCTAAAAGGAGCAGAACCTCCATGAAGGCCTTCAATCCAGATAGACATGGGACCCATGCTCGAAGAAGTGATATGGATATCCAAAGCCACATACTCAGTTACAGAGACTGTGACAGGCACAGAATCCATCCTCTCCTTCTGCCTCCAAGATCAAAAACCTGCATTTAAAATTTTGCCTAGTACTTTTTATCAGATACAGAGCCCACAGTGCTTAATATCAGGTGGTCTTGGAAAGAAGTTAACAGACCACGTCTTAGGAGTTCAGTGCCAGATCTTGAGAAGGCCGAATTTGTATCCCCTTGCAGATCACGCTAATTTTTAGTGTTCTTGAGAGGGAGGAAAAAAAAAAAAGAAACAACAAAAGCAAACAAACCCCAAACCAAACAAAAAACCAAAACCCCAAACAACTAAAAAACTTAAAATAACTGCATGATATAATATTCCATTTCATCTTACTTAATAAAACATTTCTATACATGTCTTTTACCCTTGTAAAAATGAGCAGATGTTGTGAGGCAGACTCATGCCGTAATTACATGGATGTAGATCAAGAGACACCTTTGAACTCATTGTTTATCTGCAGTGTTCTTGCTCTTTCATGTGGTGCTTCATAAAAAATTATTTGCAACTGTGAGAGCTGCAAGTAGTTTATGGGAAGCTTAAGGGAGGGAAATAGTAACTGAGAAAGCAAATGCAGTTGATTTTTTGTTTACACTCATAAACTAGGGTAAGACTTCAGCTCCATCCCTTTTGATTGAACAAACCAAATTTGATTCTGAAATAAGGGATAATATAAAGATCTGGAATAAAACTAATAAAAAGGAGAAAAGTGGCAATGTAGCAGAATCAAAGGCCATAATGAAGATGAAATAACTTCAAACAAGCTTTATGCTATGCTGTGGTATCCAGGAAACTTAGTTTTATTTATTATTACACTGAAACCCACAGCATTTCTGAGTTGTCACTGAATGTTGCCCATGGTTAGGGTGTTTTTAAGTTTTTTTTTCACTAATTTATACCTGCTAGGACAGTACCATAACAGGAGACTTAAAGCTTTTGTGTATATTATGCTTCTTGTCCAGCTCAGGAGAGCATTGCAAATATCTTTGTTTTACCTATGCTATGTTTCTGAAGCCTGAAGGACTACTTGGTTATAACTATGCCAGAAAAATGTGTTCCAGTACATATATACCTTCTCTGCATTTTATCTGTAATAGAAAATGATTGCAGACTGACAGACACTGACCTCCAGCAGATAATTATCTGATAAAATTGATACTTCACTTCAAAATGCCTAAAAAATCACAATGTCAGACAGATGTTTATTCTAAAAGCGTTCTGGAGAACTTCCCCTTGATCCTAGATCAGTTCATTGTCAAATTCCTTAAAGGACACATAATTTATAAATGATATGAGCTGCCGATGTATAATTCATGTGGAGCATAAAATGAGGTTTAAAACATTTGTATTGAAAAAGTAAGATAATCCCATATTAAATCATATTTATGGCCTGATTTTAAAGTACAGATTCCTTCTGACTGAAGTTTAGCACTTCTTGGGTTTGGTTTTTTTGGGTTTTATTTAACTTTTTAAAAAATAAAAGTAACCATGACAATGATGTTGGCAGACAAATGGGCTCTCTAAAAAAAAACCCACCACACCCTTGTGTTGATCTGTCATGCTATTTTCCATTAGCTACCCCTACACTTTCTGCAAATTGCTTTCAGCCGTATTTTTACTCCATGTTTTGGGAAGTGCAAAGAGCAATATAAACTGCAGATTTCACCATTACTGTTTTGACATCGCAAGCTCAAGGTTAATGGAATTTCTTTGTGGATAAAGAAGAAAAATAACTACATCTTAAGTTAAATCACCTTGTGGGTTTAGGCAAACGATGCCATTATACAAGGGAAAATAAATAAATAAATACGGGATTTAATATTCTGGATATATTTCATGATTCATTTATTTTTTTCATCCTTGTTAAGGTCTAAACATTCTTCCTCAAAGTCTGATTTTCCTTACTGCATGAAACCAATGTTGCTGTTATCATTTCTTTGCCAACATCTTTTAATGTATTTAAGAAGAGCATTAAAGCCGCTTGATATGATTATTGCTTTCTAACTGTTCCAGCGCTAGCGTTGATCTCGTCGTGTAACTTTTTCCAACTGAAATAGAAAGTAGAAGTTGACATAGAGCATCTGATTCAAATGAATTGCAAATTTGCTCCTGGAGGCCCCTTTTTAGTAAAACATAAGGAATCACCAGCATCTAAGTTCATAAATGGCCTTAACTATTTAAAAGCCATGTCTTTAATTGCACCTTTGAAGATCTGACAAGCATTTACTATTATGACATTGAACAGTGTTTTTGCATTACTCTCTGAGATTTATTTTCTTTGAAGTGTTAGCTAGAGTTATGCTGGCTTTCCTTTAATAATGAAGAAAAATTGCTGGAGTAATTATTTCCATATAATGCACGATGGACTTTTCTTTCCACTTTGCCTTAGTGATATGAATTGTCCTAAAGTTTACTTTTATAGTTCATGTGCCTTAGAAAGTAATAGTCATAAGTGAAAACAGACAAGCTTTCAGAAAGATTAATTGCTCCAAAAACATATCTTACCTGACAAAATTCTGGTGCAATTACTCTGTCCCTCTCTAGGTTAGCTGATGCTAGCACTGTATAGAAGTGGATACAGAATGCTGTCACATTGCTGGCACACAGCTTTCAAGGCAAGGGAAAAGTAAGGCTGCTACTGAAACTCCAAAACTCACAACACACTTCCCTTAGTGCAGGAAGAATTTTGCTCTTAAAAAAACCCCACAAAATTAAAAAAAAATTCCAGTAACTTTCCTTCTGGTTTTCCCCTCACTTTGCTGTGTTATAAATCTTGCTTTTCCTGATTATACAGCTTTTTGTCATATTCTGCCTTTATACACCGTGCTGCTTTGCTTTTCTCCTCCAGACAGCTTTCCACTCTTTTTCCATTGGGATATGAAATTGCTTTTCTTTCTTGTCCCAAGAGCAGCTTTTGTTTCTGGCATTCCTTTTTTTAAGAAGGGACTCATCAAGGCTTGCAAAGGATAGAAAAGGGTATGTTGAAAATAGACAGTACTGAGTATATTTCTATGGGAAAGAGTCACTGCAGCTAAGTGAAGGCCCAGTCAGAGGGCAGCTGTGGGGCATCCTTCTGAACATGCCCAATCTTGCATGCTTAGCCCAAAGCTGGAAGTGCTAAAGAAGTTTGGGTTTGGTAAAAGTGGTAGAAGGAAAACTATGGTGCTTTGAAAGCCCACATAAGCCTGCTTTTAACCAACTCTCAAGATGGAGTTTAGGAGACCTGGGAACCAGGAAACTTCTGTTTTCTGAGGGGGTGGTGTGAGAAAGCATGTCTCTGCTTCTTCAGAAGTACAGTGGAGACACCTGAGGAAACTACTTTGGGAGGAGCCTTTATAAAGCATCAGTCCCTGACACAGAGAGAGATGAAACAGATTCCAGTTAATTCTGCAAAGTTTTCTTTCCAGTGAAGAATCAGGATGCCCCCTCCAGGTTTCTGTGCTGTGCTTTAGTGATATCACAGAAGTCCCTTTTCAAATATCTACAGAAATGCATACATCATGTGATGCAGTGTTATAAGAACTTCACAGAAGTTAAGTTTTATGGTCACCTCTTCATTAAACAGAAAACTTGGCTGTTTATTGTCAGAGTGGGCACAGAGGCTTTATCAATGCTGCCAGGAATAAATCATAGATAGTAGTAAAAATAATATTAGTCCTATATTGTTTGCATCACTACCAAGAGGTAACACATCCAGTTGGCTTTTATGGTACATGCCTCCAGAATTCAGTCTAAAGGAAAATATCTCAGGAAAGACTTCATGAGCAGAAAAAAAGACCACACTGGATGAAGTGAAGTAAAAAACATTGTCTTGCTTAAGTATTCATTACTTGAATAAGCGCGTGTTTGAAAGAGACAAACCAGCAGAAGATGGGCAAGTAACAATTCTTTTCAATACAGGTTAGAATCTGCTTATGGTTTATACTTCTTGGAGTAGCTTAAATGAGCAAGGACTGTATCTTCCTCATTATATGCCTTTGTAATTTTTCTCCACTTCCTCCTTTGAGTCTAACAAGCCCTCAGTGTCGTTTAGTAGTCCCTATTTATATAGCAAGGAAATTTGTTTGCCAAATTCTCTTAAGAGCTGATTAAAGTGAAGGAATTTCAAGAAAAAAGGAATGGGTAACAATATTAACATAAAAATAACCTTCTTTACAGCAATCTTTATAATAATAAGGGTTGGAAATTGCAGATAAAACGTATTGATAGTACAGGACCTGGGCTAAATCCAAACCAATATCATCTGCTGCTGCTACACAAGTACAAGCAAAGAAGGCTGCAATGGTCAACCTACACCATGTTTACAAAGAAATTACTTAAATTACTTTGAATTTCTTCTTTTCTGTTCTCACCTCCAAGATGTGTGTTGGTAGAGGCCTGTGTATCTTCTTTTTTTATTTATTTATATTTTTAAATTTTTATTGCCCCAATAAGACTTTATTTCAGTATTCATAGACTTCATATTCCCATAATTGATAACAGATTGATTTGAGCTGAGTTGCATCCTTCTTTATTCTCCCAAAATCACATGTAGCAGGATATTTGCTTAGTAGCTTTAACTATTACTTTCATAATTTAAGGCCTGGATTATCCCAAATTTATCTGTGCCCAGAAAAAGATGTGTCTGTGAAGCTTCTGATTCTGTCTCTGGATAGACCAACAACACCATCATGCTTGCCCCCTTCCTGTGATTTCTCCTCTTTCTCCTCTTCCTTCTTCTCCTCCTTGCACTAGGATCTGGAGGCCAGTGAAGGTGGAAGAGGAAGACAGAGAGGAAGCCTTGGGGAAAAGATGCATACAGTTTAGTGCAAAGACTAGCCTGCCTTTTCACCCAACACAACAGGTGCCAGTACAGGTTAGGGACTGCTCTGCTGGAAAGCAGCTCCGTGGAGAAAGACCTTGGAGTCCCAGTGGACAGCAAGTTCTCCATGGGACAACAATGAGCCCTTGTGGCCAACAGAGCCAGTGGTATCCTGGGGTGCATAAAAAAAACAGTGTCCAGCAGGTCTAGGGAGGTTCTTCTACCTCCCTGGTGAGACCACAACTGGAATACTGTGTCCAGTTTTGGGCTCCTGATTCAAGAGAGACAGAGACCTCCTTGAGAAAATCCAACAGAGAGCTATGAGGATGATTAGGGGACTTGAGCATCTCCCTATGAAGAGAGACTGAGATCCCTGAGGCTCTTTAGTCTTGAGAAGAGAAGACTGAGAGGGGATCTCATCAGTGTGTATAAACATCTGAGGTGTGGGTGTCAATTGGACGGGGGCAATCTCTTTTCAGTGGTGTGCACTTACAAGACGAGAAACAACAAGTTCAATCTTGAACATAGAAGATTTCACCTCAACATGAGGAGAAACTTCTTTACAGTGAGGATGACAGAGCACTGGAACAAGCTGCCCAGAGAGGTTGTGGAGTCTCCTTCTCTGGAAATTTTCAAAACCCACCTGAATGCATTCCTGTGTAGACTACCCTGGGTGATCCTGCTTTGGCAGGGAGCTTGGACTTGATGATCTCTTGAGGTTCCTTCCAACCTCTAATGTAATGTGATACTGTGATACTGCGATACTGCGAAAAGTGAGGAGGAGAGTAACACACAAAATTCAGGGTTGAGATAAAGAGATAAGAGTTTACTATAACATGAGATATCCTGCACATCACATTATTACCTTAGCTAATAATCTAATTAATCTAATAATCTAATAGTACAATGCAGGTCTAATAATCAAATAACAATGCAATGCATGATTAACTTAGCGTAGCCTATTTGCAGAAGCAGCAGAGTGAAATACAGGAAAAGCAGAGAGTAAAACAGAAGGCCAAAACCAGCAGCTACCCAACTGCTACTCTTTCCAACTCCATGCCTGCAGAAAAAAAAAGACCACACCCAAGAAGCTGGAACCAAGAAGCAGCAACCGGAACAGGAAGCCTCCTATGTTGCAATCTAAACTCCAAGCCCCATAATATTTTGCTCCAGTTAGCACTGTCATTTTTGAAGCTGGCATGAGTGTGGCATGGCATGAATAACAGCAGCAGGTTCAACTCAATCCATGACAGATGGCTTTTTTCAGGATACTAAGACAGTTCCTTAATTTAACTGATGAAATGGGAGCTGAACTCATAAAGTTAAACTTTTAGCATATGTGAATTAACAGTCTTTTCCCCCTTTCCTTGTATGTCTGGGCTCTTAAAATTCTAATCTTCATGTATCATATATCCATGCAGTGTGTGCTGTTACAGGGACAGACCATTTTGGTTTTTATTCTCTACCCTGATTATTTTGGGGGTGTTTATCTCACACGTTCCTTTGGAGCTTCTGCAAGCAATACAAAATTGCTTTCTGTTAAAATTGAAACAAAATGTGTATGAAGGGGGTGTAATCTGAGCACAATGCATTGTTCCAGGCAGCAGCAATGAAAAAGCGACCTATCGTTTACTGCAGCATAATGTAAGTGGCTAGTGCCTGTAGTATCCATTGAGTTTGTAGTTATTCAAGTAGTGTCAAGAACACTTTATCTGAAAACAAATTTGAAAGGCAAAAGAGGAGAGTGAGAATGAATAAAAGACTTTGGAGAGGGAGGGAAAAGGCTGACAAGAGCTAAGGCAGGGAAATGGGAGCTGAGGATGTACACAAAGGGAAAAGAGGCAGAAGAAGATGGCTGACAAGGAAAAGAAAGAAGAAATAACAGAATTTATATATATGTGTGTGTGTGTGTGTGTGTGAATGTTTTAAATAGCTATTGACATATCATGTTCAATTCTGATGCTGTAGTCTGCATGTAAACAGAAGCAGGGGTGGTGGAGCCACCATCCCTGGAGGTGTTCAAGAGGGGATTGGATGTGGCACTTGGTGCCACGGTTTAGTAATCATGTGGTCTTGGGTGACAGGTTGACTCGATGATCTTTGAGGTCTTTTCCAGCCTTATTGATTCTATGATTCTATGATTAATCCAAATTGAGAATGGTGCAATGAACACCTAAAAATGTCAGCTAATACATACTTTTGAGATAAATTTGCAAAATGCAAAATTTTTGCATAGAAAAAGTGAGGTGAGGCAAGGTTTATTAGCATTCATTTGAAATAATTAGTAAGGAATCTCTCTATATTTTTGAGAGATTTTTATTTCAAGATGACAAATCCTTCTCCCAGTGTATTGTCCTCCCCCTAATACCACTTCCTTATTTCACTCATTCCCTTCTAGATTTTTGACACTGTCTCACAGGATGTTGTTTCTTCTTTGCTTCTGACAGCTAGTTTCAGTGGAGGATCCCAGGCAATTAATTCAACAGGCTTATTAGTTCCTATTCTAACTAGAACTAACTTTGCGTGTTGTGAACTAGCAGACAGACATGTCCATCAGGGCATGCAAGTGAAGTTTAGAATTCTCTCCTGAATAGATGTGGCTTCAGTGAAAAAGTCCTGAAGGTGAAAAAAAATGTGAAAGTATTACAGGGTTTGTTACAAATAGTGGCAGGGAGCCCCTGCTGAACTGGCAGTCACTGATACTCTTTTTGCCCCATGAACCCTATTTTAAATGTTTTATATGAGACAAGTCCTGTATCCATGTTCTCTGCTTTCCTAGTTATGGGAACTTGTTCTTGAGGTGATGATTTTAGAGCTCTTTGTACATATTGGTCATCAATTCAACTGATCAGAAAATAAACATGCATGTGTACTCTTTCCTGTTGTATTCTAGGAGAGTTTTAGTCCAGAATATGTTGGTGTAATCTAATTTTATCTGTGAGATTACATTGAAAATCCTCTCTCCTCTATTGTTGGTGTCACCGGTTATCAATCATTTAGAATGGAATGGAATGGAATGGAATGGAATGGAATGGAATGGAATGGAATGGAATGGAATGGAATGGAATGGAATTGAATTGAATGGAATGGAATTGAATTGAATTGAATTGAATTGAATTGAATTGAATTGAATTGAATTGACCAGGTTGGAAAAGACCTTCGAGATCATTGAATCCAACCTATCACCCAACACCATCTAATCAACTAAACCATGGCACTAAGTGCCTCATCCAGTCTACTCTTAAACACCTCCAGTGATGTGACTCCACCACCTCGCTGGACCAAGCAAGTAGTTACTTAAAATATGGAAGTTAACTAATTTTATATTTTTTGTACATTTTGTCCTAACTCTATCCTTTTGTAAGATGGCAAGGAGGATTTACACCTGTACTACATCCTGAAAATCAGTCTTGTGCATAATCTCCTATAGAAAATATGTATCCTTTTGACCACCAGGTTTAGAATCCCCCGGCATTCTAGGACTTAAATTATTTATAGGTATCCTGCCAAACATTAATCTTTTACTCAGGATTGTATCACAGTATCACAGTATCACCAAGGATGGAAGAGACCTCAAAGATCATCGAGTCCAACCGGTCACCACAGACCATGAGATGTAGAAGCTAACAAATAATTGCTGTAGCTGCTGTTAAAATACATAAGCCTTCCAAAAGACACATTTCTTCAAGTAAATTAAGGCTTTTGTGCAGATTTGCATAACAATGCATTGTAGCACCCATCTGTATCCTTAGGTCTGTGAGCAATGGTTAGCAAAGACCTAACTAGGTGTTTTTATCAGGTGATGTGCCTTGGGATTTACATTGGGGGTTGCAAGTATTTTTTACCATTCCTGCAAAGCAAAGATCATATGGTGATGGGTCATGAGAATCTTGTTTTGCAGGGCTAGAAGTAGAAATAAGTAGCCAGTTCATGAAACAGTCGTATAAGTTCTTGATCAGTTGCTAAAGGAAGAGACTTGCCAGGAAGAGACTGGATGGGGTGCTCAGTGCCGTAGTTTAGTTGATTAGATAGTGTTGGATGATAGGTTGGAGTTGGTGATCTCAAAGGTCTCTTCCAACCTGGTTAATTCTATTCTATTCTATTCTATTCTATTCTATTCTATTCTATTCTATTCTATTCTATTCTATCCTATCCTATCCTAGTCTAGTCTAGTCTAGTCTAGTCTAGTCTAGACTGTCCATGGCAAGAAAAAGACCTTGTCTTGGCTCTACTGGATAAGTTGATTACTTTTTTTAACTAATTTTATTTTGGCTGTCTTTTGTGATCATTTAAAACCTCAGGAAGAATAATAAAAGTAAAGGAAAGAGTATCTGTTACCTGAAAGTTATCCCTAGAAATGCAGTTTAGCTAAAATAATTGAGTGAATTCCAGGACTGAGATTCAGAGACAGAAGCAATTGACCCTCATTTGTGCATGTAAAACTTAAGGGTTTAGGGGGTTGGTTTTGTTGGGGTTTTTTGCTCCTTAATGGATGCACATTCTGTAAAATGCCAGCTTTACAAAGGAAAATGTAGGTAATTATATCTTTAGAGCTTCTCTAAGTTTTTTCTAGGTTTGGTCTGTATGTCAGAAATAATTTTGATGAATGGGAGCAAGTTAGATTGCTTTATTTCCTTGCCAGTGCTCCTTCTGGGGCTTACCTACATATTCCAATGCTGCCTCAGCCTGCTGCAAACTGAACACGAACTTGTAGATCCAATACATTGGAGTATATCAGCTTTTAACCTTCTTTCTGGGTCTGTGTTTAATACTCAAGGAAAAGAAGAAACTGATTCTACAATTGCCTTTTGTTGTTTTGTTTTGAATTTTTTTTTCTAAGATTAGGATTTGAAGCTCCTCTTCATTTTTAGAATTTGAGAACTCTTTAGTGGGCAGAGTGAGTCTAAATGAAGCAATAAAATCAGAGGGTTACTGGCATTAGGCATGGAGATTGAGATTTTTCAGATCAACTTAGGCAACAGAGGTATACAGCCCCTGTAAAATGTAATGGAAGTCATGTAGTGGCAGCTCTCTCACAGTTTTGAAAGTCTCTGTTGTAGTGACTTTGTGACAGCATTTTGAACCAGTTTTGCAATACTTTTGTATCCTTTCCCTGTGCAGACTTTTACTTTGCAAGTTTTGGTTGGTTTCAACTATTCCATAGCCTTCTAAAGTCAGAGTCAGGATTAAAATTATGTAATTTCTGAAATACTGTGGCTTTAATATAGCACAGTGGGGTGGAACACAGAACAAGGTCATGGCTTGGATTAACCATGATTTTGATAGATTAAGTGTTTTTGAGCAGTCTGAGCCTCTCTGGAATGGATACTACAGAAACTGTCTGGGGTTTGGAATAGGTCATTTTTTTCTACAACTTTCTTTCTGGTCTGCTTTTTCCTGTCATTTTCTCCTTAGTATCAGAGAAGACTACCTGACTTGTTTGTGTAAACCTGATGATAGAATTTGGGCAAACGGGAAGGTAAGGAAATCACTGTGTTCTTAATTCTAGGAGAAAGGTGAATATAATCCATATTTCAAGCAAGACTGTCTTTAATAACTGTTCTACAGAGGCAAAGGATGTTGTCCAGACAGAAAGCAACATTCACAAAGAACCAGAAAGTGGATAAAGTATATTCAGTCCTTTCAGACTTATTTGTGCAAAAGCTAGCTTAAATGGAAAACAGAAACTACATATTACCGTATAATTTTTTAATGGTCATAGTTTAGCCAACTCCCTAAGGACAAAATACTTAAAGAAAATAATCAACTAAAGAAATAAAATGGAGAAAGAAAATAGTCTCAAGCGCTCTTTAAAGCAATCTTGAAGACTATCCAGAAAGTACATCTGTTGTTGGATGATGGAAAACTAGATGATAAGCAAGCAAATAGCTTTGCCACTGGCATGAAAAAGTACATTTTCAGATAGTCGAGATAAAGTTGTGAAACATAATAGTGCTTACCTCTTGCATCTGCAGAACTCAGTGCTTTACAGGATAAAAGAAAGAACAACCAAAATTCTTTTTAAGACAGAGAAAGCCAGTGCAGAGGCACAACTTATGCAAGGTTGTGTATGGCTTAAAATGGTGTCTTGTTTGATGGGTCATATATTTCACAGAATCACACAATCACCAAGGCTGGAAGAGACCTCAAAGATCGTCAAGTCCAACCTGTCACCATAGACCTCACGACTACTAAACCATGGCACCAAGTATCACATTATCACAGTATCGCCCAGGTTGGAAGAGACCTCAAAGGTCATCGAGTCCAACCTGTCACCACAGACCTCATGACTAGACCATGGCACCAAGTGCCACGTCCAATCCCCTCTTGAACACCTCCAGGGATGGTGACTCCACCACCTCCCTGGGCAGCACATTCCAATTGCTAACGACTCTCTCTGTGAAGACTCACCTCGAGCCTAAACTTCCCCTGGCACAGCTTGAGACTGTGTCCTCTCGTTCTGGTGCTGGTTGCTGGGAGAAGAGACCAACCCCCTCCTGGCTACAACCTTCCTTCAGGTAGTTGTAGAGAGCAATGAGGTCTCCCCTGAGCCTCCTCTTCAATCCCAGCTCCTTCAGCCTCTCCTCGTATTCTCCAATTTTTTAACAATTAGAGGACTCATGGACAGAGAATGAACAACTGTTTTGCCTTCTTCCATCATGTAGCTGTGCAAAATTATTAGGAGTAAAATGGAACAGAGCTGGTATTACCTGATTAGTAGTTTTCAGTTGTATAGAAACAGCCCAATACCTGTTTACATTCTTTTAGCACAGTGACAGTAAGATTAGTTCAATGTGTGAGTGGTGGATATTTAAAGCTGGGAATTCAGACAGTGGAAGGAGTCTTGGGAGGCAAAGTGTTAGTATGGCTGTGTGTGTGATACTGTCCCAGCCTATTGTCTCAGAGGATAACTAAAGAAGAAGATGCATGAAGAGAGTAATATTGACAGGGTCTGTATGTGCCCAAGCAGCCCAACTCTTACAGCAGTTTAGTTACTGGAAGTAGAATTCTTGAAGTCCAGATTGGCATTTACACACTTTTGGACTTTCGCTGTGAAACCACTTATGCAAGCCCTTTAGTCTTGTCTTAGGACAGGGGGTGCGGAACAAGGATGAACTTTGAGTCTTCCCATCCAGTGTTTATTTTTAGAGGTCAGATGAGACATTAGTGCAGCATTTGTAAATATTGGCAAAACAGGCATCACAACCTGATCCAGGGTCAGGACATATTTGGGTTAATATCACTGGGGCACACACAGTTCAAATACCTTTACTCTGATTTAGTGCTGTTATGGACCTGTACCTAAGTACAAGTCAGTCTTAGGCACCAGCCTTATCGTTCCTGTCATACTGAGTTGGTGTTTGCTGCATTTACTGGGAATGGGAGGTGAGTGAGTTGCATTTCAGTAACACCTGTTTAATATGCAGACATACATAGTTAATTGAAAAGGCCAAAATGTTGCATGTCAAGGTTTAATTCTCTACTATACAATAACATTTCTAGACAGCTTGCCAAAAATCACAGAGGAATAAGAACTGTAAAGCTCCTCTAGTCAACAGTTCAGATTTGGAGTCACAATGCCAAGAGTCTGCTGAGTGTTAAGGCTTCCTGTGAGATGATGCACTCAGCAACCATTGTCTTTAGTTTCTTACTTCAACCAGTCTTTTGTAACTGCCTTTGGAGAGAGAAAAATATATGACTAGGATTTTCCTGACTCATAATGTAGTTTCAATTTATAGCCTACCCAACTGATAGAAATGGAAGAATCCAGATTTAGACACTTTCTTCTCTGTATCCATTTTATCTCCTAGACCTCTGAAAGTGCAAATGTATCTGTCAGTGGTGATTATCTGATCAGTCATTTTGAAGATGATCCTTTATATCATTCACTGAACTAAGTCTAGATCCTGGTCTCCTGGAGGAATGTCTTCTGCACTGGTCAAGGATAGACTTCCTTTTTGCTTTTGCATTAGGTGTTCCTGTGTTTCAGACAGAGATGAACAGCAAATATTAAGAGTATAAGTGAAAATTATTGAAGTATGTGCAGTGAGTATCAGGTATTTCTATGCACACATTATAAAAGAAATCTGAATGCATCAGACCTGTTGAAGGTGGTTTAACTATGCAGAGACATAATGTGCTTACAGGTAAGGAAATATCTGAACCAGATTTAAAGATTTAGTTGCAGAGCTGCCAAACAGAAAGGGACCTGGGGGTACTGATTGACAGCTGGCTGAACATGAGCCAGCAGTGTGCCCAGGTGGCCAAGAAAGCCAATGGTATCCTGGCCTGCATCAAGAATAGTGTGGCCAGCAGGAGCAGGGAAGTCATTGTGCCCCTGTACTCTGCACTGACTAGACCACACCTTGAGTCCTGTGTCCAGTTCTGGGCCCCTCAATTTAAGAACACTGAGACCCTCGAATGTGTCCAGAGAAGGGCAATGAGGCTGGGGAGAGGCCTCGAGCACAAGCCCTACAAGGAGTGGCTGAGGGAGCTGTGGTTACTGAACCAGGAGAAGAGGAGGCTCAGGGGAGACCTTATTGCTGTCTACAACTACCTGAAGGAAGGTTGTAGCCAGGTGGGGGTTGGTCTCTTCTCCCAGGCAACTACCAACAGAATAAGAGGACAGTGTCTCAAGATGTGCCAGGGGAAGTTTAGGCTCGAGGTGAGCCTTCACAGAAAGAGTCATTAGCCATTGGAATGGGCTGCCCAGGGAGGTGGTGGAGTCACCATCCCTGGCGTTGTTCAAGAGGGGATTGGATGTGGCACTTGGTGCAGTGGTTTAGTAGTCGTGAGGTCTGTGGTGACAGGTTGGACTTGATGATCTTTGAGGTCTTTTCCAGCCTTATTGGTTCTATGATTCTATGATAAGGATAACGACCTCACATTAAGAATCTTTAGCTGTTGGGTTTTTTTCTCCTCCACAGGTGAATTTTCTGGGTAAATATATCTCCAAAAAGTCAGATCCCTTCACAAGTCACATAGGTAACATAAGTGCCTACTTGTGACAATACTTGTCTATTCTCCTAATACTATTTTTAATTATTTGCTCTCTAGTAGCACATCTTGGTAATTTAAAGGAGGGAAGGTTTATATTCAGGAATGTATACAATTTGTGAGTGCAGAGACCTATGTTTTCAAAATTGCCTGGAAGGCGATGATAGAGAAAAATTATTGTGTGGACTTAGAGTTTCACTTAGTGATTGTAAATTTATGGTTTGAAAATGGAATGCTATGGTATAATCAGACCTGCCAGTCAGCTTAAACTGTGCTAGGTAAAAATCTCACAATTTAAAATATTCCTCCTTTATGGACAGGCTCATGTGACAAAAACATAAAAGCAAATCAGAACCCCCAAAACTCACAACCCTCCCAAATCCCTAACAAGTTAATAGGAGTTAACCAAAGAAACCTATATTCATATCATGTTTACAGTCTGGATGAGTGCTCAAAACCATCATAGTGTACTACTGTTTGTCATGTAAAGCTTGAAGGTTTCTGCTCAGTTTGGGATTTGTAAAGATATTTTAGAGAGTGGAGATCTTATGTACATGTGTATCTCCCCGAAGAACATGACACCCAGCTAACAGCTCTATTACAAGGATTTTGTATGTCTGTATTTTTTAATGAGGCAGACATGAAACAGATAGAAAATTGCAGTCTTGTAATTTTTGAGGAGCAGTGAAAAATACAGAGGGTGGTATGAGAACAGGAGGTTGCAGCAACAGAGTTCTTTGCCTAGAAAGGTTACATATATGTAATTTCTGCTTTGTACCAACCTCATCAGTTTCAGGTTTGGTGTTTTAGGCCAATAAGGCAGGTGAGTTTCCAAAGAAAATGAGGACATGACCAAGGCTCACCCTGATGTGTCAAGGTAGAATCAGAGAAACAAGCAGGTTGGAAAAGACCTCAGATATCATCAAGTCCAACCTATTACCTAATCCCTAACACCTCTTGTCAATTAAACCATGGCTCCAAGTGCCACATCCAAGCCTTTCTTGAACACCTCCAGGGACAGGGACGCCACCACCTCCCTGAGCAGCACATTCCAACGAATACACCTGCAACTGAGACTAGTTTCCTGCTCATGCTGTGTGCCAAACTTCCTGCATGGAACTGGGCTTCATGACCTGCCTTCAGGTGCTCCCACTCAGCGTGGGCACAGGAGAATTCCACTGCTGACACTCCAGCGTGAACCCAGGGCATCCTCAATATAGGGAAGCTCATAAGGCCCACAGCTGCAGTGTACCTCTCTTGTCCTGACTGCCTATTGTCAGAGCCAGAGGGATGAGTATTCACTATTTTGAATACTGTGCTGACATACATTGAATGGAAGCAATCCTCTCAATCATTAGCATTGGTATATATGAAATAACATGTACTGTTGAACTGGAGAACATATTTCTGGAGTCCATGGACCAAATGTCTAGCATGCAGGGAGGTATGGATTTAGGTCTACTCACCTTTGATAAATGTTCATGTGCTAAAGAGCACAAATAAAGATGTGTTAAATTGATGACACCAAAGTTATAAAGTGACCAACATTACATCAAATTACTTCTTTTCTTTTCTATACATGTTTAAGGACCTAGGTAATTCAAAGTGTTTGTTCTGTCCACACAGTTGTATAAAAAGCCACATTTCAGGCAAAATAAAAAAAACCAAAACCAACCAGACCCATAGTCTTGCCTGTCTCCCCTATCCCAGCCCCTGCACTGAAACTGCAGCAGTCCAGCTCTGGAAGAAATATGTATCTGAGGAACAATATTCAGACTGAACTAAATGACCACTAATTTAAATACCCTCTGTGTCATTCTGGGGACTGAATCTTTCTTAAGAGCAGCTACACTGGAGATGATAGCATGGATTATGTGACCATAAAATCAGTGTAAATGGGATCAGAAGCAGATCCATTAACTCAAATTAGGGAGTGTAGCATGATCTTATTTCATTGCACTGTACACAGGCGGTACGGCTGTTATTCCAAGTGACAGACCTTTGTTTTCCAGCACTTAATTTGCACATAGAATTAATGATAATGCATCCAAGAGACGACATTGCTAACACACAGCATTATCATAGCTCACTCTATCCCCAGCTTCTGCTCTGAAAATGATTCCAGAAAGGGAAAGAAATGGCATTTTCCGCCTTCTATAGTGAGACATTTCAGCCCACTGTGTTGAAAATAGAGATTATTATTTACTTTTCACAGTAGAGTGAACCATTTTCAGTGGATTGCACATTTCTAGTGGGGTATAACATTTGCTTCTACTGGAAGCAGGAAAATTCTGTAAGAAAGATTTTTGCCTGTCTTTTAAACCTTTCATTAGCTTACTAACCCTCAAGGTTTAATAGCTGGTAGACATCTGTAGGCAAAAGTAAGAGAAACGAGTCCATCAAGGAACTGTATCATGCTTCCAACATGTGGCAACATGAGTGCCTCTTCACCATCTGTTATTTTTGTGAGGATTTTATTATGTAAGTTACAGTACACACTGTGCTCTAAACAAAGGAAAATTATTCCCCTTACAGCATGTTGAGACTGCCAGGCTTCTGTGTCAGACCCGAAAAACAAATAATGAAAGCAACAGAGAAGTGACAGACAGAATATCTTGGGTTTTTCTACTTGTCCTCCCAAAAAGGATCAAGTATCTTTAGGATATAATTTTTCCCCCTACATGCACTATGATGCACTATGATGCACTATGATGCATAAAGACAGGTAATTAATGAAACATCCCAAAGCAGACAGATGAAATTAAATCACAGTGAGGTTCGAAGGCTTAAATTAGATTGAAAAGGCAATCCTGCCGAACTGTGGTGTCCTAAAACTCTCTGGTCTCACAGAGAGCCAAAACCACGAAGCAGGGCCCTAAATCTTCTGCAACAGACAGAAAGTGTCATTGTGGGATAGAATTGAAAGTACATATTCTGCCCTACATCCTGGCTCAAAATTTTCCAGCAAATTACCAATTTAAATTGAAATGTAATTATCTTAACTGGCATATTTTTGGCAGCTGTGGTGGAAAAAAACAAATCCCTATGGTACACTGGATTAAATCAAAACCTATAGGAGTTCTAACAATAGCTCTTAATCAAAGTCTGCAAAGACAAAGGTTTTCAGCTAATCTATGCCAAGCCACGTTGGGCAGTATGGCATTGCCTAGAGCATCCTTCTGGTGGCATTTAAAGCACCTGGTGCCTCAGGAAAAATAAAATTATTAATTGTATCCAAGGCTGTACATTCTCTGTTTTCCTTAAAACCATCTACCAACCAACAATGGCTGCTCTGACAGCAGGATAATATTGTATGGGAAAGAAAACGCACTGCTATCTTTATTAATTTATTATAAGATGTGACACCCAAGTGCCCTATCTGTACACGCAGCCTCACGGGGCTTTAATCTAATTAAACTATTGTTTCATGTATTGATGAAACCAATCTCAATTTGATCATTGGAAAGGGTACGCACTGGGGATTGATATTCCAAGTGAAAACAGAAAACTGAAGCCAGTGCCAGACTTGACCAAAGCAACGTTTTAAAGGCACTTGGCTTCTTGCTGCATTATCTTTGTGTGATTTCATACACTCATATTATTCAGCTTATCCTCACTTAATTATGATTAAGTGCTGAACTTTACAGATAGTCAGCTGCTGCTGATGTTGTATTGATTAGTTGTTTTTATTAATGTGTTAAATTTTCTGGTTGCAACAGGAGCATATTTTGTCATAGAGCAGGTAATAGCAGGAGAACTCTGCCATAAAGCTATCAAGCAGCCCAGATTTAGCAGCTATTCCTTTGCTTTCAATTTATCTTATTTTGTTTTCCTTGTTTATTCATTTACGTATAATTTTCTCAAAGACACATCTGAAGTGGTTTCACACTAAAAGACAAACCTGTGTTACTTTTTAAAGGGTAACAACACACAAACAGAATACCCTGACCATTTTACACCTGCAAGCACAAGTATTACAGCTGGATAGATTTTTTTTTTCCCCCTATTTTCTTTGTTATTTGGAGGTGTTTAAAATCAAAACCTATCATTTCTGTCAGTGTCTGTTTTGCTTGCAGGATTAGAAATCAATAGCTATCATAATCTGATTCCCCACACTGAACAATTGGAATCGGCTACCCTTGGAGGTGGTGGAGTCAGCTTCATTGGAGGTGTTCAGGAGGAGACTTGATGGGGTGCTTGGTGCCATGGTTTAGTTGTTTAGGTGGGTTGGACTGGTTGATGGGTTGGACGCAATGATCTTGAAGGTCTCTTTCAACCTGGTTTATTGTATTGTATTGTATTGTATTGTATTGTATTGTATTGTATTGTATTGTATTGAATTGTATTGAATGAGGGGTTTGGAGCACAAGTCCTATGAGGAGAGGCTGAGGGAGCTGGGGTTGCTTAGCCTGGAGAGGAGAAGGCTCAGAGGAGGCCTTATTGCTGTCTACAACTACCAGAAGGGAGGTTGTGTCCAGATGGGGGTTGGTCTCTTCTCCCAGGCAACCAGCACCAGAACAAGAGGACACAGTCTCAAGCTGCACCAGGGGAGGTTTAGGCTGGATGTTAGGAAGAAGTTCTTCACAGAAAGTGTGATTGGCCATTGGAATGTGTTGCCCAGGGAGGTGGTGGAGTCACCATCACTGGAGGTATTTAGGAAGAGACTGGATGGGGTGCTTGGTGCCATGGTTTAGTTGATTAGATAGTGTTGGGTGATAGGTTGGATTCGATGATCTCAAAGGTCTTTTCCAATCTGGTTAATTCTATTCTATTCTATTCTAATTCTGTTCAAGCTTGCAGATGTGACATAAACTTGCTTACATCATTGTAGACATCAGAAACAGTTAAACAAAACCAAAACAAAAAAGTAAAATATTGATGAATGTTACTGTGTTGTGATTTTTCCTTCTCATAGTACATGGTTAAAATCCAGGCATTATTGGAAGAGAATTTTTACATAGACAATCATCAAAGCAGTCTAGCAGATCTTTGTGATGTGAAATGGTACTGAAAGCTAGGAACAAATATGAAAGATACTATTTTCCATCACACTTTTTAAATTGCATCTTAACTTCATACACATTTCTGAATCCATCTTCCTCTTATTCTGTGGACAGTGTTGCTCTCGTAAGTGTCACCAATAAAGCTTTTAATTTTGTGTTTAATTTGCTGCTATTTGAAGTTTGTTATTCTTTCCACAGCGATCTGTGCAGATGTTGATCCCTTTCTTATATAAAACTGAATTAAACTATAACTGTAAAGTTGCTGCCATTCCTCCACCATACAGCATTGTGTGAATCACATATATGCATATTCATAGTTAGTCCACAGTCTGAAATAAAGAAGAAGTCCATTCAAACAGGAATGTCAACATCCTTCTTCTTGAGGTACAACATTATAGGTAACAATATTTAATTAGTCCAATGTTACTTACTTCCCCCGCTACCACTTTCTGAATGCAAACTAATGGAGAACAGTTATGCATTAAACACTCTGCATAGATGAAGCCTGGAAATTAAATTATTAATATCTCATATGATGTTTTACCCAGTCATCCATTTTCTGTTTTTCAGAGGGCTTAGGCACTTGGGAAGGAGCCCTGTTTGCACAAGACCAGCTGATTTAAACAGGAGCTGAAAAACAGCAGACTAACTACAGCCACTGTAGCAGGACTTCAGCTCACAGGGACTTGTGCTCCGGCAACCACCCCTGAAGGTCAACAGAGAGAGGACACAGCCACCACTCCACAGAAGGCTGGCTGCAGAAGTAGGCTTCTGGAGCCCCTCGACACTGCTGGAATGGTGAGAGTGAGATGCCAGTAGACATCTCGTAAGCTCTGCAGGATGCTAAGCTCAACACCAGCTGTCAGAAATGCCTTCCAAAGCCTTTGGTCAAACAACAGGGGGTCTTAGAAGGTGTTAAAAGTATTGGCCAGCCTTCTAACCTAGTGTTATGGAACACCCTCTCAGAAGAAAATACTCTGCTCCTGGATTTTGGACTCCAGGGAAACCAGAAAAATGAAGTTGTGGCTCAGATGTGCAATTGGTTGTGTCATTTGCAAACAAGCAAAATGGAACAAGAAATCTGTAAAGGCAAGACCTTTCTGTGCTGAAGTTGGCTCCAGGATGACAAATGAAAGTAAAACGATATACCAATTATGTAACTCAGATAATTTTTCTAGCATTTCTTCCTAAAAGTTGAAGCTGACAGTCATGCCTCACCTGAATTCTGATATGTGGTTTCAGTCAATGTACATGTGCTTGGCTTTGCAAAACAAATAAAATTCCTGCCTTGTAACTTGAAGATGCTACTCTTTGATGCTTCTTCTCTTACCTTGTGGAATCCTCTCTTAATTTTGGTGTTTCTGCTTAGACTCCTTTTTCCATGCCGTCAGTCATGTCTCTCAATCCTTCTGTTCTCACACTTTCTCTAACTTATATTTTCTTTCACAGCAAGGGTTTTTGTTTCTTTCTATATTGCCACTATACAGTCTCCAGTGTATCTAGCAACTCCCAGGGTATCTTGAATAGCTAGAGAACTGCAGAGTGGATGTCTGAGAGCTAATATTCTTTGCAACTGCCAATAGCTTTGGGAATACAAGTAATTTTTTCAGTATTTCACTTCCTCCCCCTCCTCCCAGTTTCTTCTAATGCAGATAGAGCTATCCCCCATTCTGAGCAAAATGCCACAATGTTCGCAAGACCTACGTAGTGAGCACATTGTGTTGGCAGCAGAAAAAAAGGAATGCTTTCATCATCAGAACAAAGTGGGCCTGAAGTTTTTATAAACTAAAGGCAAATTATTCCCCGAGGTACATGAGGGGCCACTTCCACTATAATCACTCTTCTGAATGTGAAGGCAGAACAGAACCTTGACTGTCTGTATCTAGACTTCATCAGGCCATTTGTTTGTGTCGGGAATTGTATTGTTGCTCTGGTTTTCCATAAAGAGATGTTTACTGAAGCATCACATTGATATTTTTGAAGTATGTTCCCCATTTTCAAAGGAACAAATGTATCAGCAAAGAATTGAAATGCCTAGCTTTTTCAGGATGCTATCAAGATTTCACATCACACTGCTGTACAAGTGCATTCATTTTTCACCTGCTGGATGTAATGGGAATGAGTTTAGCAAATGAAAGCATGTTAACAAGGAAGTGATTGGGGCAAACCTTATTGCTTCCTCTTAGGAAATAAAGAAGCCCTGAAAAACAAAACTCAGCTTGTTTTCATTACTCAGAGATCAGGTCTGGTCCCCAAATGATATAGTGAAGGACAATGTTGGCAATAGATTTCATTAAAGTTGAGCTTCCACTCTTCATCTCACCTGTACCTGGATTGACTGCTGCCTGAAGGAGTTTAGCCCTCAGGCATCTCTTACCTTATTGTCTTTAAGATGAATCATTGTTGAAAATCTTGTCAGGCTTTCAGGTATGAGTCCTCTACTGTGCAGACCATTTGCAGGTATTTTAAGATTTTTGGTGTTTCTGTAAAATATAACCTTTAGCAATCACCTTTGGACATTCCATGGCTTATGTTCACAAAATCTGAGAAGGGCTGCTGTTCTGGCTGATCCATGTGGCTTATGACCCCAAGAGCTTAAAAGCATGCTACAGGACCAGGTAACCAATTAGGTTTATTCCCTGGACATAGAATCTCAAGTGTTACTCACTAATATGACACAGGGCATAGTATCACAGTATCAGTCAGGGTTGGAAGGGACCACAAGGATCATCTAGTTCCAACCCCCCTGCCATGGGCAGGGACACCTCACACTAGATCAGGCTGGCCAGAGCCTCATCCAGCCTGGTCTTAAACACCTCCAGGGTCGGGGCCTCAACCACCTCCCTGGACAACCCATTCCAGGGCTTCACCACTCTCATGGGGAAGAACTTCCTCCTCATGTCCAGCCTGAATCTCCCCACCTCCAGCTTCATTCTATTCCCCCTAGTCCTATCACTACCTCGTATCCTAAGAAGTCCCTCCCCAGCCTTCCTGTAGGCCCACTTCAGATACTGGAAGACCACAATTAGGTCACCTCTGAGCCTTCTCTTCTCCAGACTGAACAGCCCCAACTCCTTCAGTCTGTCCTCATAGGAGAGGTGCTCCAGCCCTCTGATCATCCTCATGGCCCTTCTCTGGACACCTTCCAGCACCTCCAGATCCCTCTTGTAACAGGGGCTCCAGAACTGGCCACAGCACTGCAGGTGGGGTCTCACCAGGGCTGAGTAGAGGGGGAGAATCACCTCCCTTGACCTGCTGGCCACACTTCTCATGATGCAGCCCAGGATCTGATTGGCCTTCCGGGCTTCAGTGGCTGAAGGTACATAGATACTCTGCAGCATGATTATTCTTCTGGGATGTAGGGGGAAAAATGGGTGGGTGAGTCCAGTCTGGCTCTTTGATGACAGGCCAATTAAAATAATAGCTTGCTTTTTTTTTGTTGTTTTTATTTTTTTTCAGTGTTTCTCAGAAGAAAAAGCAAGGCTGGAGCCAAAAGGATGAAAGGAGGGAAATTTATCCATGGAGCATTTTACGTCGAGGATCAAGACCTTTTGGAGGTTTTAAGTAAATATAAATGAAACATCTGACAGCTACAACAGCTATTGGGGGACAGAGGAAGACAAGTAGAGGGGAGAGGGGAAAATAACCATATCCAAGGAAGGTGAGGCTGTCTGGGAAAAAATGCCTCATACAGTCTGGCATCTAGCTCTTAACAGCTCTTGCCAGCCTATGAGTTCATTTGAGGTTTATAGCAAGTCACAAGAAGAATAAAAAGTTAATCATGTGCAGAGTCTTGGTGCTGTATTCTTGCCATCCATTTTCAATAGCAGTAATAACATACAGACTGGGAAGTGATTATAGAATGGCACAAGCTGCTTTCTACTGGCCTTTACAATTGTATTTCCATTTAAAGCTAATTTTTATGTCTTTCATCCAAATTTAAGAAAACAAGATTGTGTGAGGTCCAAAACCACTATATACAGGCTGGATCTGAGTTCAGATTTCTCTGTCAGTTTTCACTGGATTTAAACACTGGGACATTTCACCTAATATCCAAAGCCATAACAATATTTTATTGTGCCTCATAAACACAAACATCAATAAGATGAAATGTGGGGAAACTCCATGTTGAAGGTAAATGCTCAACAAAAGGCTTAACTACATGTTATAGCCTGTATCTTCTTAACAAATCACCAAAGTTCCTGTTAACAATTCTTGGGATTTAGAGACGAGGTCTGTTGAAATGATGTCTGAGACTGGAGGTAGCACTCCAGACTAAAGATTAATTTAATTCCCTTTTTAAGAGCTGCAAAGTTTATTTTCTTCTTGATTTTTGTTGCTGCTGTGGTTTTTTTCTTTGTTTGATTGCATTTTTTAAGTTATAACCCTGGACTTTACAGTCATCAGCTGAGATGAAAGATCTTAATTCATCAAAAATTATCATCACTACTTACAATAAAGAAGTAAGCTTCTCAGCAACGATCCTTGCTATAGAAAGTTTTTCTTCGGTGGATGAAACCTTTTCCTTTCTCTTCCTGAAGTGTTTTTTGAGTGGCAATCACCTCCTTGAAAGTCTGAATTTTCCTGGATGCAAACTTGATAGAAGTTTTTGTTCTTGGCTCCCACACCATATGAATGGTGTGGCAAATTTTACCCATGACAAACCTGTGCCTTTAACTACATTTAGTATCTTTACTGGCATGTTAGTATGCATCTGAGTTATCCTGATATGTTGTAAGCACAATGGACCTCAGGTATATAACAACAGCATATAAAGATTACTTTTTTAAAATGTAAACTACTTGCAATTCAATGAAAGCTTGCTGTGAATCGGTGGTCCTGCTTATTAAAGGTGACATTTAGCAACTCTAGTCCACAAATAAACGCTGCCTTTAGGGGGAAACAGAGAAATTGATTTCAGAAAACACACTGTCTTCTCTCTCCTTTACTTCTTGTCATTTTTCCTTTGTTTGATATCAGTCTCTTGTGCACTGCTTTCCTTATTTATCAAAGTGTGGCTGTTTGGGCTGGGTGCCTCCTGCTGCTGCCATACAGGGTGCACCTCTGGTGCCCTGGGTGTCCAGTCCAGTGGGTGGACACAGGAAGCTGCATATTTCATACCTATAATGTCCTGCTCCCTATAAATCCATCTGCAAGGTCTCACACTTCCTCTTTCTTCCCTCACCACTCCCATGGGAGATGCTCCCTATCTGGTAATGGAAGGGGAGTTATCTCAAGGCCTCTTAGGCCTGGCTAAGTCTAAAGCCAAGAGGAGAAGGGGGAAGGGCAATCTCAGATCTGGCCAGCTGAGATTAGCCTAACAGTGAAGGGGGAGAAGAAAGAGCCCTGGGGGTTTTGGGTGTACTCTCAGGTAGGGAGAAGGGAAATGCTGGGAGGCTTCTGGGTATACTTTGGGAACTCTTTTGTCACTGTGCTTGTGGCTTCTGTAAAACACTCACTGCTTTTCCATTTAAACTTTCCTTCACTTCTGCAATCTGTTTGTCTGAGTCTCATTTTTCTGCCCCGGTGGGAGGCAAGGGAGGATCTGCCTTCAAACTGGGAACACAAAGTTACTCATTTATGGCCTATTGATGCACAATGGTTCTTTAATCTTAGAACTGGTACTTGGCTGCTAGTGAAAAAGACGAGAAGCAAAAGTGTGATGGATTTTCACAGAGTAGGACAAGAGTTATAGCAGTGTCTAAGTGAGAAACTTAGGCAGGTGAAGAAAGGTTAGACTGCAGAAAAGTTGGATAAAGCCATTGCTTTTGGTAGGTAGTATGGTATGAATTATTGTTTAAAATAGTTATTAAGATTGCTTTACACTCACTTCAAATTGTCCAGCATTTTCTCTACACAAACTAGTGAAGATTTTTTGATTGTTTTATTATCATCATAGAATCATAGAATCAATAAGGTTGGAAGAGGCCTGGCCTGCCTCTTCCCTTTAGTTTCTTCCCTTCTTCTTTTAAGTGTTATGCTAGACACAGGAGAAAAAGTTTTCCACTTATTCTGATTGGAAAACTTTCCTCAAAAGGCTAGCTTTTAACCTTGGGTTGTTTGTTCAGAATTGGTTCAATTGCCTTCTTTAAGATAGCACAAAATTTGTTTAACAGTGCAAATAACCTGGCTAACCTAAGTTTGCTGAGATTTCCAGACACATCTAGTACTGGTTGAATAGATCTACCTTTTTTATCTGCATGGAGATTGCACCAACCATGCTGCAGTACTGATTTGCACTACAAATTCCAAGCCTGTAGATATCAGCATGCTCAGATTCCAAAAAGAATAGACTAGACTAGACTAGACTAGAACAGAACAGAATTAACCTGGCTGGAAAAGACCTTTGAGATCATAGAGTCCAACCTATCATCCAACACCATCTAATCAACTAAACCATGGCACCAGGCAACCCATTCAATCTCTTCCTAAACACCTCCAGTGATAGTGACTCCACCACCTCCCTGGGCAGCCCATTCCAATGGCCAATCGCTCTTTCTGTGATGAACTGCTTCCTAAACCTCCCCTGGTGCAGCTTGAGACTGTGTCCTCTTGTTCTGGTGCTGGTTGCCTGGGAGTTGATTGATACTTTGAGTTTCAACAGAGAAGGCAGGGGGAGAGAGGGCATTAAGATTCTCTGTAAGAATTTCTTTTCTTCAGCATGCTCACTAAAACTTTTAAAACCTACATCTTAATGCTTTTCTCCCCTCCTCCCAGGAAACTTTATATTTGAAAAAAAGCCTGAAGACCTAGTACCAATTTAGTAAGAATGCAAGAATGTCACCATCTTTCCTGATGAACTTTCATCTCAGAGATGTGCCTCTTTCTTTTAAATGAGGAGGAAGTTTCTCTCTCACAGCCTGTCATGCTGAGTCCCATGTGGGCTATCATATAGCGCGTATGATGTGGACGTATGCTTGATTTTACATTCATCTAAACAACACTTGTCAGTTGCTGTCTTAATGCTGTTGTGGCTAGTTCTAAAGTTAAACCATATGGATATCTTTGTAATTACTAGTAGGAATATTGTAGATATGATTTTACTTATTTGAACTTATCAAAATGCTGGAAGCACAGATCAATGTCAAATAGATGAGCTGATCAACTGCTTCTGTTTTCTCTCTTAAAAGACTGGTTATATCAGTAAGAAATATTGAAAATATGAGTTTAAAAAGAAGTAATTTCTAGGGAGCCAGATAAATGGGAAGTACAACTTGTGTTGTGCCTCTGAAATTTGACTGATAGATGAGGTGAGCTGAGGAATTACAGTGAGAAAGGTAGCAGGGAAAAGACATCTAGTACATACGCTCCTCACACTGGATTTCTACAACCTAGCTACCAATTTAATAAATGACCAAAATTTTTCTATGTTAGAATGTTGCCATGAAAGTATTATGCCAATGGCCTCCTGGCCTGTATCAAGAATAATGTAGCCAGCAGGAGCAGGGAAGTCATTCTGCCCCGTACTCGGCACTGGTTAAGCCACACCTTGAGTCCTGTGTTCAGTTCTGGGCCCCTCAGTTTAGGAAAGATGTTGACTTGCTGGAAGGTGTCCAGAGAAGGGCAACAAAGCTGGGGAGGGGTCTGGAGCACAAGCCCTATAAGGAGAGGCTGAGGGAGCTGGGGTTGTTCAGCCTGGAGAAGACGAGGCTCAGAGAAGACCTCCTTGCTCTCTACAACTCCCTGAAGGGAGGTTGTAGCCAGGTGGGGGTTGGTCTCTTCTCCCAGGCAACCAGCACCAGAACAAGAGGACACAGTCTCAAGCTGCACTAAGGGAGGTTTAGGCAGGATGTTAGGAGGAAGTTCTTCATAGAAAGAGTGATTTGCCATTGGAATGGGCTGCCCAGGAAGGTGGTGGAGTCACTATCACTGGAGGTATTTAGGAAGAGACTGGATGGGGCTCTTAGTGCCATGGTTTAGTTGATTAGATGGAGTTGGATGATAGGTTGGACTTGATGATCTCAAAGGTCTTTTCCAACCTTGTCTATTCTATTCTATTCTATTCTATTCTATTCTATTCTATTCTATTCTATTCTATTCTATTCTATTCTATTCTTTCTTTCTATTCTCCTTCAATACAATACTAAATACTCTACAGCCATGTAAGTGATATACATATTCATTTTTTCTGCAGCCACAAAATATGTTGAATAATTCACCCTCTGTAATTTATCTTCTTAAAAGATAGACTGACTTTATTGCATTAATGGATGTACAGTAAATTTATAAATGCAAGATACTGAAACTATTTATTTATGATTTTTAACTTTTCCTGAAACTGTTAGTGTCATGACAGTGTGTAAATAGTAATATTCTTGGACTTCCTGAGGCCTTATCCAGCAGAGTTGTCAAATTAAACTGGGACATTTTGTAATCGTATCTTTAATAAATACACATGTCTGTCATGCTTCCCTACTCATTCTTATAAATCAGGCTGTATCTAGCTGTCACATATTCTCAACCCAGTTGTCCTAATCTGTCAAGGAAAAATTACAGCATCTAGGCTCACATTCTTCTCTGAAAATATTTATTTATACCAGTGACATGTCAAGGACACACAATTTTTTAATCCCCCCTCTGTCCCCCCCAGCAATAAAAACATTAACAACCAGCTCAAACCCCTGCCAGGAAAGCAGTGGTTAATATGTAAAAAAGATTTTGTAATGGATGAACACACTACCCAGGCAAAACAAATGCTGGGTAGCCTTTTTAACAATTGGTAAATAAAATTGGCAAATGCCAGATATTGAGCATTCAGGATTGTCTTATGCAGTATGCAAGAGTAATTTTGTCATCCATTGTCCTCACCACCATTCATCAACAGACAAGCCTAAACTCCTTTGTGGCAATGAGATGTAGAGGTTGCCTCCAGGTTTTGTGTCTCTACAGTAGCTAGTTTTCAGCCATTACAGTTCTAATGACACGTCTACACACCATAAAATATTACCATAACTTAAGAAAAGTTAAGGAAAGCAAGCCATGTAGAATATGAAGCTATTGCTTATCCTAGTCCTATCAACTCTCTCTCATTCTGACCCTGTACTCATCACTGGTTAGGACACACCTTGAGTCCTGTGTCCAGTTCTGGGCCTCTCAGTTTAGGAAAGATGTTGACTTGCTGGAACGTGTCCAGAGAAGGGCAACAAAGCTGGGGAGGGGTTTGGAGCACAAGTCCTGTGAGGAGAGCTTGAGGGAGCTGGGGTTGTTTAGCCTGGAGAAGAGGAGGCTCAGGGGAGACCTTATTGCTGTCTGCAACTACCTGAAAGGAGGTTGCAGCTGAGTGGGGTTTGGTCTCTTCCCCCAGGCAACCAGCACCAGAACAAGGGGACACAGTCTCAAGCTGCACTAGGGGAAGCTTAGGCTGAACATTAGGAAGAAGTTCTTCACAGAAAGAGTTATTTGCCATTGGCATGGGCTGCCTAGGGAGGTGGTGGAGTCACCATCACTGGAGGTGTTTAGGAAGAGACTGGATGGGGTGCTTGGTGCCATGGTTCGGTTGATTAGATAGTGTTGGATGATAGGTTGGATGTGATGATCTCAAAGGTCTTTTCCATCCTGGTTTATTCTATTCTATTCTATTCTATTCTATTCTATTCTATTCTATTCTATTCTATTCTATTCTATTCCATTCTATTCATTCCATTCCATTCCACTCCACTCCACTCCACTCCACTCCACTCCACTCCACTCCACTCCACTCCACTCCACTCCACTCCACTCCACTCCCCATTCCACTCCATTCCATTGATATTTTTTAAAACTAATAAAGTTTTTTATTGCATATGTGATGTTAAAGAAAATCACTTCTCCTTTTTTTTTTTTCTTTTATTCTTTTTGCTTGAGAAATTTTGGACTGCAGTTTATTTCAAACAACCACTAAAACACACCTTCATTTAAGACAGAAAGAAAATAAAACTTAACTCTCTGAAATCTTAAGGCCACATAATGAATCAAAATCCCAGTTCACCTCGAACTTGCAACTCACGCTAACCATCCTAACAATTTTTTTTTCCTTTATATTTTTTTTTCTCTGAAAAAAAGTATTCTCAGATACTCTTCCAGGTGTGATAGAGTTCTATTTTGAGTTCTCCATTTATGTGTTCATGTTAGCTAGTTCTTTTACCTGAAAAGTTTATACTTGCAACGATTTGTAAGATAAGAAAATGTAACTTCCTCCCTTTTTGCTGTATTCAAACAGAGAATTGCCACCTGTCCAAAAGAGAGTTATAAACATCTTTAGATAAGAAAGATGAATTCTGCTTTGGTATATTGTAAGGTACTTAAGTTTTGAGCCACTTAGTCTGAATGTACTGGAGGAAGCATGAATGAGAGGGAAGGACACCTGCCCCAGCAGGTCTATTCTTTCATGAGCCACAGACCAGGAAGACAGGGCATAGCATGAGGGACCCAAGAATGGAGACATTCTCTAGAAATCTTCCATAATTTACTTTAATCACTCTTTATAAGAAGGTCATAACTCTGCTTTCTGCAGTAATAACTACTGAAGAAATTGCCTTCAGAAGAAGGAGTATACTTTCTTAATAATAATGACTGTTGCCTCCATGCCAGAAGTGAGCGCGACTTGAGTGAACGCAATGCGCACAGGAAAACAGAGAGGGACAAGCCCAGGGAGGAGGCAGATTGCCTTGCAATCTTGAAAAGGAGTTAATCACTAGGGAATCCCCCCAGGTATATGACAGGGAGTAGAACTCAGCACAAATAGAATCTTTCATCGTGGACATTTAATTAGTTATCTCCTTCTCTGACTGGCTGCTGTGTTTAATAGAGAACAGAGTCGATTTTTCAAACCCCTTTGTAATTGTTTTAATAATATTACTTATGACAAGCTTTTGGAGAATGGAAATGTGATAGCTGAAGTGAAAAAACTCATCCTGAAAGTAAAACATTTTTAAAAACCAGAACCCTGGAACGAGATAATGAAGATTGGTTTGGCTTCCCTAGTATGGGTAACTTTTATACTGATAGAGCTATTTGTTTGCTTTCCCTAAAAGCCCTAGGCTAATTCAAGCATAACCATTCAATTTAAGGCAAGACTTGATGAAGAGCAGTCCTATGGACTGTGATAGGCTGTGATAGATGTTCACTGTGATTGTTTCTGTCCTTGAGATCTGTGTATATCTGAACTAACCACGAACAGCTCACAAGAGTTTTGAAAACAGATAGAGGGATGTGGAAGAAAAGCTGACACAGCTTCAATCCCTCAAATAAAGAGCTTGCAAAAGAACTCTTCGATTTCAGTCTGATGAAGCCTGGATTAGGACATAAGGAGACAGAAATAATAGTTGAGTTTGGATGAGCTCTGTGTTTGGAGAATGACCGACAAACTTGAAGTCCCTCTGTATCTTGAAATCTGAACAGTAGAGAAGCATTTGAGTACCTTAATTGTAAATTGGATATGTCAAATGCTGTTTGTTCACATGTGTGATCTTTCTTCACAATTTTACTAGGAAACCCACCAAAAGCAGACTGAAGAAGGGCCCATTGTAGATCCAGCTACATAAGGAAGTAAGGAGAGAGCAACTGACTCAGGGAATTCAACTGTTTACTTGGGACAATAGTGTTCCTCCTCTGGCTTTAAGAAATCTAATTCTTTCTTGTAACACTCTTACAAATTTGTGGTAATAATAACACTTTCAAGTTCACTATATGGATTTACACTCTTGAGCTTTTTCCATAATGATTCATAGAAATATTTTTCCACAAATAAAATCCCAAACCTGCTGATATTCTTAGATGACATTAACTTGGTGAATAGACTGCAGGCTGAGCCCAGAGAGTGGTAGTGAATGGTGCCACACCCAGCTGGCAGCCAGTCACTAGTGGTGTCCCCCAGGGATCAGTGCTGGGCCCCATCCTGTTCAATATATTTATTGATTATCTAGATGAGGGGATTGAGTCCATCATCAGTAAATTTGCAGATGGCACCAAGCTGGAGGCAGGAGTTGATCTGTTAGAGGGTAGGAGAGCTCTGCAGAGGGACCTTAACAGGCTGGACAGATGGGCAGAGTCCAATGGCATGAAATTTAACACATCTAAGTGCCGGGTTCTACACATTGGCCACAACAACCCCATGCAGTGCTACAGGCTGGGGTCAGAGTGGCTGGAGAGTGGCCAGGCAGAGAGGGACCTGAGGGTACTGGTTGACAGTAACTGAACATGAGCCAGCAGTGTGCCCAGGTGGCCAAGAAGGCCAGTGGCATCCTGCCCTGTATCAGGAATGGTGTGGCCAGCAGGAGCAGGAAAGTCATTGTGCCCCTGTACTCGGCACTGGTTGATTAGATGGTGTTGGATGATAGGTTGGACTCAATGATCTCGAAGTTCTTTTCCAACCAATTCTATTCTATCCTATTAGTTGCAGCAAATTCACCTTTTCCTTCTCTAGAGAAGGGTGCCATTCTTAAACTAAACTACACATAGCGAATTAATCATGAGCTTGTTTCTCTGAACAAAAGCTGTATTTGAAAGAATTTATTGTGAAAGAAGTTGCGTCATACATAATGAAGTGTTATAAAAGTCCTGAATGATTTTGAGTGACTAACCTCACATTAAACATTGGGAAATCTGTGCTTGGAACAGCTTGAAGTACAGAGGGCCTGATGTAAAGCATGTCGAAGTCAGTGAGTATTTTCCATTGTCTGCAGCGGATATAAGGTTGTTCAATTTCATGGGATGGAAAAAATTTATTTTACGGAACAAACATGCACAAAGAAACACAACCCGTTCCTTAACTGTATGTGCTTACTTCCTGACAGCTTTTAATAGGAAACATGTGTGCACTGTGAGGTGAGCACATTGAAACAGCCAGCCTTTTGAAGGGAGGTAGTCACTTTTGCAGGGGAATCAATATTCAATAACAAGGGCTGATCAACAGTGCCTGAGTTCAGCTGAACACACCAACAAGGTGCTGTGAGATACGACCTTACAGTAGTTTTCCATTTCTTTAAAAATTAAGAGTTGAAAAAGCTAGACTGACTCAGGATCAAGCACTGAATTTAGGTCCTATTTTTCTGAATCTGGAAATAGAACAGTGAAAAGAATTGCTGTAGAGTTAATGTATATTCCTTCAGCTGCTGATGTATCGGGGGGGTGGGAATGGGGAATGTTTGCAAGCTGCAAATGGCTTTAGCAATGAGAAAGAGCAATAACAAACTCATGATTGTATTCAGTGCAATAGGAGGTCTTTTCCAACCTGGTTAATGATTCTGTTCTGTTCTATTCTATTCTATTCTATTCCGTTCTATTCCATTCCATTCCGAGGTGCTCGGTGTCATGGTTTAGTTGATTAGATAGTGTTGGATGATAGGTTGGACACGATGATCTCGGAGGTGTCTTCCAACCTGGTCTATTCTATTCTATTCTATTCTATTCTATTCTATTCTATTCTATTCTATTCTATTCGATTCGATTCTATTCTATTCTATTCTATTCTATTCTATTCTATTCTATTCTATTCCATTCCATTCCATTCCATTCCATTCCATTCCATTCCATTCCATTCCATATTAAGAACTCACTAATATTTGTGTCCTGAGGAAGTGCTTATTCCTTCAGACTAGGGCCAAATCATGAAGACCAATCTCAGTTAAATAAATAATTTTCACTGGATAAGGAAGAATTCCAAATTTTAGCATTCACTACCTATGTATAAAGACTTTTTTTAAAGAAGAACTTCTTTATGATAGACTCAGCCCAGTCCTTTCTCCAGAATGTTAATCACAAAGGGAATCTCTTCATCAACCAGATAATCCTCCAGTTCTGTTCAATGAATTATTAGAAAACTGCTGTTGCACTTGCTGTATTGATTGTATTGGGGTTGTCCAAAGGGGTTTTTGCAAGATATAAATTTAAAATATATACATTTTAAATATATTCCTCTTATTTATATTTTTAAAATGTTTATTTATTTATAAGTTTCCCATATTTTTTCATGTATTTCTAGTTACTGGAAAATGTTATTTAAAATGGAGGCATTTCTGTCTATGCATTTATTGGTCACAAAAGCATTGTTTTCTTTTGCAGCAGACAAAGCCCACACTGGATTCTCCCATTGTATTTTGTGCCTCTGCAATTGTGTTAATTTTTAGAACCCCACTGACTGTCAAACTGGTCATGGGTGGGGTAGAGTTAATTTTCTTCATAACACCTATTATGGGACTATGGTTTAGGTGTGTGCTGAACGCAGTGTTGATAAAATGGGGAGGTTTTAGCTGCCGCTGAGCAGTGCTTGCACAGCATCATGGTCTTTTCTGCCATGCCATGCCAAGTGAGTAGGCTGAAGGTCCACAAGAAGCTGGAGGAGGATACAGCCAGGACAGGTGATCTCAACTGACCAAAGGAATATCCCATACCATATGTTGTAATGCTCAACAGTAAAAGCTGATGGAAGACTAATAACGAGGCAGAACAATTTGGAGAGGTGGCATTTATCTTTTCAATCAACCATTATGCATGACGGAGCCCTGCTTTCCTGGAGAGGGCTAAACACCTGCCTGACAAAGGGAAGCAGTAAATTAATTCCATATTTTGCTTTTCCTGTGCACATGGCTTTTGCTTTACCTACTAAACTGTCTTTAACTCGGCCATGAGTTTCTGTTTCTAATTCTTTTCCCTGTCCCAGCACAGTAGAATATGAGAAATGAGCGAGCAGCTGTGTGGGGCTTACTTGCTGGCTGGTGTTAAATTGTGGCACCTGGTCACTGTACAGGTGTTGAGACCCTCTGATGAGGACATCTACTCACATTATCAGTATAACAGATTTAGACCGGATGTTAGGAATAAATTTTTTACCATGAGGGTGGTGGAACACAGGAACAGGTTGCTCAGGGAGGTAGTTGGGACTCCACCCCTGGACATACACAATGTCAGGCTTGACAAGGCTCTGAGCAGCCTGATCTAGTGCAGGATGTCCCTGCTCACTGCAGGGCATTTGGACTAGATGACCTTTGGAGGTCCCTTCCCGACCTAAACCATTCTATGATTTTATAATTCTATAAAACATGCTTACTGGCTCTAAGGCTTGATACCTAGTTTTAATAGTACCATCTCAGAGAAATAAACAGCCTCCAAATAGTTTTGTGGAGATTGAAGCAGTCAAGAGTTATCTTTTCATGCAAAACTATTTTGAAATGCACGGTAGAAGTACCAATCAGCTGCTATTCCAGACTGTTAAATGTCTTTACAAAACAAAACCGTGGTAAGTTAAAAACAAGCAAATGACTACATGCTTGTTCATCCACGGAAACAAATGAAGCAAGAAAAACAGAAAGCAAAAGACAAAAGTGAATTTGAAATAAGGGTGTGTAATAAAATATATATATATATATCACAGTATCACCCAGGTTGGAAGAGACCTCGAAGATCATCAAGTCCAACCTGTCACCACAGACCCCATGACTAGACCATGGCACCAATACAGAGATTTAAATTGAAAACTCTTGGGCCCTGTCTTTGCTTGGACGAGGACTGCTGGTGGCTCCCTGCTTCTCTGCCATGTGGTCTGGCCTGATCCTTTGCCCTGCTGCTTCGACGCCTCTTCAGAGAGACTGGTTTTGTATTCTTGTGGGGTTTCCTCTCATCCATCCTTGTTCCTTGCCCTTGTGAACCTTACCTGTTATTGTTTTATATATATATATTTTAAAGAAAATTCTTTACCTCTCTACTTCCAAGGCAACTCCAAATTATTTCTTGGGGATTTACTCCTTCCCTTTCTTTTTCCTCTCCACTGGGAAGGAGGAGAGGGGAGCAGGGGAGGGATTCTCAGCCTTGCCTCCGTCTGAGCTCTAAAGTCCCAGTTAAGGCTCAAACCACCACAGGTACTCACGGCTTGCTCCCCTGTCCAGTATCTTCCCAGATGCTGTGACTATAATTCACACAGCTGTTGCCTCGGAGAGGGCTAAAGGGCCTCTCTCCTCTCCTGCCCAGTTCATGATCTAGAGCTCTTGCTTGGCTTGGAGAGAGCTAAGGGGACCGTCTTGTGCACTCCCTTGCTGGGCTGTAGCCTTTCCTTGGCTCTTTTAGGATTCAGTTCTCTTGGAGCTTTTCCCCTTTCTGCCTCTAGCACAGGGCTCTCAGATTGTTGGTTGCCTTGGTCCAGGTGCAAGGCCCAGATGTAGTTTGCCTGTTAGGACAAGCTCTTCCGATGCAACTCCGGCAGCATTTGGCTCTATTTGCTTTCTGGGTGAGAAAAAGGCCCAGGTGTAGTTTGCCTCCTAGGGTGAACTCTTCAGATGCAGCTCCAGCAGTATTTGGCTCTTGTTGCTTTCTGGGTGAGAACAAGGCAAATTGCCTACTTCCTTGGCTGGTTTAAAAACTGTCCAAAGATAACAAATGCCTGTTGGTACCAGAAAAACATGATAGCTGAACCTATGGGATTGGGCATATCCAAATTTGGCCAGAGGCACACACAGTTCACAGGTGTGTTACAAGGCAAATTACACGTGCTACACATTTACCCAGACCATCTGGACCCCAGGAAGTGTCCGGGTTTGCACATTCACAGGTGCTTAAGCCATTGTCTGGGTTAGGGCATGTTTTGGGGCTTGTCCCTTCAGGACAGGGTGAGGAAAATTCAGGCAACCATTCTTTTCTCTTAGGAGTTGCTTTTTTTATAGTATTGAAACAGCCCCACACTGTAGTCTTTTACAATGAATCTTTTATCCTGGGAGGATTCTGTTCTGTTTCTTCTTAAAGGTTTTCCTTGAGTTCCAGTGAGAAGGCTCACAGACATACAGAAGGGCCATTCAGGGTCGTAAGTGTAAGCAGGTGTGTAAACGTTTGTGGAACTAGCCTTTTTTATATATATTTACTGACTGACAGGTTCATTGCCATACAGGAAGTACTTCACAAGAATACCTGCAATGACTTTTCATCTTTTTAGAAAGACTGCTGTTAGGTCTATGCCTAGTTACAGTTCCATAGGTTCACGCTGCAGGAAGACCTGGGAGCAGGGCCACTGCACTTCAGACAGGCTTGTTTTGTCAGCCACGGTCTGAGTGAGGGCTTGTAGGTTGCAGTGACTGTATGGCTTTCGTTGCAGGACACTGCAGCCTAAACTGGAAACACGCTCACATATGTGCTAGGAAAGGAACTCTGACACAACTCTGGAGACCCCAGCCAGAAGAGAAGTGTAAGAATAGGACAGAGGAGATGATGATAATAATTATATTGTTTATGAAAGTCCTTTTGAGAGAGGAGCTTTATGACTGCAGCAATTGCCCCAGCTATAGCTTTGAAGAGTAGCTACAGACTGGTGTTTCTGAAGGCTGCTGGCTGGCATGTGTGCCAGGTTTGGGGGGACCACCTCCACTACAGCCTCTTGCACAAATCTGTTTTTTCTGGCTTTATGCTGATACAAGGGAGGGAGGAAGCAAACACATCACCCTGGTTTTCACACAGGATTTGCTTCTGTGATCTGTGGAAACATTCCAGCTTTCTTCCTGCGATTACCTTTATCTTTCAATGGGGGTTCCTGTCTCCTGTGCAGTTCCAGAATTTGTCCTCATCTTAATCAATTCCTAAAAGAACATTTTGATACTATGCTCAAAGTGACACACACACAAAATTTCCTGAAATGTATTCAGTTTGCATGTACAGCAGCTGTTACTAGTACTATATTGTTGTTCCGCTGGTTAACATTTGATGCAATTTATTAATCCATTGAATTCTGTTTATACATTTCTTTCAAGTCAATATGACACACGTAAGACATCACCAATTAAAAACCAGGCTTTAACAATTCTTATTTATGGAAGAAGATGCATTCCTCATTGGTGAAAGTCTACAAAATCAAATGGTCTATGAGAAACAGCATGCTAAACAGACTGCTCTTGTGAACTGCTGTTTAATTTCTTGGCCTGAGTATTTGCGTTAAATTGCACATTCACCTTGTAAAGTTCATTCTTTCCTAACTACATTATACTGCTATTATAAGTTCTCCTTTTTAAGATGGCATCTTTATATTATAGGATGGACTGCTAATATAGCTACAGTAAAAACTCATCAACCTTTCCATTATAAACATAAATCCATATTTTCAGGGACTTTAAACTTTGCTGTAAAATGAGTATTCCAGGCTAGCATTTGGCAAGTAAAGCCTCATCCAAACATAAAATCTATTTATTATAGAATCACTTTAGTAATTTGAAAACATTTTAAAGCAGAAAAGGCAGAAATAATTGCATGTTGGTTTTAATCTGATGAATTTCCTAGAGTTTGAGAAGCTGGGCAGGAAAGTGCTGGGGCTGCAGGGTTGGGTTGTGCTTACTGCTGATGTTGAGTCACTCCTCTGCACCGCCTGGTTCTGCTCAGGACAGTCTGAGTTAAAGGAGCATTTTGTCTTTGGATGTTTCTGGCTTCAGGGGCTCTTTCAACTGTTCAGTTTCTGGTGTAATCTTCCCAAGGCACTTTAATGTCATACTTGAAAAATTACTTCTGACACCCTGTCAATTTTTTCTTTTGAAATGGAAAGTTCTTAAGTCCTTTCTGCTCCCAGAAGGTTCTCAAAAATTTGAATCCTAGAAAGCGAGTGTGGGAGGTCCTCAGTAGTATAATTTTAAATGGGACAATCTTGACCACAGACTGTTAAGAGTGCCCTTTTCCTACCCCACCATGTCATTTGTTGGCATCCAGTGATGAAATTTAACATCTTTCTGAACATTAATGCAGTTATTAACACAATTCTCTCAAATTCTTTTCTGTGGATGCTGCTAAGAGGCATCTAGCATGGTATCTCTGAAAGACATTTCAGGTATAATTCAGGTTGTAATTTCATAATTTTAAACTGCCCTAAGTATCAGCTCTTGCTGAAAGGAGTTAGTTGTCTTATCTGTCCTTTGTGTCCTCGAAGCTTCTGCTTTTTCTGTGTTTGCATGGTCAATCAGCCAGACCCAGAAACTGCTTTCACTGGGGAAAAAGAGACAAAATACACATAGGTATGCATTTGGTTTGGACTAGGCAATCTCCCTTCCTGCCTTATCAAGTGGCCCACAGTGGCAGTGGTCATGCTCAGCAGCGCACCATGAAAGTCACTGTCCTTCTCCCACCAGCAGCTGTGTCTTGGGTTGTCTTAAATGCCATAATGAAACTGAAATCAATAATATTTAAATGGTGGCTTGAAGAACTTCCAGAGAGTGACTACCATCCCTTACAGAGTGTCTGAAAGGATTTTTCAAAGTTTTTGTCTCTTGGGGTACCCACAGGGAGAAACTGCCCAGAGGCTCAAGTGTCAGAAGGAAAAAGGGCTTCCAGGTGGTGCCATCTGTAGGCCTATACTGAGCAAATTGCAGATTTAGTTTAGGAGTAACAAAGGTTTTATGCAAGGAGGCTGCCTGCATTTGACAGCGCTGTGCAGAGCCTGGGTTAGCCAAAAAATCTGTGTATGTGCATCTGGAGAGGAGAGAATGAGCAGGTGTTTTTGACCACTCATCTTGGAAATGCATGAGCTTTTAGGAGACCAACAGCAAACAAAAGTCTTAGGTTGCAAACCAATTCTGAAGTAGGTGGGCTCATAGACTTTGTTCCTTTTAATGTGCTGGACCTGGCAGCTGCAGTTTGTGCAAGCACTTTGGAGCATTAGAAAGACTGTGCAGAGGATTTCTGTGATTGGTAAGAACAACCCACTCCAGCAGGAAATATTTCATTACACTCAAAGATTTATTCTGAAAGCCCCAGGGTCTGTAAAATGAAGAGCAAAACAGAACAAGAAAAGCCCCTCTGCTTCTCACAATCAGCTGTGAAATTTCTTGGAGGCCTCCCTTTTGCCTGTGCCTCAGGAGGTGATCTAATGGGGTCTCAAACCAGGACACAGCTCAAGGTCTGTCCATGCTTCCACTCTGCTGGCACACTGTATTTTTCCAGGACAGTGAAAGGGAGTGCTAACATTAGGTGGAGATTCAATTGCAAATAAATCTGGGTATGTACAGCCATAGGAGACAAAAAGCTTTGATTTTATGTGGAAAAAAATAAGAAGGAAGAAAAAAAAAGATAATTGTGAAGCAACCATAAAGCAACTGTTAACAAAAAGCAATTGTTAGCAAAAAACATTGTACACAACCATTGTTATCTTATTCAAAATTATGTTTTCTTGGTTACAAAATACCTTTGTGAAGGATAAGCCACTTCTTCACTTTAAACTTGCTGGCCTGTGTACACTTAGGCTCAGTCAAGCTCACATCAAATTGTGTTACATACAAGTAAGGCTCGTAATGTTATTGTTTGAGTTTATCACCAAGTAAGTGAGACAGGGAGTTATTCATGGGACCACCCTGTTTAAACCATTTCTTGTCTTAAAGAAACCTGAGTGTTCTGACAAGTACTGAGTGCATTCTGCTACTTTGGCTTCAGAAAAAGACCACCTCTGTTAAGCAGTGATTTGGGGTTTTTTTGTTGGCCTCTTGAGTGACCACTGATGGCAGATTTTCCTGTGTTTCCTACGGTAGAAGCCATACGTTCTGAAATATCTCCATTATATTTAATGTACGTATATGAAAATGTGATACATGATATGTGGCAAAGTGATGTATGGCAAAAAAGGATATTGATATGCATATTGAATGCATCAAGAGGAAATGTGGAAGATATTTTCATAAGCATATGTTCTACTTCATTTGGGAGAGAATATTGGAAGGGATGGGAAACTTATGAAAATGTATTGAAGCCTTTTATAGCATGTTGAAGCAATTTTTCTGATAAATGTTTAGAAAACATCCAACAATGTTATAGTACATAGAGGAAGCAATATCTAACTTCTTTTCTCTGTATTTTTCTTAATATGGCTAATATATGCTAATTTACTTAAGACTATATTAGACTAATATTTCATACAAATTTAACTTATTTCTTTCTGTTTAGGCACACTATTGAAATTTGGTTGGTTTCATAATGATTTTATAAAACACATAAATAGAATAGAATAGAATTAACCAGGTTGGAAAAGACCTTCGAGATCATCAAGTGCAACCTATCATCCAACACCATCTAATCAACTAAACCATGGCACCAAGCACCCCATCAAGTCTCTTCCTAAGCACCTCCAGTGACGGTGATTCCACCACCTCCCTGGGCAGCACATTCCAATGGCAAATCTCTCTGTCTGTGAAGAACTTCTTCCTAACATCCAGCCTAAACCTCCTCTGGCACAGCTTGAGACTGTATCCCCTTGTTCTGGTGCTGGTTGCCTGGGAGAAGACACCAACCCCCACCTGGCTACAACCTCCCTTCAGGCAGCTGTAGACAACAATAAGGTCTCAGAGGGGAGGGGGAAGAAAGAAAGAAAAAAAATTTTAAAAAAGAAAGTAGACCTAAAATTAACTGTTTCATTTCTTGATATCATAATCTAAGGGAAGCATGGACAGACCTTGAGCTGTGTCCTGGTTTGAGTCTAGCAGAAAGGTATGACTACATTTCTGTGAATGAGTACTGAATGATCCTCCAGCTCTGGGAAGTTGCAATCTTCTGCTGTTCCTAGAACAGTGCCTTTTACCAAGAAAAACATCAAAACCAAACCAACCAACTAAGAACAGCAAAAAACAACCACACAAAAAAAATCTCTAGTTTAGAAGAAGGAAACTCCATGTCGTGCAAACATTTTATTTCATAATGCAGTACAAAGCAAAGCAGCAACCAGGAGAATATTCCTGGAGCAAGTACTAATCTACTGACAGCATTAAACTCTCCAAATGCAAGAGATGTCAAAAGATCATGCTAAGAATAGCTTTCTGTCCTTAGCACTGGGGAAAAAATTGGCATTGCCCTGTCAACAGAGACGGTTCATGGTTTAGATGTTTGCAAAAATGAAACAGAAATTCAAAGCAATAATTTTGAGGAGCTAGCAAAATTTAGAATCATAAAATCATAGAGCTATTAAGGTTGGAAGAAACCTTTGAGATCAAGGCCAATTGCTTGCCTGGAGCTTGCAATCTCACAACTACTGCTAAACCACTAACCATGTCCCTAAGCACCACATCCAAACATCTTTTATATACCTGCAGGCATGCTGACTTTACCACCTCTCTGGGCAGCCTGTTGCTTGATAAACCCTTCTATGAAGACATTTTTCCTAATATCCAACCTGAACTTCCGTTAACGCAACTTGAGCCTGTTTCCTCTTGTCCTATCACTTGGTGCATGTGAGAAGAGACCACCCTGCCACTGCTGCAGTCTCCTCTGAGGTAGTTGTAGAGCTTGAGGCTTTTTTGCCTCAGTCTTCTTTTCTGAAGACTAAACAACCCCAGTTCCTCAATCGATTCCTCACAAGACTTGTTTGACCACCTCGCTTAGTAGGTAGCCTTTTCTCTCGTCATTATCTTTCTTATCTATATCTATATTACAAACCTGAAAAAGTATAGATACTATTTGTGAAAATACTTCTCATAACAGGTTGGACTCGATGATCTTTGAGGTCTCACCCATTGAGGGGGTGGAGTCACCATCACTGGAGGTGTTTAGGAAGAGACTGGATGAGGTGCTTGGTGCCATGGTTTAGCTGAGTAGATAGTGTTGGATGATAGGTTGCACTTGATGATCTCGAAGGTCTTTTCCAACCTGGTTAATTCTATTCTATTCTATTCTATTCTATTCTATTCTATTCTATTCTATTCTATTCTATTCTATTCTATTCTATTCTTCTCTTTCTTTGTATCTCCTTCAAACTCTGTCAGTGTTTTCCTGTTCATATCCAGAATGTACAACTTTAAAGAAGGTTTTACAGGAAAAGAAGTCTACAAGTTTAGGGGCTTGGCCTTTGTCACAACCACCTGATGTTAGCATATAAATTAATTATTTGATGGGCTTCAAATGGAATCAAAAAAATAAAAATAAAAGTCCTTACATAGTTTTTCATGGCACCAGAAAGATACATTTCTTAGTTTCCCGGGTAATTTCCTGGGAAACTCTTTATGAGTTACTAAGCTCACAACTACAACTTTATGACCCTTGATTTCCTAATCTGATGGAAGCACTCATTGAAGTTTATATCATGCCAGAATTGTCAACCTTTTCCTGCAACTCAGCAGTGCTGCTGAGAGTGGAGAAATTCTAAGGATGGTCATGAGGCATACATGCAAAGCTTAACTTTTGTCTAGGAAGGCCAGTGAAAGTAAATCTCATCCAGGGATGATGCAGAGCTCCTAAGATTAACCTTCTCACTTAGCCTGTGGAAGACACACCTGTCTGTCTTGATTACAGAAGAAAGTTTGGCAAGACAGTGCCTTCCAAAGGTTTGTGAATGCCTCTTTGTCATACTTGCAGACAAGGACTTCAAAAACTCTGAAAAACAGGTTAAAAATAAGATCATTTTCAAATGCTGTCTTATTTAACTAGTCTCATGGGCCTTAATTATTTTTTTCCTCCATTTCTCAAGCGAAACATAATTATGGCTATTTAAAAAGTTGGGTTTTTTTCTTATTCCATCACATGTTAGTGGAAATTACATTTCAAGTTAGTATTTGAAACTAAGAAAGAGCTGAAGAAAAATATGATGAATCTTATCCAATTACAAAAAGAGAAATTTTCTCTATATTGCAAAGATATAGATCAGTATTCCTGTGTGCAGGTATGTCAAGTGATGATGATACTAAAAATGGGCATTTTGATTATTGTAATAATCAAATTCCTGCAATACTTGCAGATATATAATACCCCTAAAAATCTGGATGGACCTGACAGTATGTTTCTTCTAAGTTTTACTTGATGATATATTCCACTGATCTTCTTTTATATCTGTATTTTTTATAAGAAATAATTATGTTCTCCACTTAGCCATCTATGCAGTGTTATAGCAACACAAATAACAAGGTTTCAGCCTTCTTATCTAAATGACAAGCTGTGATGGGTTACACCCATCCTGAAAGTAGGAGGTGGAGGGGTTGTGAGAGCCCTGCTGTCCACAGAGGGAGGGGTTTCCCCCTGGGAAACTGAGTTAGTCTGTTCCACTCCCCCTCCCTGTCCATCAAACACATAAAAAGGAAGACACTGAAGCCATTTGCTCTCTTTTTCTTCTGCCTCACTGGGACGAAAGGACTAAGAGAGCTGCTGCTGGCTTCCTGGTTCTCTGCCACGTGGTCAGGCCTGTTTTTTCTCCCTGCTGCATCTTCAAAGGACTGTTGGTTTTGTACATTCTCCCTATCCATCCTTGTTCCTTGCCCTTGTGAACCCTTCCTGTTATTGTTTCATATATATATATATATATATATATATATATATATACACACCATTTAAAGAAAGTTTTACCTCTCTACTTCCATACTGACTCCAAATTATTTCTTGGTAGATTTACCTACTTCTTTTTTCCTTATTCCCCTTTCTTTCATTTTCTTCTTTCCTTATTTCTTCCTGTTCTTTCCGCCTTCCCTTTTTCTCTCAATCAGGAAAGGGGCGGGGAGCAGGAAAGGGATTCTCAGTCTTCCCCCTCACCCCCCAATCTGAGCTCTTAAATCCCAGTTTAGGCTCAAACCACCACACAAGCACAGTCCCAAACCTTTTTTCAGATGTCTGTAAACCAGACAAAGTTTGGTCCACAGCTAGATCTCTGAACCATTTTTCAATGCTTCAGTGCCAGAGGACTTTAAAAATGGGCTGCCCAAAGGTTTTATGTCACTTCTTTTCCATGCAAAAGAGGAAGGTGATCTTTAACAGCAAAGGTCACTGCACTGTAGACTTAGGCTGGCATAAGCATCTAACCTACAGAATTTATTAAAAGAGGGTCATCAGGGATATCAGGCTGCAAAGTAATATCTAAGTCTTCCTTCAGCATGGTGGAACTTATTGTCCTAACTGCAGTTCTCCAGGTCCTAGGAATGCCTCTGCTCTTCAATTCCAATAGCACGCATCTACATTTCCATATGCTCCCCTAGACTACGAATTATGCTGCCCTCTGCCATAAGCCTGAGGCATTTTCTAGCTTTTCCACAGTGCCTGAGGTTTTGTAAAGATCTTGATAACTCCTTTTTTTGCCAGAAGGGAGTTCATATATATTCTTATTTGATTTATAATTCCCTAGCAGAGAAATGAACCCAGAGGCAGACAGGTAGGAAAAACGGAAGGAAAAATCTACAGGGAAGAGCAGAAGACAGCAAAGGAGTTGTCATACATCTGGATGATGAAGTAGCAGATGGTGCTCTTGACACATTACATTTCCTATTAAAAAAATACTACCCTTTACAAACCCTTGAATGTGTTTTAGAACATTTGTAACCTTACAGATAGTCACATTATCAGAAATGCTGTAACTTGTTTATGACCTTCTCAAACTAGACATTATTCTAGTGTTATTATTTGGCAGACCTTGACTGCACACTTTGTAGTGGATCAGTGAGCCAAATCTCTCTTTTTAAGCTGTTTTACATGTGCAATATCTTGATTCCTTGTGTTATTAAAAATGACAGCAATGCTTCTATACATGCTTTAAAGAAAATAATGCAAAATTAGTGTTATATTTTAAATATCTTGAGGAATTTGTATGTTTTAGTAACTCTTTCTGGCACTTATGTTTCTGGAAACCTGTGAACAGAAATCAATTATGTTTTTGAAGATCCAGACTGAAAGTTGTGTTTGCTTTAACAACAGGAGTAAGGACACTCAAACTGTGGATGAAAAAGTAGGTGGTTGAAAAGTTCTGGTCTAGGGAGGGGATCAGCTCTTTTAATGGACTTATAAGTAACTTAGTATCATGGTTTAGCCCCAGCCAATAAAATTTATCATTATCTGGAATCCTTTGAGCCTCACACTGAGTGCTGAAGAGGACTGTCAAGATTTAACCCCAACCAGCACCTAAGCCCCACCCAGATGCTCACTCACCCCCATGCCAGGGGGATTGTGGAGAAAATCAGAAGACAATAAGGGAGAAAAATTAAAAGTCAAGATAAAGACGCTTTGTACCCCATATTTGATTGTTCTGACAATCTGTAACTAATCAAATACCCTAGTAAGATAATGTAAAAATAGATGGATTTTCCATGATCCTCATTGACATTGCACTGTATTTCTTTTTTCAAGTTTATAAATAGGACCAGGGAATGTCTTTATGTCTAAGTTATTTATGTGAACACAAATAAAACATTATGTCAGTATATTCTTTTATTAATAAACCTTTTAGATACTGGCCCTGTTGCAGATGAATTCTGCTGGAGAGGAAATGTCTGTGGCAGCCTAGGAATGGCAAGTAGCAGAGTTACTGTTCTGGGAGTCATCAGCATGGCTGATGTTTTCTAATGCCACATATAAATGAGAACAGAAATTTTGGACACATTGCCTACTAGAATTTTCTGATTACAATGTTTTCACATCAGGCAACTTGCAAAGCAATGAGGCATTTTGTAAATGCTAAAGAACTATAAAATATAACTCAGTTCTCTCTCTTACATTCCATAACTTTTACCATTTTGAAACGCCGGATTCCTTTTTGTTCTGTACTGTGAAAAGCAATACGCAGTGGTGTTGCCTCAATTTTGATCATACAATCATAAAACTGCCTGAACTGGAAAGGACCTCAAAAGATACTCTGGTTCAGCCTTTTGTAGAAAAAGGAGCCTAGATGAGACTATTTAGCATGCTGTCTAATCACATCTTGACAACCTGCAGCCATAGGGATGTTACCACTTCCTTGGGGAGATTGTTCCAGTGACTGATATTCTCACTGTAAAAAAATTTCTTTCTTACATCAAGATGAAATCTCTCTCACTGTAACTTGAACCTGTTGCTCCTTGTATTCTCTATGTGATACCTTGTGAAGAGAGAGCTTCCATCTTCTTTGTACTGACATAAACATTATTTTTAAATAGAATTTGTTTTATAATAAGATTAACATAGTAACTAATTATGTCCATTCATCTCCTATTATATATTCCCCTATGAAGTTAATATGTAAAATAAGGCTATGAGTCAGCTTTTGGTAGATTAACTTCCAAAAATATCTCTTATAGTTACAAATAAGCAAGCAGTAATGAAATTATAGTTTTAAGTCAGCCTGAGCAAAAAATCTAACAATTTCTAATTTGAGGGAAAATTGCTTCCTACTATTTTTGTCTCTTTTTGGTTATTTGGTCCAGGTGATCCTGTATTCCTCAATGTCATTTTTTTCTTTTGAGATCTTTTAGACAGTAGAACAAATCTGTTTGTATTTCAACCTTTCCCTTTTCCTGGTTAGTAAGGTCAGTTCAAAATATCTGGCATTTCTTCCAATTGGGACATTCCAAAACCCAGAGCTAAAATGTTGCATATAAAAGTAATTTGTGGTTTTAAACTTTGGTTTCCACTCTACTATATAAATGCAAATATAATGTTTTCCATTAGAATAACTGCCTTGTGCTTTTTTAATAGTGGCATTGGAGACTGAAAAGTAGAGCAGAATCCATTTTGATAATATTGCAACTTCTCTCTGAGCTCCAATCTAAATATGTCCATCTGTCAGGTTTCTTATTTAATATTCTGTATAATGGCCATTGCAGGAAAAGAAGGAACAGTCATTTTTATTTCACTTCTTTTTTTGCCAGGCTTTGGTGGTCTTACAGTTTCTTCTTGGGTTGCAGAAATGTGTGTGTGAAGATTTACAGTCTTTCCCTCTGTTAGGATGTGTCCTAGAAATTCAAAGTGCCATTTACAAATGTACATTACCAAAAGTATTTTAAATATATTATAAATATATTTATAATATAATATAAATATATATATAAAATATATATATTTATATATAATATAAATATATATATTTTATATATAAATATATATATATTTATATATATATTTATATATAAATATATAAATATATTTATAAATATAATATAAATATATTATAAATATATTTAAAATCCATCTTTCCTCAAACCAAAACTAAGATCTCTGCTAAGGATAGAAGGAAGTGTATTCAAACATGTGGGAATACGAAAGCAGAGTCTACAGAACATCTCTTTCTCTTTATGTAAATGTGTAAGACAAGACACTTGTGTGGCAGAATCTGTAGCCTTGACACCACCCCCAATGCTGCTATCACCTCTGACATGGTTTATGTGAACGTGTAGCAACCAGTGGCCTCCAAATTTGCCAGTAAACTGATACATTCCTGTCAAATTTGCTGGGAAAGTGAGAAAAAATCATAATCAAGGAGTTCCAGGAAAAGGAAAGGTCAAAATATCACATGAAAAAGCAAGTTTCAATTTTTAAAACTCCACTTTTTAGTGAACCTATCAAAAGCAGCTGTTGGTGATGATCCACCTTTGTGAACTGTTTCATATGATTCATCCACAAGCAATTGCTCTGAGTTAAAGACTTGATGTGTAAGGTTACAGTTGAGTAGTCTGAGTTGGTTTTGATTCTCCCCAAAGCCCTTACACCTATAAAAAAACACCAAATATTTCTGTTCTATTATTGCTTAATTCTAATTTTTAATGTCCTAAAACATTTCCTACATTTTTAAACTATTTTTTTCTTTCTGCTTTAAGCCAGATATTCAAAGTGCCAAGAAAATACTATATCTAGTACACAAAGGAATATGAAAGGCCCACAAATCAAAGCCTGACTTCTCAGCCAAGGACTGCCAAGGAGTAAACATTAGGAAAATACAGAGAAATCTCCCAGCATGTCCTATACAAGAGCCTAAAACCCATGAACTCTGTAATGAAAAGTAAATAAATGACTCTGTCCTTCACTGCCAAGCTGTTAATCCATAATGTGAAGCTGGCCTCTGTTGTCAACAGTGATATATAAATCATATCAGACAAAAAAAAGAACCAAGCTGACCCTTATTCCTTTCTTAAGTCCAGTGTAAACATTTATAATGCATAAGCCCTTTTCCTTCTCATTTTATTTCCCCTTTTTCACATCTCCATCACTTTCTGGTTTCTACTGGATTGGGAAGAGTAGAAAAGTCAGGGGGTGCCTGTTTGCAGTGTTCTATGAGGAATTTCAGCCCAATTTCCTAAGCCAAAGAGGTTCCAATAATACCACCCCACCCACTGTTTGGTCCTTCATAAAACCATAGCTCCTGCTGCTCAAGACTTCTGGGAACAGGAATGTATGGAGAAAGTCAACAAGTTAAATATTCAGTGACTTTCATATTAGTTGGACAGGGCCCTAAGTGAAAAAAAGGCATGAAATTAACTGAATTTTGTCACTTGTAAAGCTCCTGCTGAGCTCATTTCAGGTTCAAAGCCTAGAACTATAATTGTGTTCCTCATTAAAATAATGGAACAAATATTGAGAGAAAAATATCTAAGTCCAGGGCAGCAGTGCCAAAAGTGATAAACAGCATGAGTTTATAAAGAACAGATTTTGACTTACAAACAGATTGCCTTTTTCTAACAGAATTACAAAGGGTCAAATTCTGCTATGTTTGTGAGAGCTGACTTGCACTAAAAGAAATACCAAAGTCTATTCTCTGTATTTACTTGCGTAAATAATAGTCCTAAATTTGAATCTATAATAAGCAGATGAAGGGAGAGCAGCGGATTAATATTGTGCCCTGTTCTATTGTACTGATTAAGGCTACCAGCACCAGAACAGGAGGACACAGTCTCAGGCTGCACCAGGGGAGGTTTAGGCTGGAGGTTAGAAAGAAATTCTACACAGAGAGTGTGATTGCCCATTGAAGCGGGCTGCCTGGGGTGGTGGTGGAGTCACCATCATTGGAGGTGTTTAGAAGGAGGCTTGATAGGGTGCTTGGCTGCATGGTTCAATTGGTTAGGTGATGTTGGATGATAGGTTGGACACGATGATCTCGAAGGTCTCTTCCAACCTGGTCTGGTCTATTCTATTCTTCTATTCTATTCTATTCTATTCTATTCTATTCTATTCTATTCTATTCTATTCTTTCCAGGTAAGTTTTGTGATGCAGAAATCAAGATATCATTGGAGGTATTTTCACTTTGGCTTGTATGTAGTATTGTTATGTGAGTTAACATCCTGGCTGAAGCACAATAACAACAAAAAGCCAAACAGTGGCAAATAGCAAAGCACAGCTCTTTGCAAGGTGCTTTGAGTGCCATGTCAATGTGGCTTCATTCAGTCAGGGATGCAAACTGAAGAACTGAGGGAAAGTCCCATGCTGAATCATAAGACATTGGGAATGCAATAATTATGCTGTGAAAGTGAGAAACAAGAAAAGGTGTTAACAGGTATGTGGCAAAATGCTACATGAATGGGATTTAAGCATACAAGGACCTAAGCTGTTGATCTGCACTTACAAGTTGAAAACATACAGAAACTACTGATGGAAATTCTCAGGAAAATCCTTCATGTCAGAACCCTGGCTCATGAGCAGACCTCCTAACACTGTAAGCTTTAATACTCACTCATTTGGAGAAGCATATAAAGCTGTAAAGATACACAACACATTGGAGGGAGGATAATGTGATCCAAGGAGATATGTATCAGCTTTTTTGTGGTAGATAAGAGGAGATTATCTACAGTAATACAGCCTTATCTACACCTATCTACAAATATTTGATAAAGGAAAGTTGTAATAATCCATCAGGCATATGGCATGAAATTGAGAGGGGAAAATGAAAGTGTTGGGAGGAACTTTGACTGTGAGACACTGGGTGGAAGGTCCTGTTTTAGCATGGTAGCTAGCTCAGCCTAGTGTAAAAGTAATGCTACTCCAAAGGCAACAAAGGTCCTACAGCAGCACCCAAACTCTACTAATCCCTGACTCAGCAAGGAAGTCCTCCTTTTTCCCTGTCTGGTGCAGCAAACGGACAGAGTTATGCATGGACTATTCTGGGGCGAACTGTTTTATTGCTAGAAATTCTCAAAACTAATCTTTTTCTTTGAGATATTTTTCCAAGTTTATAAGGGTTAATAAATCCTTATTTAGTCAGGTAGTCCCAGGGGAGAATCAACAGAAATATTTACCCAATTTTTCCCATGTCAATGCATCATGGTTCCAAAGCTTTCATTGTTTTCCTTGCTTCTCAGATGATCTAAACTATCATTGCACTATTGAAATCAATTGTATTTAAGCACCTGCCACTCCCAAGTGTCCAATATTTACCAGCTATCTTGTGGCCAGTGCCAAGAAAAAGGATAATTTGCTAGTCCCTTTGATGACATGGAGTGAGAAAATGAAAAAACCCTATGTACTGTGTTATAAGCTCTCTAAACCTCAAGCAGGGAAGAAAGGTCATTTATTTCTAGTGGGAAAAATAAGCTTCCATGCAGAGTTCTTTGATAAACCAGAATATGTTTCGGACAGAAAGAGAGAGATTGTGAGCCTCCTCTTGTTCCATACAGCTATTGAATCAAGTGGAAAGCTAGGCTGGAGTGGAGAAAAATATCATGTACCCATATTCTTTTTAAAGTGAAGTGTTGTAGTAAAATTGCTTTCTGTTTAATTTGGCTTATGCTGGATAAGCTGCACTCGGTGAGGCAGGGTGCCTCCTGTCACCTTCAGCTTGAGCAGAATCAGCCAATGCATCTCATCATCACCATGCGGTGGTTAGCCTGCTAGTTCTTCATGGTTAGTCCATATGTGTGCATCTAATTAGCCTCTCAATGAATGCAAAACTTTACCTTGGTAGAGATTATAGATTTGTTTCTCAATAGCTTGCTTGGAACACTACATTAAAAAATTAAATAATAAATCATCTAGGCTGAATGTTACTGCTGCATCTACAAAACAACAAAAAATAGATATTATTGTCATTCTTTCATAAACTCCAGCATTTTTAGTACCTTAACTGCACTGAGTTTCAGACATGTTATGAATCTGTAAGGCATAAGATTTTATTTTAAAAATATATATAGTAAAAAAAAGGTGTGTAGAGTGTCTTGTGTTAAGATTTCTTGATGAGGAGATAACCAAAATATGAAGAGGAGGCTCAGGGGGACCTTACTGCTCCCTACAACTACCTGAAGGGAGGTTGTAGACAGGTGGGGCTGGTTTCTTCTTCCAGGCAACCAGCACCAGGACAAGAGGACACAGTCTCAAGCTGTGCCAAGGGAGGATCAGGCTGGATGTTAGGAAGAAATTCTTCACAGAAAGAGTGATTAGCTGTTGGAATGAGCTGCCCAGGGAAGTGGTGGAGTCACCCTCACTGGAGGTGTTTAGAAAGAGACTGGATGGGGTGCTTGGTGCCATGGTTTAGTTGATTAGATGGTGTTGGGTGATAGGTTGGACTCGATGATCTTAAAGGTCTTTTCCAACCTGGCTAATTCTATTCTATTCTATTCTATTCTATTCTATTCTATTCTATTCTATTCTATTCTATTCTATTCTATTCTATTCTAAATTAATTGTTCAATTGTATCTAAAATTATATCATTCAGTAGTGAAATAAACAAGCTGCCAGGCAGCATGGGTTTCTGTTGATAAGGAAATTAGCTGATACCAAAAAGGCTTCAATCTTCTAATGCGTCTTTTTCCTGTGTCACAACAAAGGATTGATATTACACTCCAGACTAATCAGTCACACCAATATTGTGGGCAAATGTTCATGAACATGCAAAAGAACTCAAACTATTCTCAGCATTGAGCAATAAAAACTCATTGTGAATGTAAATCATAGAATCATAGAATTGTTAGGGTTGGAAGGCACTTCAAGGATCATCTAGTTCCAATGCCCCTGCCATGGGCAGGGACACCTCACACTAGATCAGGTTGCTCACAGCCACATCCAGCCTGACCTTAAAAACCCCCAGGGATGTATATATGGATATTCATACATATCCAAAGATCAAACCCAGCATGGTATATGAAAACAACCCTTGCTATTACCTTACCTCAGACCTGAAAGAAAGCAGAAAAGTGCAGCAGCAACTGCAACTCCCTCAGGGCACCATAGTTGCCATGTCTTTCACATTACCCTTCTGCTTTACTGGATGATTACACACCTAATGATGATGCCAAAACTGTGACCACCACTTTTTGGGTTACTGCAACTTGTATCAGGCATAGACCAGCTCTCCATTTTACTGGGACCATTACCTAACACTTTCCAAGTTCTGCAACAAAGAGGTCATCTATTCCATAAGCAGAGGACCAATTGTATTGATTTTCACTGGGAAAAAAAAAGAAGAGGCTGCTGAGTTAATTCATTTAATTCATTTCTGTGCAAAGAACAGAGATGATGTATCAGCCTAAGTATCACCACAATGTTGTAGCAAGCAATTTATAATACTTGGCTGAGCCAATTCTTAAACTCAACTTCAGCCCAAAGGAATGTGAAACAGCTGCATCACAAGTGCCTGGGACTCTCTTTTCATACTGAAGTATTACCTTTACATTCATCAAGTAACCTTATGGTAGCAATGCAACACCTTTAATACCTTTGGGTATGGTATTGGAGATACAATACATCTTTTATGTAAAATTTGGGTTTAAGGCTGTGTTCCTCCAGACAAAGGTTAAGTACCATCTTCTGGGAGAATGAATGGGAGATTTTCGGGAGAAGGGAGACCGTTGCAAAGTTCCTTAACCTGCGAATCTGCTGTAGCTGAGCCCTGCTACATAATACTAAGCAGATTTTATACTTTGATAAAGGAAAGCTTTGCTAAATGCTTTGGCATTGACAACGCTGTGAAAAACTCTTCCTTTTGCAATTCTTGGACCAGCAGTTGCAACCGTAATGACTTTGCCTAGGAAAGGCCTCTAAATTCTTGCTTCACACCTATTTGTGGTTTCAATAAATCTCCTTAAACACCTTGGAGAGTAATCTCCAGATAAAAGGTCACAGTTTTGCTTGGTTCCCATGACTGGGGGAAGGAGAGAAACTCCTGTTTCATGTGAAGAGAGATGTAACAGAAAGTCATGGGCTTTCATACCCAAGCAGGGGCAATCCCATGCTTGGAGCAGTGGTAGAAGTGACTGGGAGAGGTTTCTTTCACAAAGGTGTCTGTGGGAGTGCAGAAAAGCTGTCAGAAAGCAAAACTCCAACAGGGCCAAAGCTTCTGTAATTCGGTTCAAGCTGAAAAGACTTGAAATTGATAGTAGGCATGGGCTTCCCTTGTTTTTCCTTGGGCTTAGTAAGTGCTTTACAGGAAAGTGCAGTGATCAGAGAAACTTGTGACTCCACTAACACTTATCCCCCTAACATGAGGCACCTCCTCAGTTTTTGCTGACTTTTCAGGTTAAAAAGTAACAATGCCTTTTTATAGTTCAAATAAAACATTGTTTCCCTATAGGATCTCTCCTAATTGAGCACCTGTATACAAACAAAGGAACCTGGATTTAGTTTTAGCCTTGTAAATAAGAAGCCTTGGATGTGATCCAGCCATTCAGTGGGAGAGCCAAATAATTGACAATTTGGCCACAGCTGGCAGCCATGCCAGTAGGGCTCAAAAATATAAGGAAAAGAGGGAGAGCATGTACAAAATATGTGCTTTTTATAGGATAGTTCTCGCTAAAATAGCATGTCCAGTTCTTCAGCTGTAAATCTCATAATCCTGTGGCTAGAAGAAATAACTCCCTGTACAGTGCTAATTCCTGCCCTTCCAGTAGAGGCATCTCAAAGTAAATCTTTCTCTGTGGCAAAGGTCACCCTACCTTCACCCAGAGCTTTGAAGACACTAGAATCTAATCCTCACCTGCTTAAATCTTGATTCACAGTAATGGCTATTTTGATTGAGTACTTTATCAATATATTTTTAAGTCTGCACAGAAGTTTGAAATTCAAGAAACTACTGAAAAAAAAAAATTAAACATTAAAATGATAATGCCCAGGAAGTGCACAGGACACTTTGAAAGTGTGAACTGTGTTTCTCCAGCACGTGCTCTGATGAGCCTCATCTTTCTCTCCTCTCACTTTCTTGAATTTGTGTACCTTCTTGAGACACCCCCGTGCTGTCTGGCTAGTCAGAATGCTTCGTGAATTGCATTACTAACATTTGTTTGGGCATTGAATAACCTTGGAAGTGTTATAAGAGGAGTACAAAGGCATTCAACAGCTTTTATCAGGTGTAGATGCAGGTTTTCTTTTAAAGTAAAAGCTTAATATAGTTTCTATTTCAAAGACTCTTATCTGATGCTGGTTTTATTTGGTATGTAATAGTAATGTCTTGCAATATCTAAACCTCTTTCAGATGTTCATAAATGGTCTTATAGAGCCTTCTTTATGCTTTTTAAACAAATGTCCCCATTCAAAAGATAAGTGTATGAAATCTGCTGATATTCAGTGGAATGACTCCGTCTGGCTTTGTTTGGTTATGCAAAAAAGTTTGTGTGTCTGGCTTTTTTCTGAAGTTATTTTCGCTCCATCTGCTTGAGCCTAGATTATAATCTCCTTCACATGAATGCACACAAAAAAAGTCTTTACAGAGGCACACATCTGCAGGTTTCACTATTACAAGAATAGAATAGAATAAACCAGGTTGGAAGAGACCTTTGAGATTATTGCATCCAACCTATCATCCAACACCATCTAGTCAACTAAACCATGCAACCAAGTACCCTATCAAGTCTCCTCCTAAACACTTCCAATGATGGTGACTCCACCACATCCTGGGGCAGCACACTCCAATGGGCAATCACTCTCTCTGTGTAGAATTTCTTCCTAACCTCCAGCCTAAACCTCCCCTGGTGCAGCCTGAGACTATGTCCTCTTATTCTGGTGTTGGTTGCCTGGGAGAAGAGACTAACCTCTGCCTGTCTAGGAGTTAGTCAGTTGAAAATTTGGTCCAGGGATAGTAAACCATCCAAAAGCATCATTTCAGTACCTTGCCTTGGGTTCCTCTTGCTAATTTTTTATAGTGACATGAATGCATTTTGCTTTGTATAAAAATTTTAACTTATTTTTGGTCTCACCACACTTGGGATGTATATGATAGGACAAGGCAGATCTACAAGATGAGATCTGGGGATTGAAATGAGGAGAGGAAAGAAAAGTTCTATAGATGTCTGGCTGGCCATGTGAAGAGCTATTAACAGTACCCAGAGCTATGTCACATTGACAAGGTAATGTGAAGAAAAAAAAAGAGAAGTATGTTTCCTTTCTAAGGTTTCTTTCTACTCTAAAAATGTAATGCATTAACTGTACAGTAATTGCCATAGGTTTTGATATTTAAATATTTCATCCCTTGTCACATTAAATTTTAGGAATAAGTCTGGAAGTAGAGATAAACTGTTGGAGTTCAGCTTAAATGAAAAATATAACCTAAAATAAAGATCTATTCTCAATGGGAAAAAAATGTTTTTGCTCTTGCAAATGTGTTAGAGATGAGTTGTAGTCCTGAAAAACATAAAATAGAATAATAGTGGGTGATGGAAAGGCCAGAATAGGGCTGTCAAATTTTAGATTTTAACATATGGACTGCTCACTCCCTGCTCTGTTTGCTAGTCATTCCCAGATGGTGTCTTTAGTGAGTGATGGTGAGGGGAAAGGAGCAGGTGGCAATGGCATTTTTTAGATTTATTTCTTTTTTACATATATCAAATTAAAATTCTCTGTTCTATATTAAAAAAAAAAAAAAAAAAAAAAGAGAGAGGAGGAGAAGAGACAAGAACACAGGAATTATGGGAAAAGGTAATACATAACTTGAGGCTGGAATTAAGGAAATCCTGTTGTTATGGGTTTATGAGTCAGGATCAGAATCCAGAGAAGGGCAACAAAGCTGGTGAGGGGTTTGGAGCACAAGCCCTATGAGGAGAGGCTGAGGGAGCTGGGGTTGTTTAGCCTGGAGAAAAGGAGGCTCAGGGGAGACCTTATTGCTCTCTACAACTACCTGAAGGGAGGTTGTAGCCAGGTGGGGGTTGGTCTCTTCTCCCAGGCAACCAGCACCAGAACAAGAGCACACAGTCTCAAGCTGCACCAGGGGAGGTTTAGGCTGGATGTTAGGAAGAAATTTTTCATAGAGAGAGTGATTGGCCATTGGCATGGGCTGCCCAGGGAGGTGGTGGAGTTGCCATCACTGGAGGTGTTTAGGGGAGACATCCAGCTGGCGGCCTGTCACTAGTGGTGTGCCCCAGGGATCAGTACTGGGCCCCATGCTCTTCAACATCTTTATTGATGATCTGGATGAGGGCATTGAGTCCATCATCAGTAAATTTGCAGATGACACCAAGCTGGGGGCAGCAGTTGATTTGCTGGAGGGCAGAGAGGCTTTGCAGAGGGACCTCGACAGGCTGGACAGATGGGCAGAGTCCAATGGCATGAGATTTAACACATCCAAGTGCCGGATTCTGCACATTGGCCACAACAACCCCAGGCAGTGCTACAGGCTGGGGTCAGAGTGGCTGGAGAGTGGCCAGGCAGAGAGGGACCTGGGGGTACTGGTTGATTGTAGGCTGAACATGAGCCTGCAGTGTGCCCAGGCAGCCAAGAAGGCCAATGGCATCCTGGCTTGCATCAGGAACAGTGTGGCCAGCAGGAGCAGGGAGGTCATTGTGCCCCTGTACACTGCACTGGTTAGGCCGCACCTTGAGTACTGTGTCCAGTTCTGGGCCCCTCAGTTTAGGAAGGATGTTGACTTGCTGGAACGTGTCCAGAGAAGGGCAACAAAGCTGGTGAGGGGTTTGGAACACAAGCCCTATGAGGAAAGGCTGAGGGAGCTGGGGTTGCTTAGCCTGGAGAAGAGGAGACTGAGGGGTGACCTTATTGCTCTCTACAACTACCTGAAGGGAGGTTGTAGCCAGGCAGAGGTTGGCCTCTTCTCCCAGGCATCCAGCACCAGAACAAGAGGACACAGTCTCAGGCTGCGCCAGGGCAGGTTTAGGCTGGATGTTAGGAAGAAGTTCTACACGGAGAGAGTGATTGCCCATTGGAATCGGCTACCCGTGGAGGTGGTGGAGTCACCTTCACAGGAGGTGTTCAGGAGAAGACTTGATGGGGTGCTTGGCTGTATGGTCTAGTTGTTGGGTGGGTTGGATTGTTTGATGGGTTGGACGCGATGATCTTGAAGGTCTCTTCCAACCTGGTGTATTGTATTGTATTGTATTGTATTGTATTGTATTGTATTGATGGGGTGCTTGGTGCCATGTTTTAATTGATTAGATGGTGTTGGATGATGGGTTGGACATGATGATCTCAAAGGTCTCTTCCAACCTGGTCTATTCCATTCTATTCTATTCTATTCTATTCTATTCTATTCTATTCTATTCTATTCTATTCTATTCTATTCTATTCTATTCTATTCTATTCCATTCCTATTCCTATTCCTATTCCTATTCCTATTCCTATTCCTATTCCTATTCCTAATTCTATTTGCAGTCCCTCAGAAGTATTGTGTAACAGCTTTCATGTAAGGCCGTCTTCAGCCCACAGTATGGCGTGCCCCAGCAACTGCAGAAAGAAGCTGCTCACTAGAACTGAGTTAGCTTCTCCTTTGGTGCATAGTGCATCAGAGCTCTCAGATACAACTTAGAGACAGGTTTGCATACATGTCTAAATGCATTTGTTTAGATGGAAACCTTATGCCAAAAAGCTGGGGCTTGCGGTTTTAGTGCTAAACATTTGAGTTTATGATGTCAGGGATGATACTGATCTCTTCAAGCCTAAGGGTATTTTTTGCAAGAGGTTTCTTATAAGAACCATCCTTTCGCTTCTCTGTTAACTCTTTGTTGGTGACTGATGTTGGAACACCCCATGTTCTAGTTTAGAGAGTGATTACACCTCCAGATGCTGACTCCAACCTTTTAATTACAGTGAGTCCTTCACATCTGGCAGCAAGGGCTCCTACTCCACAGCATGTGTCTCTATTGATCCACATTTGTGTCTGGGTCTATCAACAGCTGGCAAGGTTTTTCCAGAATATATGTTACACTTCTCTGTGTGATATAATAAACCTAAAACTGGTTTTATTTCCTTATCATTTGCAGTAATGACCTGGACTTTTTTCCTCAGTCTTTCTAACATAGCTGGTTGAGAATCTGATCTTATAACTAACAAGCCTGATCAGTACTTCTTTTGTTATTGTCAGAAGCCCCAAATGCTATGTGTACCTGCAGAGAGCAGTAAGGTGCTAAGAAGCAGTTTATAAAGAGTTAAGTTTCTAACACATAATCATAGCACTTAAAGTATTCTCTTGTTTTGCTAGGCTGGACAGGACTCAGTGACACAATTGAAAAGCATTGAAATGAACCTCAGAGCTTTGTAAAAGCCAGCACTGCATAATATATCTTGTGATCATTCTAAATCACTGCCATGTAATGCTGAAAGCTCTATCTCTTCTGAATCCAAGGCAACTTAAAGGGAATATTGATTTTTCCCTTTACTGAGAAATGAGAATCACGTATTAAGAATGAAAGTTGCAGGCACAATGTAATGACCTTTCTCCTTGGCTTCTCTTTTCTAACACAAACAGAATCATTTTCATTGCTAGAGTCGATATTAAACAGTAAATCTTGTAGCAATGTATTTGCAAGTGTCTGTACTTGTTTTATCCAATTAGCATACTTATCACAAGAGAAAATAAAGGGAGGGGGGAAGGGGAGAGAATACAAAAAACAATAGTAGATATGGTTTTAATTTCTGGAGCTATCAGTTCCATCCACAAAAACACTGAAAAGTCTCCAGCTGGAGATCTATTCCATCTGTCTCAGTACTGGTGGGAGGAGGGGCGCTTTCCCCCTGCAATTTTAGTGCTGATGTATGATTTAGGGTAAGCAGGTAATTTCACTGAGGGCAGAGGACCTTGGCTGGTGTCTGTTTTAGTCTATGCATGCTTTTGTAGCACAGCCTCACATATACTTATCTATTAAATGGAGTTTCAGGTCATAGACATGTCAGTATTCTATTTACTGCCTTAATTATATAGAACTCAAAACAACCTTATCAATATCTGACACATTACCTTAGGGGGAAGTAACCTAACCATGAAACAGCAGGAGTGTTATACTAAAGCCACCTGAAACAAAAACTTCAGTTTCCCACAAAGCCATTAAAGACAGATTTTGTTTTTACACCTGCTGTGCTTCCATCTAATCACCTTTTGTAAGAGTTTCTGAAACAATGGGTTGAAGTTTCACATGCTTCCAACTTTTTGATGTTTAGTTCCTTCCCTCTTAATTTAAACTAACTGCAATTTCCCCCTGGTTATCACTTCTTTCCAGTTAAAGCTGTTCCTAAGTCAGCAGTGTGTGCATGTGTGCATGAGTGTGTGTGAAATGGCAACCTTGACCTGCTTTCTCTGCTGCTGGGGGAAATAATGTGGAATTCTCACAGTGCAGCCTTCCACTTAGTCCAGCTATGACTCAGAGTTGTAACAAAGTAAAAAGAAAAGGAAAAATAGATCCATGAAACCTGGAAACCTCACAGCTCATTGTGCCCCTTGCTTCTGTATTTATACATTAGTAAGTGAGTTCACATTTCTGAAAGCCCAGGAGTTGCCTTGCAAAGCACACTGCTGGTAAAAACCACAGTGACTAGCAATCTGAATTAATTCAGATAAGATGATTTTTAATTCCTTGTTGGCATCTTCAGTGTTTCAGACAACATCCCTGTTATGTAAGAAGGATAAATATGTAGGGAGAGATGATGTATGGTAACTTTAAACAGGGAACTTGATTAGAATAGCAAAAATTGTAAGCAATTTTGTTACTCTTTGTTATTCTTCACTCTACTGAAGAGATTTGACTGTGTTCTTGGCTCCCTGCTACAAATCCAGTCAATAGCCAGAACAGAGGAACAGTCAGTTCTGAGCAATTTGTTCTTTCAGATTATCAAATCTCAACATGCTTTTGTTTCTGATCAGGCCAAGATGAGGTTTTGCCCCTCTGAAGACTCTGGTGCTTTACCAGGTAATTCTGGGGTGACTTAGCAAGTGAGCTGAGGACCATCTAGGATTTTGTCATGATACAGTGCCCTGAGCCAGCCCAGGGCAGCAGGGAGGGTCAAGCTAGGATTCAAAGATTTTCCTTGGAAAAAAATAAGGTGAACGGACACCAAACAGCTGATGAGGTAGGTTTATTAGATCCAATGAAAACTCTCTGTCATTTGCACCTTAAGGACACTTGGTTGAACTGGAGCAGAGAGAAAATGGAAAGGAAAGGAGACAGAGAGAAGGAGGGAGAGAAAATTAAAAAGTAAGAGAGAAAGGAAAATGTCACCACTCTTGATTCCCATAAGGTCTCACAGGCATAGTCCAAGTTCTTTGGTGGTGAGTGTACATTCTAGCAAGGTCTTGTGTGGTAGCTGCAACACGTGGACCCCTGAAGTTATGGTCTTTTTATACCCTTTTGGCAGTGGAAAACTGTCTCTCCAAATCACAGAGAGGTGTGCACCAGTCCCCTACAATACAATGTTTGTCACCATCCTATCCATGGCACTGTTGCAGTGGCTTTAAAATAAGGAAAGAGGGAATTCCCACCTTGGCAAATGTTATCTCTTTTCATTGTTAAGCCATTTTGCTAGGTCAGCAGCTCTCCTCAAGAGCTATTAAGTGCCACCAAAATCATCCTCCTCTCTATTCATACCAGGTATGTCACACATTGTTTTGAGACAATAGTCATTGGCATCAGCCAAGTCTTGACATCCTGCAATGTGTATTGTTGTTTTCTGTTGTTAGAATTATTGTTTTTGTCTTGGTCAGTTTTATTAGCTCTGTGCATTATAGTTTCAGAAGAGGTCATTTATATGAAGTCAGACATGAGAAAATTGCAGACCCCCTAGGCAATCAGGAGTTTGAGTCCCATGTATGTCTCTGTTGAAGGTCATGCTGCTCTGATATACCTGTCAATAGAGAAGTTGGATTCACCAATGCTTTCATGTTACATTGGCACATCACATGAGCTCCAGTTCATCATCTTGTGGGATAGGTAGATTTCTATCAACCAATATGACTTTTCCTAGCTTATTCCATGATATGTTACAGGTTTGATGTTTCTAATGTTTGTAATTTGCATGAGCAGTCACCCCTAATCTGTCCTAAGTACTATAGCAAGAAATATGCTTCCATAATTAGATGTCTGGATCTAGTATATAGAAGAGAAAGCTCTGGAAATAACAGCCTGAGTGTGTCTAATGGGATTCAGAGAAAATTATGATTATTCTCTCAAGTGGGAGAAGAATTAGGAGGATTGACTTTAGCAACAAAAGTATTTTGGAAAAACTGTAGGACTGGAGTCTAAAAGATAAAGGAAAAGAAGAATGGGGAGAGGAAACACATATACAAAGATTTTAGATAAAAGCTCCCATGAGGCAGAAGTAGTATGTTGAGCGTGGGAGGCTATGGGTGACATTGCAAAAGCATCTCTAGCTAGTGGTTGGAGCACCAGACAAGCTTCAAGAAGTTGGCCAGTTGGAACCAGTAAAGTGAATGAAAGAGCCTTCAGCCCAGATCAACAAGGAAGGAACAGAGCTGCTGCTGCTGCTTGATTAAGTGAGTCTATGGCACAGACTCTCAAGGGCGAATTCCCCTTTGGCTTCAAGGGGAATATAGCATTGCTGTGTGATCTTGGCAGGACTGATGTGCCATTTGTGTTGGAGAGGCCAGCATACCTACTTGCCCTAGAAGCTGAAGTGATGAACATATTGCTGGATACATTCATATAAATTGTTAGTACAGCCACAGGGGTTTTTTTTGAGAGGTTTGTTGAGGCTTTTGGCTGACACCCTCTGGTGATCATCAGTTCTGAGCCTTCAGAATATCATTAGTTACAAATGTAATTTGTTTCCAGTGATCTAGATGTGTGTTTCAGTGCTTTTAAGTCTGTTATCAGTCGACTCTATTGGTTAATACTAAATGGTAAATACAAATGAGGATGGAAACTACTGTTACAGTAATGAAGATGAAAAGTACCGAAAACACCATCATATTTCACAGCATGAGTGGATTGATTGAGGTCAGAAGAAACTTGACCTGTATCCCTACATAATCCATAATTACAGAGTATGTCACTTGAGGTTCATAACTTCATCCTAAATGTCTTGCATATACCATTTGCAGAAGAGCAAAATTTGGTATTATTCTCTGGTTTTCCTTCCCCAGCAAGGTTTTCTCTGAGCTCCTTTGGTGCCTGATTATTTGAACAGCTAACATTAGAAAGAGTCACTTTCTACAGCTACTCTACAGAACAAAAACTCGGGGCCTTTATTTGATCTCTGTTGTTCTTATTCCGTTAAGACATCTATCACTTGTTAGATCTCCCAGGAGCAAGCTCAACACCTCATCCATCAGCTGCAATTCCTGTTTTATCATTTTCTGTCAATACAAAACAATAATATCAACATATAGGCATTTTTAAATTGCAGAGCTAACTAATATAATTCAAGATAATGATTTTGAAAACCAAGTCAGCCTGAAGTGCAGGGCACATTAGAACTTCTAAGACATACAGCTTTTGTCTGAAAAGGGGCAGAGAGGAAAGTACAGAGCCCTTGGAATGATATAAAAGGCAGTTTTCTGCTATTTTTGGATGAGCAATGAAACAGCCCTTAGTCTGCCATTAGTGGATGCTTTTGAAGATTGTACTTACATTGCCATTAACAGCATAAGACGTGGGAGTAATAGATAATTTGTTGTGGTTAAAGCTGAGTGTGGTTATGCTTACAGTAATCAAGTGAATGTCATCCATTTTGAGAAAAAGCATAACACAGGGGTTTTAATTAAGGTATGAGGGTGAGTGTTCTTACTTGTCTTGCTTTTAATAGCAGAACCTGAGATAACAGTGGATAATTTGTTACTGTTGTTAGAACTGACATTTACCTTAAAGAAGTATTGTACACAAGCCACCTGAACTCATTTCATTGTGAATACTTCCCAAGCTTGTCCCACATAGTGTGTTTGTTTTTCTCTCAATCTGAGCACTTGGGAGGCTACACAGATGGGTGACACAGGGGATCCAGAAGAAGTCATGACAAGACAAATATTCACTGTGAACTTCTAATGAAAGATCACATCTCCTTCCAGGGGCTGAACTGAGGTTGCACAGACAATCTTGGGTTTTCTATTTTTTTCTGACTTTTAAGTCTCCAACATATCAGCTGCAATAGTGATCCCTTTATCTACTTCAAAATGTCATTTTGTGTAGTTTCAGACCTGAAAAAAGTGAACACAAAATGTTTCTTTTTGAACTTGCACTGATCTCTATACCTGTCATCAACAAGGCACAGACCTTCGGACTCTTAGCTCGCAGTGCTGCTACTTGAACCATCGAGCAGTATTTTCCACAAAAGGTGTTTTGAGAGTTAGCAATTCCATTCCAGAAGAATGTGCTCTGCATATCCTTCCTGCTCTGCTTATCTTGCCTTTTTCTGCACCTTTCCATCTTTTACAGCTCTTGTTTCTATCCTGTCCCTTTTTCCCTTGTGGTACGACTACATTTGCTCTTCTTCCAGTCCTCTCTCTTTTCTTGTTTGCACTTCCTCCATCCCTGATGCCTGTTAGCTGTTCTTGATCCCCTGAGAGAATGAAGCTTGCCTAAGGGAGGTGGAATGTTTGCAGAATCTGCAAAAAAATCACCAAAGATAATGCATTGCCCTGCCTTAAATCTCTCATTCAGATCTGCCTGCTTTGACATGCCTACAAAATACTCAGTGGCAGCTGGGTGCTGTGTCTACAGCAAGTGTCAATCATCTGCTTTTCAGAAACATCTCACTATTCCCTGTTGCTTTTTCACTTCATTATATCTTCGTACTGTCTCTCATCATTAAGTTAATTATGAACATTTATGAGCACAAAAAGTCTCTTTGTTGTGTAGTGCCAGGCAGGTGCAGCACTACAACAACATGGATGATAGGAGTATTTTAAAATGCATGCCACCAACACAAACATATGATCTTGGAAACTCAGGGATGAGAACCTCAGAAATGAGCTCTGGAGCAAGTTATTACCCATCATACTATGGCATCATCACTTCCCTAGTTCACCAAGATGTGTCACTAAAATCATCTTTCAGTCTGGTCCTCGAATACCTTCAAAGGCATTGAGGGCAGCAAGTAATTTCAAGCCACTCTTACAGTTATTTAAGCAGGTAATAAAAACACTCAGTCCCTGTTGTCTTACATGTAGTTCTCAAGCATCCATAGAAACACTGAGCATAAAAAGCTGGGTTGTTCTGGTGGTTTGGGTTGTGCTTTTGTGTGTGTGTGTGTGTGACTGCAAAATGTCATTGACAAAAACTAGCTTTTCAGATGCAGCAGGAGGATCTGCAGATAAGTCTCAGCCTTTTGTCATTGTTTTCCACTGATAACCACATTAGTAGTAAAGAGATCTGAAATTTCATTTTCTGGCTTCCAAGTTATTCTTTTAATTGCTACAAAATAATTGCAATTCTTAGCTTTCTACACTCACTTTTCATTGTTATATTTGCTTTGTTTAGCCTTGCTTTGTTTTGTTTTGTTGTTGGGTTTGGGGTTTTTTTTTGCTTTGTGTTGTACTCCCAGAGGGCCAATTATATTCTGGAAAACTGGATAACCAATATTGTGAATAGTAGCTTCTTCACTTTGGGGATTTAATGCTATTCCTGTATCGAGCCTGCACACAGAATCAATCACAGTGTTTCACGGTTTATTTTCATTCTATTAATTACATTCAAAAGCAAGTTGCCAATCAGATTGAATAATTTTTTATTGCTGTGGTTTTTGTAATCTCTACATGCAGTGACTCAGGTGACTTAAAATATATTTTATGCTCATAGAATCATAGAATCATAGGATCAATAAGGTTGGAAAAGACCTCAAAGATCATCAAATCCAACCTGTCACCCAACACCTCATGACTATTAGACCATGGCACCAAGTGCCACATCTAATCCCCTCTTGAACACCTCCAGGGATGGTGACTCCACCACCTCCCTGGGCAGCACATTCCAATGGCTAACAACTCTCTCTGTGAAGAACTTTCTCCTCACCTCCAGCCTAAACTTCCCTTGAGACTGTGTCCTCTTGTTCTGGTGCTGGCTGCCTGGGAGAAGAGACCAAACCCCTCCTGCCTAGAGCCTCCCTTCAGGTAGTTGTAGACAGCAACAAGGTCTGCCCTGAGCCTCCTCTTCTTCAGGCTAAACAACCCCAGCTCCCTCAGCCTCTCCTCACAGGGCTTGTGCTCCAAACCCCTCTTCTTGTAAGGGGACGCAGGGGTGAGGTGGTTGTTTTCTGAAAGCAGGTCACTAAAGCCAGTAACATTTCGATAGCCTTTTATCTGGCCAGACGTAAGTGGGTTGTGAAAATGGTTCTGCACAAACGTGTAAGAAATACAAGAAATACATTTTTCCAGCTTTGTGAGTCTACTTTATTTACGGAACAGACTACGCTGGGAACATAAATTGCATAATTGCTTTTTGTGTGACTTCACTTATCCTTTCTTTCCTATCTTTCATAACACCTAAATCCAGCAGAAAAAGGAGCAAAAAGCATTAAGTAACAGTAACCCATAGGCTCCAGCTTCTAAAACTATGCCATTCCCCATGCTTTTCCACTGTGCTCTGGCTTTGCCCAGCCTTATGCTGTACAGAAGCACCTTTGCCATCAGGGATTCTGTGATCTGCTAGCTTGCCCTCCAAGAATACATTGTGGCCAGTACAGGCAGTGAACCTGTGACATCTGCCAATTCAGAGCAGTTTCTCTCCCTTTTTTTTAATCTCTATGACATGTTCAGAAGCACTCTGTGCCAAAGCATGTATCACGGAGAGCAATTTTTCCCAGTTCCATATGCCTTGGCACATCTCCATCAACAAATGAACACCTCTTGCACTGCAGCTGGATGGTTCAAATGTGGACAGGTTTGAACAGCAATTTGAAGCTGGAACTACTCATGGAAAGTTCAATGTTTCCAATTCATGCAAAAAGTACTTTGTTCTTTCCCTGGTGACCTACATGGCAGTAGCTTATGTCACCTCAGAACGCCTTATATCACAATATTAAGAATATAAACTCATCATTTCTGAAGCACTATTTAAATCTAAAGGGTCAATGGTTCATGTGCCAGTAGATGGTTAGATTAAAACAAATAAAAAGCTGGGGAATGATTGCTGCTTTTATTTCATCAGTCTGTTTTCATTCTCAGTTTGTTAAGGAATGAAAATAGGGATTTAGATTTCTGGCTAAGTATGCAAGTTCCAAGTCTTTAAAAAATGTTATTCCATTCTGTTTGGTGAGAGCCAAACTCTAATTACTGCTGCCTAGTCACTTCTACACTCCTTGCCACCAGGTATGTCCATGAATCTGCATAGGAGCATGCTGAATTTAATAGGAATATAACTGAGCAAAACACTGTTATGAACCTGTGAGGACAAAAGCATGGAGTTCTGTAGCCATCAGGTCTGCAAATAGATGACTCTTTTATTTCATCTGCTGTGATGTCCACTTTGTGCTTATTCTTTGTAAGCAGTCTGTTGAAGGAGTGAGTCTGCTGGCAGGAACATTGCCAGAAACAGCCATTTTGGGGAAAATACTGCAAAATATTTGCAGGGAGAAAATGTGAGACTTGGAGTCTGGACTGCTTGCAGTTTGACTGGATTCATGGATGCTCACTCCCATTTCAGAGACCTGTTTTTGTTACTCTGAGGACATAACAGTCAAAGAACACTCACAGATTTGATGGTCTAAGAATTGTCCTTGCCTAGAAACACCCTACTATTGGTAAAGGAACTTCCAGGACTTTTATGTCCCTCTTCCAATTTTAAGATATGCATAGCCCCCAAGAATAAAAATACAGCTGGACATATAGATCAGTTTCTACATATTAAAAACAAAACAAAAGAAAACCCCAAAACACTACTACATTTTTAACTCATGTGAAGAGATCAGGAGTAGGGAAGTGATTATACTCCTGTACTTGCCCTGGCAAGTCCATGGCTACAGTACTGTGTTCAGTTTTGGGTACCACAACGTAAGACATTGAGGTCCTGGAGTGTGTCCAGAGAAGAGCAATAAGGCTGGTGAAGGGTTTGGAGGGCTTGTCATAATAGAAGTGGCTGAGGGAACTGGGGTTGTTTCATCTAGGGAACAGAAGGCTAAAGGGAGATCTTATTGCTCTCTACAGATACCTGAAAGGAGGTTGTAGTGAAGCTGGTGTTGGTCTCTTCCCCCAGGTAATTAGGAAAAGGATGAGAGGATATGGACTTAATGTTGTGCCAGGGGAAGTTTAGATTGGATATTAGGAAAGACTTCTTTACTGTAAGAGTGGTGAGGCATTGGAACAGGTTGCCCAAGGAGATGGTTGGGTTGCCATCCCTGGAGGTGTTCAAGAAGCATGTGGATGTGCTGCCTCAGGACACAGTTAAGCAGTTATGGTAGTCGAGTCATGGCTGGGCTCTGATCTTAAAGGTCTTTTCCAACCTTAACAGTTCTACGATTCTTTGCTCTGGTAAGACGTCATCTGGACTATTGCATCCAGCTCTGGAGCCCTTAACACAGGAAGCACATGAACCTGCTGGAGAGGATCTAGAGGAGGGCCACAAAAATGATCAGGGGGCTGGAATACCTCTCTTATGAGGACAGGCTGAGAGAGCTGGGGTTGTTCAGCCTGGAGAAGAGAAGGCTCCAGAGAGACATTATGGCAGCCTTCCAGGACCCCCTTTAGGGGACATACAAAAAAGACTGGAAAGTGACTGTTTATGAAGGCCAGGAGATGTAGGACAGAGGGCAACTGTTTAAAATCAGAGAAGAGTAGATTTAGATTGGATGTTAGGAACAAGTTCTTTACCATGAAGGTGGTGTAATAGGTTGCCCAGGGAGACAGTTGAGACTCTATCCATGGAGATATGCAAGATCAGGCTCAGCAAGTCTCTGAGGAATCTGATCTATTTAAGGATGTCCCTGCTCACTGAAAGGGGCTTGGACTAGTATCATAGTATCAGAGTTGGAAGGGACCACAAGGATCATCTAGTTCCAACCCCCCTGCCATGGGCAGGGACTCCCCACACTAGATCAGGCTGGCCAGAGCCTCGTCCACCCTGGGCTTAAACACCTCCAGGGTCGGGGCCTCAACCACCTCTGTGGACAACCCATTCCAGGGCTTCACCACTCTCACGGTGAAGAACTTCCTCCTCACATCCAGACTGAATCTCCCCACCTCCAGCTTCATTCCATTCCCCCTAGTCCTATCACTACCTGATAGCCTGAGAAGTCTCTCCCCAGCCTTCTTGTAGGTCCCCTTCAGATACTGGAAGGCCACAACAAGGTCACCTTGGAGCCTTCTCTCACTAGATGACCTGTGGAGGTCCCTGCCAAGCCAAACCATTCTATGATTCTATTATATGTTGTTCTGGTATCTTCTTATATAGCTCTTAAAAGTAGTCAACATTTACAATCTTAAGAATGAAACAGTTAAATATGTTTTTAAAGCTTCTTTGCTAAGACCTTGCAAGCTGTGTTTCAGACACTTTTCACATTTGAGTTACATAATCCCTGTAAATATAGGATTTTAAAAGGACAATCCAACTGACCTATACTTAGCACCATTGTCTTTCACTTTTCCCCCCTGATGTCATCCCTAAATTCAGTCTTTTTTGTTTATTTGTTTGTTTCCAGTAACTTTTCTTGCTTAGTCTTTACTTTCGTGCCAGTCTCAGTCCAAACATTTTCCATTGCCATGGCTCTTCAGGCATCAGATTCTCCCTCAAAGCTACAACTCTGGAGACACCACAGGTAACATTGCACTCAGACAGCAACGCAGCTTTTTCACCATAAGCTGTACCAGGTTGTAGTTTCACCATTCTTTAACAACAGAATATGTTTATATGGATTTACACAGAGGAGAGATGGAAAGTTCTTGGTGAATGTTCATAAGAGCACCAGCCCATCAAGAACATAACAGCTGAGCGACAATGGGAGAAGCATCAGGAGGAAACCTGATGGAACACATTGATCTGAAGACCTGTCCCAAGGAAAGGAAAAAAAAATAATAAAAGAAAATAAATTTTAAAATGATAAGGCAGTTGGGAGGGGAAAACATCACTTCTGTTGCTTTTCAGCCTTTGGGAATTGTTAACTTGCTGCTGCTGAAGACTCCCGTAGCTTTTCTATCAGTTCTGAGAATCAGCATTAAGATATACAGAAGTGGCTTAGGACGAGACAGACTGTTTAAATAAATTCCCAGTTCCTGAGCAGCTTCATGCAGCCCAGCTACAAGACGGCTATGGCATTTTGTCTCACAGCCCTTTCATTTTCACTTGCACAAGCAGCAGCAGCAGCACAAGATTAGATGAGCAAGATGAGCAAGCAGGCAGTCAGCTTAAGGCTGGCAAATATCTTTCAGTTACCAAGGATAAGATATTTGTTGCTTTTGTTACAAGAAAAAAAGAGAAGTAGTGTCGAAAATAAAATGATCACACAAATATAAAACCTCTACTTTCTCATGGAGCATTTAAAGCAGCCCTGAGGAGAGGGGTGTGGGGCTGCTGGTGGATGAGAAGCTCAACATGAGCTCTCCATGTGCACTTGCAGCCTAGAAAGCCAATCAGATCCTGGGCTGCATTAAGAGAACTGTGGCCAGCAGGTCAAAGACAGTGATTTTTCCCCTCTACTCAGCTCTGGTGACACCCCACCTGGAGGACTGCATCCAGTTCTGGAGCCTCTATTACAAGAGGGATATGGACATGATGTAAGGTGTCCAGAGAAGGGCCATGAGGATGATCAGAGGGCTGGACCACCTCTCCTATGAGGACAGACTGAAAGAGTTGGGGCTGTTCAGTCTGGAGAAGAGAAGGCTCAGAGATGACCTAATTGTGGCCTTCCAGTATCTGAAGGGGGCTACAAGAAGGCTGGGGAGGGACTTCTCAGGATCTCAGGTAGTGATAGGACTAGGGGGAATGGAATGAAGCTGGAGGTGGGGAGATTCAGGCTGGACTTGAGGAAGAAGTTCTTCACCGTGAGAGTGGTGAAGCCCTGGAATGGGTTGTCCACAGAGGTGGTTGAGGCCCCGTCCCTGGAGGTGTTTAAGCCCAGGGTGGATGAGGCTCTGGCCAGCCTGATCTAGTGTGGGGAGTCCCTGCCCTTGACAGGGGGGTTGGAACTAGATGATCCTTGTGGTCCCTTCCAACCCTGACTGATTCTATGATTCTATGATTTAGTTTAGTTTTGTTGATTAGATAGTATTGGATGATAGGTTGGACTTGATGACCTTGAAGGTCTCTTCCAACCTGGTTTATTCTATTCTATTCTATTCTATTCTATTCTATTCTATTCTATTCTATTCTATTCTATTCTATTCTATTCTATGCTATGCTATGCTATGCTATGCTATGCTATTCTATTCTATTCTATTCTATTCTATTCTATTCTATATGGAATATTGCTTCCAATTTTTATTTATTTTTACTAGTCCTGAAGTCAGCATTTGCAGATATGAAATAAAAACTGGAGACTTCAGCTAGTACAATGTTAGCTGAGATTTGTTTTTCAAGCATATCTGGAAGTAGTCTGTATCCAAGCTTTCTGTTAACCAAATGGCCAAAGTTCACAGGGATATTGGTATTCTGAGATTTCATTTTGGTCCATCATTGGCCCTACTTGTTTTTATTTCTATTTTCAGACAAGCAAAATAAGTCTGTACAGCTGGTAGAGTCAGGCTATATTTATTATCAGTCTCAGTTATCAGTTCACAGCAGGGACAGCTCAGTCATTGCTGGCTAAAACATAAGGCTTGAGTACAGGTTTTATTTCTCCTTTTTCTTTCCTGTGTAGCTCAAAGGAAAATCAAACTGTGCCTCTTTCTAGCTCATTCCTCTCTAGGTCAGCTGAAGATTTTGCTGTGCTTCTGCCTGCCAAAGGTGAAGGTGGAAGCTAAATGTGTAATCTTTCACAGTAGACGTTGGATCTATGCCCACAAGAACTTTGCAGGGTTTCTACCATGGTATTAATGGGTAATTAACTGTTATCTTGGTTAAGTATTTATTTAGGCTTAAAAGTACAAAAGTGATGCCTGTCAAAATCCTCTTTTCTCAAATCATGAGATATGGTCCCCTTTTTATTCCTCAAGCTATGCTACTCTCAGATACTGAATAGCTGGAATGTTTTCTCTCTGAAATAGGTGAACTGTTTTCTTCATTTACAAACTTGTAAAAACCTTTGGACTGCTGGGATGAAATGGATGTACAAGTACAGCACACTGTAATAATAACAAAGAAGAGAGAGACCACGTTTTATGTTCTCTTGAAACTCCAGGCTTCTTGTGTGCTCTGAACCTGCAAGTGCTATTGATTGGGAGACCAAGGTGCTGAGTCTGTCTGTGATTAAGCACTTTGTATTTACTGGTATCCCACTAACTAATCAATTCTCCCTACCCTTCACATTCATTCCTATTGCCCATTAGGGTTATTATACTTCACAGGCTCATGTCATCATATAAATAATAGCCCATCCAGTGTGTGGACTGTCTTATGTGCGTGGTGACTTTGGCAACCAGAATGCAACACCTTAGTACAGAAGGAAAATCCAATATAATTATCTAATTATTTAATTTCTTTAAATTAGAAAGGCTAAAAGATTAGACCACAGTTCTGTTCTTGAAGAGTTCTCATAAGTCATTATCAAATACACATGTGGACTCACTGGAGTCACTCTCCGATTTTGTCCCAAGGACCGTTTCCTTACTTCACAGCAGCTGTCCTTGCTTCAAGAGAAAATAGATGCAGCTACACTACAGCTTAGTTTCAGAACAGGTGATACTGAGGGATTTGCAACTGTCAAGATACTCATAGGGTTAATCCAGTATAAGGTTTGCTGTCTGGCCAATTCAGATACTCACAAGAATCTGAGAAAAAATCATCTCTGAGCTGACTTGTTGTTTGCTTACTCAGGACTTGAACAGGATGCTGGCATGGATTGCTCATTTATGAGTGGCCTTCTGTTGGAATTATCATCTAGTGCAGACAAAGTCTACAGAATTCAAAGGTGTTGCTGAATAGATCTAAACACCAGTATTGAAATTGCTGAGATGTGGACAAGGACATTGGTTCAAGAAAAGGCCATGAAGCAGAGAGTGGCTTATTCATTAAACATGAGTAGTTGCCATAAGAGCAACTGTCAACCAGGTTCTTCCTATACCTCTGCTGAGCTTTGGAAAACTGAGTATTGTTCTCCTACCATAGGTCAGGGCATGCAGGGCTACTTCAGCCAGAGAGGCAGGCAGGAACAGCAGTTTCCAGTAAGACAACAAACCTGTCTATTCTGTGTTAATTGATTTTATTCTTGGCCTCAGGACAACAACTTTTGCTACTCTGCTGAAGGGCTTTGAACTGTGTACAGAGATGAGTCATGCAGCTGAGCTCTGATCATCATTGAAACTCAAGGCAGAAAAATTTGGCAGCTTTGCAGAAAAGCAACCACTAATTCAGCAAATGTAGGTCTGATATTAGGTCTGATATTAGTAGTAACTTAGGTATATTCATAGCTAGGTACCTTGTGCTTAGTTCAATGGGCAGATTAGTATGATGAGAGGGTGGTAAAGCTCTGTGATAGCTTAGTTGTAGTGCTTTATGCACAGGTTCTTTTAGGACTGTAAAAACTACAGAGGGCACTGATTTGGTGAACTGAACTTTAATGACACAAGATATAGGATTGGATTTTTTCCTTTTTCTTTTTCTTTTTCTTTTTCTTTTTCTTTTTCTTTTTCTTTTTCTTTTTTTTTTTTCTTTTTCTTTTCTTTTTCTTTTTCTTTTTCTTTTTCTTTTTCTTTTTTCTTTTTCTTTTTCTTTTTCTTTTTCTTTTTCTTTTTCTCTTTTTCGTTTTCTTTTTCTTTTTTTCTTTTTTTTCCTTTTCTCTCTTTCTCTTTCTTTCTCTTTCTCTTTCTCTTTCTCTTTCTCTTTCTCTTTCTCTTTCTCTTTCTCTTTCTCTTTCTCTTTCTCTTTCTCTCTTTCTCTTTCTCTTTCTCTTTCTCTTTCTCTTTCTCTTTCTCTTTTCTTGGCGTATGGATCAGACATAAACTGTTCTGAAATTTTACAATGGGGTTCCAAGGTTTGACCTCAATCTTTGTTTCTGACACCCTCTAGAAGAAGAATTATAGCATAAACTCAGAGGAAAATGAAGGAGTGGGTCATTTCAGGGCATCTGTTTCACCTAAGTATTTCACATACCTGTTTTGACCACCAGCCTATCATATGTGGGGTGCCTGTAAAAGCTACTGGATATATTGTTCAGGTTATGCATGCTTTGTGCATAAAATATTACTAGTGCCTTTTGCAATGATGTTCAAAAAAAGTACTTACCATTTGTTCTACTCTGTCACACATGGTTTTTATAACCTGTTCAAAATGAATCTCTTCTTTTTCAGTGCATCCCTGATGTCTGAGTGCTTCCAAGACAAAGTCCAAATATTCCTCAACTGTAAGTCAAATGTCATTCATATAAAGAGCTGCTTGTTGCCTTTTGGGATATATAAGTACCAGCCTGAAAGGGATACACGTGTCTTTTTGCATATAAAACCAAACTACAAGTAGCATAGCTTTTCAATTTCTCTTTATGGAACCAATTTTATAAAGCATTTGACTAGGAACCACACATGTGTAGGTTGCAGGTGTTTACTCTTGGATATTTAATTTTGATGCAATGCCTAAGAAAACATGTGGTGAGACTGCACCCCCTAGAAAAGGGTGTGGTGAATGAATTATTTCCTCCAAGGACTGAAAAAATGCACAGGCCTCAGAACAGACAGTAAAACTGGATGAGCGCTTCTCTTTGCAAAAAGGCTCCCTCATAGCCAAGTCATGCTTTCTGTTGAACTATAGGCAGCAGATGGCTCTGGAAATAAACATATTGGGCAGAATGCCACAGGGCGTTATTAAGATCTTCAGCCCACAAAAGGACACACATAAATTCTTTTTACCCTGTTCAGGCCATGGAAACTGAAGCATAAGGAAAGTGGGCTGATATTCTGGGACATCAGATAGATAGAATTGTTTTTAGGAAAACAGGTGGGTTTCGTGGATTTTGTGTCATCCAGTTGATTCAGAGGTCATACTTCAAACAAATGTTGAAACAGCTGCCTAAATTGTCTTGCTGTATTTAAGTACATCGTCAAAATGTACAATGATTGATTAAAGCCTGACTTCTAAAATATTTTTTTAATCCCCTCATCGTATGATGACAAAGCAATCTTAATGTAACAATAATTTGGGTATGTTAATTTGTTGATGACCTTCAACTTGCTAGCAGAATCAAGCTAGAAGATCTTAGAATTACAGAATCATAAAGGTTTGAAAGGACCTCCAAGATCACAGAGCTCAATTGTTGGTCTAACACTGTCAAACACATGGTTAAACCATCTCTGAGTTCTGCCTCAGGTCAGACTTGATCTGGCCCACCAGCTTGATCAATTGTTTGTTGTATAGATCAACCTAGACCGCCTAACTGACTTGATCATATGACTCTTCATTTGCAGTCTCCTTTCTTTTTTAATGACATTTGTTTCACTGGGATGTCATTTTGCCATTCATAAATGTCATGATTTTTTCCTTTTTTGAAAACCTACTGTAGATCTAACAGAAAAAAGTTCATGTGTCATTCTTCTGGGGGTTGGTCTCTTCTCCCAGGCAACCAGCACCAGAACAAGAGGACAGTGTCTCAAGCTGTGCCAGGGGAGGTTTAGGCTGGATGTTAGGAAGAAGTTCTTCACAGAAAGAGTGATTGGCCATTGGAATGTGCTGCCCAGGGAGGTGGTGGAGTCACCATCACTGGAGGTGTTTAGGAAGAGACTGGATGGAGTGCTTGTTGCCATGGTTTAGTTGATTAGGTAGTGTTGTGTGATAGGTTGGACTTGATGATCTCAAAGGTCTTTTCCAACCTGGTCTATTCTATTCTATTCTATTCTATTCTATTCTATTCTATTCTATTCTATTCTATTCTATTCTATTCTACTCTACTCTTCTACTCTACTCTACTCTACTCTACTCTATTCTATTAGCAGACAGTTGAAGAAAGTAATTTTTGTTTTTTGCTAAAATGTGGAGGCAACAGATTGATGCCACCTTGATGCCTTTCAGAGTCCAAGTCATGTACTACTTCTCACTCACATCCACACGTAAAGCTCGTCTGGCAGCATTTTAGCTTCTTTTATTTTTCCAATAAGTTCTGAGAAATTGTTGCAGGTCTTACACCCTGTACTACAGCTTAGGCAAAGACCTATTTTATGACTTGGCAATTCTATTCTTTTTTCAATAAGATCCAATAAATGCTGTCCAGTCACCTGCACAGCCAGGATAAGGGGGTGGGGGGGAAATAAAATAGACATGAAAAACAAGCAAGCAAAAAAAGTAAATATCATGAGAAACAATATGCCCAATTTAGAAAGAAACCATGAGCAAATATAGTAGTGACTGCCTCTTTTAACTCAGGTTTTAACTCAGTGTACTGTGGAAAACTCTGAAATTCTACTAATTAGCACTTTCTTAGGAGAAGTCTTTCACTCAATCCTTTGCCAATAGATTGAAAGTCTAAAATTAAACCTCGAAGAGGACGTGATCTGATTTTGTAATGCTTTTGTTGTTGTCCTTTTGTCATTTGTTTCTTTTTTGTTGGGTTGTTTTTTGTTTTGTAATACACAAAACCTGAAAGATTTTAGATAAAAAAAATGTTATATCCTGCCTAACTTAAAAAAAAAAGGGTGGGAGGGGGGAGCAACAACACATTTTAATTAAGGTGTTTATGCTCTGGAACATATGGTCTTACAATTAATGTCTGAAACATTGGAATGATGAGACTGAGGAAAATTATGTGAAAATACAATTGAAATTCTCATTTGCTGCCTGAAGCCAAGCAGCAAAACAGGAATAGACAGTCACGTTGCACTGTCTGCAGCTTAGTATAGAAATACCAAAGGCTTTGCAGCTAAACCCAGGCTTTTTTGTGAAGTTAGCATCGTACATAAGGTATTGTGGAGAGGAAAAAACAGCCTCATCCTAGAGATGGGCATCAAAACAGCGAGGAAAACTAGACAAAGAAATCTCTGAAACGTTGATCATTAATGCAAAATAATCAGACTCAAGTTGAAAGAAAAAGACAAAGCTGAGATAAAATGTACGAGGAAGAAAGGAAGAAAGGAAGAAAGGAAGAAAGGAAGAAAGGAAGAAAGGAAGAAAGGAAGGAAGGAAGAAAGGAAGAAAGGAAGAAAGGAAGAAAGGAAGAAAGGAAAGAAGAAAGGAAGAAAGGAAGAAAGGAAGAAAGGAAGAAAGGAAGAAAGGAAGAAAGAAAGAAAGAAAGAAAGAAAGAAAGAAAGAAAGAAAGAAAGAAAGAAAGAAAGAAAGAAAGAAAGAAAGAAAGAAAGAAAGAAAGAAAGAAAGAAAGAAAGAAAGAAAGAAAGAAAGAAAGAAAGAAAGAAAAAAGAGAGACACAGAAGACACTGAAAAGTTCTGTGATTTCCCTGTGAGAAATGGCACCATTTTATGTCTTAATACTTTAGCTAACTCCAGAGGATCCTTGTAGAAAGAGGCAATAAAAGTTGACCCAGAAATGTCATTTGTTGCTGGGTAGCAGAATAAGTCAGGCTGTGTATTTATCTGATCACAAAACAATCATGTGAAGGAGGGCCCTGTCTAGCATTCCACCTGATTAAAAGGGTACATCAAAGAAATGAACACCTGACAATGAAGCTGACCCACATACCTACCACCCGAAGCACAGAATTACACTGATTGTAGTGCATAATCCACAAAAACAATTGACAAACATAAAGAGACAAGGGAGAAGATAGCAATGACCACCAGTGACATAGGGGGACATAATTTTACCAACTTTATCTGGTGACTTTCTTACATCTGAAATTTTTTAACTCAGGTGAGTAGGATATTTTAAATTTTAAAACGGTAGTTTTTAGAACTAACTTCTTTGTAACTTGAAGTAGTCCATACTACAGTAGTCCTGGAGTAGAGGAGGCTCAGGGGAGACCTTATTGCTGTCTACAACTACCTGAAGGGAGGCTCTAGGCAGGAGAGGTTTGGTCTCTTCTCCCAGACAACCAACACCAGAACAAGAGGACACAGTCTCAAGGGAAGTTTAGGCTGGAGGTGAGGAGAAAGTTCTTCACAGAGAGAGTTGTTAGCCGTTGGAATGTGCTGCCCACGGAGGTGGTGGAGTCACCATCCCTGGAGGTGTCCAAGAAGGGATTGGACATGGCACTTGGTGCCATGGTTTAGTAGTCATAAGGTGTTGGGTGACAGGTTGGACTTGGTGATCTTTGAGGTCTTTTCCAACATTGTTGATTCTATGATTCTATGATTCTATGATATGAACCCTCCAAATATAGTGGAAATCCATTAGATGGGTTTCTGCTCTTCCACTGCTTTCTCATTTTCCTGTCTTGGGTTTTATGCCTAACATCCTTTGTGGTTTAAAAGTTGCTTTTATAAATATTTGCAGCCTCTGACATTTTGCACTTGACAGATTAATAACATCAAACTGTTTAGTGACCATCTATCTCTTTAAAAGATCTCACCAGATGAAATCTAATACACATTATACGTTACAGGCTTAAGAATGTAGAAAAGTAAGTTCCTTGGGAGGAAGTGGTTTGCATTAATTCTCTTCAAATCCAGAAACTGTGTGGCTAAAATAATTTTTCTGTTTTCTTTGGTTGTTTTTTCCTCTCTTTTCTCTTTTTTCTCTTTCTACTGAAGGAAACCAGATTGAGTGCACAGAATTCTGTTCTTTCACTGGATATTGCAAAACCCTCGTTACACACATCAGTTCGTCCATGTGGAATTATTTTAGGACTCAGTTTGGGAAGTAATTGACCAGCTGGGAATTCCCAAGGAGATATTTCAGTTAGTACTGTGCTTGGAACTTAACTGTACCTATCTTCAATTAGGACTGTGTTCAGTGCTGAATTTGGAGAAGTCCATGAATGTTCTGACATAGTCAGAAATCCCACCAAGTAATAGACATGAAAAGGTATGCTGATCTCAATGTGCTAGTTTAGGCACAAAACACAAGCTCTTAGACAAGTTCTAGAGGTATCACAATGGGGAGAGTATTATGCTGTAGAGTGCAGCCCCTTGGTGTGGCATACCTGGGCTAGTGCTGACCAAGCTGGCTCTTGAGGTGAGGAGAAAGTTCTTCCCAGAGAGAGCTGTTAGCTGTTGGAATGTGCTGCCCAGGGAGGTGATGGAGTCACCGTCCCTGGAGGTGTTCAAGAGGGGATTGGACATGGCACTTGGTGCCATGGTTTAGTAGTCATGAGGTTTTGGGTGATAGGTTGGACTTGATCTTTGAGGTCTTTTCCAACCTTATTGATTCTATGATTCCATGAAGTCACAGAGTACGAACTGGGCTGTGTACTGACTCTCTGCCACATTAATTTACATTTTGGAAACATAAGGAGGAAATGACAGGGCAGATATCCCTTAGTTAAGAATACACAACAGAAGATCTTTTGACTCTGAAGGCTTTTGGAGGTGCAGAGGCTGCAGCACATAGATATGCATATTCTACGCTATGCAGTTGCACGTGGTAATGCACACAGATGAGTCCTTCAGCTCACAGACCAAAGGGCAATCAATGCAGCTAAGAGATTCCCTGCTGCACTAGAAGAGGAATATAGCATTCAATGATCTAGGCAGAATGACTGTGATTTGGTTCACTCTTCTGCCATATGACAGCAACAAATGCTTTTTGCTGTATAACAGAAAAGCAGAACGCTGCATCTGTAAAGGCTAGGCTAATTCTCCTCCTGTCTTACAAGCAGCAGGCAATCCTCTCTTATGATGCTGTTTTCAAACATACAAAACTAAAATACAAGCAAGATGTCACTGCAAGGCCCCACCTAGGCAAACTATGGCAGCCATCATAAAACTTCTGAGAACTTTATTTTTCATTATCTACTACCAGTTTATAAACTTTTCCTTTGAAAAGCAAACAACACATGGTGTTTTGTGAAAACAGGAGCAACACTGGCAAGTAAACTAATGTCTGACTTTAGTGGTGCTGCTTGAAACATCATCTGTTAACCGGACTCAGTTCTGGGACTGGTTCAGTCTGTAAGACAGAAGATTTTAAAAAAGATGTGAAGACAATCCTCAAATATGTTTGAAGGTTGTTGAAAACAGGGAAAGAATAAACTGTTCTCCAGAGCTGGTGGGGAAAGGGCTTAAGTTGCAACAGAGAAGCTGATAAAGTGACTGCTGGTGGGTGCTCTCAAGCAGCACTAGCAACCTGATCTATTTAAAGATGTGCCTTCTCACTGCAGGGAGGTCGGACAAGATAGTTTGTGTTCCCCAACAGCTTCTCAGAGTAGGAGTGGGGACCTTCAAAAGACCCCTTCCTACTCTTTGCCTCAATTTCACTTAGCAGGCATGAAGCACATAGCCTGAGTTCAGTTGCAAATGGGTTTTTTTAAGTATTTTCACATCTAAAAATCTTATCATTCATAGGTGGTGGTAAAGGCTGAGGAAAAATAATGAAGATTTTTCCTCTTTGTTCTAAACAAAGAGAAAAATTTTATAACAGAGCTTTATTAGGACAGCATTTCATATTTTCTCTTATACTGCTGATGGTATTAAAATGTTTATTTTGGTTTAGTTCAAAATAGTACTCTGAAAACTCAAAGTTCCCAGACAGTTCCTCTGCTGTGACTGAATATGGCATTCAATTTAGTGCATAAAGTTCATTCACTGCATCATGAGAGAAGCTTGAAAATATACTCCAGATGCTCTGCCTCCACCCAGTCTCTTGAATACTCCAGTGTATGACATCTAATTATGTTTTTATAATGATAGCATACATATATAGAATTAACCTATTAATCAAGCATGGAAAATGGGTGATTCTATGTATCCCTCTGTTTTGCTATAGCACAGCTCAAACTTGTGTCTCATGGTATCATTGCTGAGGATGTTGCTGGAGATGAAGGAAGCAAGAACAAGGATGCATCTGAATGGCAGGATAGTTAGAGGCATCTCTAAGCTCAGGGTGGCTGCAATGCTGCTGGAGCAGGGATAGCCTGGGCATAAGCCTCCTCGGCCACCGAGTTTCTCAGAGGAGTGAAGCCAGACTGTTTGCTCTGACAAGACCCATACTGAGAGCCACCAAGAAGGCCATGTATCTGGCTGAGGACATTAGCCATACTGTGAGCATGAGTCCTGAGCTAACATAACAATACAGATATACTTCATGCTTTTCACTCTTTAGGAAGACTTCTGTGCCTGCTAAACATCTGTCACTATCCGTTTTCTGAGTTACCATTAGATATTGCTGTAAAATAATTCAGTTTACACAGTGTTCTAAAACTTTTCAATGTTTGACAAAATGTGGCAGGGAATATTTCAAAAGATACAGCAAAGGCATTTAAAAGGGTTTAGACAGAGGTTTGGGATAGCAAAAGCACATTATTTTGTGTCAGAAGATCATCTTTGTGGTTGCTAATTTGGAGCAAAAGTTCAGTACAGTATCTGATTTAGGAAACAGATTTACCTCAAAATGAATTGGCTTTGTGTCCATAAAATGTTTTGTAGCTTGCAAAAGGAAGGAAAATTTGAGAAGATACAAGGATGGGGGGGGGAATGCACTGCTATCATGAATGTGTGCAAATGAATCAAGTTGAGCATATACTTAAGACTTTTTCTTCTCAGTCAGAAGATCCAGCCTTTTGATTTGTGTAAATATACAGATATGAAGGGAGGGTGGGGGGAGAATAAAAATTTAAAAGTGGATCCCGAAAAGCATCTGTTATCATTTATACAAATTAATGGGATCACTTAATTAGGTCTATTAAGACCTGATATCATTGAAGTCAAGGTAGCATTACAGTGGGGTGATTTTGGCTTAACTGGCCTAGACAAAAAGTTTCTGATCATGTGATTCCTAACTAGATTCTGACTGCACAAATGTCTTTTCATTTCCTAAGACTAATAGGTATTTTGATCCCAATTATGACCTTATTTTGTAGACTTTCTCTATTACAGTCATCCAGTAAGACATTCATTGCATTTTTATGATTTTTTTTTGGTGCTCATTACACATTGCGGACTCTCCAATAGATGTGCTTTGTCATGCTGTACATGAATTGCATTTTCATTGTCCACTATAAGAGCGCAGCAAGAGAGTACTGAGACCTTAGGATAGGAGAAGAAAATGTCCACATTTCCAGAGAATGTGTGCAGAGTTGTGAGGCTCCAGTGCACCATGCTTTATAAGAATTAGAATATTCCTGCTGCAAGAATGTAGGTCTTTTTTCTTCGATGACTTAGTTCAGTCTAAGTTCAGACTAACCAGTACTAAGTTACAGGCCTTGTTATGGCCTTTTGGGACTTGTTTACAAGTTGCATAGAAATCGTGCAATTCAAGGCTTCTGTTCAGGTCTTGTGGATGTTTTCTTTCTTGTTATTTAGCGGGCTGCTAATTTCTCATTTATTATCCAAAGAGCTACTTCACTTGCCTTGCCTAGAAGTGGCCTCAGCAAAATTTTAGTCAAATTCTCCCAAACTGGAGATCAAGAGTCCATAACTTACCCTATATATGCCCAAGTTTCCATGTACATGGCCTCTTTGAGGGCTTTGAATCTTTGCCTAGGATTTGTAAACCTCCAATAGCCTGACTGCTCTGAGCAGGCTGCAAAGATATCATAACTCTTGATATGTCCACAGCACTTGGGCAGACCACCAAAGAAGCATATACATCAAAAGTTCATAGTGTATTGTCCTTATAGCACACATGCTGAGATTGTGGTCTGTGCATGTGCACAAAACCTCCTGGGCTCTAGAAGCTTTTGACTTAATTGAACATGTGTTGTAGGCCTGATTATTCTCAGAAACAGGTAATCTGTATTTCATGTGTGCAATAGCTGTGAGGTATCTCAGGTGCATCAATTTCCCTGCGTTAGCATTATCTCGACAGAATTCCTGGACAGATATATGGAAATCCTGTCTTTAAAATGAGCAGGACTAGGGAAAGAGGAAATGAGTATGACACTATGTTATTATACAGTATATTTACACTAAATTTACTGTTGTGATCTTGCTTAAAGCCATTATTCTTGTACTGGCCTGGCGTTACTTTATGCATTATAATGTTATTTCAATTCCACAGGTTATATTTGCTTGGCTTTTCTCTGCCTCTCTTTCATGCCTTTCCCCCCACTTTCCAGCTGTGAGATGTGTTGCAGTTCAATTATCAGACCACTCTCAGCTTTCCACTCCTCTGCAGTAACAGATTATTGAATGTATGTCTCCTTTTGTCTTCTAAGGGCCAGGATGCTGATGCTATGCAAAGTTAGAATAAATAGGAAATACAGTTTGTACTTCCTTATTAATACTGTATCTCTGCTATCATTTGTCACTTCTTTTGTTACTGTAAGTGCTGTGCAGAATCTCATTAGTGGTCATGCTTTCTGGTTTCTGTTCTCTGTTTTAAATCTGTTTCTCATTTCCTGGCTGTTAGTTTTTTGCTTGAGGGTTGTTTTAATTCATGGTCTTGTCATTCTGACTCCTATTTGTGGCATGAGATGATGGTCTGTGTGCACTTCTGAGTTCTTGTAGCTTTCCACATTCATGTAATTCTTTCTTTCAAGGACTCCCAAGTTCATGCTATTTTGTATAATGTCATTGTTGTCTGGATAGAAAATATTGCACTTTTAAGCATTAGTAAAGACAATTATCATCTGCTTTAGAGTATTTTGAGGTTTGTGCTTTAGATGGAGTTTTTTTGACACTGGGCTTTTTCCATGCCAACAAATGAGCAATTAAATAGCTGCACAGACATTGCTAAGAAGACTTTATAGCAATCCACAGGGCAGTGCTTTTAAGTGAGAGAACAAGACATTTAGGTCCAGTTGGGACAAAAGAAATCAGTGGCTGGTGGGTACTCTACTATATGGCATCAAGAAATACATTGTTCGCCATAAAGTAAGAGAAATTCCTTTGAGAAATGCCCATACCCTCTTTATTTGTCTCTTGGAATCAAAACCGAGTAGCAGCCATCTTTCATTTAAAAAGGAGAACTGTATTTGAGGGCTGTCAATCCCTCACAGTAAAGAAATGACAAATTCCTCTTCCCAAACACAGAAATATCTTGAAGTCACAAGGTCTTATGAAACACTGGGAGAGGGAAGAAATATTCCTTATTTGACTACCCTGCCTTTCAGTTTTATATTCACATGATAATATTTTATCCCATAACCATGTGGGATGAATGAATTCTCCAGATTAATTATGTGAATACACAGTCTCAAAAAGCTCTGGATGTAAGAAAGGGTCTGATATCATTTATAAGACTTCAGCAGTTTGATGATGCTGGCATCTCTGTTGGGTTTTTTGTATGTTTGCTTTTTGGTTTTCTTCATGTCTTTACAAAAATTGTGCTTCTGTTCAGAGTTCAGAGCATGTAGTTGAAGAACATATTTTCTAGCACATGTCCACTTATCTTGACTGTTTTCTTAGATAACAAAAATGCTTTCAGGTTTTACATCCCAGCTGTATTTCCAAAGAAGAATGTCTTAAATCTGACAGTTAAGGTGAGAATTTTGACGGCAATACACATAAAATCAAAACTTGTCTGAGTAACCTGAAGAGATGTACTAGAAGTACTCTTTTAAGGTTGATATCCTGAAAACACAGAATCACAGAAACATAGAATCAATAAGGTTGGAAAAGACCTCAATGATGATCCAGTCCAACCTGTCACCACAGACCTCATGACTACTAAACCATGGCACCAAGTGCCACATCCAATCCCCTCTTCCTAAACACCTCCAGAGACGGTGACTCCACCATCTCCCTGGGCAGCCCATTCCAATGGCTAATGACTCTCTCTGTGAAGAACTTTCTCCTCACCTCGAGCCTAAACTTCCCCTGGCACAGCTTGAGACTGTGTTCTCTTGTTCTGGTGCTTATTGCCTGGTAGAAGAGACCAACCCCTACCAGGCTACAACCTCCCTTCAGGCAGTTGTAGACAGCAATAAAGTCTCCCCTCAGCCTCCTCTTCTCCAGGCTAAACAATCCCAGCTCCCTCAGCCTCTTCTTGCAGGGCTTGTGCTCAAGGCCTCTCACCATGCAACAATGTACATATTAAAGTAAGGTTAATACGGTTCATAAGGGTTCAAAGAAATTAATGTTATATTTCATGAGTGCTTCTGACTCTAGGCTATTTTTGCTCGCACCTTGACTTTAAGTGCTCTTGATCAGAAATGCAAAAGTAGGGCTCAGTTTTGGGGTGAGTCTTGTTTAATATCTTTATCTGGATGAGGGGATTGAGTGCTCCCCCAGGAAGTTTGCAGATGATGTGAACTGGGCAGCATTGTTGATTTGCTTGAAGGTAGGAAGGCTCTGCAGAGGGATCTGGACTGACTGTATGGAAAGTCAGCTGTATAAGGTTTAACAAGACCATGTGCTGGGTGCTGCACCAGCACCAGGCAATGCTACAGGCTTTGGGAAAAGGCTTGAAAGCTGCCTGACAAAAAATGTCTTGGGGGTGCCGGTTGACAGCTGGCTGAACATAAGCCAGCAGTTTGCTCAGGTGGCCAAGGAGACAACAGCATCCTGAACTGCATGAGCAATAGTGTGGACAACAGAATTAGGGAAGCGATCATGCCCCTGTAAACACTAGTGAGGCCGCACTTCAAGTACTCTGCTCAGTTTGGGGCCATTCACTACAGGAAGAACAATGAGTTGCTGGAGCAGGTCCAGAGAAGGGCAACTTAGCTGGTGAAGGGTTTGGAGTGGCTGAAGGAACTGGGATTGTTTAGTCTGGAGAAAAGGAATCTGAGGGGAGACCTCATTGCTCTCTACAACTACCTGAAAGGAGGTTGCAGTGAGGTGCATCTTGGTCTCTTCTCCCAGGATGAGGGGAAATGGCCCCAAATTGCACCACAGAAGGCTTAGATTTAATATTAAGAAAATTTTCTGTACTAAAACAGCAGTCAAGCATTGGAACAAGCTGCCAGGGAGGTCTTGGAATCACTGTCCCTAGAGGTGTTCAAATAATGTGTGGACATGGCACTTCAGAACATGGTTTAGTGACCATGGCGGTGCTGGGTTGATGGCAGGACCTGATGATCTTAGAGGTCTTTTCCAACCTTAATGATTCCATGATTCTTCTTGCTTAAAGAATGATAGTTGTAAAAACTTGGGGGGGGAAGAGGCATGTGTAATAAGAAATGTCTGATTTCTTTGTCAATAGTAAAAGAAACTGTTCATCATGTAACTATCTACTCCATTTGATGAAGATGCTGATTGAAATCATGGTCTCCTGATACCAGTGGAAGACTGATATCAAAGCAGGGTTCCATTCTGTATTGAAGTAAGTTACTACTTCATACTTAAATGTCAGTTATAGAAACTGATGTGCTTAATTAAAAACTCCACTCACTTTTAGAGGCATCATTAAGAGACAGTCACAGCTGAACAGTGAACACTAACAACAAGTGTCAAAAATCTAATCATTTCAGATCAAACAAGCCTAGGCTGTGTTGACAGATCACTGCAGCTAGGCAGCTCCTCAAACAAAATCAGACAAGTCCAATTTTGTTAACAAACAATTGTATATGAAAGAAATTTACAAAACATTGAGAACTTAACTTTTCATTTCAGTGCTTGCTGACTTTGGGTGTGTCAAATACTCAGGACTTAATTTGCATAAATTTATAGTTTCATGAATAATTATGTGACAGAGCAATACTTGAAAATACAAAGCCCATGAGAATATATTCACAAAAGCACGAAATTCTTCAATTACAACAGGGGGAAAAAAGATGGGACTCCACTGCTGACACTCTCTACTCTGACTTGCACAGCTAGGAAAATGTGCTGCATGAGATGGCAAGCCATAGTGAAATCTGCTAATCAGGAATCCTGGAAACTCTCAGTTCTGGAGTCATCTGTGGAGTAACTTGGACAGCCTGACAGCAGGAGGTCAGTCACAGAAAGGGCAGATTTATTTCAGAAGTCACGAAAGGATTTTCAGGGAACAACAGAGTTACTGACCAAAGAAAATATTCAGTACATATGTGCTCTTCAGGGAGTTGTTTCTCCTCCTGGCTGGAAATGTTTGATTGCAGGTATCTGGCAATTCTGCTGTAATGACAGTGATACGGTGTTGAAATGGAAAAATATTAGAGACAACAGACTGAAAATCTTGAGCAGGACAGTGAATTAGAAAGCAGTTAGAAGAGAAGAACTAATCCAAATAAAGTTGATTTTCAAGATCTATTTTCAAGATCAAGATCTAAAATTCTGATATTAAACTGTCAACAGGAGAATTCATATTAATTTCTGCAGTTATTCTGACCTTTTTTTTTTTTTTTTTTCCTTCTCTTTACTTTCAGTTCTTGGAACTACTGAGCATTTTCTTCTCCTGCTGACTTTCAATAGAAGCCTTGGGGACTCCATGCTGCTAAGAATGAGGCCTGTGATCATCAGCTGAAGGATGTGATAATAAAAGCAATTCTTATCTGAGTCTTAGGGCCTCTTTACACAAGGCTTTTCTTGGAAAAGAAAGGAAATAGATGAGAAAACAGACCATGCAGATGCTAAATTTTTACTACCTCATCAGTCTCTGACTAGATTTGACAGTTTCCATGACCATCTTTCCAGACTTTGTCTTATCTTCTCCACTTAAGACACATTTTATATCTGACTCTCTTTGTTCTCTTCCCCACTTCACTGTCTTACCAGTGTCTTTTCCCATGTGTTTCACTTACCATCTCTCTGATAAGTATTCTACTGTTTCCTTATCCCTTTCTGCCCAAGAATAAAAAAGAGGGAAATGCCTAACAAAACCCCACATATTCTGAAAACTACGGTTATATTTGCTATCATTGCATTGCTAACAGGTCTAGACGTGGGGATGGGGATTATCTTGTATCTATTATTTTAATGTGGACTGGAGGCCTGCTGGAGAAGCACATCTACTACTAGCTATTTATGTGCTGTCTAGGTAGTCACACACATTGTTGATTGTTCATTAGGTATTAAAACGACCATAATTAATACCACGATGAATCAGTTGACCATGATTTTTCTGGCTTCTGTAGCTTGCAAAGATGAGTGCATTCAAAATTCACAAAATCAATTATTAAATTGGTCCATGATTAATTTGAACCTGTAATTTCTTTCTAAGACATAAGATTTAAATAATCCATTTAGTCATCGTTGTTACATATTAATTCACTGTTAGACTCTAGGCAGGCTACCATGTTAGGGTCATTTGAAGTACTGTTTTCATTAGCAATTATTATATCTTCTCCTGGAGTGTATGCAAATGAAAGTTAGTATGAATTTGTCAGAATTATCTTAACTTCATTCCATTTGTCAGGCGTAGCAGGCTTGTATCTAGCTCATTGTTTTGGGAAAGCTTTTCTGCACTTGTTTCTTTAATTCCATTTTGCATGCAGGGCTGGTGGTTTCTGCACCATAGCCCCTGCTTCCCATGAGAGTTTTGTTTGCTCATGAAATTACCTCTGATCATAACCTCACACATCAAGGCTTGCATGCGTATTCCTTTGTGCCACTGTGTATTAGCCATACATGTACCTTACATTACTACATCCCTTTAAGAAAGCAGTATTATTTATTATGACAATAAATAGTCTAAAATTTAATGTGTCAGTTGAGGGGTAGGAAATGTTCTCTCTCCAGAGAATGCACAGAAAGCAAATTTTCTATCAAAGTCAGGAAATCTCAATGGATTTTTTAACTACTTTTTGCATAAATACACAGTAAAGATTAATGTTAATTAGAGCAACACAGTTGTTCCTTGTAGCTACATAAAAATGCTAAAATTATGAAACATGATCTTGTGTTTTATTGTACACATGGAAATTTGTAGCTGGCTTGCTGCTTAACAGACTATAGGAACGCTGGTGATGGCACAGTGATGTTTGGCCTGTGATAGTTTGCGTGCTTTCTCCTCCTCTTCCTCACTGCCGGGTTTTTGAAATAGAACTAAAGCACTGTATTTTATCCTGGTTATGGCAGCTTTCCTCTTCCTTTTCTCTCTCTGACTCCTGATGAAGAATCTGCTATTAACACTAAGGCAAAGAAGTCATGATGGTGGCAGAAATGTCAATACATCTGACCTCTTGACAGATCTCAAATGCTGTACCTTTATTTCAGGCTTTTACAGCCAGTAACTTCACTGACGCCAGGCCTACTGTGTTTATACAGACATAAGTTAAAGCAGTGTGACCGTTTTAGGCTACACCTTTAAGAAAGGGACAGTTACTGACAGTTGCTCATCTGCATCTCATCCTGCTTGTAAATATAGCTTTAATCCATTTTTGCTTCTCTGAGTTAGCTGTGGTTTCTTTGTGTTGGGGGGATAACTGAACTTTCTCTCACCACCACAAGCAGAATGCTAAATTCCTCCATATTCTTGTCATACAGTGTTGGAAGAGGTTTTTGTATAGGTTTAGAAGACTACAGGAAGATGTAAAAGAGGTTGTCTTCAGATAGCTTTGTAGGACTATTGGGAAGATTTGCCTTTGCTCAAGTTAGAGAAAGCTATGTTCTGTCTTTGAGAGTAATGTAAACACCTTGGAACTGAAGGAGAGAAGCTTGGCAGAATTTAGTTGGATGTGTTAAAATATTGTTTTGTTATTTTGACCTATTGTATGCCTTAATTACACACATGTCAGTAAAAAATGACCAATTAAGATGTGACACATGTGCCTTCTGATAGACTATATGACTTTGCTGTATAACGTAATAAAGGTCTTTGCTTGCTTACACCTTGTCCAGAAAGCGTTGCTCTGGGTGTTTAAAACATCTTTACTACAACAATGCAGCATTGGGAAAGAGAAGTAAAAAACAACCCATAAACTTTCCATATAGTAAGAGAACAGGGGATGCAAGCTTCAAGAAAGCCAGCAAAGAAGCAAGAAAAGCAACAGTGGAGAGCAAGCAAGCAAGCACATGCCTGTTGTTGGGGCATTTAATAGATTTCCTGGTCTGCCTTATATTGGGAGATTTCTTCTGCCTAGTCTGGCACTGTACCTGACTGCAGCAAAGGAAGAGGAGGCCTTCCCTCCATCCACAGTCTCTTCAGGGATCCAGACTCTATCAGGACTCTTCTGGCACACTCCAGAAACAAACCTGGGATATTTTTTCCACAGTATTATTTTAAAATTCTGCTGTGTAACCTCACAAATTTTGACATGAATTCTACAGCTGGAAACCTAAGGTTTTATCACTGAAATTAAGAGACCCAAACCAGCTTCTTCATTTTGCTTTAGGATATCCAAGTTTTAAAGCAATCAATGTTTTATGAGTTCAGAATGGAACAAGATCAAAAAGCCTGAGTTATGCCTTTAACAAAACTGAAGTGCCTCTATTGTAGTCTTCCATTAAGGTTGTGTTTACATACTGCTTTCACCTTCACTGTATTATACATTAATCAGCATTTTCCAGAAGTACAAACTATTTGCTTCTCATGTACAACATATTTGCTGGAACGTGTCCAGAGAAGGGCGACGAAGTTGGTGAGGGGTTTGGAACACAAGCCCGATGAAGAGAGGCTGAGGGAGCTGGGGTTGCTTAGCCTGGAGAAGAGGAGACTGAGGGGTGACCTTATTACTCTCTACAACTATCTGAAGGGAGGTTGTGGACAGGTGGAGGTTGGTCTCTTCTCCCAGGCAGCCAGCACCAGAACAAGAGGACACAGTCTCAGGCTGCACCAGGGGAGGTTTAGGCTGGATGTTAGGAAGAAGTTCTATACAGAGAGAGTGATTGCCCATTGGAATCGGCTGCCCGGGAGGTGGTGGAGTCACCATCATTGGAGGTGTTCAGGAGGAGACTTGATGGGGTGCTTGGTGCCATGATCTAGTTGTTGGGGTGGGTTGTATTGGTTGATGGGCTGGACGTGATGATCTTGAAGGTCTCTTCCAACCTCGTGTATTGTATTGTATTGTATATTTCAAAGCTACATCATCCAATCTGATAAGCTTCACATTAGAAACTCCATTTTGAAACATATTAGAAGGCAAAATTTCTTGTTCAGTATGAAGCCTTGAAAAGTCCACTTAGCATTACCATAAGTAGTCTCATAGAGACTTACTTTCAATCTCATAATGTGCCAGACTGAAACGTGATCCTTTTTTCCCTTGGATTTTCATTTTATCATTGGAAGGGATGGATTGCTTCATCTAAAAAGTGAAGTAAAAAGTGAAGTAAAGAGAAGGTATACACTCTTGTCTCTTTCTTGATTAGAAAGCAGCAGTTCACACACACACACACATTTTGGGTTGGTTGATAGTATTTTTAAATGAACAGTTTAAGAAATCTGAGGAACAAGTAGTCAGCTTGTAGTGACATTCAGTGATATTTAGTTAAATGCTTTTGAAAAGTCATCTTCTCATAGTTGTACTATGGTTTGCACAGCAGGTTATTCTTTTTCCTAGTAGGAAATGCAACAATCCATATACAATGATTGTGTAAAAAGCTCCCCTAACAAAACTACTATCAGTTAAGCTCTTTCCACCCATCCCATTTCTAACCATCCTACAGGTTAAAAGGAGAAGGTAAAAAAAAAAAAAATGGACCTTGTTGCACAGACATATATTACTAAATGAAGGCCGTTACAGAACAAAAGCAGAAATAATTTTACCTAACTTTAGGCAAGTAGAAATGCTTCTAATACATTAGGTTGGGTGTGTTCTTGCAATAGAAAATGAACAAAAACATCCCCTGGACAATTTCGTGACACCACCCTGAGCTACATCTGCATGCGCAAGCAATGCAGCAGCAGCTTGTCCTGAGGCTCCGGCACAAATATAATGTCATTGAGCACAGGGAAGAGGTTTCAGACTAGCCTGAATCTAGCTAAGAATCTGCTTGCAGCTGAGTGCATTAGGTGGACACCTGCAAGGCAATTTCCAGCTGCGTTTCATCAAGTTGCAATGTTTCACCAGGTCGCACTGTCCACAGACGCTCCACGAGGTCATCCAAAGGGTACTCAACAGCAACAGTTTCTCAAAGGCCTTTCTGATGTTGTGCTAAGATGAGGTAAATTTCCCCCTCACAGGTGCTTTTCTCTTTCCATTTTAAAATATTCCTGAGAGGGTAGCTTAAACTTGACATCTCAGTTTTGGATAGTTAAAATTATGTGTCGAATCTCTGAAGTACGGAAGCCATTCTCAAATGTCATTGACTCTGAAGTTAATCTTCTCTGCAAGCATGTCTTGAATCGAAAGAGCAGACAATGGTTTAGAAATAGCCATGTAATTTGTGATTTGTAACTATCCTATAGAGTATTGTGTTTCATGGGGGACTCTTCACCGCAGGGATTACAGAACATTGTTTTTCACATAACTATCTTTTCTTACTAAGGAAGTTCCTGTGGGAATATTTTCCCATTTGTCCAAAATACTTCCCACCCATTACAGCGCTCTTTCTCTGCACCTGTTAGTGATTGTGTAACAGCCTTGTGGTATTTCCAGTTGTTCATGTAATGAAGCTACACATGAAGCATATGCTTCAGGTATTTTGCTAATGTAATGTAGAAGCAGAAGATGAAGGCCATCTCTCTTGAAATCACTATGCCTCTGCAGAGCTACAGGAAGGTTTTAGTGGGCAGGCATGGCAGATCATTAGCCAGTTCAAGATGCATCAGTTAAGAGAGAGGTTATTATAGGAATGCTCATGTACTATCATGCAGAGATCAGCTAAGGCTCTTGCACTATGGATGGTGCTGCATTCTCTTACACTTTCTCTTTTTTAATCTCAGGCTGACATACATCCAAAATATTTTAAAATTCATTCTGAGGAACACTGAGTTTTTTTCAGATGACATATTAAACACAAAGGAACTGATTACTCTCCTTAGAAGACCACTATGCAGAGGGGCCTGCTTGAGAGAAAATGTTCAGAAAATATTGTTCCTGCAAGTAAGGAAGAAAATCCTTCAAATCTGCTTCCAGTCTTGGCTTTCCCTGCATGAGAATTTGTTTCATTTTTGCAAATATGTCCCTAATGAAAGTTTAAATCTTTAAGACAAAACAATTAGTCCTTTTTTACATAAGGTGGTAGTTTGAGCTAAATCCCCGAATTTGGCAAAAGCTTTACTTACTTTTAAAGGTTCAGTGCTTTTTCACAGTTTTGCTTTGGGGTTTTTTTTGTTTGTTTGTTTTCTTTCTTTCTATCTTTACAGTAAAGTCCTTTGGTTTTGTACAAAGACTCACTGGAACTTTGAGTGTGTTCCTTTTCGGGTAATGAATGTCAACAAATCAGCGACAAATTACTTAGCTATTAAGGTTTGTTTGCTGTGTGGTCAATGCTCCTTATATTTGGAATTTTCCACTGTTGCACCAATGTGGATTTGCTTTCTGGGATACCTTTTTGTCACTAACATTCCTGCCAGTGATCATGCAGATTTATTACCACTGTAGGTTTCTCAAAATCTTTGTTTTCTTGATGCTTGGAATGTCTCTGGTGTCAAAATCACTGCAGAAAACCACGTGAGCTTCTGGAGACACCTTCCATATTAGTTCATTGGCTCTGACAGATTTGGACCTCTTAAGTGTGTGAAATAGTTCCCATGACAGGGAGATGGGCAATAAAATAACAACTAGCAGGGTTTATGCAGGCAGTAAGAAAGTATGTAGGATTGATATGGGCAACATTTTTAAAGAGAAAGAAAATTTTGTGATCCCAGTGGTGACAGGAGAGAGAATTTTAAAGCGAAGATGCTCCCAGCTCGAACAGCTTTGACCCATCAGACTCAGTAATGTATGTGAATGTTAGTGTTGAACAATAGCATAAAATGTTTGGTGACATCCATGCCAAGACTATTTTTAGATTAACAAGAGACGATTTGAATTAGAGAAACTTGATCTATAACGGACTTTAACAAGTTAAAATGTCAGTGTGTTTGCTAGCCAGGATTTTGGTTTGGACTGTTATAAACAGAGGTCATTTTTTACCCCTGTTATTAAGTTCTTGCTTTACTTTCCCAGACACTGAAGAAGCTGTATTTGGAGCCAAAACCCCCTCAGTGTCCTGGAACAGTTGTTGCCAGGCCTGGCTCTGTCATTTTTCCAGGGAGTCTCAGGACAGGTCAGCAGCACTCAGCAGTCCCTAAGCAAGCAAAATTCAGAGACGTGTTGCTTTGCTCCAGCTGCTTCCATGTGCTGAGAGACTTCACCTTCTCTTATCTGGGAGTGAGACACTTCTTGGAGGAAGGCAGGGCTATGAAAGTCTGCAGTTCTTCATTCCTTTAGACTCTGGTACAACAAGTGCTTTTCAAGGTACACGAACCAGGGTCAGGTCCAACAAGCCTTGAGGAAAGAAGCAAAGGAAATGTGACCCAGAGACTACTGAGCAAAAATCAACTTTGAAGCAGTGAGCGGGGAGGGGGTGGAGGGAAGAGGGTGGGGGGCAGGGAACTACATAAAATATGGAACATAAAAGCTTAATTTTTAAAAGCCTTTTGTGTTTTCCAGCACAATCTGCATTAAAATAGATCCTCTGTTTAAAAAAATAGTCATTTTTTAAACCTGTTTTTCAGTCTGTTATTTTTGGTCTCTTGTATTCTGATTATATCAGTGTGCAAGCATTCATTATGCTCCATTCAGATCTTTTTTTCTTCAGCTTTTCCTTACTACCTCCTCAGATTAACCACTAGAACAGAAAATATAAACATCCTATGAATGCTTCAGTACCATGTTAATTCAAACTCCCTCACTGGAGGGTTGCACTAACCTGTCTGACAGTGCACTCACATGGAAAAGGAGAACTCACTCCTTTCTGCAGACCTTAGTGTGAAAACAGTGGTAGCAGAACACAGAAACGTCTTCAACCACTGCAACTGTTTGCTGACGGTCATGTATCCAAAGCCTCAGTTATGGGGAAAGAATTAATGACCATTATGGAGATAGCTTATGATGAGGAAAGGACCACATATCTCTTACTGTGGGACTCCAGGAAGCTTAATTTCCCAACCACTAGAAGAGACATTGCAGAAGTGTTCATTTTTCATCTAGTCCCCAACAAAACTGAATTCCCCCTGCATCTGCCACATGGTGTTACAAACTCAACCTGTACAGTTTGGGGTTTCTCTGGATGAATTAATAACAGATTTCTCCCCTATGATTTAGATTTTATTCAGGCTTTTATAATTGCCAGTGATTTGATCACTCCCCTACAGCTTCTTTTATGAAGAATAATCAATAGAGAAAAATTATTTCATTTGTAACACATTACTTATTCTTGAGGTTTATTCTTACTTACATTTTTGCATGCTGTGAATTATTACAAGACAGATCTAGTAAAACCTTTAAACACAATGAAGAGCCAACATTTCATTTAAGATGGTTACATAGTAAAAAAAAATAGGTTTTAAAAGCATTAATATTGTAGCTTGGCTTATAACATTAAAAATAACTATATCACATTCTCTTCCTTTGGCTCATGACCCTGTCTGTTGCTAAGAAACCCTTCCTCAGGTGGTTTGAACCTTCTCAGCATTTTCATCTGTAACTGTAGTACCTTGTCAAGCTATAGGATACTGCTGTAATGTTGCTGGAATTCATATTCCTTGCTGAAAGTAATGAACCCATTGTGCAGACAAGTAGCTAATCCATCAGTGCTGCAAAGCATTATGCTTTATGCGTTTCAACAATTGTCATCCCATTTTTTTAAGCATATAATTTAAGGTGCTATACAGTTTAAAAGTGAGCACAAAACAGAGGCAGTCATGACATACTTCTGTTTGGTCGGGACCCTCCCTCTTTGTGGCTTGGGCTTAGGCTTGTGCTATGAACAAATATGCCTCTTCACATCATCTGTTGTGTTCCTTCCATCGAGCTATCTGTAAACTTCAACCCTACGGTCTATTTCCTTGCCGAGAACCAAATGTTTGGTGGGTTTTTTCCCTCCTCTATTTCATTCTTCAAACGTAACACGTTCCAGGATAGCTGCAGTGACAAAAGGAATGGTTTCTTTTAAATACCATTTCACAGAATTCAGGCACAACACATTAAAGCTTGTAGCTGCTGATTGACAGTCGTGGAAATAGGTTATGCTGAACACAGAATTCTTAGCTACATATGGTATACTGTACAAATGAAACCTATATGCACCAAAATACACATTCATTTAGATCAGTGTATAGTGTTTATTTGTTCAGAAAGCACATCCATAGAGTGTATAATGCCATCATCATTCCAATCATCACTTTTTACCAGTTTAACATCTGACAAACATTGCAAAGTTCAGTACAGAGCGAGAGAATATTTATGAATGTTTGTTTTTCAAATTAGTGAACTTCAGATCGGTTCCAAAAGAAAGCAGTCTTGGAGGAAAAGCTTTCCACTAGGAAAAATTAAATCAGCCAGGAACTGAATGATAAATTGAGAGGAAAAAGAGATGTGAGCATTATGCTGTGAAGTTGCCCTGTTAACTCTGTACTCTGAGTTTTTCCTTTCTCTTTTTCCATTTCCCTAATAGATTCTTCTACTGTTTTATACTTTAATATAGGTGCTTGTCATATTGCCATGTTTATGACAGAAGCATATGCTCATCTAGCTCTGTTTGCATGTGAAGATTAACATCTGTACATTTTGTGTTTGTTAATATTAGGTCATACCCTTGGTAGGTGGAAAATTACCTGGCTCCATTGGCTCCACTAGAGCTGTGCCTGGTGTTGATTTATTCAGTTGTTTGATTTCACCTGGGTTTTGAGTACTTCCAAAAGAGCATACCAAACTGTGAACATGATTTTCAAAAGTGCAGAGGATTCAATATCTTTCTTAAAATAAAGATTTCTGAATATGCCAAAGAAATCTCAGAACTGCAATTCCTAATACTCTCTGTTCCCGTAAAACTAAGTTATACAACTTCACTGTGCAGCGTGATAGATCTTTATTTGAAAGGTTAAAGCAGTCTTCAAAATGTGCTCAGCTTGCCATACTGCATTTTTATTTTCAAAGAACTAATGCCAATAAAGAAAAGAAAGAAAAGTGTGGAACAAAGTTAGCTTGGATTTCCTGTGACCTTAAGGTGTTTGGTGAAAGTGTCTATGATTTTAAAATCAAATAGCAGACAAATAATTTGGAGTTGTCCTTATAGCTATATATAATGCTAGGGAAAGGTCAAAACTTTATGAGATTTAGCCATGGAAGTCTCACTTCCTTCACTGACAAAAGATTGCTGCCGTGGGTAAATCAGTATGTACAAACACTTAAATGAATAGATTAATTTTTTCTAATTAAGTTTTCCTCTTGAGTGAATTGTTTAAAAATATTGTTTGAAGTTCAAAAAGTCCTTTAATCTGTGCCGTGGGCTGAGGCATTAACTTCAGCCAACAAAATCATATCTGAAACCAAATTGTGTGAGAGGTCTTTATATAGTCTGACTCAGCTAATTATTTAGAGATAATTCCATTATGAAAGCTAAATGCAGACAAATGATGTCCCAAAAGCTTTTGAGAACAAGGAAAAGAAAGATAGAAATTAGCTGCATCTGACTCAGCATTTTTGCATTTTGTCTATCAGCTAAGCATTTTGGTAGAGGCAACAGTTCTTCTGCCACATTCTATAAAGGTGTTCTATTAAAACAAAAACATTTAGGAAATATATTTCATCAGTGAGAAAATGTTTTACCATACTTCCCAACTATTGCTTCACTTCTGCTGAAGTATGAGTTAATACCAGGCTCTACTTGATTATCTATTTGCTATTTCTCAGTGGGATTTTCTAAGACAGAAACGCAGTTGAGGCAGGAATGCACATCAGGAGATGACTTGATCTACCACCCTGCTCAAACACAGTCATCCAGAGCAGGTTACTCAGTGATATGTCCAATCAAGTTTTGAATATGTCAGGAGCAGAGAATCCACAGCTTCTCTGGGCAAATTCTGCTAGTGTTTGGCCACCCTTGTAATGTGTCTGGCTATGACAGATTTAATGTTCCCTATAGTAGAACTCATAGTGATGCACTCTGTATTGGTGACTAGAAAGATGCTGTTGGGGGGGGAATTTCAACCCACTACATTACAAAATTACGCCCAATAGTGATTTGTTTACATTTTGCTACTTTCTGTTCAAGATCTGTGAAAAATTTTTACAGGCATAGCCTATAACTACCACAGATGCTGGTAGCACAGCTAGCAGGCTGGGAATGGGCAGGATCATTGGAGGAGACATATCCAGGACAGCTGCCCCAAATTGACCAAAGAGATATTCTGTACCACGGAACTGCTTGGCAATAAAAGCTCAGAGAAAGGATAAGGTAGTGGGGTAGGGTCTTCGTTATTATGACACTTGTCTTCTGGAGCAACAGCTATGCATACTGAGGCACAATTTCACAGGCAGTAGCTGGACATCAGCTGCAGATGAGAAATAGAGAATAAATATTTTGTTTTCCTTTGCTTCAGAGCATAATCTTTGGTTTTGTTTTATTAAACTGCCTTCATCTTGACACTTGAAACTTCTTTTTCATCTTACTTTCTTGCCCCCTGTCCTACTGAGGAAAGAAGTGATAGCAGTTTGGTGGCCACCTAGTATCCAGCCAAGGTCCACCCACTAGACACCCTTATTGGAAAAGTGTTTTCTTTACTTTCCTGTACTTCCGTTTGTGCCCATTGCCTCTTCTCAGTGACAGGACAAGAGTCTGGGTTTATCTTCTTAACTAGTCTCATCAGACATTGAAACACATTGATAAGATTTCCATGAGTCTCATTGCTTGAGACTGTCCAGTCCCTGGTCTCTCTCTAATCCATTCTGAGTGCTCCCAGTCAACATCTTTACTTTCATATGTTTGGAAATGGCATCCAGGATTATTACATTACCAGCGAGCAAGTTGAGACTGACCAGCCTGTATTGTTCTGGGTGCTCCATCTGTCTCTTCTTGAAGATAGGGGTGACAATTGCTTTTTCTAGTTCTCAGGAACTTCCCTGTTGCCACAACTTTCATAGATTATTGACAGTGGCCTCCCACTGACATGGAGCACCTCCCTCAGCAGTCATGGGGTGTGTCTCATCTGGTCATAGGGACTTGTGTACATCCAGGTTATTTAAACATTCCATAATCTAATCCTTTTCCAAGGGTAAGTTCCTTGCTCCAGATGTTCCCACAGATCTCAGAAGCCCAAGATTTCTGAGAGAAAATGTTACCAATAGAGACTGAAGTGAAGATGGCATTGAATATCATGAACTTGCCACTATGTTACTCAGTCTTCTTCAGGACCTCTACTACCATGTTCCCTGCCCCATTCAGCACCGGGCTCACATTTTCCCTGGTCTTCCTTTTACTGCTAAAATATCTGTGGGAGCTATTTCTGTTGCCATTAACATCCCTTACCAGATTCAAGTCCAGGTGGGTTTTGGTTTTCCTCCCAGGTCACCTGACTTTGTGTCCATCTCTTGCTGTTTTTTTTCTTGTTTTGTTTTGTCAGGAGCTCATTGTTCATCCACACAGGCCTTTGCTTGGCTTCCTCCTGCACATACAGTCTCACTAACTGTGTACGGTTGCCGGAAAGGAAAATCCATGTCCCTGGACTGTTTGCCACCATGTCATGTGATTACCTAGGCTGCCGTACATTAGCTTTAGTAATTTGGGCACAGTGGATCTTCCTAAGTCTGCTGTTTACTGGAGTAATAATTCCATAGGTTTCCTTAGTGTTTGCTGCTTCCACCAACCAGCAGGCACAGCGGCAGAGAGCATGCTAACTCTTTTCTTAGGGATTCACATGGAGAATTGCCATTTCCAATGTCGTAAGAGTACGTTACCAAATATGATCTTAATTTTATTCTCCTTATCATGTGTTCTGAACTATCCTGTCCTCTCCTGTGCCCAGATTTCAAAAAGAGCTCTCATAAATGCAGAAAGGTAGTGGAATATGTAGCTCCAAGGAATTATAAAACAAGTGATTGGAATGTCATTAACTTGTGAAGATATGTGAGTGATGAGGATGGAAATCAACACGGGATCTAAACCCTGGTGAACATGCTACTTTGAAGGAGTTATGAATGACAAAGAGTCACAGATATCCAGTTCAGTACTATGTATTATTTATGATTATTTTTTTTTTTTCCCATCAGATTGGGAGCAATCCATCATTTCACTTCCCTTCCCTTTTCTTTCAGCTAAGGATGTTGTAGTCACTGGGCTGCCTAAGTTGACACAGACCACATGGAAAAGGTACATAGCATTAAATTCCTTAAATAGTGGAGGTTGACTGACACAGCTGAAAGAAACAAATTCAAAAGTTTTTAAGGGATAATTTTTCTCTCTCATTTGCCCTCCTTCCTCCTCTGAATATTAATATGCTTTTTCTGAATCTGAATATTAATATGCTTTTTCTGAATGGCAGGAAAAACAATGCAGAAAGCCTAAGAATCCATCCACGTGTCAAAAAACCCCCAACACCCAGGGTATCTCCAGGTTTTGGGGATCTGACAAAATATCTGGAGTCTGAACAGATGCCTGGAGGATTTTGTACTAACATGTTTGGAAAAGACTCAGGTCACTTGGGTGGCTCAACGAGTGTAAGCCATATTGAGCACATTAAAAGTCGTCCTTGTCCTTGGTCTTAGTTGTTGGTTTCTTTTATTCTGTAGGCTTTCAGGGACATAATAAATTCTGTAGCTTGATTGCTGCTTAAGAATCCAGGTGTCTCAGCCTGACAATTAAACAGTCCATCTGAATGAAGGCCTGGCATTTCTAGTTATTGGTATACTTGCTAACTTTTTTGTTTGGGCAGTTCATTGAAATCAAACCACAACTAATTCAGTAGGATGATTGTCCTTATCATAACCTGTCTGCATAACTCATATATCATTTGGTTACAAAAGACACAAAGCAGAGTCTCATAGATATTATCCTCACAGATGGAATAGCAAAGTATGTGAAAAAAAAATTTATGGTAGCTTTCTGGATCCTTAGTATTAGATTTCCAAACCACAGGCAATTCAAAGAGCCATCTGAGACCAGTTCTTTTTCTTCTTCTTCTTCTTTAGGATATCTATTGCATTTTGGATTTGTGCAGTTCTGTAGCTACCCAAGTAACCATAAAACTTTCATTGGTTGTATAAAGAGCAGGTGGTGACTTATTCCACCCTTGGAAACTCTTGCTTAAGATCTCAAAATTTAGTGCCATGTATTTATGGATCCATTAGCATTTGACCCAAGCTCGCTCCTGTTAAGAAAACTCAGAGTGCAAACCTGAGCCACTTTCCCTGGATATCCTAAACTGGGACTCTAAGGTCTGCTTACACATCCATACAGCTCCATTTGCAAAAGTGCTGAGCACCAGGCAGCTTTACATAGTGAGCTTTGGATCAGGCTCAGTTTTGGTGCTTTTGACTTAAAAACTACTAGCTGAGAAGAAGTCAGCAGCCACCACTGACAACGCTGCCTTCCAGCCCATGCTCAGGAAAGGCCATGGGGTCCACACAGCTGCCTGGCTGAAAATACCACTGTTGAATTGCTGTAGATCTTTGATCTTGGACCAAGGGAGCTGCTGTGGCATTCCTTGAGGAGCTGAGCCTGCTGGGAGGTGAAACTGTAATATAAAGGAACTAGTAGTTGGGAAAAAGAAAGAAAAGAAGAAGAAGGGGGGGGAAAAGGCCACCAAAAGATTAGTACCAGAACACCTATTGATGAAAGACTGTCACAGGGATATTGGCAGCCTTTGGAAAATGTTCCCAGTCGTGCTTTTAATAATATTGGCTGATAGAATGGGAATGTGCACTCTGCTGAGTTGTAATAGCACTTAGGAATGTACGAGCCCACAAATTGAGTGTCGTAAAACTGTTGTTTTCACATTTTCCTAATAAAATGTCGTGGCATTGTAAATCTGTTTTTATTTTATTTGTAATGGCAGAAATGTGTTTATCATAAAATCAGATCCTCTTTCAAAATGTAGGCCGTTGGACAGTGATATAATTCATCCTCTTCAGGAGCACGGTTTGCATCGCTCCGGTCCAACCAAACAATTGCAATGCACTACTTAAAGTCTTTTATGTTCAAAACATGTCATAGAATTCAATGCATGTTCAGGACTGTGATAGCACTGCAGTTTCTGGCAAGGTGAATCAGAAACATATAAAGTAGTTGAATGACATCATATGGAACAAAGCATAACTATTTGGACTACTTGTGATAAGAGCCTGGTGTGAAATGGCAAACAGAACATATAGTCATGGTACAATTCAACATCTTCAAGTTTCAGTTTATCAAAGTTTCCTTTCATCCAAGTGCCAAACACTCAGGCATGTATTAAATAACTTTAAAACTATGGTTCACTCTACAAATCATGGGGTTGCAATCACTGAGTCCCTTCAAATAAAGGCCATTCTATTGCACTCTTTCCTGATCCAAGTATATATGAGGACCATATCTGAGTTGCTGGAATGTGTCCAGAGAAGGGCAGCTAAGCTGGGGAGGGATTTGGAGCACAAGCCCTATGAGGAGAGGCTAAGGGAGCTGGGCTTGCTTAGCCTGGAGAAGAGGAGGCTCAGGGGAGACCTTACTGGACCTTATTGGAGACTTGATGGGGTGCTTGGTGCCATAGTTGAGTTGTTTAGGTGGGTTGGATTGGTTGATGGGTTGGACGCGATGATCTTGAAGGTCTCTTTGAACCTGGTGTATTGTATTGCATTGTATTGTATTGTATTGTATTGTATTGTATTGTATTGCTCTCTACAACTACCTGAAGGGATGTTGTAGCCAGGTGGGGATTGGTCTCTTCTGCCAGGCAACCAGCACCAGAACAAGAGGACAGAGTCTCAAGCTGCACCAGGGGAGGTTTAGGCTGGATATTAGGGAAGAAGTTATTCACAGAAAGAGATTGGCCATTGGAATGTGCTGCCCAAGGAGGTGGTGGAATCACCATCACTGGAGGTGTTTAAGGAGAGACTGGATGGGGCGCTTGGTGCCATGGTTTAGTTGATTAGACGGTGTTGGATGATAGGTTGGACTCGATGATCTCGAAGGTCTTTTCCAACATGGTTAATTCTATTCTATTCTATTTTAGAGCAATATATGTGTGTGAATTTGCAAGGAAGAAATTCATGCAATTTGATGTATAAGAGCAGTCTTCAATGGCTCACTTGTATCAAAATTTCACACACAAGTAGAATACCCTGCAATAAGCCATACCAAATCACTAAAGAACTACAAGCTCATTGTAAATTGCAACATAAATGTACTTTTATACATGATGACAAAGAAAGCTTTTTAGAAAATAAAGAGACTTATTGTCATATCCAAATAGAAGGCACAATGCAATAAACTACAACCATTCTCTACTCCTAGTATGAGGTCTGAAGTACCAAGTGTAGGGGTTTGTGGATATAATGTATATAATGTGGATATAATGTATAATGAAACAGTTTCATCTTACTCCACTTGAGTGGTCTGAGCCCTTCATAATAAGAAGTACCCACTACGCTATGAGACATTGAATACCAACATCAAGGAAAAACTCTTTGTGGCTCTGCTGTTCCATTTTGGGAACCACCTCAACCAATTTGAATGGAGAGATGGAAATGTGAGAATCTTCAAGACAAGAGGAAAAGACTAAACAAACGTGAAGGGATCAGAAAAAGAGAAAGCTTTAACTAGTCTCTGAGCTGAGCAAAAAGTCTCAGGTTTTCATTATCTCTAATTCATCTCATAGCTCTGGCAGAGAGATTACACTGAAGGATTTTTTTCTACAGTGAGAAGGGCTCTGATGAGATTGCCTCAACCTATTTAAGAAGCCAAGCATACAATATATGATTTAGCATACAACCTGAAACATGCAATTGATACAAAATTTATGATAAAATTACATTACAGCAGCTCAGTCTGAGAGAATCTATGTATCTTCTTTGTATAAAACATACTGTACCAAACTCTAAGTGGCAATATATTTTCATAGCTCATTTCCTTTACAGAGCTACACAGAGCTTTCACAAATCTACAACAAGCAAGGGTCTTGCCTAAAACTGAATTTCTTCATAACATTCCAGCTAGGAATTTAATACAGGATTAAATGCATATTCCCTCTTTTACTGCTTACATTACATTCTTTGTGTGTTCTTAAGATATCTATAGACAATGGAGAGGTTATGCACTGATCAATAGAAAGGGGAAAAGGAGGAAAAAAATCTAGTCAGACAAGGTCAACCAAGACAGTAGATGTAGCTTTGAGGAATGTCTTGTTTCAAGGGAGCTCAGAATGGTGAGAGAGGCTTATGACCATACACGATCTCTACATTTCTGGGACTGCTTATTCCAAACCATCCTTAAAATGGGGCATTACTCTGTTGAAAATCTCTATGCAGAGGATTCAGTCCTTGGGTTTTAGAAGATGGGTAATAAACAAATTCAGAATTTCCAGTAAAAGTGGCTGAAATTATACTCTTCAAAGCATGAATTTCCTTTTTTAAAGTGTCCATTCCTCATGTTATGAAAATATCCTGTGAGGACATTTCAGTACACAAATATACCTCTCTAACTCCAGCAGCATGGTATATAGAAGTTATTCATTATTCATTGGAAATTATTGGAGGCCTGCCATCTGTAAATTTAGGCAACTGCTTGAGAAGAGAGTCCACATGCAGTTGCTTAAAATTAAGAGCTTTAGAGGGAAAAAAAAACTCTGTCAAATATCTCACAAAAATCTATAACTACTTGCAAAATTAACGAGGCTGCTTAAATTCTCAATAAACTCCTGACATCTCTGCATATTTGGACCTCTCACCATGTACTAGAGTAGCTTAGCAAGAGTTTAAAAGGGTGATATATCATTTGGGATAAAATTCAGCTAAGGAATTTAGCCCTTCAAGGAAAGAGAGTCTTGAGGTCTCAGAACTGGAGTTTCCAGGAGTTACATTAAGATACTTTCAAGTCAATTTTAACTTTTCAAAATAACACTTTCATTATTCATCTTTCTGCTAAAAAAAAAAAAAAAAAAAAAAAAAAAAAAAAAAAAAAAAAAGATAAATAAATCACATTTTAAAACACAAATCTTTTAGGTGAACTGTTTTTATTCAATTGAAACTGCCTGTGTCACGAAGCCCCTTTTCGAGTCTGCTCTAGTGACTTGTGAAACTGTTGTAATCAGATCAATTCTCTGTTCAATGGCAAAGAATTACAACGCAAGCAAGCAATAGATTTGCACTTTTACAAGAAAGGTCTGTAGAATGCAGGGAGAGAAGATCCTTTGTTTCTATTTTGAAGGACTTGAAAAGGAGAAACAGACTCATATTTATCACATACTTCATAGATGAAGTTGGATAAGAAAGACAGAAATCCTTTCAACAATTGAAAACACCATACTGGTAGTAATTCCACTAGGTCTGATGACGTATGATAATGTTCCACACTGAACATAACACGTTGCTTGTAGTGACAGAAAAAGAGATGGTTAACAAGCAAAATAATGGGTCCATTTTAATAGCTGTTAGTTGAATAGACTGTCAGGAATCCAGAAATTAAAGATCACATTATACAGAGGAGCTGACTACAAAAACATGGCACAAGAAAATGGGAGAGTTGATACACCAGATCAAAGACAACTGCAGGTCATCTAAGTAATAACAATCAGAAAGCTCAAGTATATCCATGTGCTATGATTCCTTAAAAACTCAATCAGTGTACCTGGTTCTGCATGTCTGCTGGGAAAGACATTGGGTGAGAAATCTGCTGCACTGGGTGAAGTACTTAGTGGCTTCTTCTTTCTGGTGACCAGTGATAGGGCACAAGAAAATGGAATGAAGCTGTGTCAGGGGAAGTTTGGATTGGACAATAAAAAAGGTTCTTCAGTGAGATGGTTGTTGACCACTGGAACACCATTCCAAGGAAAGCAGTCATGACGCTAAGCCTGTCAGAGTAAAATGAGCATCCAGACGATGCTTATAATCATATGGTTTAATGTTAGGTAGTGCTGCTAGGAGTACCTGCAGGGAGTTGGACTTCATGATCATCAAGGGTCTCTTCCAACTCGAGCTATTCTATGATTCTATGATTTTGTAGCACACATGCACACTTCAGTATGTTGATGTTTCTTCTAAACTGACATATCTTTCCTTCTTTCTTACCTGAGCATTCAAATAGTTGGGGTTTTTTAATAGCTTGCCAGCTATTAAAGGATTCTCCTGCATTTCATATTTCTGTTCTTCTGTGACCCACACAAAAGCTTTCCCCCATCTTACTATCTGTTGAACTGAATAGGAAAGCCCTTTCTTCTGGAAATTCACTGCGAAATTCCTCAGTGAAACTGATTCAGGCCACCGGCAAACACCTTAAGAGCCCTTATGGGTTTCATCCATTGTAAGATTCCCTTTTGGTGACAGCAGTTGTGGATGCTATTGTAGAGAAATCTAAGTATAAAAAGCCACACAAGGCTCTCCTTAGCAGTCTTTAAGTCTCTTCTTTAGCAGAATATATACCATTATTTTGAAAATGTTGCCTTGGCTTTTCTCCTCGTGGGTCTGTTGTCGGATTGAGTGCTTTGGCTGTGTTCATTCATTCTTATCCCTCAGGAAAGCATACAATAGGATGCCTGATATTACTTATAGTCTTGGAGGACAAAGTTCATTGCTTTGATGTTCCATGGGACAGCTAGCTCATTGTCCTTTGCTGATGGATGCAACAAGTTCCCCATCCATTACTGAATCTCTAGGGACTGCTACAGTATAAATAATATATAAATTCTGTGAAGAAAAACAATGAAACAGTTTTATCTTCTGAGAAAGAATGATAGTGCATCTCCTAGTACAGAGTTTCATGGTTACACTAGGTAAATTTAGATTAATAGAATTCAGATTCCTTAGTTAAGATTGATATTGCATAGAAGAGTACTGGCCTCAAAGTTTCTATATCTGTTTTAAACATATATTTTTTAATGTTTAGGGAAACAACTTCTAGCAAGTCTGATGTTGTGTGATTGTCTCTTTATGTTTGTAAGGAAATACTGCTGAGGGGTGTGATTATGCTTAATGTATACTGCCCTTAATGTGTGGTCAGAGCTGCAGGCAATAGAAGGGCATTAGGAGTCCTGCACTTAACCACTTTATCATGCATGATAGAGTGCTTAACTTCAACCACAAAAAAAGGTAACAGGAAGGGAGAGAAGGAGGGAGGAAGGGAGAGAAGGAAGGAAGGAAGGAAGGAAGGAAGGAAGGAAGGAAGGAAGGAAGGAAGGAAGGAAGGAAGGAAGGAAGGAAGGAAGGAAGGAAGGAAGGAAGGAAGGAAGGAAGGAAGGAAGGAAGGAAGGAAGGAAGGAAGGAAGGAAGGAAGGAAGGAAGGAAGGAAGGAAGGAAGGAAGGAAGGAAGGAAGGAAGGAAGGAAGGAAGGAAGGAAGGAAGGAGGGAAGGAGGGAAGGAGGGAAGGAGGGAAGGAAGGAAGGAAGGAAGGAAGGAAGGAAGGAAGGAAGGAAGGAAGGAAGGAAGGAAGGAAGGAAGGAAGGAAGGAAGGAAGGAAGGAAGGAAGGAAGGAAGGAAGGAAGGAAGGAAGGAAGGAAGGAAGGAAGGAAGGAAGGAAGGAAGGAAGGAAGGGGGAAAAAAGGGAGGGAGGGAGGGAGGGAGGGAGGGAGGGAGGGAGGGAGGGAGGGAGGAAGGTGGAAGCCAGTTACCCCAGAAAAAGATTTGTTTGCAAGATGGGATGGTAACCAAAAAGGCTGCTAAAGAATCCCATGTATACCTAAAGAAGATGTTTTATAATTTTAATGCATGAGTGATCAATAACTAAACAGGGATCTAAAAACTGTTCTGCTGTGGGAAGGAGGATGATAGTAATAAAATTTTAGCTATGGGAAAAAATATAAATACTAGAAAACCTGACAGATAAAGAAAGTGAGGGGTTTGCTCCCTTCTTAGGGCTAACCTGAGGTTCACTATTTTGCAAGCATTTAATAGAGATATCTAACCTTCAAAGGCAGCTGTAAACAGACATTTTGAAAACAGGAAAATCCAAGCTGTAGATTGATTTGCTTCATACATATTCTTTCTAATCTTATGGGTCTGAACTGCTCTATTCAATACCCAGAGAAGAATGGTTTTCTGGTTTTAGAAATGCAGATCTTACTGCAGCAGGCTAATTGCAGCTCACTTTTTGTATTAATACTAAGCTGAATTTTTCATCTTCTCTGTAAACTATGCACTCCTCCCACTGGCTAACTTCCCACCTAATCAACTCAGTATAGCTTTTTCCTATCCTTTATTTAGATTTAATTCAAAGCACACTTTGATACATGTAGGCAAATAGTTATGTTCAGAAAGATCATGGGGAAAGTTCAACTGAACTAGTGCTAGGGATTAAATATTTAAGTATTTTGAAATGGAAAGGATGCTGCCTAAACTCCAGCCTTTATTGCTCTGTAAAGAGCAAGATTTTCCATATGCCAGGGACAATTCCAAGTGCAAAAGCTCCTGAACCTGGAGTTCTGCCTGAGTTTTGTGATGGTGCACTCTTCTCCCTTGGGTTCAAGAGGAACCAAACCACCTCCACATCTTCTTTGATTATTTAGAGAGTGGAAGACTCAAATCATGGTTTTGTTTTTGTGGTTTGATCCAGCTTCTCTGTATATATTTTAATTTCTTTAGGTTACAGTCTGTTTAAAGGAGGAGAAATCTGGGTTGTACTTCAAATTTCTTTGGCTGATACTTCATTACTATAATTACATGACTCATGGCCTCTTTCAGCCAACAGTTTTAACTACATGCATGAAAGTCTTCTTTAAACATATATTGTCTCCACTATGTATTTCAGGCTCTTATCCTCTCTACTACTCTATTATGATTTATAATTTACAAATATCACAGTATCACCAAGGTTGGAAGAGACCTCAAAGACCATCAAGTCCAACCTGTCACCACAGACCTCATGACTAGACCATGGCACCAAGTGCCACATCCAATCCCCTCTTGAACACCTCCAGGAACGGTGACTCCACCACCTCCCTGGGCAGCCCATTCCAGTGGTGAATGACTCTCTCTGTGAAGAACTTCCTCCTCACCTCGAGCCTAAACTTCCCCTGTTGCAGCTTGAGACTGTGTCCTCTTGTTCTGGTGCTGGTTGCTAGAGAGAAGAGACCAACCTCTTCCTGGCTACAACCACCTTTCAGGTAGTTGTAGAGAGCAATGAGGTCTCCCCTGAGCCTCCTCTTCTCCAGGCTAAACAATGGTTTTGTTTTTGCGGTTTGAGCCAACCTCTCTGTATGTATTTTAATTTCTTTAGGTTACAGCCTGTTCTGTATGAGACATAAAAGAAATATGAGACATAAAAGAAGATAATGTGCAAGACATCATATAGGCTTCTGCTCATTGACTTCCAATGCCAACCTTTTCCTGTGCACAAACTGCTTCGTAACTGAAATCTTGATGAAACACACAATGTAAATACAAGGGAAGTGTCTTGAGAAATAAACTTGCCTTTAGAGCTTGCCTTCAAATTGCAATCAAGTATAGAGCAGAACAACTTTACTTACTTGAGACAAATTAATAAACACTAACCAAATTGTTTAAAAAGCTGCAAAACCTGAACCTTTATAGCAAAATTTGTTCTTTACAGAGTAACTTTCCACAAGTCACCAAAACGAGAAAATAATGAAGCTCAATAATGTGGCAATTCATGGAAATGTGGAAAGTTTTTAAGAAAAAACAGGAAAAAAACAGGCTCTGGAATCTTGGGATTTCCCCACCTCTTCACAAACTGTGTCATATAAACTGTTGCTGGTGATTTATCTGTTTGATTCTGGGAGGTGTTCTCTGACCTGACTGTGATTTCTTACAGTTTTCTACCAATGCTTTCATTGCTTGGGTAGGTAACTGGAAAACATATTTTGGATAATTCTTTGCTCATGGTTTGATTGTGAGTAGCTTACAGCACTTGATAAGCCTTTTTGGTTTAAAATGAGTCATGAGATGAAGCTCCATACTGATTAGATAGGAATAACTCATTAAAGTTTATTTTAATAAGATCATAGAATAGTTTAGGTTGGAAGAAACCTCTGTAGGTCACGTGGTCCCAATTCTTTACTCAAAGCTTTAATGCACAAACACTCCTGATCACAAATTCAAAATGCAGTTTTCATGACTATACATCTAAAAATGTTATATAAACATGTCTGCAATACAGTCCTTGCCATAATACATGTGCTGATGGGCACATTGGCAGTATCAAAGCTCAAACACAAGTTAAACAATGAGATAAGTGTTTGTGGAAACTCTCTTTTTATATTTGCTGAGCTCTAGGTGGGGGAAGGTGTTGATCTGTCAGAGGGTAGGAGAGCTCTGCAGAGGGACCTTGAGAGGCTGGACAGATGGGCACATCCAAGGGCATGAGATATAACACGTCTAAGAGCCTGGTTCTGCACATTGGCCACAACAACCCCATGCAGTGCTACAGGCTGGGGTCAGAGTGGCTGGAGAGCGGCCAGGCAGAGAGGGACCTGGGGGTACTGGTTGATAGTAGGCTGAACATGAGCCAGCAGTGTGTTCAGGCAGCCAAGAAGGCCAATGGCATCCAGCAGGAACAGGGAAGTCATTCTGCTGCTGTACTCAGCGCTGGTTAGGCCACACCTTGAGTCCTGTGTCCAGTTCTGAGTCCCTCAGTTTAGGAAAGATGTTGAGTTGCTGGAAGGTGTCCAGAGAAGGGCAACAAAGCTGGGGAGGAGTTTGGAGCACAAACCTATGAGGAGAGGCTGAGGGAGCTGGGATTGCTTAGCCTGGAGAAGAGGAGGTTTAGGGAGACCTTATTGCTGTCTACAACTACCTGAAGGGAGGTTGTAGCCAGGTGGGGGTTGATCTCTTCTCCCAGGCAACCAGCACCAGAACAAGAAGACAAAGTCTCAAGCTGCACCAGGGGAAGCTTATGCTTGAAGTGAGAAGAAAGTTCTTTACAGAGAGGGTTTTTGGCCATTGGAATGTGCTGCCTAGGGAGGTGGTGGAGTCACCATCCCTGGAGGTGTTTTAAAAGAGACTGGATGGGGCGCTTGGTTGCATGGTTTAGTTGATTAGATGGTGTTGGGTGATAGGTTGGACTCAATGATCTCAAAAGTCTTTTCCAACCTGGTTAATTCTATTCTATTCTATTCTATTCTATTCTATTCTATTCTATTCTATTCTATTCTATTCTATTCTATTCTATTCGACTCGACTCGACTCGACTCGACTCGACTCGACTCAATTTGATTCTAGATGCAGCCTTTCTTTTTTTTTTTTTTTTTTTTTTTTTTTTTCTTTTTTAATGCTTAAGCTTTTCATTTAAAAACTAGTTCAGGAAGGTGAGATTTGTGTCAGAAGAGTAAAAGTATTCTTACTTGAAAAGTGAGATTAAAAATGTATCAAAATATGGAAAGGTCATGCTGACCTGAGCAGTAGTAAATAGAGAAAAACTGATTAGTTCATTTCTTGCTATGCTCCATTTAATTTTTTTCTGCTTGAAGCAGCTTTAAAGAACTGCACGAACATGAAAATTCCTAGTACAAGACAGTCACTCACTGAGCTTGCTGTGTCTTCCCCATTTTGTGTGAGCATTTGCACCTATCTGCCCTCATTTTAGTTCACTGCTTCCTGACTTCTGTTTTCACACCATCTTGCATGCACTGCTAGGAGTATGGAAAGAGACAGGGTACAAGAATTATCTTTAAGTAGAATTTCCTGTTCCTTTTTTTACTTCAGTTTTGTTCAGAGAGTTTATTTATGGTGCAATAAGCTAATTGTCAGGTTGTTTGAAGAAACCTCACTTTGCAGAACATGCAAAGTGCAAAATTCTTAACATGCAAAATTCTCTCTACAACTACCTGAAGGGAGGTTGTAGACAGGCGGATGTTAGTCTCTTCTCCCAGGCAGCCAGCACCAGAGCAAGAGGACACAGTCTCAAGCTGGATGTTTAGGTGGGATGTTAGGAAGAAGTTATATACAGAGAGAGTGATTGCCCACTGGAATGGGCTGCCCAGGGAGGTGGTGGAGTCACCTTCATTGGAGGTGTTCAGGTGGAGACTTGATGGGGTGCTTGGTGCTATGGTTTAGTTGATTAGGTGGGTTGGATTGGTTGATAGGTTGGACGTGATGATCTTGAAGGTCTCTTCCAACCTGGTCTATTCTATTCTATTCTATTCTATTCTATTCTATTCTATTCTATTCTATTGCAAACACAAATCAAATGCCATTTTCAGTTCAAGAAGAACTTCAGCCTTCAGCAGAGCACATTTGCAGAAGGTCAGTAGGTAATACTAGCAGGTTTAAAAAAGCCAAGCAATTTCTATAAAAAGAGAGAAAAAGTTTTGGTTACTGTGGAAAAGTTCAAAATGCAACCTCCTTCTTTTATATTTTTTTTTCTTTTAACATATTTTCATGTCTGAGATTTTTGGATATTTATTTTTATGTCTTCACCTCAAACCAAGCTGGTTTGATAAATCATAGAATCAATAAGGTTGGAAAAGACCTCAGAGATCATCAAGTCCAACCTGTCACCCAACACCTCATGACTAACTAAACTATGGCTTCAAGTACCACATCCAATCCCCTCTTGAACGCCTCCAGGGATGGTGACTCCACCACCTCCCTTGGCAGCACATTCCAGTGGCTAACAACTCTCACTGTGAAGAACTTTCTTCCCACCTCGAGCCTAAATTTCCCCCGGTGCAGCTTGAGACTGTGTCCTCTTGTTCTGGTGCTGGTTGCCTGGGAGAAGAGACCAACCCCCACCTGGCTACAACCTCCCTTCAGGGAGTTGTAGACAGCAATAAGGTCTCCCCTGAGCCTCCTCTTCTCCAGGCTAAACAACCCCAACTCCTGCAGCCTCTCCTCATAGGGCTTGCGCTCCAAACCCTTCCCCTGCTTTGTTGCCCTTCTTTGGACACGTTCAAGTGTCTCAACGTCCTTCTAAAATTGAGGGGCCCTGAACTGGACACAGGACTCAAGGTGTGGCCTAACCAGTGCTGAGTACAGGGGCAGAATGACTCCCTGTTCCTGCTGGCCACACTGTCCTGATGCAGGCCAGGATGCCATTTGCCTTCTTGGCCACCTGGGCACACTGCTGGCTCATGTTCAGCTGACTGTCGATCAGCACCCCCAGGTCCCTTTCTGCCTGGCTGTTCTCCAGCCACTCCGACCCCAGCCTGTAGCGCTGCACAGGGCTCTTGTGACCAAAGTGCAGCACCTGGAACTTTGAACTCCTTGTTCACCCAGTAACTATTTTATTTTCAACATTTTGAAAACATGATTTTAACCAATATCAGTGCTTTTTAAAGAGTTAGAAGCTTGAAACCATAGCCAAAGGTCTCCTTCACTTAGGGAATGGGCCATCATTTTAAAAATTATTTGAAGTTACAGTTGCTTGTATCCAGCATCAGGTTTTTGGGCTTTATGTCTAAAAGTTATATACACTTGAGATTTTTCAAAGTAAATAGTATTTCTGTGTTGAAAGATCTTCTCAGACCTAATGAGTTAGATTTACTTGCTTTGGTCTTGATAATTTCACTGTGCCACTGGAGGATGACTGGCTGTTCTGATTTTTTTTTCCCCCAGCAACAAATAACCACAAAACTCATGGAACTCCTGGTACTTTCATGAAAAAAATACCAAGTCACTAATCATATCTTATTTTACTGACTTTTTTTTTTTCTGTCAGCTCTTGTGTATATGATATAACTCCCTGATCATGTGATATATCAGCCTGTTCTCTGATTACTGTTCTTCATTTGTTTATCATAGGGCCCAAAGGACCTGAGTTCAGAACCAATTTGTCATTAGAGGTATATGTCCCCCTATAAAGCGCAACCTTCACCAAAAGAGCTTTCCCTGCAAGTGATAAAGGCAGCCCAAGGAAGTATTTTTATCCTCCATTTTACTTATTAAGTGTGGAGGAGAGGGAGATTAAGTGATTTGGCCAAAGCTCCATGGGAAATCTGAGTCCAGAAGTCCTCAGCTTTAATCCACAAGACTATCTTCCCTCTGCTAGGAAACAGATGTTAAACTGGATGTTAATTTTGCCATGAAACTTTTTTTTTTAAGAACTCTGAAAGGCAAATAGTCTCCAACAATGATTGCTTAGCAAGCTACCAGCTCTGCAGTCTTGCATCTCAGAAGTAATTCATTCCATCTTTGCTGGCAGGCTCTAAAAGGCCTTTTGTTTTTATTCGCTGATTAGTATAACAATCTATTTTGAAAGATATGTGGGGCTGATAGGGGGCATCATTTATTTGTTTCAGTGGTAGCTTTTTGCAACAAAATGTGTGAAGCTTTTAAGTGTTGCAGATTGAAGCCTCTGATGTAAAAGATAAACATTAGGATTATAAATAGAGATGGTAAAGTATTCTAAGTACTGTAATCAGTTACAGAAATACATACCATCCACTTTCCCCCTGAAAGCACTGAAGGCTTTTCTTTTGAAAACCACAGGGATATACACTATCAGTCACTATGAAAAGCAGCCAGACCTGTAGTGAGTTAATTATGCATGTTGCATTATATAAAATTCTCTAGACTGCAGCATATTATGGGTTAACTTAGAACAGCACTTAGCCTTCCTCCACTCCTCTTTTCTGCAATTCAAATCAGTCTTCTGGAAAATTTGCCTCAGTACCAGTAACGTGCTGCTCAACTTACAAGATCTCAAGAATATCCTAGCAGATTTCATTCTTCTGTTGTAGAATTGTTTCCATCTGGGACCTAGATATACACTTGGAAATCGTAACAACTCTTCCCTCTCACCCTGCCTGGCTTCAAAACATTGGCAAATAACCTTCCTCATCAATGTAGTAGAGATTGGATTAAAACATTCAAGTAAATTATGTTTCTGTGAGCATAGGAATTAGTGGCATTTATTGAATGTTTAATGTACTGCCTAACAATCTAAGAAGTAAATATATACTTTAAAATCAAGGGACAATTAAGGTTGAACACAATGCAAGAGAAGAGTAGATTCTGGCACGAAATATGGGTCAGAGGGTGTCAGATCTGCTAAGGCGCAGTTACATGCATTTGCAATTGCTTCATTTGTGTGCAAAGCCTTGATGTGTGAGCATCAGTCCCTGGCTGGAGTGTGGATAGTTATTTTACTCAGCTGGAGTAGCTAAACTGTGAATATAATAACTATTAGCTCCTCTACACTCAGCAATGGAACAGTGATTATCTCTGTCCTTCATGGAAAAAATTAAATTTATGTTCATTTATTTGCAGCCTGTTTCTCCATGATACTATGTCAAGTGAAAATGGATATGATAAGGTTGTTACCTATAATAATATTGGTCCTGAGCTTATACTGGGGAATTAAGCCAAAAAGAAAAAGGTAAATTTAGGCTTGAGGTAAGAAGAAAGTTCTTCCCAGAAAGAGTGATTGGCCATTGGAATGTGCTGCCCAGGGAGGTGGTGGAGTCACTGTCCCTGGAGGTGTTCAAGAGGGGATTGGACGTGGCACTTGAAGCCATGGTTTAGTAGTCATGAGGTCTTGGGTGACAGGTTGGGCTTGATGATCTTTGAGGTCTTTTCCAACCTTGTTGATTCTATGATTCTATGAACTAACATTATTTAATATCAGGCCTTTTAACAATATCATATCAGTCTTCTGTGAGTACATTGGAGCTTTCTGAAGGTACAACTACTCTGAAGCCTACTCTTGCTTATTAAATACTTGAGATGACTGATAGTACTGCAGAAGGCAAACTGAACACCCTCGTTCACCTAACAGCATCACTAAAACAGCCATAGGAAATAAAGGTAATAGGTTGCCATATCTGCATAGTGATTTGCTGGGGATAGAAGATTCCTGGAAAGAAGGAAGTGGCAGCTGCCTGCACACTTAGCAGTAAATTGGAGAACAGGAGCAGAACAGGAGGCCACACATTTGCAAGAGAACTTCTGACAGTAGATATTTATTTAGCAGGAAATACCTGGTGGCTAGAAAGTTTAGTTAGAAATGAAAAATCATTCTGGTATTTTGGGCATATCTAGACAGTAATGTGAAAACAACGAAGGAGCTTGCTCTGGTAGCTTCTGAGGTAGTATGAAGTGAGTTGTGGTAGCTCAAGAATCACAGAATTGGAGAAAATTCACACTGGAGTTACTCAATGTCCAAAGCAAAGCCTGCATCCATGTCAGCTCCAGCTGCTTGCCCCTCTGGTTGTGCAAAATTCAGAAATTGCTGAGAATGGAGACATCTCTCTGGGTGCCTTTCCAGTGTTTATCCACACCCACAGTGAAGGCATTTTCCACTTCTTTCCAGCTGCAGCTTCCCTTGTTGCAAGCCGTGAACATTGCCTCACCTGTACTGTACACTTCTGAGGATTTGACTCTGTTTTTACTCCTCTGAAGAAAAAGCAGGTTTTGATTTTTCCATTGTGTAAAACTCCTGCTGGTACAGAGAACTGGACAAATCACATGAAACAAACAGCAAACACAAGACTACTTCTTTGTTCCTCACTCAAACTGAATTCAGGATGGCAGAATGGAGTTGTCACTGTAACTAAACCAGCCCACACTGCAGTTTTCATATCCATAAGAGGAATCTTTCAGGAGGGAGGTGAGAATTGGATCTCCATCCTCACTGACTTTGATGAGGCTGGAATTTCACCCACAGAGGCATTATTTTTTAAATGCCCTTTCATTTTTTTCTTCTGTGAAATGAAAGGCAAGAGAAATTACATTTGGTCCACAAGCGCCTGTGCAATCTGCATAACTTTTTTCACTGTCTCTCCAGGATTAAGCTGGATATCCAGCACATACAGTGCTGGAGTGCAAGGTGAGAAGCCCAGAGACTAATAGCAGTAAATTTCCAAACCATTTGAGATGCAGATCTTGATGCTTTAGTGCCTACAATACTTCACCAAAATAAAACTGCTCTTCTAAGTTAATTTTAAACCTTTTGGAAAAGTTCTCTTCAGAACTAAAATGTAAGAATCAAATCATTTCCCTAACTACTGAATAATTACTTTCTACAGGACCCATACCCTGGAATCAAGTGCAATACACAGATCAACATATCAGAGCTGCTGCCCACATTTATAGACAACAGTATATTTTACATGATGAATCACTGACTTGTTAGAAATGTTTTCTTCTAGTGAAAAGAAGATGAATTTTCTCATTCAGGGGGTTTTTAAAACTGCAACAAAGATATGTTTGGGAGGGGAAATACACTTGTTGATATTTCTTTAATTAGGTTTTATAATAACAAATAATTGAAACTCTGTAAATCTTACTCCAATTAAACCTAGAGAGAAATAGGATGAGGTTCCAGAAATGCATACTATTTCTAATCATGTGCTGTAAATTTCCTGGATCTAGGTAAAATGAAAACTGAGACAACACAAACATTAATATGATCTGAAATGGATACACTAAGAATGCAAAATGCATTCTCAGGAAACTACCAGATCTGTTCTACTGAGATCAAATGGCTTCTGAGAATATAAACAGGTATCCATGAGTGTGAATCATAGAATCAGTCAGGGGTGGAAGGGACCACAAGGATCTTCTAGTTCCAACCCCCCTGCCATGGGCAGGGACACCCCACACTAGATCAGGCTGGCCAAAGCCTCATCCACCCTGGTCTGAAACACCTCCAGCGATGGAGCCTCAACCACCTCCTTGGATAACCCATTCCAGGGCTTCACCACTCTCACAGTGAAGAACTTCTTCCTCACATCCAGCCTGAATCTCCCCACGTCCAGCTTCATTCCATTCCCCCTAGTCCTATCACTACCTGATAGCCTAAGAAGTCCCTCCCCAGCCTTCTTGTAGGTCCCCTTCAGATACTGGAAGGCCACAATGAGGTCACCTCTGAGCCTTCTCTTCTCCAGACTGAACAGCCCAAACTCTTTCAGTCTGTCCTCACAGGAGAGGTGCTCCAGCCCTCTGATCATCCTCGTGACCCTCGTGAATGCTTCTCTGAAGCAAAGCCTTCAACACATCAAATGCTGTTTGCTCTGCATTTCTGTCTATGGGATACTTGCACAATCAAGCATTTCAAATCTCAAGGAAGGATCATCCATGTTCTCTTCAGCAGAATACCAAGACATTTCTCATTACCTGTGCTATAGATATCACATAGTATATTGTTGCTTTGTCAAAGTATTTGTTAGGAGCGCATGCCTGGGAGGAACTACATGGGCCATGCACTTCCTGCAATGATAAACATTCAGTCTCCATAGTGTTCTTCAGAAACTACTTGTTCTTCATCTGACATTGTGGGAGCCAGTGGTGCAGAGCAGCATCTTGCTTCTCATATCTGGGGGTGTTTGGAACTGTTTTGCCAGCCAAAGCCTACAAGAGGGCAACAAGGCTGGTGAGAGGCCTTAAGCACAAGCCCTGTGAGGAGAGGCTGAGGGAGCTGGGGTTGTTTAGCCTGGAGAAGAGGAGGCTCAGGGGAGACCTCATTGCTCTCTACAACTACCTGAAAGGTGGTTGTAGCCAGGAAGGGGTTGGCCTCTTCTCCCTAGCAACCAGCACCAGAACAAGAGGACACAGTCTCAAGCTGCAACAGGGGAAGTTTAGGCTTGAGGTGAGGAGAAAGTTCTTCACCGAGAGAGTGATTCGCCATTGGAATGGGCTGCCCAGGGAGGTGGTGGAGTCGTCCCTGGAGGTGTTCAAGAGGGGACTGGACGTGGCACTTGGTGCCATGGTCTAGTCATGGGGTCTGTGGTGACAGGTTGGACTCGATGATCTTCGAGGTCTCTTCCAACCTTAGCGATACTGTGATACTGTGAAGACCCCAGCTATCAACAGATCTACATCAAATCCCTCAGAGACCAGATAAACAGAAGAGAGGAGCTGGCCTCCCTTCTTCTGATAGTTGCCACTGATGCTAATTTGTTCCTCCTCTGGCTGGTTGGTAGGGATTGTCACTGCAGAATGGACACCTGGATGGTGGCAAGGTCTCTGCTGTTGCAGTTGAAGTTTGGCAAAACTAGTACCAGGTAAGGGAAGATTTGTTTGGTTTATAGATTTGCTTGCTGGTGCTGGTACATCCAGTCAGAAAGGAAGAAATCAATGATTCTTTCCAGCAGAATTGCACTTCGGGCTGCCCTTTGCTCTGCTCTTGATGCTCTGGAATGACACAAATGGAAATATCTACCTCCTTATAATGCTATGTGAACCTCTCCCCTCACTGTTCACCTGGTGGGGAGATTGAGAAGCATGCTAGCAGTTCTTTCACCAGCCCAACCCTTCATAGTAAGAAAAAGGAATCTGCCTGGATGTTGGCTGAGCATGCCTGGATTAATAGCTTTCTGGTGCCATACGCTGTGCGCAGAAATGGGGATGGTACTGCTGTCAGTGGGCCAAGAAGGCAGCCAAGGTGCAGCAGAGGAAAAGGGAGGTTTCTCTAAGTCATACTTGGCTAAAGCTCAGGCTTCAACTCTACACATGTAAAAGCTAATGAGTAGAAATCTGAAAACAGACAATACCCAGCCTTTGGAGTGCTGTAAAATACATGATCTGCAAAAGAAAATATTCTAATATTTCTCTGTCAGAAGGGTACTCAATGAGATTAGAATCTCAGAAAGCTCTGTGCAAAATGTAACTATAACAAGATATTATTGTCTCCTAAAGCAGATAGCTGCCAAATAGATAAGGCATGCAAAAGCAGTCTTTTATCTTTGTTTGATTAGGAAATAAGGTGATCAAAGAGTTTCCACCAGAGTTTTTAAGAGCTTTTAGAAAAAGGAAAGAATTGAACATGACCCTAGACTTCAAAGTCAAGTACCCTCCCCTCCCCTTTCCCTTTCTTTCCTCTCCCTCTCTCTCTCCCCTTCCTAGTTTTTAATTCCAAAGAATATAATCACAACATGCATCAGATTTTACCTTTGGTTTAAATACTCCTACAACTGTAACCATAGCAGTTGCTCGATATAGCACAGTCCATTTTTGCAAACAGGCTCCAAACCTGGTCTCCTCTGAAGGAAGCTGCAGCATTCATAAGACTATACTGGGAAGAAGGAGAGGGAGGGAGCAAGCCTCCCTGCTGCTGCTGGAACTGAAATGACTTATTCATGATAACATTTTAGAGCAGATAAAACACATTGTTGTGCATGCACTGGAAAAGAGGGACGTTTAAAAAAAAATCAGGAAATACTCAGAAAGCATGATTCTTAAAGGCTGTATAATCCCATAATTGTGGGGCAGATCCTCAGCACTGGCCATAAACAGAGGCTCAGTGTCTTTCATTCAGCTGAAATATAAAATTCTATCGCTTTTTTTAAAGACATACAGTTGACTAATACATTAACTTTACAACAGACCACATAGTGCTCCTTTTTTCAGTGAAGTACTTTAAAATTCCGTGATTACTGAACCACTCATATTTATACTTCTAGATCAAATTATTACGGGACTGAAGAATAGAATAGAATAGAATAGAATAGAATAGAATAGAATAGAATAGAATAGAATAGAATAGAATAGCATAGCATAGCATAGCATAGCATAGCATAGAATAGAATAGAATAGAATAGAATAGAATAGATTAAGCCAGGTTGGAAAATACCTTTGAGATCATCAAGTCCAACCTATCACACAACACCATCCAATCAACTAAACCATGGCACCAAGCACCCCATCCAGTCTCTTTTTAAACACCTCCAGTGATGGTGATTCCACCACCTCCCTGGGCAGCCCATTCCAATAGCAAATCATTCTTTCTGTGAAGAACTTCTTCCTAACATCCAGCCTAAACCTCCCCTGGCACAGCTTGAGATGCTGTCCTCTTGTTCTGGTGCTGGTTGCCTGGCAGAAGAGACCAACCCCCACCTGGCTACAACCTCCCTTCAGGAAATTGTAGAGAGCAATAAGGTCTCCCCTGAGCCTCCTCTTCTCCAGGCTAAGCAACCCCAGCTCCCTCAGCCTCTCCTCACAGGGCTGTGCTCCAAACCCCTCCCCAGCTTTGTTGCCCATTTTCAAATCAAATGGTCCCAACTACAAATATATGTACGTTTAACTTTGCCTAACAAGGTATAGCCACCAAATTTTAACCAACTCAAACCTCAAAACTTCTAAAGTATGGATTCTCTTTATAAAGCTGCTATGGCACCTTTTTGTATTAAATTTATTTGATTTTACACATAGTATAAATCAGTTTCATTCTATTAAAAATGGAGGGGGAGAGGGGGATGGAGCCAACAGATTCTAAAGACAGAACAGTGTGTCAAGGTTTGAGTGAGCATTATGTCTTCTTCCTGAAATGGCTTCTTTTGCTCATGTTACAAATAAGATCCATTCTGCATATGTGTTATAAATGCATCCAAATGTACAGCAATAGTGTTATGTGTGTGAGCCACAGGATGCATGATTAGCAAGCCATTGTAGGGTGCTGTGAGAGTACATACTTTGACAAAAGTTTACCTCAACACAGTAGCCAAAAAGTCCCAGGTGATCATTTTTAAAGTGTTTTCAAATATTTATGGGTCTTCAGAGGACCTATAACGACCATTCCATTTCCAGAAAACAGACTAATGTGATCTGAAGGGGGAAAAAAACATCTGGCCACCCCAGCTCCACCAACAAGCTAGGTGAGATATTTTGATACTACTTCCTGCATCAGGAACAGTGTGGCCAGCAGGAGCAGGGAGGTCGTTCTCCCCCTGTACACTGCACTGGTTAGGCCACACCTTGAGTCCTGTGTCCAGTTCTGGGCCCCTCATTTAGGGAAGATGTTGACTTGCTGGAACATATCCAGAGAAGGGCAACAAGGCTGGTGAGGGGTTTGTAGCACAAGCCCTATGAGGAGAGGCTGAGGGAGCTGGGCTTGCTTAGCCTGGAGAGGAGGAGACTCAGGGGTGATCTTATTGCTCTCTACAACTACCTGAAGGGAGGTCGTAGACAGGTGGGGGTTGGTCTCTTCTCCCAGGAGCCAGCACCAGAACAAGAGGACACAGTCTTAAGCTGCACCAGGGGAGGTTTAGGCTGGATGTTAGGAAGAAGTTCTACACAGAGGAGTGATTGCCCATTGGAATGTGCTGCCCAGGGAGGTGGTGGAGTCACCTTCATTGGAGGTGTTCAGGAGGAGACTTGATGGGGTGCTTGGTGCCATGGTTTAGTTGATCAGGCAGTGTTGGATGATAGGTTGGACTTGATGATCTTGAAGGTCTCTTCCAACCTGGTTTATTCTACTCTATTCTATTCTACTTGCATGTAGATAAGTCAAAGAATGTTTTTCTTGATATGTGAGGCTTGCAATTTTTCCTGGAATATCTCAAAATTGAGATTTGGTCCTGGAAAGTTACATTTGTTTTGCAGTTCTGCAGTCACTGAAGTGATACTCAGTTTCATAGCCTTCCCTGAAGCAGAGATAAACAACTTCAGTTTCTAAGTCTCTTGAGCCCATTTAGCTTTCACCAAATGACAAAGTCAAACATCCGTCTATCTCAAATACAAGCAGAACCTATTATGAAACAACACTGTCTGTTTCATGGAGAATACTTGCATTTGAAAACAGTTACGAGCTAAACATAATACTGTTCAGAATTGCTAGGATGGGAATACAGTTTGGTACTAGTTATGAAAATAACTAGAATGCCCCATTTTCTTTGGTTTCAACAGCTGCAAGTAAACACTATGTTTCCAAGGCAGTCTGAAAGGAGAATAGCCGTTATTTTATTGTTTGAAATGAAATTTGAAGAAGCTTTAAAGTGCTTGGTGCTGCGAATCTGGTAAACAGGTTTTTTTGTCTATTACATGCAAGAGAAAGTGTACGCACTTGTAGATATGGATGCTGAAATCTGAACAACATCAAAGGACTGGCTGGATGTTAGGAAGAAGTTCTTCATAGAAAGAGTGATTGGCCATTGGAATGTGTTGCCCAGGGAGGTGGTGGAGTCACCATCACTGGAGGTGTTTAGGAAGAGACTGGATGGGCTGCTTGGTGCCATGGTTTAGTCGATTAGATAGTGTTGGGTGATAGGTTGGACTCGATCATCTCAAAGGCCTCTTCCAACCGGGTTAATTCTATTCTATTCTAAATGTAGAGTTCTATTACTAAATAAAATGGCCAAGAATAATTTTACCAGCTCAAATGACTTAGCTGGCAGTTCAGCTTATTTCTTTGGGTGTAAAGAGCTCATAGAGAAGGTTATCCCTACAAATGTGTCACAAAACCATCTTTCTGTTGTGTTGTCTGAGACTTAACTGGCCATCTGCCATGTTTTTGACTGTGCGCTATGCTCATGAATGATATCACTGCAGTTTACTGTCCTGTACTGATTCTCGACCATAGACCATCAAAGGTATTAAATCCCCAACTATAGAATTGGTTTTCCCTTCTTCTCAATAACTTGTTCATAAATTTATACACAGATTTAATTCTTCAGTGGCATACTATCAACTAAACTGGATTTAGTTTTGTAAACAAACAAACAAATTGCTTACTGTTTCCTAGGAAAATAATAGCGGGAGGCACTGGTCTGTTACCCAGTTTCAGTAGACCACATGAAGGTAAACTTTCCTATGTCCAGATTATGTTCTTGTACTTGTCTGTCTTTATAGGCTCAGTCATTAATTTCATAGTACTGAGTGTAAGCACAAGGAACATTTCAGTATGACTATTTGAAGGTTTTGGCTCTTTTTGTTCCATACTTTATTCAGGTTAAATTTAAAAAAAAAAAAAGAAAGAAATTGTCAGTACATTTGAAATTGCTAGTGTACACCATTCCTTCTACACTGGTTAGGCCACATCTTGAGTCCCGTGTCCAGTTCTGGGGCTCTCAGTTTAGGAAAGATGTTGACTTGCTGGAACGTGTCCAGAGAAGGGCAACAAAGCTGGGGAGGGGTTTGGAGCATAGCTCTATGAGGAGAGGCTGAGGGAGCTGGGGTTGCTTAGCCTGGAGAAGAGGAGGCTCAGGGGAGACCTTCTTGCTGTCTATAACTACCTGAAGGGAGGTTGTAGACAGGTGGGGGTTGGTCTCTTCTCCCAGGCAACCAGCACCAAAACAAGAGGACAGTGTCTCAAGCTGTGCCAGGGGAGGTTTAGGCTGGATGTTAGGAAGAAATTCTTCACAGAAAGAGTGATTTGCCATTGGAATGTGCTGCCCAGGGAGGTGGTGGAGTCACCATCACTGGAGGCATTTAAGAGGAGACTGGATGAGGCACTTGGTGCCATGATTTAGTTGATAAGATGGTGTTGGGTGATAGGTTGGACTTGATGATCTTGAAGGTCTTTTCCAACCTTGTTAATTCTGTTCTGTTCTATCCTATCCTATCCTATCCTATCCCATCCTATCCTATCCTATCCTATCCTATCCTATCCTATCCTATCCTATCCTATCCTATCCTATCCTATCCTATCCTATCCTATTCTATTCTATTCTATTCTATTCTAAGGTGTATGGTGACTCAGTCTTGCTTCACAAATATGGAACTGAGAAAAGAGAAATGAAGGACTAGGAGAAGTGAGAAGGAGTTACCCAAGCTAGTATTGACCCACACAGGTTGGTCCTCCTCCTTCAGTGGTGTGTAGCACAAACTTGTCAGGCCTCAAACCCTGCCCATGGCACTACAGCTGTGTTGCTGCATGTCTGCAAGCTATTAGGCTCCAGAGCTGACATAAGCACTGTTAATGCATGCTGCTTAGCCACCTTCCACGACATGGTATTGCCAGCGATCATTGATTTTGCTGTCTGCTCTCATTTCTGTTTACCTCTATGCATCAAAGGTCTAGCCACGTTAATTTCTCAAATTGTTACTTTTGTTCAAATTTGTTACTCTTTCCACCTATCTTTTGAGATCAATTGGAGCACCCTGACTGCATGTGCTAACTGTATTTCTTTGCTGAACTTAAGAATCAGCACTAATAAGAGCCCTGGTGCATAAGAGGCATAAGAGGCTCATCCTGCATTTAGAGCAATATTAAAGATAAAGTAATAGAATCAGAGAGAAAAATTCCACTGTGTAGAAGCCAACACATGGTCCATCCCATTTTCATCTTGATGCTAGATCTGTAGTAAGCAGTTCACTAAACAGCAACTATGGCACAAATATTTAAATTTTGATAAGGTCTGAATTGCACTTCCAACACCTCCCCATAATGAACACTGACAGGTCTAAAAGGAAACACTTGCAAAGAGTACTTCAGTGTGATTTGTTTTGAGCTGCTGCTTGCTATACTGATAGTCTAGGGCTTCTTCAATGAAAAAAGCCCCAAAGAAACATTTTAACCAAATCAGACTTATAAATAGTAAATAACCCCCATTGTTTTCAAAACAATAACAAAACAGTATATAGAAACTGAAGTGCTTAACTTCAAATGTGTGAAAAATGCAAAACCAGTCAGGAAAGCACTGCCCATGCTCGCCCTGTGTATAGGATCATAGTATCAGTCAGGGTTAGAAGGGACCACAAGGATCATCTAGTTCCAACCCCCTGCCATGGCCAGAGCCTCATCCACCCTGGTCTTAAACACCTCCAGGGATGGAGCCTCAATCACCTCCATGGACAACCCACTCCAGGGCTTCACCAATCTCACGGTGAAGAATTTCTTCCTCACATCCAGCCTGAATCTCCCCACCTCCAGCTTCATTCCACTCCCCCTAATCCTATCACTACCTGATAGCCTGAGAAGTCCCTCCCCAGCTTTATTGTAGGCCCCCTTCAGATACTGGAAGGCCACAATGAGGTCACCTTGGAGCCTTCTCTTCTCCAGACTGAACAGCCCCAACTCCTTCAGTCTGTCCTCATAGGAGAGGTGCTCCAGCCCTCTGACCATCCTCATGGCCCTTCTCTGGACACCTTCCAGCACCTCCAGATCCCTCTTGTAACAGGGGCTCCAGAACTGGCCACAGTACTCCAGGTGGGGTCTCACCAGAGCTGAGTAGAGGGGGAGAATCACCTCCCTCGACCTGCTGGCCACACTTCTCTTGATGAAGCCCAGGATCTGATTGGCTTTCTAGGCTGCAAGTGCACATGGAGAGCTCATGTTGAGCTTCTCATCCACCAGCACCCCCAAGTCTCTCTCCTCAGGGCTGCTTTCCAGCCAGTCACTGCCCAGTATAGGATGTATTACTACGATTTTACTCAGTCAGATGCCTGTCTGCCTATTTCCAGCAAGATAAAAGGGATATATGAAAAAAACATAAATGTAAAAACGTAAGTACTTTCTATGGAAAGCCACTTTTATGATTGCTCTGGCAGCAGAGATTATCAAACTATAAATTTCTACATAACCACATAGGTTCCAGGGATGAAGAATCCATGTGTACAAAACACAAATCACTAGAAAAGTTTGTGCTGACTGGTTAAAGTAAACACGGTAAAGGTACAGTCTAAACATTTTGAAACAAACTGCTGTTATATTTTGTGATTTATTTTTACACAGTCCCTGCTAAAATATCCATTTTCCTCTTTGGAAAAGAAAAAGCACAGGGGGAAAAAAAATATAAAGGTTAAAAATGAATTTACATCTCAATTCTAGAACATGGGGAATCCACTGTTGTCCATGTGCTGCCAGTTTATGTGGCTCTTTTCTATCATTTTCATGCTGATGGCACTTAGCCAGTTTTGTTTTGCTTGTGTTTTGGATGTTGTGACATGGGATTTGCACTGTAAAGAAAGGACATAATATTTATTACATTTTTTTTTAAGAGAGAAGAGTGTATGAAAAGAATACAATAATTGTGTCTTGGGGTTTTTTTCCAGCCTTGTGACAGTTTAGGCTGTGCCTTGAAGAAAAGGATAGCTGAATGTTTGGGTGTACAAAGGAAAACAAAGATTAATTCTAAACGAATTTCATTGGTCAGATGTGAGATGTACTGTGGCAAATAACTCTAACATTCTTTCTCTCGCTCACTCCAGCTTCAGTCTGTCTGACTTCCGTTTCTTGGCCAGAGTGCATGCAGCTGACCCTGGACTGAAACTGATAAGAAAAACTAACTTTCTTAGCAACTGCTTTGAGCTAACGAATTTCCCTTAATATCCTTTTCTCTCTTTCTTCTTTTTCACCTAATTTACTGGAGGGGAAAGGGAAGGGAGAGAGATGTTGGGGGAAAACCGAGGTGGGATCCTCCTGTGATGGGGGGTTTTCCTGTGTTGTGTTATTTCCTGTAAATTCTTGTATAAGATTGTAAATACTGTGTATTTTCTATATATTCATTGCATTTCATTATTGCTTGTAAAATACAGCCTTCATTCGCTTCTCCAACTGGGTTAGCTGTGCTTTATTGTTGGTGTGGGTGGATTAAACCATCCAAACCACTACAAGCCTAAATGTCTTACATAAAGTTTGAAGTGTGTGATGGGTACATATTCATTGCATTCCACTGTAGAGTGCAGTTTTTCCCAGAAATACTTACATATATTTACAATTAATAAACAACACAAGAACCCCCTGGTCAAAGACCAGGGGAAGCTACTAGCTTCTCCTTCCCTGCCTCCCCCTACCCCCTGTACAAAAAGGAGAAGAGAAAGAAGCAGAGAAGTTAATACCGAAACATTGCAGCCAAGGTCAAGCAGAAGCAAGTTAGTATTGCTCCAGAGCAAAGAAGTGAGAAGAGAAGTTGTTTTGGTACAACCAGTTTGAGTTCCTTATCTCTCCAATGGGATTGGATCTTTATTTTCCTTTTTACACCCAATAGTGATTTATTTACATTTTGCTACTTTTCTGTTCAAGAGCTGTGAAAAAATTTTAAAGGCATAGCCTAAAACTACCACAATGTGCTTATTTTGGAGAGATGAGAAGGATGAGCTGAAGTCTGCCAAGTACTAGGAGTTGCCTCAGTATCAGTCTTCAAAAAAAAAGCACAGGGCAATTTTTTTCATTACCTTACTAACGCTTGCCTTTCACTAGTGCCAGATTTTAAGCAACTGTGCACGTTTTAGAGGGGATACAAAGGCTACTATTGCAAAGCCTCCTCTGCACTTTTTTTAGCATGAATGTGTTGTTGCCTTCCTGAAAAACCCTTGTACGTGCATTGTACTTTCCTCCAGGGTGTGCAGTAAGAGACTTTCTGCATGAGCTGGAACAGAAGCAGCTCACAAAAGTGAAGACCTTCCAGCTCTCAATCCTCAACATCACAGCAATTTCCCTTTGTATTGGTAATCAAGACAGTTAGCACCTGAAGAAGGTGCTAACCCTGAACACATTCCAGAACAAAGCTCTCAGTCTCCTGTACAAAATCTGTGTGTGCAGAGTTGGGTGAGTCTTAGCAGCAACGTTATTTTGTTCACAGAACTAGGAGCAAGGTGAGGAAAAGAAATCTGCCATTGAGGAAGACAGGTTCCAAGGTATGGGTGTATTATACGATTGCCAGTGACAGCAGGGGACAGAAGTCAATGACCAAGGATGTGTCTTTCAACCTTGCACTCTCATGTAAGTGTCAAATGCACATAGATTTTAGCAAGTGTTAGAGACTATTATATTTGATCTTACTTTGCCTGTCATGTTAGGACTATCAGGAAGTAAGTTGCCTGGTTTAGTTGACTAGAAAGTGTTCGATGATAGGTTGGATGCGATGATCTCAAAGGTCTTTTCCAACCTGGTTAATTCTATTCTATTCTATTCTATTCTATTCTATTCCATTCCATTCCATTCCATTCCATTCCATTCCATTCCATTCCATATATTGTGCTTCCTAGGTTATAACAGACTTCTCAGATGAAGGAATTATAAAGACACTCCAAAACCAAACACTAGAATTGAATCTACTTCCCCTTAGAATCTCACACTAGGTTTCATCACTGTAATATAACTGGTAACTGCACCACAAAAATAAGTAACTCCCCATCAGCAAACAGAAACACATCTCTAACTGTACTCAAAATCCCAGGAACACATTGTAGCTGCATTCAAGACTGATTAAAAAGGAAAGCAACTTTGGAATTTTGCCAGGCATTTTCCAGCATGAATGACTCCCTTTCTGTCTCACACAAGATCACACTGGGAAGCTGTGTCACATACTGCAGAAATTGCCTATTTCAGCATGAAGAAACTGTCAGAGATAAGGCAAGAGATATGTAATATCATAACCATTATTTATTCTAGACTAATGAAAGGACAAAATAGTCCTTTTAGTTGCAGCTTGCATGCAGAAAAACATTCATCTTACAGAGCCCAGACTGTCTATTGTATTCACAGTATATTAGCAGTTGGCTGATCCATCAGCTGAGATGAATTATTACATTGGTTTACAGTGATATCAGTTTTCATTACAGAGCAGTCATCCAAGTCCTCTCCTATTCTGTTTGCACATCCTTATTTCTTCACTTTTCCTTCACCCTTCAGACTCTCTCTGGCCAGGAGGTTGGTAAGCTGAGTACGGTGGTTTTAATGTCTGAAATGCATGAAGTAGAAGCAGCAACTAATCATATATCAAGGGAAATGTTATTTTTTTTGTATCACTTCTTGTTGCTAGATGTGTATCTCCTTTTTAGAGACCAAACTTCCTAACATTACAGATTGGGTAGACAAGGGCAGAAAGGAGGGCTGAGGGGGTGTGTTGGTGGTTGGTTGGTTGTTCTTTTGTTGTTGCTGTTTGAGATTTGTTGTTTGGCTGCCTTTTTTTTTACTCTCTGTTACACAGCAGTGAATCTATTAGCTAAATAAAGAAGTTCCAGAGATAAATTCACAACCCTGGGTTGACAGAGTGCAGGATTTCAGGACTAAAGAAAACACAGGTGGAGGAAAGAAGGCTGTACTTCTACTGTCTAGTAGAGATAGGCTCAGAAAATTCCCTCAAAACCAGATTTTTTAGCCATTGGCATTGCAAGCCTGCAAGCACAACTTTGGATCTCATGTGAGCAAAAGCCATTAGATCTCACAGGACCCTCATGCCCAAGTTTACTCCAACAGCTTACCAGGTATCCTTTGTGATGTCCCTGGAGCTTGTCTTTCTGCTTCCAAAGCTTCAGGCATTGGTATAGGAAAACCAGAGAAAGAACATGGTAGAGGTTTAGTTGTTTAGGTGGGTTGGATTGGCTGATGGGTTGGACACGATGATCTTGAAGGTCTCTTTCAACCTGGTGTGTTGTATTGTATTGTATTGAACATGGAAGGTTTCATATATTTACATAACAATATTTTAATGTCAAATTTGCAATGCCATTTGACTGACAGCAGTAGCAGTCCCTCCCTCTTGTGGTATAGTCTCAACCCAAGGGCAACACCTGTACTGATGTTCAGAAATGCTGCCTTCTAATGCACTCTTGTAGCTATATAATCATGAGACTGCAATTGCCTCTGCATGGCATCCCCTCAGCTACCTAGGGGTTCTCTATGGTGACCCAGTACAACAGTGGATTTCACTGTAGGATCAGGATGTTATTCAGTATAACAGAGAAAGATTGAGCCTTTGAAAAGTAATTATGCATATATTTACACATACACAGGTACATGCCTGTGTATTTTGCACAGGGATCTTCAGAAGATTTTTTTCTTTACTTAAGGGATTTGTTCCTCTCCTCCACCCTCTCCCCATTCCCCTTAGAAATCACTGTCAGTCACTGGTGGCTTGGATGTTTCAAGCTGTACAGTATGATTTCTGGGGCAAGGTTTCTTGTACCTTGTCTATGTTTGAAGAGGAAGCAGCGGGCACCACTTCAAGTCTAAATAATCACAATAATCATTTCCAGCAGACAGACAATCTTTTCTTGGCTGGCTATAGTCTGACTCTTCAGCTAATGTAACTGGCAGCCTCGATATTTCCTCTGAGCCTGGCACGGTGCTAGGATGCTTGGTAGCGTTCTAGATGCAAATTTAGCAATTTATTGCTTAAAGCAGTCTGATTTTGTTGCATGTTAAAATATATATTTATCTATTAAAGGAAACACAAGTAGAATAAAGCAGGAAATATTAAAACACAGCATGATGCAGTGAGATATGGTGTTTCTTAAACAGTAGCAGTAATCTTAATAAAATGCAGATGCAATCATGTTGAGGGAGCAGCATGGTAATAAAAAGTGAAGAAAGGAGCAAGGTGCATAAAAAGAAGGGGAGCCCTTGGGTGGAAGAATGCCTTTGAATTCAGTAAAGACATAATGTGGTGCCTGTTACAATTGCACAGCTTTGCCTTCAAAATATGAAGTCAGTGGGTGGGCTGCTTTCATGCCTGGTGTAACCACCAAAGTCAGTGGAATTATATACATTCTAAATGCAGCTCTGCACAAGCAACATAATAGACAGCAGAATGTCAATAAAGATGGATAATACATTAAAAAAATCATTGACACATGCTTACATGAATCCAAAATTCATTTATTCATTTGAAATTCATTTGAAATTAATATTCAGAGTGATCATATTTTGGTCATGGAAAACAAATATCTAACAACTGCTTATTACAAGTTTTGTAGTTCTCTGGAAATCTATTTGGTTTCTGCCTAGAAAAATGTCAGTCTTCCTACTGGGAAGCTAAAAGTGTACCATGTGACACAAGAAATCAGCTCCCAAGTACTGCCAGCCTTTCATTCTTTCTTTGTATACTATCTAGCACTGTGAGAAATTTGTTGCATGAAACAGGGGCTGTGTCTGTTACACAAATAATGAAAGCAAAATAGGAAGATGCATTCTTTGGACATAAAGCACTTGTAGAATAATTCAATTATCAGGCACAATCAACATGGGTTCACAGAGGGAAAGTCCTATCTAACTAATTTGATAACCCTGCATGACAAGCTCACTCATGTAGGCGATGAAAGGGAAGTGTGTATATAGGGTGTTATTTTTGTAAGGCTTTTGATACTGTGCCTCACAGCATCCTTCTGGACTAATTGTCCAGTGTGGTGGTTTGAACCTCAACTGGGATTTAAGACTTCAGATGGGGGGGGGGGGGGGGGGGGGGCAAGACTGAGAATCCTTCCCCCGCTTCTCCCCACCTCCTCAAAGGACAAAAAGGAAAGTGGGATAAGGAAAAAAATAGGAGGAGGTAAATCTATCAAGAAATAATTTGGAGTTGGTTTGGAAGTAGGTAAAATTTTCTTTAAACAACATATACATAAAACAATAACAGGAAGGGTTCACAAGGGTAAGGAGCAAGGATGGATAGGGAGACTATACAAAAGCAACAGTCAACAGTCCTTTGAAGATGCAGCAGGGAGAAAAGACCAGGCCTGACCGTGGGGCAGAGAACCAGGAAGCCAGCAGCAGCTCTCTTAGTCCTTTTGTTCCAGTGAGGCAGAAGTAAAAGAGAGCAAATGGCTGCAGAATAGAATTAAGCAGGTCAGAAAAGACCTTTGAGATCATCAAGTCCAACCTATCACACAACACCATCCAATCAACTAAACCATGGCACCAAGCACCCCATCCAGTCTCTTCCTAAACACCTCCAGTGATGGTGACTCCACCACCTCCCTGGGCAGCACATTCCAATGGCCAATCACTCTTTCTGTGAAGAACTTCTTCCTAACATCCAGCCTAAACCTCCCCTGGCACAGCTTGAGACTGTGTCCTCTTGTTCTGGTGCTGGCTGCCTGGGAGAAGAGACCAACCCCCACCTGGCTACAACCTCCCTTCAGGGAGTTGTAGAGAGCAATAAGGTCTCCCCTGAGGCTCCTCTTCTCCAGGCTAAGCAACCCCAGCTCCCTCAGCCTCTCCTCATAGGGCTGTGCTCCAAAACCCTCCCCAGCTTTGTTGCCCTTCCCTGCACACCTTCCACATTGGACTAAAGCAATTTACAGCAAGTAACCCAGCAAATCTGATTTTTCACAGGCACCTGTTAAAAGGTCCTGTTGCCCTAGCCACTCTGTTGGGTGAGTTCTAGAGTTCCCCTTTGCGGGCAAAGCCGGCATTTGAGCCATATGTAATTCTTCCCAGTTTTGAATTGGTGTTTGTGCTGTGTTCAGGTTTCTGCAAAACTGTTTAAATTGACAGTTCCCTGTCCCAACTGCAATCAACTGCAAACCAACTGCAATCAAACATTATGAATCCGTAAATAGGCTTCATTAATATTCTTGTGGGATTTTTAGGTCAAGAAAGTTATTAATATTTTTATTAATCACTCCACCAATTATTATATATTAATAATAACCATAACACCAACATGGTTTCAGCAAGGGCAAATCATGCCTTATGAACTTGGTGGCTTTCTTTCTGTGATGGACTTAGAACATCAGTGGATAAGGGAAGAGCAACTGATCTCATCTACCTGGAGTTGTGTAAAGCATTTGACACTGTTTCACATGACATCCTCGGCACCGGCCAGCCGTTGCAGTCAATGGCTCAGTGCCCAAATGGAGACCAGTGACAAGTGGTGTCCCTCGGGGTCAGCAGGGGGACCAGTGCTGTATGACATCTTTGTCAGTGGTATGGACAGTGGAATTGAGTTCACCCTCAGCAAGTTTCCAGATAGCACTAAGCTGTGTGGTCCAGTTGACATGCTGGAGGTAAGGAATGCCATCCAGAGGGATTTGGATAGGCTTGAGAGATGGGGCCAGACAACCTCATGAAGTTCAACAAGGCCAAGTGCAAGGTCCTGCACCTGGGTCAGGGGAATCCCAGGCCCAAATACAGGCTGGATGAGGAATGGCTCAAGAGCACTCTTGAGAAGGCCCTGGGGGTGTCAGCTGATGAAAAACTCAACATGAGCCAGCAATGTGCACTTGCAGCCCAGAAGGCCAACCATTTCCTGGGTTGTCTCAAAAAAAGTGTGACCAGCAGGATGAGGGAGACGATTCCACTCATTTACTCTGCTCTTGTGAGACCCCACCTGGAGTACTGCATCCAGTTCTGGTGCCCCCAGCATAGGAAGGCTATTGAACTGCTGGAGTGCATCCAAAGGAAGATCATCAGAGGGCTGGAGCACCTCCCTTATGGGATCAGGCTGCAAGATTTGGGGCTGTTCAGCCTGGAGAAAAGAAGATTCCAGGGAGACCTTATAGCAGCCTTCCAGTACCTGAAGGGGGGCTACAAGAAAGCCAGGAATGGACTACTATGAGAAACAAAATGGGGATACCGCTCTTGAAGCTCGATTTCATATTCAGTTAAAACACTCTCCAAACATATATCTGCTGTTCTTTTACTTGATTTTATGTTCTGACTTTAGTATATTTTAATGCTTCTCCATTTTTCTCACATTTTTCTGGTCCAGTGGAGTTTTAGTAGCCTATTTGGTATCTAGACTTAATACAGTTAGGCTTAAGGGCTGTCTGAAATTAGTTCTTGCTTGTTCTGCTCAGGTCCTTGGCAATCCATTTTTTGTTTCCAAACATTTCTAAAGGTCAATATTGCTGTAATCTTGTTACTTGGCTGTGCATCATCTTCATCTGTTAGTGCAGATAATTGTCAGGGATTTGTGAAGTAGTTATGGTATTAAAGGGATATATAAATAACAGATAAATAATGGAGTTTCCTTTCCAAGACACCCTGTGACACCTGGGAGTTTGTCAAGAAGGATCCCCTGAAGTTCACCAAGAAAAGAACAAAGTTCTGCACCAGAGGAGAAGTAAACCCACCCATCAGATAAGTCTATGAAACACTTGACAGAAAGGAGCTAGGGGCATGGCAGACACCAGCTGAATACAAGCCAACCTAGGACAAGTCAAACATTGTCCTGAGCAACATAAGGAGGGGCAGGGCCAGCAGATCAGAAAAGGGCAGCGTTTGTCTCTGTTCAGGACTTGCATGGCTGCAGCTAGATCAGAGTCCCATGCTAAATGTCTGCATTCAAACGGGACACTGAGAAACTGGGAGGTGTCTATCAAAGAGCTCTCAGGACAGTCAGGGATTAGGACCTGATACAAGTGGAGGCTAGCAGAGTGATACGTCTTTAGTGTGGCAAAAGGAAGGCTCAGGAGTGGTTAATAGCAGTCAGTGACTTCCTTAAAGGCAGTTCCAAAGAATACAGAGCAAAACTCTTTTTGACAGTGGCAGAAAACATGTGCAAGAAGCAAGAAATAAAAATTCTTGCTTGAGAGATTCAAAACAGACATTAGGAAAATCCTTTTCACAGGGAAAGTAGTGCCTCCAATGGAACAGCTTACTCTTGTCCCCTGTGAAATGTCCATCCTTGGAGATTTACAAGACTCTGCTAAACAAAATCATGGATGACCTGATGTAGTTCTGGCAGAAGTCCTGTTTGGAACTGGAGTTGGGACTAAATGACCTCCAGAGGTCCCTTCCAGCCAACACTATGATTCTATTATTCTAGTATCTTTTCAGTTTGGTTTGGGGTTTGGGGTTTTCTGTTTGTTTTTTCTTCTCTGGGCTCCTTTGGCTGACTTTAGGCTCTAAGGAGGCCTCTTCCACACCCTGCTCTTAAAATGCTATGGCTTCACATTTCTGTAGCCTGAGCAAAAACTATCTTTAGTTGTACAGGGTTTTACATATTCTGTAAGTGTTGTGAGCTTTTATATTTTATTCTGGAAGAGGGACAGAAAGGGGATAGAAAGGGTGATAAAGCAAACTAAACTCTAAGATGTCTTCCAAAGCTATTAGATTTAACACTGACACATAATAAGGAAACAACTGGATGCTTTGCATATATATGGACCCTTATTTATTGAAGATCTTAATCAGATTCTGGTGGTCGGGGTGTATGGGCTTTACTTTCTAGAGGCACACAAAATAGCTACTTTGGTGGAATCCTGTAGCTGTAAATTTGTTACATATGCATGTGTGGTAGCTTTAGGCTGTACCTTTAGAATTTTCCACAGAGCTTGAACAGAAAATGGTAAAATGTAAATAAATCACTATTGGGTGGGTGTAAAAAGGAAAATAATAATAGTTCTAAACAATCCCACTGGAGAGATATCTACCATAAGAATTAGTTTGGTAAAGTTTCTATCTCTCTTTTGGCTTCTTTGCTCTGGGAGATACTAACTTTGTGTTGTGCTGGCTTCTGGTGACCTTGGCTGCATTGTTATGGCTAAGTTCTAACAACCCTCTGCTCTTTTCTCTTGTCCCTCTGTGTCCAGGGGGTAAGAGAGAGGGCAGGGAGTGGGAAGCTATTAGCAGCTCCCCTGATTTTCGGCCAGGGGGCTCTTGTGCTGTTTATTAATTGTAAATACCTGTAAATATTGTGTAATTTGTACACATTCATTGCATTTCATTGCAGATTGTAGTTTTGCTTGTAAATGCAGCTTCATTTACTTCCAGCTGGCTGATCCAGCAATTTAATGTTGGGGGAATTTTCAACTCACCACAGCAAGTCATGATGTATTATCATAGAATCATAGAATCAAATTATGGTTTTAAAAGAGCTCAAGCACATGCTCTTGCCTTTCTTCTACTTGCATAAATGATACAAAATTAAGTCTTCCTCAAACACATCCATAAGTGTAATTCACATTGTTTTACAAGATGCATATTAGTATTACTCTCTTGAAAAATTCCTAGGAGGAAATGTAGTGCACCGAATAACATTGCTGTTTTCATTTATTATGAATCAAGAGGCTTTTCTTGAAATTCTCTTTTAAATATGGATGCCTAATTGTCTGAGATCCTCCTGATGGAACTCAGTTTTAATTACCCTTCAGCCCCTTCAGCTTTGAGGACAGCATGATTATTACCTAGCTCAAATTTATGAAAAGATAAATGACCCAAGAGATGAGGATTCTCTTCAGGAAGCCAAGAGCCTCTGTGGTCTGGCTTAATGTTCCTCCTTAGCCAACTGGATCTTGTTTTACTGTGCCTCTGATAAATGTTCTTAGTTGCTTTTCTGATATTAACTGGGTTTGGTTTGATTTTTGCTTCCTTTTTAAAAGAATGATATGTTCAGGTATCTTTTTCTTGTGTTTGTCATCCCTGTTTTAACTGGAAATGGTTCAGCTTTTGCATCTTTCTTGTGGTAGTTTTAGGCTATGCCTTTAAAAGTCTTCACAGATCTTGAACAGAAAGCAGTAAAAATGTAAATAAATCACTATGGGTGTAAAAAGGAAAATAAAAATAATTCTAAACATTGGAGAGGCATCTAACATATGATTGGTTGTACCAAAACAATTGTTCTCTTCTCTCTTCTTCACTCTGGAGAGATACTAACTTGCTTCTGCTTGACCTTGGCTGCATTGTTTTGATTTAAGTCTAACAGCAACTTTCTCTGCTCCTTTCTCCCTTCTTTTGTACAGGGGAGTAGGGTGGCAGAAAAGAAGAAGCCAGTAGCTTCCCCTGATCTTTGACTTGGGGGATCCTTGTGCTGTCTATTAATTGTAAATACCTGTAAATAGTGTAAATAGTGTGTATTTGAACATATTCATTGCATTCCATTGTACATTGTAGTTTTGCCTGTAAATACAACTTTCATTTCCTTCCATCTGGGCTGCTCTGGCAAAGTTAATGCTGGGGGGAAATTTCAACCCACCACAGTTCTCTGTCCAAGGAGCACCACTTTGAAACTACTTCATCCAATGTAAATCAGCCAGACTTCAGCTTCTTTCATGTTTTTCAGACTGCATGTTACTGCCATGTTTCTACAGACTAGAATATTTATAAATAAGCTCCATATGTCTTCAGGCTTCAATCTCAAAAAGCTGATGTCTTTCCCCAACTCTTACCAAAACCAAGGTGGTGTAATGGAACTCAGCATTGTGCAGGATCAGACGTCTATATAAAAGGTAAAATCCTTTAAAAATACCATTAAAGTTCAAGCTTAAGATCAAGACAAGGTTAGGTAATTGGAAGAAAAAATGCATGTATTCAATACATGCATTTTAGTTTCCGATTCCAAAACCTCTGCTTCATTCAGCACAGGGTGCAAGACAGAACAGGGTATCAAGGGTCACATTTTAATGGCTGATTTCCTCTGTAGTCTCAGATGAGTGGTTGTATTCACCTATGCCATCTAGTAGTCTAGCCATTCTCCCAGTTTGTGTCTTCTCACTACTTAGGTCTTAGCTTATGTGAAAGCCAGGAAAATCAACACTGACAGCATTAGGTATAGGCATGATCCTTCTGTGTTCTGGGCATGATTTCATCACTGCTGGAAATCAAGAGCTTTCTTGTTTTTCTATTTGTATGCCTATTCTTACATTATTTTCTCATAACAATGCCATTTCCAATTGTTCTCACATAAAAGCCCTATGAGGAGAGGCTGAGGGAGCTGGGGTTGCTTAGCCTGGAGAAGAGGAGGCTCAGGGAGACCTTATTGCAACCTGAAGGGAGGTTGTAGCCAGGTGGGGGTTGGTCTCTTCTCACCAGAACAAGAGGACACAGTCTCAAGCTGCACCAGGGGAGGTTTAGGCTGGATGTTAGGAAGAAGTTCTTCATAGAGAGAGTGATTTGCCATTGGAATGTGCTGCCCAGGGAGGTGGTGGAGTCAGCATCACTGGAAGTGTTTAAGAAGAGACTGGATGAGGCACTTGGTGCCATGGTTTAGTTGATTGGATGGTATTGTGTGATAGGTTGGACTTGATGATCTCGAAGGTCTTTTCCAACCTGGTAAATTCTAGTCTAGTCTAGTCTACAAGTTTAGATACTATTTTGGAAGATGGCCAAAGAGAAATGGTGAATACGTTGAGTAGCAGGCCCCAGCAATGCAAGAAAAATCTCTCTTCCTCTGTCCAAGCCTGTGTTTCTGCTGTGAAGGAACTGTCCTGGGAGGTCCATTAATTCAAAAAGGACATGTTCTGTTTCCCACCTGTACAGTCCTGTGCTTCAGCCATGAGGAGTAGGTGCTCCCCTGTCTGAGCAAGAGAACCTGGGAGGTACATACCATGGCATACCCCGTGATTTTACTTGCGTGACCATGGGGAGGACATGAAGAAGTGGGATGGAAAACCCACTCCAGACATAGCTGCAAGAGCATGTGAATTACAAGGAAATTCTCCCCAGAAGAACACTGCCTCAGTTTCCATTGGAAAGTCACCCAAAAAAAAAGCAGACAAGCTGATAGTGCTTCTGATCCTCACAAAGAGACTTCTAAAGCATCTTTATAAGATGCAAGTGATTCCAGTTAGAATTAGAGGGGCCCTGCCTCCAGCCAGATGGAGAAGGAGGACAACTGGATGGAACCAATGGCTTGGGAAGTTGAACCCACAAGAAGCTTTAGTAGATACAGACACACAGCGTATTCTGACGCCATCAAACTACAAGGGGTGGAACCCATCTGTGTTTCTGGTGTGACAGGGGGATCCCCACACCTGGATGTGTTAGAAGCTGAGTGCTGGAATGCAAGAGACGTTTCGCTGTTACTTGGAGTGGTGGAAAGAGTCACTGGAATCAACTGCCCCAGGGGTGGAAACACAGCCCCAACATTTGGACTGGTCTTGGACTGACCCAGACTGTACTGGAACAGAGAGGCGCTCCAGAGCATCTGCAGTGAGAAGTCTTCTGTACACCACAAAGCAATCTTATTTTGAGTGAGAATTGACAGTGATTGATGTATGATGCATATTGTTTGATGTTAATTGCTGCTGGGAATGACATAGATGGTATATAATAAGGAGGGGAGAATGTCCTAAGTTGTGTTGAATCTACTGGTGGAATTCAATCCCGTGCTGCCATCATGCCAGCTTCAAAATTAAAGTGCTGGCCAGAGAAAAGTATAATGGGGCTTGAAGTTCAGATTGTAACATGAGAGGTTTCCCATTCCAGTTGCTGCTTTCAGGTTCTGCAGTGGGGGTGTTGAGCTTTTCTGCTGGGATGACAGCTGGACAAGGAGGCCTGGAAGTTTGCTTGATGGCTTCTACTGCTGCTTTATGCATTTTGCTGTGCTTTTTCTGCAAATAAGATAAGGTAATTGAGCATTGTATTGTCTCATTTTTCTCATCAAAGAGCAAAGTCCAATCTGTGACTAGTTAACCCCTGAGATTATTAGTGGTGTGAAGGAATGGTCTCAAATCCCCTTGGGTTTTCATATGCTATTGAGCATAACTGCAGGAACTGACATTGGTCTCTACCAAATAAGAATTTGGATGATGCAAAAGAATAAGAATTTGGGTGATGTAAAAGCTCTTCTCTTTTTCATCAAAATAAGATCAGGCTGGGTTCTGGATTGGCAACAGACAATCAGATTTGCATGCTAGCAGGAAGAGCATCTACCTATATCTCTAGAAATCACTTTTTCACCTGATTTTATTTGGCAATGACCAGGGAAACAAACTGCCTGCCTTGTTTGTTACTGGAGGAGGTGTAAGTTTACAGAAAAGACAGAGAAAGTGGAAGGTGAAACAGAATTAGTAGTTCACTGGCAAAATTAACCCTTTTTCTACAATGTCCCTGTAAAGTGACAGATGTTGGTTGGTTGGTTGTTTTTTTCTGATGCACTCTATACTGCATTCACACCCTGAAATGGATAATGTGCACACATGTGTTAACAAAAAAAATATAATATAATACCCAAGAGTGACTGTAATAAAATGTATTCATTATATGACAAATATCAGTCACAAAGGTATAGTAACACACACCAAAATCAAACACTGACCTTATGATCTCAGATGGATATGAATCAAAATCATCAACGTGGGTTTTCCAGATTTTGGGGAACGTTCAATGCAGCTTTAAAACCACAGAATCACCAAGATTGGAAGAGACCTCAAAGATCATCAAGTCCAACCCACCACCACAGACCTCATGACTAAACCAAGTGCCACATCCAATCCCCTCTTGAACACCTCCAGGGATGGTGACTCCACCACCTCCCTGGGCAGCACATTCCAACGGCTAACGACTCTCTCAGTGAAGAACTTTCTCCTCACATTGAGCCTAAACCTCCCCTGGCACACCTTGAGACTGTGTCCTCTTTTTCTGGTGCCTGGGAGAAGAGACCGACACCCTCCTGGCTACAATCACCCTTCAGGTAGTTGTAGAGAGCAATAAGGTCTCCCCTGAGCCTCCTCTTCTCCAGGCTAAACAATCCCAGCTGTGGTTTCATGCTGTCTCTCTGAAGACACTCAGCCAAAGTTTTGGCTCCAGACACTCTTGAAAACTGTTTCAAATTAAGTAAGGTTTTCTGGTTGGTTTCTGTTTTGGTTTTGGTTTTATCTATTTATTACATGACATAAAGGAACAAACAATAAGAAAGCCAGATTTTATACCTAATTTAATTTTTAAGCCCACTGTATACTCTGAAAGACTTCAAGCCGACACAGGTAGACTTAGCGGAGCCTCTTTTATGTGTGGAGAAGTGATATTTCAGCATTCAGGTTTGCTTGATAATTGGGAATCCTTTTAGCAGTGGCAAATGATCCAAAAAGGACTGAAAATTCAGACAAATACTTGGTTACCTGAGGTGTCTGTCTTTGAAACATCAGGTGAATGGCCAAACATCAATATATCCTTCTTCTAATACCAAGACATTCTCCCCCCTTATAAAAATATTTCTACTTCTACTCTGTCTCCCTTCACCTCACTACTCCCAAAGAATGTCAGTAAGATTCTCACACTGCTATTGCAGAAGATAAACATGACTTTCCCAGAGTACAGTAAAAGCTGATAAAAGTTTTGCTGCCCCAGCTGTGAGGAGTTCGGGGTAGGCTGTATTAGAGTTGCTTTCACCAAAGGAAAAGGAGTGAAGGAAAAGTGTAGTGATGCAACAGCATGCTGAGAAGAACCCTGGAGAGCCAGATTTGCTACCCACTTATCACTTAGTGAGATGATAGGGTTAGTGAAATCACTACTGTTCACGGGAGGGACTACTGCCATCTCACACCATGGCTGCTGATACTTCTGCTTAGCAGCATGTCTCTGGCAATAAAGGCTGGCCATTCGCTGAAGCCTTAGGAATTGCTTACTTTACTCTGCCTAATACCTAACCTTCCTGGTTTGTCAAGAGCCTGCCAATACTGGAATTACTGAAAGGGTGCTCCAAAGGCACAAGGAAATTCTCTTAGGTGTTCTCTTAGGTCCAGTGGAGTTTTCAATATATGCATTTCTCCACTTCTCTGGGTGGAGCTGGGTAAGTCTGGCAAATTGATGATTTCCATCACTAGTAGCTTTGCTTTACTGGTAGCACGAGTGCTTTGAACAAATCACTGTGCTCTACACTGAAAGGCACTGATTGACACAACGTCCTGGCTCTTCAGAGCTGTAGCTGGCAAAGGTTGTGCATGATTCCCTGCAAGCCCCCTGTTGTGCTGAAACACCGACTAGCCACATAATAATATATGCAAAATATGAACTCAGCAGTGACCATTTTCCCTCTAAAACTACTGCAAGAGCACACAATTTTTCTTTTCTTCTTTAAGCTTTTCACATATTTAGTGTAACATTATAATTTCATCTAATAACTCTGCAACCTTTTGGCAAACCTCAGCCTTTTGCTCATTCCCTTGATTGACATGTCTCTGTCTCACTGCCCATCTCTCAAATGCATGTTTTTAAGTCTTTATCACATTCTATTTGAAAACAGGGCTGCTTAAAAGGCAGATTCAAGATCCAAGTCCTTTTATGTCTCTTGCACTCCAGCAGGAGAGCTATCATTTTCAAAGTCTCTTGAAGAGCAGCCAGAGTGTACTACTTCATTTTCCAGCTTTTGAGGCTAGAAAGTTGAAGGTTCTCGATGAACACATATTGGTAAGATCACCAGCAGACCTCAGTTTAAAAGAAAAAGAAATACCAGGTATATATACAAGCTCTATGATAGAGCCATCAAAATGCAGCAGTCTCTGAATCTGCTTATTTTGGCATGTCATCCTGCAAATTGTCATATGGAAGTGCTCTTTTTGGATCTCTTGTCTTCCATGGGACATCTTTGCCATGTGCTCATGACATGCTCTGGTTCTGTGATACCTGAATAGTACTTTGGATCCAGCTTGCTAAAACCGGCAAAATAAGCTAGAGGCTAATTTCCTGATAGAGGAATGTTCTGGCTGTGCCTACGATTATGTCCTAGAGGGCTGTTGATTTGCTATTTAGTGAGGAAGATGGCAACATGTTGGGTTTCTTCAGTTGTTCACAGACAGCTCTGCTGTTTATAGATTTTTAGGCTACCAGCATTGATAAGATCTGAGGAGCTCCTCCGCAAAAGCTCCAGAGTGCAGCACCCCAGCAGCAGCAGCCCAGGGGTGACCTTATTGCTCTCTACAACTACCTGAAGGGAGGTTGTAGCCAGGCAGAGGTTGGCCTCTTCTCCCAGGCAGCCAGCACCAGAACAAGAGGACACAGTCTCAGGCTGCGCCAGGGCAGGTTTAGGCTGGATGTTAGGAAGAAGTTCTACACAGAGAGAGTGATTGCCCATTGGAATCGGCTACCCGTGGAGGTGGTGGAGTCACCTTCACAGGAGGTGTTCAGGAGAAGACTTGATGGGGTGCTTGGCTGTATGGTCTAGTTGTTGGGTGGGTTGGATTGTTTGATGGGTTGGACGCGATGATCTTGAAGGTCTCTTCCAACCTGGTGTATTGTATTGTATAAGCTCATGACTGATTAATTGAAAGGGTACTTTGACTATGCTGCCTTTTCCCTAAGCAGAGTCTTTACACTGCAATATAGTACAGGAAAAGAAAGGCATAAATTAGCAGAACTCTTCCTAGGTTTCTTGAAGGCAACTTTGACCAACTAAGCCTATTTCATAGCTGCTGTTTCACTTAATGGAAAGGGAAAGAGCTATGTGTTATCCTTTGAGTTTAGGTTGTGGGGATGAGGGTTGAGTTTAGGGAAATACAGACACTCTGAAAGGCACTACACGTTAACTAGTCCCTTAGGCTTCCTTTGCTAGTCACACAGAATCACAGAATCACCAAGGTTGGAAGAGACCTCAAAGGTCATCAAGTCCAACCTGGCACCACAGACCTCATGACTAAACCATGGCACCAAGTGCCACGTCCAATCCCCTCTTGAATTTCCTCTCATCCTAAGATTATTTCTCTCCATTCAGTACACAGGGGACTTCAAATATCTACTCTGCATGTGCATACTAGTAGATAAGATGGATCCTTCCTGCATGCCTAAGTAATGCTTTGAGACAGTGCAGTGTTTCAAGATAACTTTAATGTTAATAGTCACACTACTATAAGATTCAATTACTTACAGACACATTATTAAATACTTTCTGGAACATTTTTTACATTATGATACCTTCATATTGAGGCTACTTTTAGAGATCTGCTAGTCTCTTGGAGGAACACATATCTTGTTGGTGATGGACCAATAAATGTATATTCCATATTGACAACACTAGGAGCCCACGAGCTTGGTGCTGAGATGAAAAACTATCACAGCATTCACCTTGTGGCAATTTAAAGCAATTACCTGTAGGCTCAACACTATTCTGTCATTATTCCTTTGAAACAGAATGAGCTCTTAAAATCGCAGGTATTCTGTTTTCAAGGATCCACAAGTAACAAAAAGCTGACAAAGTGAAATCCCCCCACCCTTTCCCCAGATTCCTCTTTGTTAAACCTTGGGATCTCTGTTACTCCCTCGATTATGTGGCTTATTTAAAAATGCCCTACTGTGTTATCTGTTTCTTCACATATCAATCAGCGCACTCCAGCATGCTTGGGTTTCAAGCAGGTCTGAACAGAGAAATCAGTCTGATGTAAAAGCAAGAGGAGCTTATATTTATGGTGGGAGCAATAATGATGGTACAACATCACACAATGGTTCCTGGAAGCAGACAAATGTCAAAACAGCATGAAAAACTCATCTTGCACACTCTTCAGACTGCCCAGGATTCTCCCAGGATAGCATGTACAATAATTTTTATGAATTCAAAGCTAATATCCATGTCAATGCCTTCACAAAGATGGCTAGCTTTAGACAGGAACTAATTGTGCTGTCCTGTTTTTAAAATAGAGAAATCATCTTTCGTTTTAGCAGATTTCCTCTACAATATTTTGCTGTTCTTGTCTGAAAACACGCTGCGTATAAAATGGTTGCATGAAAGGGTTAGCAATTCCAGACACGGTAGTAGACATTGCTCAGGATATAACAGCACATGGAGATGCCCAAGAGAAGGATGCAGATGATATTTGGAGAGTTAGCACACCTCAGTGGAAACTCTGTGTACTACAAGGAACGTTTTTTAACTAAATAAATTTTTTTCCCAGTGTTGCCTTAACATAGCCTTGCACTTCACATGCTTTCTAAGGTTTTGATGTATTTGTTCTCCAGTGGGAACTGTAGATGACTACCAGTTCTGCAACTCAGGTCTTGAATTTACTGGAAACAGAAGTAAGCCCTGACAATCTACTGACACTGCTGCTACTGACACTGTGCTTTGCAAATCTGCAATTCCCTACTCTACACTGCTGGTTCCAGGAAAGGTATTTTAATGAAATGTAGTGGAAAGGTGCATACCAAATAGCCAAGTGTACTGGGAGAAAATCCTATTCCTGATGAAAACCACTGTTGCTAGAAAACTACATTGAACAGAGCACTGGCTTCATGTGCTATCACCTTACACTGGATTATCAAAAAGCAGGGGGAGGGAAGAACCACATCTGCACTGTGCTACAGACAGATGCTGCAAGAAATAATTATTCTGTTAGTAATACTAATGATCTTCAGTATAAATGGAGAGTTATCTCTCCCTTCCAGTTTTCATAATGAGTAAGGCAAAGAGCCAACATGAAAAAGAGAGAATACACTTTTTTTCCCATAGAGGCTCAAGCATTCAGTAAATAGGATATATAGGAACCATGCTAGCAAACCTTTATCCCTTTATTTTATTACCTGACCTCTTTCCCCTGCTGTGTGTCTGGTTTTCAGTTCAGTTTCAGCCCTGGTTAAGAATGTTATGCTATTACCTTCTCATGGTACACATTCTATGAAATCATGAATGACTATGGGTTTAGTTCACTTCCAAGTGAAATCCCACAAAAGCCTCCAGACTCCCCTTCCCAAAAATGCAAACATAAGGCTTAGCCCAGGGTATAGAGAGGCATGGTTTAATGGATCCATTGTTTAATTTTCTTACCTTTAAAATTGTAATCCACCAGTTAAGGTATAAACACTCATTGGCAAGGCATTTGAGGGAATCTTATACTGTTACTCCTAGGCCTGTTCTAGAGAGAAACGCAAGGCTGTGTGACAATGGCTTTGGAGTACATACCTCACAGATATTCAGGAAAACCTTGTTTCCCAAGTTACCTAAGTACTTTTGAAATTTCAAATTCCAGCTAATCAATAATGCACAATCACTAGTTGGTATATTTTGTGGTTGATCCTGTTTCCCTTTTGTTCTAAAGACTCTTATTCATTATGGAAGTTACTTTCCTGAATCTCCACAATAACATCAGGAACAGTAGGTAATCCAAACACATGATGTGTGAAATACAGATCATCTGCAGCACGATATGTAGGATCATCAGATCAAACATTTTTGTTTCCCCTAAAGTTTCAAACTCTATTACTGAAAAACAGAATAAACATCTTGCTCCCCTGTTTTTAATAGCACAAATCCATAGATTTTTTTTTCCTTCTAATTTAATCATCTTTAAGATAATTACATCTTTGAAGTCATTAATACATAGCAACAGATAACATACACTGGATCTTAAGAATGGCCACTGAAAGGCCAAATAAACCTGCTGTTTCTTGTGCTGTTATAAATGAGGCCCCAAAATGCAGATACCTTTGTCTGATACCTCCTACTTTCTAAGGTTTTGAGAGATCCATAAATGTGCTCTTAGAGAAATCCTGAAAAACATGAAAGGTGTGAGTTTGCTAAACATACTCTATGACATATATGTAGATTTCGTTATAGATTCCCAAAACCTGGAATAAAACACGACCAATTTCTTCCTGTCACCCAATTGTTCTCCTCAGCACAATGACTACTTGACTGTTTCATGTAGTAATAATTACTGACAAAGGGACAAAGCATGGACCAGTCAGATTTTGCCCCACTGTTAGTTCCCATAATTTGGAGCTGTGCTCTTTGAAATCGCAAAAGATATCCATAATAGATGTGATTTCTAAGATCTTCTGTAGGAGTTCTTTTCAAAAGCTGCATTGTTTCCATGGATGCTGCCGTATAATCTAATTATTCCTGATGGGTTGCCTATTGTACCACAGGATTCTTCAAAGGCAAGGAAAACAGCAAGGTAGATCATTTGAGCAAAAATCTTTTATTTGTTTAGGACAATGTTTCACAAAAGCTCTATCTGGGAAGGAAAAGAAATCTCTTCTGAGCCGCCTTTCTTTCAGAACTCAAGTTGCTATAATCATATAAAGCAGCTCTGCGTACTGTATGTTTTATCCTTTCCTTTCATTGGATGATAGAAGACATTTCAGCCCCATGTTGGGGTAGGGGTTTTTTCCCACTGAAAAATTAAATCATTTATATTGTAAGATCTACTGTAGACAACCAGAGTAAAGCAACCCCAAGCAGTCAGAGAATACGTGCCAGGCCCAGCACCTGCAGCTTATCAAAGGAATTATTCCACTCAGCTCAGTTGGAATCTTTTTGTGGTAAGACACGCAGTGGTGAAAAGAAGTTGATATTTACATCCACCTCATTAAAGTGAATCAGTTTCCTATTATCACAGAGTCCCAAGTTCTTAGACCATATGACAAATCTTACTCGGTCTGTGATGTGTGCAACTGTACTGGTTTTGACCTTGGCCATTGTGCTAAGCGGTTCCATTGCATGTGTGGTTTCTCAGGACACCTTTGCACCTCCCTAAGTAGGCTCCAGCCAGCTTTTTGCAGTGAAGGGCCTGAAACTGTAGTTTGTCATGTCAAATAACAATATCCTGAGAACAGGAGCATGCTCTGCTCTTGCTGTGAATGTGTTAATGAATGCTTCTCTTACACGCGTCATCTTCCAAGCTACCATATTGCAAGAAGATGGTTGTGTGGAAAACTAATGAGTGGATAGAAAACTCCTCAGGCATATCAAGTGGCAAAAGAATGGAAGCTCTCACTATCATCCACTCCTCTCTTGGAGCTGTTGCCATGGAACTATTATTTCACCATCCTTTTATGTATATGTGAAAATATTTTCCTCTATTTAAGTGAAGTCTTCACTTTGTATAGTCTACAAATAAGCCAAAGCTATATGGATTTTCCTTGACAGTGCTTTTCAACAGCAATTACTGTTTGTAGAACTGATATGTATCACTTCTATATTACCATAACTCCTATATGAGTCAAGAAAGATGTTGACTTGCTGGAACATGTCCAGAGAAAGGCAACAAAGCTGGTGAAGTGTTTGGAGCACAAGCCCTATGAGGAGAGGCTGAGGGAGCTAAGGTTGCTTAGCCTGGAGAAGAGGAGGCTCAGGGGAGACCTTATTGCTCTCTACAACTCCCTGAAGGGAGGTTGTAGCCAGCATCAGAACAGGAGGCACACTCTCAAGCTGCACCAGGGGAGCTTTAGGCTGGATGTTAGGAAGACATTCTTCATAGAGAGAGTGATTGGCCATCAGAATGGGCTGCCCAGGGAGGTGGTGGAGTCACCATCACTGGAGGCATTTAAGAGGAGACTGGATGGGGTGCTTGGTGCCATGGTTTAGTTGATTAGATAGTGTTGGGTGATAGGTTGGACTCAATGATCTCAAAGGTCTCTTCCAACCTGGTCTATTCTATTCTATTCTATTCTATTCTATTCTATTCTATTCTATTCTATTCTATTCTATTCTATTCTATTCTATTCCATTCCATTCCATTCCATTCCATTCCATTCCATTCCATTCCATTCTTTGTAGGTAAAATCAAATCAGGAGGATCTGTAGATGTACTTTGAGACAGGATTAGCATTCAAAATGCTCTTGATATAATACATAGGGTCAAAAATAGCAGGCTCCTAATTTTTTCTAATCTTAAGACTGTTCTTCTATTCTCCATCTCTTTGCAAATCTTACGATAGCTTGATCCTATTGACTAATGCAATTGCTCTTGATACCTACTAAAGTGGAAGTACAACCAGCCCTCCAAATTTCGAATTTTGCAGCATCTGTTTTTAATTCTTCATCCAGCTGAAAATTCCTTTTTTTTTTCCTTAATCAAAAAAAGAGACATTTTTAACAAAGAACACAGAAGCAGAGCTACAAAAGGTATTTTGTACCCAGGTAATATAATAATATAACATAGATTTTTTTTTTTTTTCTCTGTCTTGTTTAAAGGCACCATTTTTACATGCCTTTGAGAGGAAAGGAAACGCAGATATTTTCTGTATTTGTTCTTGAACAGTAGATTCAAGGCCATTAGTTCTTCAGTTACACTGCTCTATGCTGCTACTTACATTCCTCAACAATACATGTAGGGATTTCAAATACACCTTGCCATTGAAAGAAAAAATGCCGTGGAAAACCCCAGACTATTTATTCAGTAGCCAATCTGGCTCGTGACTGAAAGAACTCACCACTGAAAAAAACCCCACTTTTCCATTTGGCTGCTCTAGAGTTACTGTTTGCAGCAATGTACTAATTACATTACCCTGATATTTTGTTTTTAACTTGCACTATTAACTCTGAAAGCTTTAATGAGGTAAAAGTGTTTATGGTCATGTGAGAAAGTCAGTGTAGTTTTGCAGAAGAGTATTTTTATTTCTCATTTCATCTACCTGTTTTTCCTCTTCTTTGGGGCAGTTTTTCACCCCTTCATTCTTAGAACGTATTATTCACCACAGAACTATAATTTGTGTTTTCCAAAGACTACTTTGATGGTTGTCTCCATTGGTGCGAACAACAGCATCAACTATCAATATATTAACAGATGCCATAAAACAGCCAAAATAATGATTAGCTAAGTTCTTAATTATTTCCATTGGTTTGGTATGTTCAGCATTCTCTTAACTTCTCAAACCAAATGTGTGAGAGGAATCACTGAAAATGAAACTGTATTACTCTCTGTTCAATTCAGACACTGTTATGGCAATCTCTGAAATTACTGCTGGATGAGTACTGAGAATGGCTTTTCTATGTTGGATTCCACCCAACAATTTACTAGTGTTGACATAGTCTGTAAATTCTTGCCAATGCTACAGTTACTTTGATAGTGTGCACCAATGCACAGGGTAATCCTTTAGGCTAAGCCAAGTATATAAAAATCACAAACAAATAATGCCAAACCACTGATCACATGTTTGGTGATGCACATATATTTTCCTTACTCATTCTTTTCTTCCTTTAATAGAGTCTAATATTTGAAGCAGACTTTTTTTGTGCAGATGTCTGGGAGCAATAAAGCCAGTCTACCAATGTGTGCAGGTTTTTTATGATTTCCCATTTGGATTTCTTCTCATACTGATGTACAACATTTAATACATCATGGAGATCTGGTCCCAACCAGCAGCTAAACTCCCACCCAGCCACTTGCCCCATCCTGTTAGTGGGACAAGGGAGAGGACCGGAAAAACAGGAGTAAGAAATCTGGTGGACAGAGATGAAGACAGGATGATCACTCACTCTTTATTATTGTGGGACAGAGAGAGACTCATCCTGGGGAAATAATTCTGGCAGTGGGAAACAAAACCAATGAAAAGACCCATTCACCCACTTGGGGAAAAGGTCTTTCCTCCCTCTTTCCCAAGCTGAATTCCCCATCAGGCACCTTTTCTTCCTTCCGTCATGCATCAAGTTACATTCAAACCTGTGCAGGAAGGAGCTGCATCCAGGCCATGACTGCTCTTCCCTCTGCTATTTCCTCCACACTGGGGCTCCTGGATCTCCTCCACCCTCTTCTCTTCCTCTTCCCTGGGGGTGTGTAGGGCTGCTTTTTACACTCTTCTCCTCACTGACAGGCACCATTTTGTCCTTTCTTACACAGGCTTTCCCCTAGGCGTTGCCATCATGGCTCTGGAGCTCAGCCACGCTTTGCAGTGGGTTGGTTGGAGCTAAAACCATTTCTGAATCACCTTTAGAGACTTCCTAGAGGACTAGAGAAGCATAACTATGACACATGAATTAAAATAGGGGAAATGGGAACACAGAGGAATAGAATAGAATAGAATAGAATAGAATAGAATAGAATAGAATAGAATAGAATAGAATAGAATAGAATAGAATAGAATAGAATAGAATTGAATTGAATTGAATTGAATTGAATTGAATTGAATTGAATTGAATTGAATTGAATTGAATTGAATTGAATTGAATTGAATTATTGACCATGCATTCTTGTTAGGATGCTTGGGGGAAAAATGTGCTTAGCTCCCAAAGAGAGGATCTGTCAGAAGATGGCTCCTGTCCAATCCTGCACCAAGTCTTGGATGACAAAAGGGAAAGAATGCATAAAATTGGCAGAGAAGGAACTGTGATTTTAAAGAAAGTAATGAGAATTTGAAGGTTATCTCAAGTTGAGGTCAAATGCACTCAGAAGAACTGGGAATGAGACACCGAATACATACATACATATATATAAATATATATATATATAAAAGGAAAATAAGTATGTAGCAGAGCAATATAAATATTAGATCACAGCTTCAGTGTGAGCTGGCCATGGTTGCCCAGGGATATGGTTGAGGCCCTGTCCCTGGAGACATTCAAGTTCAGACTTGATGTGGCTCTGGACAGCCGGATCTAGTTGGAGATATCCCTCTTCACTGCAGGGGGGTTGGACAAGATGACCTTTGAGGGTCCCTTCCAACTTGATGTATTCTGTGTACACATCTCATCCTAACATATCCCTGTCAGTAGATCCTATGTCACGTAAGAAGGTGGTGATGGTCAGCACCTGTTATAAGTATGAAACACTGACTGGAATATAGCACATTAGATCCAGTGTGGACAGACTAGAAAAGACACCATAGCACACCAAAAATGATGAGCTATTTCATCACCACAATCCATGGGGAAAAGTAGAAAATCACACTAGGTATTCCTAGAAAAAGAACGTGGGCAGAGGCTGTGCAAGCAATATGCCCCATGAGGAGAGGCTGAGGGAGCTGGGATTGTTTAGCCTGGAGAAGAGGAGGCTCAGGGGTGATCTCCTTGCTTTCTACAACTACCTGAAGGGTGGTTGTAGCCAGGAGGGGGTTGGTCTCTTCTCCCAGGCAACCAGCACCAGAACAAGGGGACACAGTCTCAAGCTGCGCCAGGGGAAGTTTAGGCTCAAGGTGAGGAGAAAGTTCTTCACTGAGAGAGTTATTTGTCATTGGAATGGGCTACCCAGGGAGGTGGTGGAGTCACCATCCCTGGAGGTGTTTAAGAGGGGATTGGACGTGGCACTTGGTGCCGTGGTCTAGTCATGAGGTCTGTGGTGACAGGTTGGACTCAATGATCTTCGAGGTCTCTTCCAACCTTTGTGATACTGTGATACTGTGATAGTGTGCAGGTGCAACCATAATGTGTGACCATAGCTTTCCACTACACAACAATTAGGTGCAAACAGTGACATGTCTCTCTGCTGGGGAAAAAAAATATATTAAATCTCCAATTAACAAGACCTTGTTTAAACAGAATGGAAAAAAAAAAAAAAATAATCTGAGCTATCAAAATAGTTATGGAGATTAAAGCTTCAGAAACTTCTCCCTTTTTCCCTTTTTGTTTTGTCAGGGGTTTTTGTTCGGTTGGTTTAGTTTGGTTTGGTTTACCAGACTGTAAGAGGCAATCAGTGGCATTATAGCACTAACTCCAGGGTAGAGAATGATTCAGTTGGCCAGGATGCAGAAAACCCTGTATGCCACTACAGACAACACAAGAGGCCAGACAAGGGATTCACTCCAGCTGATGAAGCAAGTTTGGCATAGCTGCCTGTGTATCAGATGAGTTGCAGGATTCCTGACACGTCAGCTTTCAGTTACTGTGCCCAGGAGCTTGCATCTTTTAGCTTTCAGGATTGCACAACCCAGAACTGAGATTACATCTCCAGAAACAGTCATCCACAGCTTGGTTTATTAAACTGTATATATTTAAAAGGTTGCTGATTAGACAGCATGTGGGAGTAACTTCGGAGAGTGAAAATATTGCTATTGTCTTCCTGAACAGAAAGGCTGTTAATTTAACAACAATTAATACATAATTAAACTGTGAGACACTAACTATGAGAATTGCATGAGCATGGCAGAAAAAAAAAAAAAGGCCACAGACAATTTTCACTCTTATTTTATTTGAATATTTAATTTTAATTTACTGTAGCAATTTTATTTGGGAAAATTATCTGTAGATCATCAAAATAACCTCTGTTCAAACAACTCAGCATTGCCCTGCTTCAGAATCAAGAGCTGACCCATAACCAGCCAGAGCCTTACTCCTCAGCCAGCCAAATAGATCATCTTCCCTGGCCAGACGAGAGCAACTCACCACAATCAATCAGCCAGCACCTGTTTCTCCAGCTAGCCATACAGAACCACTCTGCCAGAGCTGGCAAGCCAGATCATACTACCTGGTGAGCCAGCCAGAGCCTCTTTCCTCAGCTGGCCAGCCAGAGACTTTCTGTCCCAGATGGTAAGCCAGACCACCTTACCCATCCAGCAAAACAGAGCCACTCAACCTCAGCTGACCAGCCAGAGCACCTCGTGCCATCCAGCCAGAGACTCTCAGCTCCAGCCAGGCAGCCATTGTCTCTTTCTCCAGCCAGTCTGACAGAGTTACTTAACACCAGCCAGCCAGGCAGAGCATCCACCCTAGTTGGCCAGCCAGACATTCTCACCTCAACCAGCCAGCCAGATTATCTTGCTCAGCTGCCCAGCCCAAAAGAGTGCACCCTGACCAGACAGCTGGAACATCTACCCTGTCCAGTCAGCCAGAGCTTCTTTCTCCAGCAAGCCAGCCAGAGCAATGTTTTGCCTAGCCCAGGACTGTTGTGGGAAACTGTGTCACAAAGTCTATGTAGACAACATCATTTGTTCTTACCTTCTCCCTCAATTCATCTTATTTAGCACTGAAGCCAATCAGATTGGTCAAGCATCATTTAATCTTAATGAATTAGTATCGACTGTTCTTGCTTATCCTCTTCTCGCTCATTTGCCCAGAAATAGCTTCCAAGAAGCTATTTCATTGCTTTACCAGCAACTGAAGCGAGGGTGACATGTCTGTAGGTCCTCAAATTGTCCTTCTTTCATTTTTAACTGTAGGGGTAATATGTATCACTCTCTATGAATGCAGAGTTCCCCTATCTCTAGTATGGGAAGGAAGCCTGCTCTCCTGAGTCCTGGTGTCTGTTCTCCACTGTTGCCTTCCCCATACCCCTTAGGATCTTGAGCTGCCACCATGCTGCAGTGGATACAGCCATGGTTTCCATTAAGGTGCCTGACCAGTTCCTTGAAAGATTTTTATCTCCCCATATGACCCCATCACAAGCCTCTGGTACTTGTACTGCACAGTTATTTGGGTACCCTGGAGCTGCACACACCAAGTACTTAGTGTTGTTATAACCTTTCTCTGAACCTGCTGAGGCAGTATTTCTGCAGTATTTCTCCTTCGGTTTTCTCATGCTATTATTTCCACACTCTGGTTCTCATGGCCTTGCACCTGTAAACCCTAACAGTGCTGTTATGAGAAGTTTTTGTGGGAAGCAATGGGGGATGGGACATGACAACAGTGACAAAAATCTCCCCTTCATTACCATGTTTTGTCCATGTCTATGCTGGCAAAAATCAACCACATTGTGCAACAGAGTAGGCAAATCAAGAATTACTTAATCATTATTTACTTTTTCATTATTGAATTCTTTATCACTAATTTTATTATTATCTTCATTATCATTACCATCATTTATTCTTTTCCAATAATGTACACAATTGTAACCTAACAATCTTCTGTATTTCACACATTTCCTGGACAATCATTTCTTCAGTTTGTTCACTCAGTTTTAATTCCCATGCAGATAAAACTCTCTACTAGTCTATGGTCTCTCTGATTTCTCCTATCTTTGAACTACCATGTCATATGCACATTACAGTACAGACTGGTAAACAGGACCCTTATTTCCAAACAGAAATAAATCACCCTAGTAGTTAATAACTTTCAAGGTGATTAATAACTTTCAAGGTGATTAATTCTTTAGGGTATCTCAGTTTTCCAATAACTTACTTGAAGCTCCTCCAGGTATTTTTATTTCTACCTCCTCTTGACAAATCAGGCTACTTTTAATTGTTCCCAAGAAATAGAAATGTAATTTTTGTAGCATCCTTGCCCTGCAATGACCAGTGTTTGCAGCTGGCCAGTTGATGACCATCAGAACTTGAAAAGCACAACCAGCAAATGTATACTTTTGAGCTCTTGATCTTCTCAGCTGCCTGAAGCATCCCAGTGAGATGCCGTGCCTTCCTGAGCGGCCTCTCCTGTCTTACAGATTTGTGCTTCTCAGTTGCCAGCCTCCAGTCTCTAGCCATAATCCTGATCCTGTCTCAGCACCAGCCACCTGTTTTTCACTCTGGCTCTGCTGCCATACTCGGGCTCTTCATCTCTAGCTTCTGCGTCCTGCTGTCCCAGGCACAGCTTCTGCTCCCAGGCAACCAGCCTCACAGGGGTAAAACGTAGTGTCTTGTCCTTCAGTTGCCAGATTTCATCACAATCTTTTTGTCCCAGATCTTTGGCTCTCTGCAACTGGCCTCCTCTGATGCATAATCATGGTTCATTTTTGTGTCAGAATCTGAATCCTCCTCCCAGTGCTAACTATTGGACTCATCACTTATGGTGCCTCCCAGCCACAACCACCTTACAGGACTGGCCCCAAATCCCTGTTCAATTTTGAACGTCTAAGCCCATAGCTCTTCCTTATCTAAAATTGCTGTGTACTAAGTTAGTAATTCAGAATGTCATTACTTTACCAACTCTATCTGTGACCTATCTCACAAAGGCAAGCTCTGATATGTTGGGTTATTATATTTTTCTGAATCAATTTATTGATTTTTTAGCTGAGGGCTGTGGCAAGATCAAACAGGAGAGCAACACAACCTTTCTGTTTAGGATATTGCTACGTATGCTTAAAAGATAAGATATATATGTCCCATTATCCAAGAGATTTCTCTCTTTGCAATTGTTCTAAATAATGATTTTTCCTTCACAAAGGACATTTGAGCTGCTTAATACCTCTGTACCTAGAAAAGCAAAACTGCAAGACTTTAACAAAAGATAATGGTGTGATAGATAACCAAGAGAAAGCAATCTAGAGTGCAATCTGAAAGTGCTGAATGCATTTATACATGCAACACTTATTGAAGGTGCCCCTGGAAAGGGCAAAGAATCAGTGGTGAAGTTCAGCCTATACAAATCAGTATTATGGGTGCCTCATGTTGCCCACTGTGCTGACAAGACTTCTGCCACATCTCTAAAAATCTCATTTGACATAAATATGTAATGCCATACTGTTATTATAAATCTCCCTGTATACACATACACAGATATACATTCGGGTGGGTCAGATGAGGCCATGAGGTGAAAGAATGAAGTAGCTAGGAATCTGTTTGGCCACACCTTAACCCATTCCTCAAGTTTCATACCTGTGCCTTTGTCCCTTTAGCAGGTGGTACAATGGGGTTGCAACCTCACTGTTAAATCACAGACAAGATATGCAACAACTATTAAGGCGTGTGGGTAATGATGTGGCTACACGGTTGCAACCGTGGACAAAAAATACAGTCTTCAGTTACAACATGTTGTCACAGCTTTTCTCTGGTTTTGGGACCCAGGTATCAGGATGTAAGAAGAAAACCTTCCCAGTGTTCTGGGAATGTGTTCCGTACTCAACAATACTGTGCTGTTGTATTCTCTTGTTGCAGTCAGGCCAGGAGGGGAAATAATAGAGACCTTACGTCCCTGGATATTTTCTAAATTCATATCCAGTGGGATTGACCTTCAATGTGGTGTGTAAAGGAAGCAATACCATGAAGCTTCTTATTGGACTTGTTTCAAGCAAGGAAATGTCCATGTCATCCAGGAGAGCAATCACCTGGGAAATGACATATTTCTTATGGTCCCTCAGGAACTGTGCCACAGACTTCTGTTGTCCCACCACTGCTGCACTTTAATGTGTGCAGTCAGAAGCTATTTTGGCACTGCTTTAGGGGATAATTGACTTGATTCTTCACTGCATCCTTTCCCCTAAGCAAAATGGGTGTGAATGAGAGGGTGCAAAGATCTTTGAGCACATTTAGATACCCTGTGCCTGACAGTGTCTTGAGTGAGGAGAACACGGTTCCAGTGGGACAGGTCTTGTCTACAGGTAACACAGTCAGCACTCTCACAGGGCTTCAATAATCTATGTCTCACTAAAACAGAATGATCTGAGGATAGAAGAAAAACACACTAAATGAAGATGTTGCAGAACTCAGAATAATTGGAGGTTGAAGGGAAACTGTTACTAGGTTTACCAGGAGAAATGTTACTTGATCAATGTTGCTGTCTTGGAGGGAGAGATGTGATAAGACGAACAGAAACATATCCTGGAAAACAAGCCTGCTTTCATTCTGTAACTCATAAGCAGTGCCTGTTCTGGGGTTTGTATCAGTATCACACCTGCTATACTGAAAGCTCATAAATTTCTTTATGTACATTGTTCCACTAGTGAAATATATCCACCTTGAAAATATTTTGTCTGAGCTTCAAAATGTAACCAGAGGAAACATTTGGAGATAGAGCCCAAGATGCAGAACACAGATGAGAGCTGCTATATTCGAAGACAGATGGAAGAAATTCCTAAAAAAAATAGCAGAGTTCAGGAAGTGTTCAGTCTGAAGACTGCAGTTGCCCTGAAAAAGCAGAGAGCATACTGGATTAGACAGCAATAAAATAATTATTCTCTGACATTCTTTGAGCAGACAGAAGGTGATAATTTCTAAGTTATTTTTTGTGTGAGTTTGCTGAGATTTTCCAAAAGCTTTCCTGATATGCTTTTGGTAAAATTGTTCATGTCAGAACATAAGGACTTACCATATTGGATCAGATTTGTGATCCATCTGGTCTGGTAGCCTGTCTATAATAGTAAAAAGTACCAGACATGTCAGAAAAAGGTGCAAAACCCAGACAGTTGACAGAGGTCATTTCATGTCTTCCCTAATAGGGCATGGTAAATGGATTTTTAAACCTTTACAACACTTCCTCTGCATTAACTGCTACAATTATGAATATCTTTATTATAGACACAAATGGTTGGTCCTCCTTGGCTTCCAGTGTTAGTGTTTCACAGCTCAACAATACTAGAAAATTTATTTTCTTTCTTATTTGTACATTTGTGGCCTTCTATTTTCATTAACATGCTTCCATCAGTTAATATTTCACTGTACCATTTAATGTTGTAGAACACACAGACTCTCTGTCTTCCTTTTCTATCTCAGGCATTTCTTCTTGGTAATTTCTTGCACTTACCCTCATTTTACTTTTCTATAGTAGAAGAGCCCATTCCCTTTCCCTGTCCCTTCTGGTTAATTCTACTTGTCCCTGTCTCTGATAATCATCATCTTCCTTTGAATTTACTCTAGAAAATTGCAGCAGGAGGTTTACTTCACACAAAATGCAGCACCCACAAAAGACAGGAGTAGAGGGGTTTGCAGAAGGAGTTTGAAGAAGATAAATAGGATATGAACTCAACTCTGTCCTGCACAAAGTGGAAGAAAAGAGTCACAGATGAACTGGAGAACAGCCTCCAAGAGAGGCTACACAGGGAATCTTAACCAATACTACCCTGTCATCTGCCTTGGCTGGAAACACTGTGACACCAATCCAAATGATTTCAGGAATGCAGAACTTTTCCAGCAGAACTGACTGAAAGAAAACTATGAATAACATTCTAATAATGAGAGAGCCTGAAAGCCAAGAGCTTCAACATTATAGTATTATTATAGCTTGTATCTGAGGCTGTTTAAAAATAGTGAGTTCTGAAGCTTATTCTTCACTGTGCTTACTGTTGTGCATTTCTTGAGCTACTTCCTGACCAGAAGGGATTCATTCTTGGATTCAAGAACTCTTAAACAAATTCCATTGAGAGGAAAGAAAACCCAAATCTCTAGATATTACCAACTTCATTGTATTTCTGCCAGCTGAGACAAACTCTTACCTGAAGGGAGGTTCTAGCCAGGTGGGGGTTGGTCTCTTCTCCCAGGCAACTACCAACAGAACAAGAGGACACAGTCTCAAACTGCACCAGGGGAGGTTTAGGCTGGATGTTAGGAAGAAGTTCTTCACAGAAAGAGAGATTGGCCATTGGAATGTGCTGCCCAGGGAGGTGGTGGAGTCACCATCCCTGGGGGTGTTCAAGAGGCGACTGGACGTGGCACTTGGTGCCATGGTTTAGTCATGAGGTCTGTGGTGACAGGTTGGACTTGATGATCTTTGAGGTCTCTTCCAACCTTGGTGATTCTGTGATTAAATTACGTATGGTTTGGTGGTGTTCCATCTGTCTGCTAGTGTCCACAATAATTCTAACTCTATATTTTACAATACCTCTCTTCAGCAACAGGAATTATTTTTTTCATTTTGCAGGTGGAGAACTGAGTCACTGAGAGCTGAAAGCTTCCACTACTTTTGGATCCATCTAAGACTTTCTTTTGTGGAGTATTTAACATTATGTATCTCGTGTACCTAGAATTCAGCTTTCATTGACTTTATTTGTAGCTCTATGTGCTCTTTGTTTCTGCAGGTTTGATTTGAGGGTGTCAGACAGACAAAAAAAAAAAAGGAAAGACACAACATGTGACAACTAAAAATATGAGGCATGAATTAATTTTCTTGTTTAAAAGACTTTTCTACTCTCACTCTTAATTCCCTGCTTGAAAATATTGCCACTCAGATGTCCAGGACCAAACTCAGGATTGCCTGACAACTTGAAGGAAGTTTCCTGTCCTCACCATAAAATACATTCATTAATATCAGCATTCATGACAGGTTGCTGCAGTAAGGGGATGTTGCTGCAATGTCAGGGATTTTGTTAGGTGGAAGGTACTGAATACAAAAGGTTAATTTTACTAATTAGTAGATGATAGATTAGGACCATGAATAGCTGCAGAGGACATCAATATGAATGTTGAAGAATGTCCCTGGAGCCATTTAATCTAATCCAGGAGTCAGAGTAATAGCTGAAGTAAAGCAAAGCCTGGCACCAAAATGAAGCAAAAGTCAATGAAGTAAAGACAGTGGAGCTAAGGTCTGATAGGTTGTTTTGGTCCAGAGAGTGATTGAACCATGGACAGCAACAGATAATGGGCTATGGGATTTCAAAATATTAAACCAAACTACACCACAGGAAATGCCACTAGATTTTGATGAAAAGCTCTTGCATAATTAGGTTATGTAGCATGTTGTATAGATCGTCCCTGAGCACCATCCTGTCTGCCTTCAATCTGTGTTTTGTTCTATATTGATGGAGTCTATTTGGATTTTGTTTTCATCAATCCAATTGGCATTGTGCCTTAATTTTGGCTTTCCTGACATTGATCTTATTGCCTTTGCATCACACAGAACATCTTTTTTTCAGGGTGAAGCCCAATGACATAACAGTGAATGTGCCACTGCAGGAACTGTTATGAATGGCAGAACCTCAGATTGGTCACATCAGACAAAGGATCAAGAATACCTTTAAATGAGTTACTGGTGGGGGGGAAACATGGCTCTATTTAAATTATTCATATTAGTTTAAATACTTTAAAATACTGGTTCAAATAGTCTAGTATAAGGAGAAGGAACTTAAACATTTTATTTGACCAAATTATTTCATTGATTTTTATGTCAATGACATTTTTCTTCAGGAAAAGGTTACTTTACTGCCTATTTCAAGAAATCCCCCCACTTCCCCCCCCCCCCAATATTTTCAACAAGAATTTTTTCCAGAACTTTTGTGCTTTTTTTTTCCTAGTTTGATGACCTTTTCTCCCCGCTATTAATTCTCCTCCTCTTCTATGACCTCTGTACTTGGAGGGCACTGAAATTATGTATTAATTCAAACAAATTAGGGGCCAGTATTTTGTGCTCTTTAAAGACACTGAATTAGAAAATTAGTTCCATAGAAACTAATGACAAAAATCTCTAACATTGGTGAGAACAATGTGTGGACTGGGGTAGGGGGAAATGACAATGATGAAACAAAGAGTTCTAAAGAAATGGTCAACAATTATGCAAAGTTTAGAACTAAAAACGTTTCCAAGTGCTTGTAAAGTCCTGTCAGTAGTTCCTCATCTTTCTGTATCTTCCATAATTCCTCTCACACTCAGTCCCATAACGAATCCATCTGGAGCAGAGATGTTTTATCAAACCTGTATCTATGGGAAGACATAAATGTTCCGATACAGCTTTTGATGTTACTTCAGTAGAGATGGATGATCAATAACGGACTTCTGTGCCACCATTTTCAATGGGAAGTTCCTACCAGAGTGATACTAAAAACTGTTCACAACTTGAAGAAATAAAACTTCTGAGGAACAGATGTGCCAAGTCTTACATGCATCTGATGGGAGCAGATGTTGCTCTGTTAGAGGGCAGCAGGGCTCTGCAGAGGGACCTCGACCGGCTGGACAGATGGGCAGAGTCCAACATGATGGCATGCAACAAATCCAAGTGCCGGGTGCTGCACTTTGGCCACAGCAACCCCATGCAGAGCTACAGGCTGGGGTCGGAGTGGCTGGAGAGCTGCCAAACAGAAAGGGACCTGGGGGTATTAATTGACAGACAGCTGAACATGAGCCAGCAGTGTGCCCAGGTGGCCAAGAAGGCCAATGGTATCCAGGCCTGCATCAAGAAGAGCGTGGCCAGCAGGAGCAGGGAGGTCATTGTGCCCCTGTACTCAGCACTGGTTAGGCCACACCTTGAGTACTGTGTCCAGTTCTGGGCCCCTCAATTTAAGAAGGATATTGAGACTCTTGAATGTGTCCAGAGAAGGGCAACGAGGCTGGTGAGGGGTCTCAAGCACAAGCCCTATGAGGAGAGGCTGAGTGAGCTGGGATGGTTTAGCCTGGAGAAGAGGCGGCTCAGGGAGACCTTATTGCTGTCTACAACTATCTGAAGGGTGGTTGTAGCCAGGTGGGGGTTGGTCTTTTCTCCCAGGCAACTACCAAGAGAACAAGAGGACAGTGTCTCAAGATGTGACAGGGAGGTTTAGGGTGGATGTTAGGAAGAAATTCTTCCCAGAAAGAGTGATTTGCCATTGGAATGGGCTGCCCAGGGAGGTGGTGGAGTCACCATCCCTGGAGGTGTTCAAGAGGCGATTGGACATGGCACTTGGTGCCATGGTTTAGTCATGGGGTCTGTGGTGACAGGTTGGACTTGATGATCTTTGAGGTCTCTTCCAACCTTGGTGATTCTGTGATTCTGTGAAATTTAATGCAAACTTTCTAGACTACCAAAGTACATATATATATATATACACAAATATGTTCACATATGTAGAATCATATCATGTCTATGTATGGTTTACTCATATAAATATAGAGGGAAAAATAATTATGGAGCTAGAGGTCTGAGAGTACAACTGACAGTGCTCAGCAATACAACTCTGTGCCTTTTAGGAATGTCTGGAGAAACTGTTTCTCCATTTCTGGAGAGACATGTTATTAACTGGTTGTTTTTCTGTCAACTGAAATCATATGAAAATCAATGTCCTGAGTGAACACAGCCTGCTCTCACAAGCTCCCCTCTCCCCATACAGATGTGAGGGGAAGTAATAAAAAAAACCCTTGGGCTGTGATAAGAAGTTTACTGGAAATGATGCAGTGCACAATTATCTTGTTTTGCAGAAAAGCACAACAAAATGCAGAAGCAGCAGCAGAAGCCAGCACTAAAATGATTCCCCCCACCCAAGCATACAGCAGCCAGCCCAGCAGAAATATCAACACCCCAAAACTAAAAGCAGAAAGCAACAACCAGAACCGGAAGCCTCTCGTGTTACAATCTGATCATCAAGCCCCACAATACTTTGCTCCAGCCAGCACTTTCATTTTGAAGCTGGCATGATGGCATCATAGTATTGAGTATCATCATCAGATTCAACTCAACTCATGACAGTCAGTAAATGACAGGCTTTTACTCCAAAAAAAAAAAAAAACATTCGAACATTCAGCTGTATGCCAGAACCATTCTGTCTCCATTAAGAAAGGTGATGTGGGGAACTATGAATGCTGGGACAATTCTCACAGAACTGAAACCAGGCTTCCCATGTTTTCATTAAATGGCTATTTAATTAGTTATGTAAAGTTGGCATTCATAGAATCACAGAATGCATCAGGTTGGAAGGGACCTTTGAAGGTCATCATGTTCAGCGCCTCTGCAGCACGGAAATCTTGAACTGATCAGGTTGCACAGGGCCTCATCAAGTTTGAGCTTCAGCGCCTCCAAGGGTGGAGCCTCCACTCCCTGGGCAACCTGTTCCTCTACTTCACTATAGAATAGAGTAGACTAGACTAGACTAGACTAGACTAGAATGGAATAGAATGGAATAGACCAGGTTGGAAGAGACCTTCAAGATCATCGCATCCAACCTATCAACCAATCCAACCCATTTTATCAACTGAACCATGGCACCAAGCACCCCATCCAGTCTCCTCCTGAACACCTCCAATGATGGTGACTCCACCACCTCCCTGGGCAACCCATTCCAATGGGCAATCACTCTCTCTGTATAGAACTTCTTCCTAACATCCAGCCTAAACCTCCCTGGCGCAGCCTGAGACTGTGTCCTCTTGTTCTGGTGCTGGCTGCCTGGGAGAAGAGACCAACCTCCGCCTGTCCACAACCTCCCTTCAGGTAGTTATAGAGAGCAATATGGTCATCCCTGAATCAACTCTTCTCCAGGCTAAGCAACCCCAGCTCCCTCAGCCTCTCCTCATAGGGCTTGTGTTGCAACTACTCTCATTGTATTCTACTCTCATTATAAGAACTGCCTCCTAACGTCCCACCTAAATCTATCCTGTTCTAGTTTAAAACCATTGCCCCTTCTCCTTTTGCTACGTGCTTTTCTAAACAGTCCCTCCCCAGCCTTCCTGTAGGTTCCCTTCAGATACTGAAATGCCACTGTAACGTCTCCCCACAGCCTTCTCTTCTCCAGGCTGAACCGCCCCAACTCTCCCAGCCTGTCTTCATAGGAGAGGAGCTCCAGTCCTCCGATTCTCTTTGTGGCCCTCCTCTGGATTCACTTTTTTTCTGGCATATTTGTCAGTTGTAAGCAAACAAATATTCTTTAAAGGGCGCCCATGAGCACGATTTTGTGCATGATCTGCTTCTATTGGATGCGCAAAAAACTAGGATAAGGTGGTGAGGCAATGCACTAGCTGTCCCAACGGCTCATACTCTGATCCTGCTGGAGCCAAATCATTTAACCTGCACCACCGGCACTCCCCGGTACTCCCCGGTCCCTAATCTCATTAAGCAGGCGGCAGTTTTCCGAGCGTTACAACAAAGACCGAGCTGCACAAAGAGCCCGAAGGCGCCTGCGCTTGTTACCACCCGCTCCATTTCAGAGCACACCCCCGCACCCGCGGCGCCTCCCCCAGCTCATCAGCCGCCGCTGAACCTGCCGGCGCCGGGCTGACACCCAGTGTGAGCGCTGCGCACAGCGCTGCCACAAGGGGGCGCCATTGGGATGGTCCCCTCTGGGTCGCTCCAATTGCATCGCCCTGCCTCTGGAGCGGTGTCGGGAGCGCTGACGGGGGAGTTAAGTGGGTAATTCGGAGTGGTTGTGGTGGCGGCGGGCGGCCCTGTTACGTGCTGCTGCTGCTTACGTCAGGAGAACACGTCCTTGTCCTTCTAACTGCTCACACGCAGGTGTTCCACAGGTACTGCGTTTCCTGCTGGCTGCTGCAGGGCACGACTGACGCACGGAATCACAGAATGATAAGGGTTGGAAGGGACCTCTGGAGACCGTCTAGTCCAATCCCCCCACTGGTGCAGATACGTATAGATTGGATTGCACACACACGCACCCAGGCAGGTTTTGAAAGTCCCCAGGAATGGGGACTCCATGACCTCTCTGGCTAGCCTGTTCCAGTGCTCCAGCACCCTCAAAGTTTTTCTCCTTAAGTGCAAGTGAAACCTCCTATGTTCTAGTTTGTACCTGTCGCCCCTCATCCTACCGCTGGCCAGCGCTAGAAAGAGCCCAGCTCCATCCTCATGACCTGCACCCTTTGGGTATTTACACATGCTGATAAAATCCCCCCTCAGTCTTCTCTTTTCCAGGCTAGAGAGCTTCAGGTCTCACCCTCTCCTTGTAAGACAGATGCTCCAGTTCCCTAATCATCTTTGTGGCACTTCACTGGACCCTCTCCATTAATTCCCTGTCCTTGAACTGGGGAGCCCAGAACAGGACAAAATACTCCATATGTGGAGCATGACAGAGCAGAGGGAAAGAAGAGCTTCCCTCGACCTCCTAGTCACACTCTTCTAAGCACACCCCAGAATATTGCTGGCCTTTTTGTCCATGAGGACACATTGCTGGCTTATGATTCACCATAACTCGTTCGGCAGCACTCTCCGCTCCTTCTCCACAGAAATTAAACTGGAAACAGTTGGTTTAACTTGTAGTTAACTCTGAGGCTTTCTGCACTTTTATTTCAAAGCCGCAAGGGCATTTGCATGCTCAAAGTTTCCACTTTTCTGTCACCTACTGACTGCTATAATACTTCTCCCTACAGGCTTGCTTCTGCTTTTCCCAGAGAGCTGCACCTAAACACCCAGGCTATTACTGGGGTTAAGAGCATACATGATAAAGGCAGAGAGTGGCTATGAGGTTGTAACTGCACTGCCTGTGAGAAGCAACAGGTTGCCTGCTTGCTTTGGGAACAGCAGCTATCATATCCTCCAGCAGTTTCTCAGACTTCATATCTCCATAAAGCTGCCTCAGTTGAAATTAAATGTGACTCTAACTTCAGTGGATAATTTCAGCTTGAGAACTGCAGTGTTCAAACGAGATTGTTGAGCCAGACAAGTATAAACCCCTCATGTAAGCATGATCACAAGAAATTATGTGCATGCAGTTGACCTTGATAATCACAGCCAAATGATTTAGGATATGCCTTTGGCCTAACTCTATCCGGATATCAAGATAAAGTGATACAGCTGTGTGCTTGTGTGTGTGTATATGTATAAATGTCTGTCTGTTTCTTCCACCCACTGTCCAATTCTGACCAATTCAGGTAATAGGCCAGAGGTGTCAAAATTAATCATTTTAAACATGGTTTGTGGAAATAGGTAGTCTAATATAGGAGGAGGTTGTACAGCTCAGAAAAAGCCTGCAGCTACCACCTCTGCAACAGACAGCTTACACCTTGTAATGTTAATCCATAGAAAACCAGGCAGTGTTGGGCCACTTGCTTTCATAAATGTTATTCGTTTGGTTTTCCTGCTTTGCATCTTTGGGAGAAGTCAAAGGCTTAAGCACAGAAGAACTGTGTCAGAAGCAAGAGCACTACATCTCTTCTGGTTACCCCCGATCAGGAGCCAGTATCTGACTAGACATAACCTGAACTAAGCAGGGCAGGAGAGAGGTTAGGTCAGAAACAAAGAAAGTAAGAGGAAAATATTTCATATCTTGCCAGTTGTCAAAGACTGCAAGGTCTGTCCTTGGAAACATGATAGAGCTCAGAGAGATGGTCGTTGGAAAAAGCTGGGACTCCCTTCACTTAGATAGATCATATATTAAAAATGTTTAGTTCTCTCTATTGCTCTAAAGTGGTTCCAGTTTAGTGCTAATTATGCATTTCTATGTGTAGACATTATATTCAGTTGCAGCAATCTCATTCTCCTGAGTGACAACACCTTGAAATATTTAGAAAATCAAAGATTAAAGAAACAAAGATTAAAGTAAATTAAAGAATCTATTAAAATATTAACAAAGTGGAAGCTCTCAAAGCACCAAATTGTTTTTCATGGCTTGCTGGTTTTAGGCAAGTCAGGGCTAGACACAAGGATAATTGTTGCAAGAGATCTGAAATTTCTTTTTCAAACATAACCTTGGTCTCTCTGAGCCCAGTTTTAAGTCAGCAATAATTATCCTTTGAAAATTCAGGTCCCTGAGTCATGTGGATTCCAGATATTTCCAGGGAGTGGAATGATCTCTGCCCTTTTGGTAGAGAGAATATCCTTTTGTCCAGGTCCCAAGGAGAAGACAGATCCCATTCTCTGGGCTAGGGAAGGATCAGCCATGTCTCTCTTCACTCTGTGCTGTTAAGGGACACACTAAGTTCTCTGAGGTGCTTTGAGCATTTTGGATTAATTCCTAGCAGACTAAGTTCCAGTGAATTTCTGCTATAATAATTTTCCCTCTGTGATTAGTAGGATTTGCAAGGTATAACTTCCCAGTAGCTTTGTAATTTAAGACTTTTCTGTAGTGGAATATCCATACCTAGGGAGCAGCAGCTGCCAGCAGTAATGACAGCTACAGAGCCTATCTTGTACTACCTTCGATTTGATGCCACAGTTGTCATTGCTGTCTGCTATTGCAGAATGGCTTTTGGGTTTTAGTCAGGTTTCACACCACGATAAGTCTTGTGCAGTCACACTGTCATCACCATCTTTTAAATCCTTTAAGCAGTACACAGAAATGTCACAGATGGAGTTGCATCTTAAAGATCTTGTATCCCACTGGTTTCTTGAAAACTGGTGAGCAGAGAGTGCTTTATTGCTCAGTGAAGTTCAGCTGTTACTCTTCCTGGTATACCTGTTAGACACTTGACTGAGTAGCATGCCTAGACTTTGAATCAGCCACACTATATAATGTATCTTGCCCAGCCATCATGTAAAACAACCAGCATAGGAATATTACAGGAGAGCTACAGAAGGCAGGAGAGCTGAGAGGAGTGTAGCTGGAGGCTTTAAACAACACAGGAGGAAGTCATCTTAGTTGACTTAGGAGAGCACAGATGAAAATGGAGTACAGAGATGGTTTGAGGGGAAAAAAGGAAAAAGAGAACTTAATACTACAGCACTGGTTGTTTGCCCCTGTACACTGCACTGGTTAGGCCACACCTTGAGTACTGTGTCCATTTCTAGGCCCCTGAGTTTAGGAAAGATGTTGAGTTGCTGGAACATGTCCAGAGGAGGGCAACTAAGCTGGGGAGGGGTTTGGAGCACAAGCCCTGTGAGAAGGGGCTGAGGGAGCTGGGGTTGCTTAGCCTGGAGAAGAGGAGGATCAGGGGAGACCTTATTGCTCTCTATAACTACCTGAAGGGAGGTTGTAGACAGGTGGGGACTGGTCTCTTCTCCCAGGCAACCAGCACCAGGACAAGAGGACACAGTCTCAAACTGCGCCAGGGGAGGTTCAGACTGGATGTTAGGAAGAAGTTCTTCACAGAAAGAGTGATTGGCCATTGGAATGGGCTGCCCGGGGAGGTGGCGGAGTCACCATCACTGGAGGTGTTTAGGAAGAGACTGGATGGGGCGCTTGGTGCCGTAGTTTAGTTGATTAGATAGTGTTGGATGATAGGTTGGACTCGATGATCCAAAGGTCTTTTCCAACCTGGTTAATTCTATTCTATTCTAGTAAATGGAAAGGCAAAGTAAGATATTTAGTGGCAAGAATATCAGATCACAAACTGTCCCTGGCAGCGGTTCTCAAGCACTGGGCTGTCTAGCATGTCGATACCTATCTTCCCCCACTGGTCATCACCCTACTGCTCAAGCAGTATCACTTGGGTTGTTCTGTTGATAATGTGAGAGTAAATCCCACATAGTTCATGAGTTCATATGTGGGTAATAGAGGAGGAAGTTGGCACCTGAGGGCTTCCCATTTCATGCTAGTCATAGGCTTGGCAGAAGCCAGTCCTTTCAGGTTTACATGATGTGGTAGCAGTAAAAGCACAAATACCTAGTGTTACTTTTTTGCCTCTCTTGAACACTGGTGCTGATACAGAGGCACACATGAGCAAGTTTGTGGGAAAGGGAGAAGAGGACTTTTTACAGTGGTTTCATATGTTCATTAAGTGTTCTGAAATCCTCAGAGAAAAGGCATTGCACTCCTCAACCCAAATTACCATATAATCATATAATCATTAAGGCTGGAAAAGAACTCTAAAATCTTCAAGTCCAACTGTCAACCCAATACTGCCATGCCCACTAAACCATGTCCTGCAATGCCACATCTACATGGGTTTTTCACACTTCCAGGAATGGTATCTCAAATTGTAGCTTGTATAGTTTTCTGCCAAATGAGTAAGACATAAGATGTGGCCATAGGTATTTTGTTGGTTGGTTGGTTGGTTGGTTAGTTGTTTCACTATTAATTTAATGATTAAAGCCCAAGAAGCAGGTTTGAGCTCTGGGCTTGTTATAGTTTGTGATTTTATTTCTTTCACCCAAGAGTGCTTTTGTGAAAGCAAGCCAAAGTAACTGAGAAGCCTGGGATTGTCTGAGGACATGTCAGAGTTACTGTTTGTTCTGTTGTATACTAGCATGTCCTAGGATTTCAAGTCAGACCTCGGGAGAGAATCCAGAATCCCAGCACTGTCGAAATGGTCGGTGTAACGGTAGGCAGAAATCTCTCTTGTAATTTGGAAAGCGACCATCGGAGGTCAGTGTCTCACCGAGACAGACTCTCCCCTGCTGCAAAGGTACTGCGTACTGAGAGCTATTAGTTGCTCTGGTTGAAATGAGACTCCGACCTACCTCTTCACACCCCAGTGTCCTAACGAGCTGGGCCAGTACAGGAGTCTCCTGGCTGAGATTCTGCCTCTGCTTTCAACGCGGTGTTTTCTCCAGACGCTATTTCCCAGCATGAAGAACACCTGAAACTGGGACATAATTGTTCTTCACAGTTGAAGAGCAATACTGTATCCCAGTCACCAGACTGCACGTGTATGTGCAGCTACTGAGCTGGAGGACTCTCGGCCTGCAAAATAGAATTTGCAGCCTTTTGGAATGCTCTGAGATCCCCGGAGGAGGCATTTTTCAGATGGCAAAATACGGACTTCTGTGTAGAGTGAGTCACCTAAATATTTTTGTTGTCTGAGGAGGACAGTGGACTCTTCCAAGGGATGCTTCATCTCACTGTGAGCAGTAGAAGTTCTGGTGTTAACCATAAAGAGATGCAGAACTCCCAAGTTTAGGTGAAAGAAATTTCACCCATACTTTAAAGGATGTGAGCATGAGCTGTTCAGCCTTGATGTTCATCCTTGTTAGAAACAAAGGGTTTCTGGGTCTGACCAAGATGTTGAGAAAGTCATAGAGCACAAATGTGGTACCTGCAACTTAAATGACATTCAGCACAGTTGCAGCAAATGAGAAGCGGGGTCATAGCTGCTCATTTTCTGACCACTTTTCTTGTCCTGTTCTGTAGAGGCAGAGGCAGAGGCAGAGATTAAGGAGAATATTACTTCTTATCCACATGCTTTAAAATCTTGGCTGTCACAGACACAACACCCTGGCACTGCTATAACAAAAAGATTCTTCCTCCCCTCTCTTTCTATTCCTGTGACTGCTTGTGGAACAGAAATATGGCAAAATCCCTCTAGGTGTCCAAGATTCGATGCCTCCTTTCTATTACAGAATTCTTAGACTTATTTTACTGCTCTAGAAATAGATTCACAAGGAGTGTTCTCTGTATCCCATTTGCATACAGGGGGCAAACATTAGCAATGAAAAAGAAAATGGTTTTGTTGGAAAAAAGTGAGGGTGGGTATTTAGTTGAAAGCTCCCAGGCAAGCTGACACTCATCCTGGCACAGATGTAGTAAGGCACCAGGCACAGGAATGGAAAACAGATTAGGAGGACCCTAGGTGGGAATGAGCGGATGAATCACCTCCCTTGCAGGAAAAGGTTGAGAGGCATCTTTGATTGCCTTGATACTGGTAATATGAGAATTCCTTCATTCCTCCATATCTAATCAAAAGAATGATTAATAACTGTTTGAGATTAAATTGATTAATTGTCCTGGCCTCCTTGCAAAGTGCTGTGAGTACCATCACTGCAAAATCATAGGTAAGAAGTAGCTATTAATTGTTCTATTAGGAAGAAAAGAAAAAAATAAAAACAGGCTGCATCATGCAAGGCAAAAAGCCAAACAGGCAGAAAGTTCTTCAGTTTGTGGGTGGGCTTTTTGGTTAGAGGTTACTAAGCAAGGCTAGGTTGATCTTAACCCTACTTTCCCGCTTGGAAAGCAATGTCTGTTAACACTCAGGTCAAAACTGGGCTTATGTATACATTCAGCTGACATCAAAGACATTCATGGGTGCAAAGAAAAACATGCTTTGGCTTCCTAACTGACAAGACTTTAAACAATTACATTGCCTATATTTTATTTGTGCTCATATTTGTGGCCTCTGATCACAAGTACAGGAAAAAGAAGATGCTGGGAAATGGTAGGCAATTCCTTGATTTTCATGGGGAGATTAAACCAAGTACATACTTTATTGGGTGATGCAGCTATCACCTCACCCAATTTTGGCATGCATTTTGTTTCTGATTGGCAAAAGCAACAACTGTACTTCCCTCCATTTGTTGTTCATTTCCTGCTTCCTCCAATCCCATCCCACGCCCCACAGCCTCTGCTCTGCCAGCTTTGCCAGTTTGTTCCTCAGATTTATCTGGGCTTGGGCTTCCCAATACCAGGGCCTCCTAGGATGTGTCCTCATAGAAATACTAATGTAAGAATTACTTAGGTGAATTATACCAAAATACAGTGAGACTTACTTAGCTGTTCTCCCTAAACACTGTTTTCACCAGCAGTATTCCCTTTCACCCGGATGATGTTCTCAACCACAGCTGTTCAACTGCCCTGGGGCCTAGGCAAAAAAGCCTCAATAAGCATTCTAAGATACCCCTTTCAGCATTTGGAAGAGCACTAAACAGCTTCAGTGCAGTCTTCTACAGTCTTTCAGAAAGAAACACTTTCCCACAGCTCATGGAGATCACAGGGTAATTTGTCTTAATGGAGTGAAAGAGCCATGGGATACATCCCCAGAAAACCTAGCAAGTGCTGACACAGTAACTCATGTAGTGTTTTGTGGAGTGCCTGCCCTCGCCCGTTGTCTAAATTAACTCAGCAAAGACTACCCAAACATACAGAAAGTCTTCTCTAACCTGATTTGTAAGGCTATTTAAATAATTTCTCAGGACCCACTTTTGCTGATATACCTCTATAAAGTGAATTGCTGAGATTAGGAGAGGACTGATTTGTGATATCTTACAAATGCCAGTGTGTGACAGAAGTGGCTGGTAGTGACTTTCAAGTGCCAAGTGTGGGCTGTTAGTGATTTATGCAAAACATTTTTGACTAAGAAAAAAAAAATTACAAGCTTTTCCTAAAATTCTATTGCCATGGGTGTAACAGCCCTTTGCAATTTAACAAAGAAAAAGCCCATGGGCTAGAGAAGTGCCCCCTCACTGCTAATACACCTAGATTAAATGGATATGATTTCATTAACTCACTGTTTCATGGAGTTCTATTCTGGTTTCACTTCTGCAGCTTGCATGCCAGAGTAACACACTGGCAGTCTCCCAAATAACAAATGAATAATTCCAAGGTTAGGGTCATACCACCACCAAAGCAGGAAGCAGACAAACCTGCAGATGGAAATTGTCTGCAACAACTCTGGGTCCAGAGGTGGGAGAGGGGAAGAGTACTCAGTTGTCTGGGTAAAGAAATAGCAAGACTTTTCAACAAATCTTTTCTCACACGGAAAATGAAGTTTGTTCTAATATTGTTCTCAGGACAACTCTTTGTCAACACTTTTTTGCTTTTCTTTTCTCTTGGAAAGCAAATTACAGAACATAGTCTATGGTGGTCGCTATCCCTTCCCCTTCTTAAGTGGCTTACCTAGGCACGTCTTCCCTAAGTGGTTTGCTTTCCATGCTGATGACTCAGTCCTCCTCCCTCGTGCCAAACCTGAGCCTCCAGGCAGGAGGAGCCATCCAAGCCACAGGGGTGCAGCTTTGCAGCCTGGCACTCAGTAAACAGCGTTGGGGAGAAAGCAACACGTGTTTTGGTCCTGCTGTTGATGAAGACGGGGATCTCAGCCTGTTTCCAGCCTTCCAGAAGTATACCTCAATACCTACCTCAGAGCAGTCCTTTGCCCTTCCCTTCTGTTTTCGGTGACGCCCATTGCTTTGCAACAGCTCAGCAAAAGAGAAACCATACCCAAAATAGATGATAACCCTCGGGCCAAGATTTGTCTTAAAGACACGCAAAACAAGTTCTGCAAGAAATTTGTTGCCCTTACTGTGAATTTTGTGGAACGTTCTAGACTACCGGTTGTATAATATGGAATTAGAGCAGGCAGCCATCGGGAAGTATGCGGAGATATTTCTCCACTGGTTTCTAAAAGCAGATGAGGCTTTGTGGTGGGTTTGACATCAGGCTACCTTGTACCTTTTTTGACAAACAAGGTGCTGTGGTTGTAGATTTGGGGTTTTGAGGAACCACAAATAACTCAGGGCAGCAGCAGTCTCCCCAGTCAACCAAAAGTTGAATGAGATTTCTGAAAAAAAGGGTTTTAGTACCCCACTTTCAGTTGCCTAACTTCTGCTTTACAGTTTTACATCACATATGTCTTCTCAGCTCTGTTTCCAGGGTCTAGTGTTTATGCACAGATAGTGGCGGGGGGGTGTTAATTCAAAAATCTCAGTGTATACACATGAATAGTTGCAAAGCCAAAATGAGCTCCACACAGTTCTGCTGCCATCAGTGCATTATCTGGATTTATACCTTTAAACTATGAGCTAAATAGCTTGTGGCACATTCTGCACAGGACTCTTACAGAAAGTTACTAAAGGCAATTGATAAGTGACAGCAACTTTTTCAGGTGTACAGTTTTGGAAAATAATTCAGTTTGGTTACAAAATGGTGCAACTGTACATTGAAAATCCTGAATTAAATTTCCAGCTGGGAATTTAAAAGCATATGTACCATTTCTTGTTTTCACTACTCCTTTTTGGTGTCCACAGTGAGAACTGGTCCATTGCTAAAGGCATATAACAGATGGTAAACCTCCACTGCCATATGACTCTGCTATTATCCCATTCCTCTGCATACCTAATGTAATAAATTGAGTGTAATTGACTAAAAGTATTCACCCTATGTGTGAACATATCCTAGTATGTTGTAGATCTAACAAGAAGACTAAGCAGACTTTTGGAGCTGGTGCTGCATTTCCTGAACGTCCACTTCCATATGACTCTGCTATTATCCCATTCCTCTGCATACCTAATGTAATAAATTGAGTAACTGACTAAAAGTATTCACCCTATGTGTGAACATATCCTAGTATGTTGTAGATCTAACAAGAAGACTAAGCAGACTTTTGGAGCTGGTGCTGCATTTCCTGAACGTCCACTTCCATATGACTCTGCTATTATCCCATTCCTCTGCATACCTAATGTAATAAATTGAGTGTAATTGCCTATAAGTATTCACCCTATGTGTGAGCATATCCTAGTATGTCGTAGATCTAACAAGAAGACTAAGCAGACTTTTGGAGCTGGTGCTGCATTTCCTGAACACCACTTCCATATGTATCTATTTACTTACACAATCTAGACTAGTCAGGGTAGTTTGAATATGGTCAATAGGGAAAGTAAGCTTTTCAGACCAGTGGCAGAACCCCACTCCAATCAGCTCCTCCAATCTAAAATTACCAGATTTATCCAGATTTCTGTTAAAGCACAACAAACACCACAAACAGTAAAAAAACCTATTATCACTAAAAAAAAAAAATTCCCACCTTGGGTTTAATTCATATAGAATCATAGAATCATAGAATCAGTCAGGGTTGGAAGGGACCACAAGAATCATCTATATAATTTCATTGTGATTTAATAGACCTTCATGCTGTCACTTTAAGCTTGAAACATAATGACCAAAATATTTCTTTAGATTTTGAAATTTTCTTTTTCAACACTTCTTTGATACCTTTCAAAAGAGGTCATCCTGCGTGGTTTTAAGTCTCTAAATCAGTGTCCCCATGCAGAAAACATGAAGGCATATGTTTAGTTTTAAGATCCAACTTGAATCCTAATGCTTTTAGTGAAATTCAAGTTTGTGCTGAAGTACATTCCCAAATGAGGACCCTTTCCTCAACTGAAAAATCATCTTTCTCTGGATTAAAGCAGGAAATTCACATGGGCATCAGGAACACTGCTGCATCCCAGCCTGATTACCAGCTGTATCCTAATCCAGCACTGATTCACATTAGAGTGCTCATTTATTTGACTGCTGTTTAGTACTCACCTTTTAGTACGGTCTTTCAGGCCTAGTCTAGACAAGGGAGCTATTTTGTAAGGTCTTGTGTTAATGCAAAACATATCCTTGTACTACCACAGCTACAGTGCCACCATTACTGTGCTCTGAAACATTTCCCTTTAAGCTCAAATTCATAACTGAATTATCATGGCTTAACAACTTCCTCTAGACCAAGTGAGCCATGATAACAATCCACATGAATGCTCTGAGTCCTTGGTAAATTTGAAGTGATACAACTTGGCATGGCTTTTAATACAAGACAGGGCCTTGCATTTGCAGCAATGAGACCAGTGTTACTCGGCTTACATCATGGAAAGTGTATATGAAGCTGATCCTTCATCTGTGCTAGAAAAATGCAAATCTTTAGGTCTGTTAACATAATTAAAATAGTGCAGTCTTCCTAGTTACAGTATATTTAGTAGGATATCTCATTAATTATAGTATAATTTAAACAACATATGTTTCTAATCTGAATCCACTATTAGCATGGAAAAATTTTACACCAGCACAGCTATTTTCAGAGGGATGACTGAAGAACACCTTGTGTATTTCTACCCAAAAGTGTAGCTACATTCATTCTAAAAGTTTTTCCTGGGTAATATTTCAGTGCCTTAAATTTGCAAACAAAAAAATAGGATTACTACAAAAAATACTGGAGAGGAAAGCTATTGTGAGTAGAAGCAGTCACTGTAACTTTAATTTGGATTATTACCCTCTAAATTCCTAGGTTTGGTTCTTTCTAAATTCATCAAATATAAGTTATTCAAGCTCTGATTTTTCCCATCTGATTTTTTCCCTGTAGGATATGTACTTGTGATGGGTTAACGCCCATCCTGGATGCAGGGCTTGTAAAAGCATTGCCCTCCCTGCGGGGCATTTTCCCCCTTGGAAACAGTTAATCTGTTCCACTCCCCATACCCTGTCCAGCAAGGGTATAAAGAGGACACTGCAGCCATTAGCTCTCTTGGGCCCTGCCTTTGCTTGGACAAGAACTGCTGGTGGCTCCCTGCTTCTCTGCCACGTAGTTAGGCCTGATCCTCCTCCCTGTTGCCTCTGCACCTCTTCAGAGAGACTGGTTTTGTATTCTTGGTTGTTTTTCCCTTTTTTCCCTCCCATCCATCCTTGTCCCTTGCCCTTGTGAACCTTACCTGTTATTGGGGTTTTTGTGTGTGTATATATATATATATATATATATAGTCTAAAGAAAATTCTTTACTTCTCTACTTCCATGCCAACTCCAAATTATTTCTTGGTGTATTTGCTCCTTCCCTTTCTTTTTCCTCTCTGTTGGGAAGGAGGAGGGGGAGCTGGGGAGCTATTCTCAGCCTTGCCCCCATCTGAGCTCTTAAGTCCCAGTTAAGGCTCAAACCACCACAGTACTTCACCTTGAATTACAAATAAATTAACAAAAATATCTTGACAAAGAGCTGTCCTGAAAATGATATTAAAAGAAAAGATATTTCATTTTCTGTGTAAGAAGAGAACAAGTTTGTTGAAAAGTCTTGCTGGGCTGCTCTGCGGTTTGAGGACATTTCTCTCTGCAGATTTGGTTGCTTCCTGCTTCAGTGGTGGTATGAACCCAACCTTGTAATATTCTGTGTTCATTTATTATTTGGGAGGCTGCCAGTGTGTTTCTCTGACATGCAACCTGTAGAAGCGAAACTAGAATGGAATTTTAGGAAATCAAGTGAGTTAATTAAATCATATGCATTTAATCCAAGTCTATTAGCAGTGATGGGGCACTTCCCTAGCCTAGGGCTTTTCCTTTGTTAAATTGCAAAGTTCTGTTATACCATTGGCAACAGAAGCTTATAAAATGGTTATAATTTTTTTTTTTTTTGAGTTGGGAGTATTTTCTGTCAGTCACTAACAGCCCACATTTGGTACATTAAAGAGAAGTTGCTACCAGCCCTTTCTGTCATAATGAACACATGTCCATCTACAGTTCTGTATGCATAAAATATAAAGCTCTAATGCATTTGTGCTTTTTCTTTCTTCATTTTTTGTCATTTTGATCAAGCTGTTCTAGTATAATATCAGAGTGAACATTTATTTGGTATTGTATCAGTGCCGTGGGGAAGTTCTCAAATTTCCCAAAGCATCATTCTCTTCTCTTGACATCGCTAACTTTAATACTATCACAGTTATGTCAATTTGGTGTCACTTTACCAGAAAAATGGGCTGGGTTCAGGGACCTTACTGACTAAAGTTTCACATTTTTAGCTGTTTTTCTACAGAAACAAACTTTTTGTGATCATACTTTCAATTTCACACATTCAAAGATTGCATTGGGTTGGAAGGGACCCTCAAAGGTCATTTTGTCCACCCCCCCGCAGTGAAGAGGGACGCTTCCAACTAGATCAGGCTGCTTAGGACCACATCACATCTGATTATGAATGTCTCCAGGGATGGAGCCTCAACCATGTCCCTGGGCGACCTGTTCCAGTATTTTACCACTGTTATTGTGAAGAACTTCTTCCTTGTGTCCAATCTAAATCTACCCTGCTCTAGTTTAAAACCATTACCCCTTGTCCTATCACTACAAACCCTTCTAAACAGTTCTTCCCCAGCCTTCATGTAGGTTCCCTTCAGATAGTGAAATGTAGTTACAAGGTCTCCCCAGACCCTTCTCCTCCTTGGGCTGAACAGCCCAAATTCTTTCATCCTGTCTTCATAGCAGAGGAGCTCAAGGCTTCTGGTCATCTTTGTGGCCCTCCTCTGGACCTGCTCCATCTGGTACATGTTTTTCTTATGTTCATATATATCTTTACCTGTAGATCTTCTGTGTTCCTCAGTAGCTTCAGGATATACTAGCCGTGGTGGGTTGAAGTTTCCCCCAGCATTAACTTTGCCAGACCAACTCAGTTAGAAGCAAATGGAAGCTGTATTTACAAGCAAAAACTACACTCTACAATGGAATGCAATGAATATGTACAAAATATACAGTATATCCAATATTATACAGATATTCACAATTAGCAAATGATATGAAAACCCCACTGGTCAGAGACCAGGGAAGACATTCCACTGTCCTCACCTCCCCCTGTCCCACAAGAGAGAAAGGAACAGTGAAAGCAATGGGTTAGACTTAGCTAAACAACTCAGCCAAGGCCAGCCGACAAGCAGGTTAATCTCTCCTGAGCGAAGCAAGCAGCAGAGATTATGGAATGGAATGGAATGGAATGGAATGGAATGGAATGGAATGGAATGGAATGGAATGGAATGGAATGGAATAGAATAGAATAGAATAGAATAGAATAGAATAGAATAGAATAGAATAGAATAGAATAGAATAGAATAGAATAGAATAGAATAGAATGAACCAGGTTGGAAAAGACCTTTGAGATCATCGAGTCCAACCTATCGTCCAACACTATCTAATCAACTAAACCATGGCACCAAGCAAGCATTGTTTAGGTACAGCCCATTTTATGGCAGATATTTATCCAATGAATTTGTTTAGAATAACCTTTAGTTTTCCTTTTTACACCCAATAGTGATTTATTTATATTTTTCTACTTTTCTGCTCAAAACCTGCAACTAAATTTTAGAGGCATAGCCTAAAACCACCACACTAGCCAGTTTAACTTCAGAGATTCATGTGCTGTAAGTGTCACTACAAAATATAGAGACTCCAGTAATTACCTTTAGAAACCACTGTGTAAGCTCATACCTTACAATACACTTGTGTCTACCTGGGAAAGCCAAGAGGAAGCAGGGAGACAAAGAGCAAGACCCGCCAGCGGGGAAAAGCACCCAAGTGTCAAGCATATGGCAAATAATGCAGCAAATCAAGTTGCCCCAGTTCTGTTGCTCATTGACTGGCTGTAGGTCTTCTTGTTCCCTGTAACGCTGTCTAGAAACCAGTGCCTATCCAACAGGATTAAATGCTGGAGTAAAATACTGTGGTTTGTTTGGCTGCCTTTTCATGTCTATTGCCAGTGATGACATTCCTAGGGCATAACTCAGTTATGGCACTTCCTTTCTACATGGCTCTGTCCTGAACTTCTCCGAGTGGTACAGCATTTGCACAAAGCTGAGTAGAAAAGTATTCACTATCAAATGTAGTATAAATTCACTGGAGTGATAATAGCTGATAATACCTGGGGTTTACAACCTTGAATTTACTCTGATTGTGGACTGAGGGCAACAGAAGATACTGCATTGTGTATGTTTATAGGCTGTTAAATCAATGTGCTGCTGGAGGGAAATCTTCCACATCATTTATAAATAATGGTGAGAGATGTGCTCTCTGCAGCAGTGGCATACATGCAAAGTGCCTCCATTGACTTCTGCAGTGTTATACATTTTGCTGCATGATTAATTTAACTTGCTTGTCCACATGAACTGGCCTCACTGAGAATTCCTGCTTCAGCTAGAGACTTAGCTGTTTCAAAGAACTGACATCCCAAATCACCCCTTCTAAAGAATCAATGGACTAAAATACATCTAAATGTTAATTGGAAAACAAAAGAAACAATGAAAATCAGGAGGACACGATACTAACATCAGATAGCTTCTGAACCATAGGCATCTATAGCAGACTATCTAGGAACATATGCTCTCTGCTGATACAAAACATTTAATTGCACTCCTGGTGTTTCATGGTGCATTGGGTTTCAAATCTGTCACAGTTCTCCTTACCTAGCTTTGTACATTAGTGTTTAGCCCTGAAAATGTTAACTGCTGCCCTCCACACACATCTAATTTACTGACTCTGAACTTCATTATTAAAGGAAGCTATGAAGTTATGGCCTGCACCTGAACTCGTCTGAAAAGTCATCATGGAGCTGATGCAAGAAATTAAACATGTTGAAAGAATGGGTGTCACCATACATACACCAATATTGCTTCAGTAGTGAACAAAAGGAGGAAGTATGAGTCATCACAAATAGGTGAAAAAAACTAATAAGAATAATAAGCAAATTAATGACAAAAAAAAAAAGAGACTTCTCAAAAATAAATTTCTTTTTAAAAGGTTGAAATTGTAACAATATATTCATTAAGTACTCCTATATCTTGGTGAATGGAGCAAAAGTGTGTTTCAACAGATGACTGAGAGAGCTATTTAGCAGAGAGTTATCAAAGTAAAGTCTTATGAAGCAGTTTTCACAAGTTTCTAAGGTTTTCTAAGTGAGTCAGTTTTTTCCCCAATCCCATTAATTTCCTCGGTTCCCCAGTCTTCAGTCTGCTGTTGCCAAGATTTGCTTATCTCCTGATTCTCCTTGAAAATACTCAGCCATCACCTGAATTACTAAGTTGTGTTGTCTAACAGTGATTTCCAATTAATTGGAAACTGATGGACAAAGCTATTTCAAAATGTTAGGAGTTCCAGCAAAGTGTCTTACTAAATACTCTTATGTCCATAAGCATGTTTGATAAACTAAAACGGAAATTGAACTTCAAGTTATCTTCTCACATAGTGAGACACATTCCTCTCCTTTGCACCAGAAGTTCAGTTCTAAGTTATTCCCACAATTGTGACACAAACAGAAGCTACACTGGGCATGTCTAAATGTTAGGCACTAAGTTTGTACGTGTTCCAAATATAAGACAAATTGTTAGACTTCTAATGAATGAGAGTTATCCAGATCCTGAAACTCCTACACATGAGATTTTGAACAAGGATGATTTTAATTGGTGTGTAGCCAACCAGCTGTTACAGCAATCTCTGCCCGCACACTAATGCTCGTTTCCTCATAGCAAGCTCTTTCGTAATTGATGTTATTTTGACAGAACAGAGAGAAAGGTTCCTTGTTGATCTAGTGACCAAATAAACCACAACAAATGACAAGCTGTGAAACACCAGCAGCAGCAATCTCTCCTCTGGCATTTTTTCCCAACATTAAAAGACTGCTTTGCAGTGTGAAAAGACCCAGCTGTTAAGATTATGTGTCAGCTCGTTACTTAGTCCCTTTGCAGTACTGTTTCAACGTGCATTACGTGTAGACTGTAAGGTCTTCACGTGTTAAATGGCTGTAGAATCAATAGGCCACTCTGAGGCAATGACTAGAGACTTCAGGAGTCTCCAGCTACCACAGGAGATGCTTACCTCCCAAACCTCTACATGCAAAACATGTAGGAGTCAAGTCCAGGTGCCCACAGGTCAGAGACTTCATGTATGAGGCCTGGCAGCATAGGCAATTGCAGAAAGGCAACTTTTGCTCCAGGAGTGCAAGCATTTGATGTGGTCCGTAGCACAGCCCATAGAGGACATACACAGGAGTCCAGACTAGCCAGCATGCAGGACTGACAGCAGGACTGTGCCACGTCTCATGCTGTATACTTTTTATCTGTGTTTCCACTGTGTTCCTCAAGAACCTATGCCTTACACAGGCATTGTCCTGCCTCCCACCAGTAGCTGAGAATGTTTTCTTCTCCTTGAGACATCTTTTCCCATTTTTACCCATTAGGTATTAGACACTCCACATCTTCCTATAATCTGAAGACTAGTTTTCCAGTTTTTACAAATATACCTCACAGAGAGGTCAAATATTCCTCTGTTAATAAAATGTATTTATGCAGAACTACTTGATCACTTAAGAACATTCTTAATAGTCAACCCCAAGGATGTTGACACTATCCAGTAACAGTCCATATTCCTCTTGATCTGCTTTATGTTTTCTAATTTCTTTGTAGTAATTAGTGCCTTTGGCTCTCAGGGTTAGTACTAGCAGCTCAGCAGAACTGCACTGGGCTGTTTCATCCCCAGTTCTGACTCATAAAGGTTGTCTGGAAGAGTTTGTAAACATAAGAAATTGCCATTAAAAGTAAGGATCATATTACCGGTATTACAAATCAGGAAAGCTCTTGCTGGGTTAGGATGAATAATAAAGAGCACAGAGGTATATTTAGAAAGTAAATGCTTATGTATGGTGAGTTACATACCTTTCACAAGCAGCAGAACTGAGAAGTTTGTGAAAGAACCAGTTCTCATAGGACTCCACCCAGGCAGAGACAGCAAATTAAGCATGGACCAGTTAAATGAGAGAAGGTATACACACCCAGCCTGGGTCACTTTCAGCATTTATATGGTAATACATAACCTAAATTGTTAAATGGGTTTATAGCACTCTGAAACTAAAATCTAGCTAACAAGAACATTTCCTTGTTTTGTTTCTTCTTTTCTTTTTTCTTCCTTTTTTCCATTTTCTTTTTGAGACAAGAGTCTTTTCTAATGCAGCAGTTTACCAGACTCTGGGAGACATGGATCCATTCCTGCAACATAGTTAAGCTTTACAGACAAACACTCCATATTGTAGGAATGGAGTGACCTGTTTGTTTTCTTTCCTTATGGCACCTCTTCATAGAATCATAGAATCATGCAGGGTTGGAAGGGACCACAAGGATAATCTAATTCCAACCGCCCTGCCATGGGCAGGGGCACCTCACACTAGATCAGGCTGGGCAGAGCCTCATCCAGCCTGGTCTTAAACACCTCCAGGGATGAGGCCTCAACCACCTCCCTGGACAACCTGTTCCTGTATCTCTTTTGTTTTCTTCCTGTATATTTGGATTGCTGACCTCTCTTCAGTTTTTCCACACACACACATATATATACACACAGAGCAGTATTACTAGAAAAACACAGAAAGGGGGAAAGGAAAAGCTCAACCAAACCCTGGCCTTGCTCCTGTTATCTGGTGGTAATGGTGCTGTAAAGAGCAAATGCCTCGAGTTCCTGTTATTGCAAACAGCCCTGCTGCCTCTCTTTCCAGCAGACAGCTGCATGGAAGCGTCTGATGCTTATCAGAGCTGAATCGCAAGAAAAGGTACCTGAGTGGTACAGCGAAAAAAGCTGCTACCAATGACAGCGAGAGGCCAAAAATGCACAAGTAGAGACAAATCTTAAGTGACAGTCGGTAAACATGGTTATCATAGGTAATACATGGTAAATAATGCATAGCAGGTACTCCCATGTTTCCCATGACAGCAGATGCAGGCTGCACTTCTTAACCCTTAAGTCACACCACTGAACTCCTTTCTCCTAAGTATCCAAAGGAGGAGCAGATAGCTGGATGTATGGTAATTAGATGCTGGGTTACCACCAATGTCCTTGTTCTGGTCCGTTTTACTGTGACCCGTGTTAGGGTAGTTAATGCTTTTTTTAAAGGAGTATTTTTATTTTCAGTCCATATAACTTTACAAGAGCACATCCAGGCAGAGACAATCATGGTCTTTAAAATAAGCTAGGTCCTTAATTAATTGCTGAGAGAGGACTATCAGCGTTTTCCTTGATTGGAAATTAAATTTCTCAGAAAGCCTCTTATCTCATTATCAGCACCAAAGGAAAACAGCAGCATTGTTATTCTATGGATTGCACCTTCTCAATAGCTGAACCGCCAGCCGCAGGCAGTGTCTGATTGTGCAGGGGCGAGGAGGGAGAGGGGGAGGATTTGCCTGAAGTTCTTTGGTTTCAGGCTGTGCCATTTGTTTCCCTAGATGAGCGTTTTGGCAGGCTGTTGCAGTTTTTGTCTGGTCAGCTTCATTTCTGTATATAGAGCCCCGCATATAGCCCCTGCACGTTGAGGTCTCAATGAGCTGGTTTTGCGTCCAAAAAAAGTATGAGAAAAATCTGAGGAGCAGCATAAGTTCACATGGTCAACACTCTCTTCAACTGTTATCTCTTGAATATTTTATTTTAATTCTGTCGTTTTTTTCCACCAAACCGTTAGTAGCCTTTTCGGTCTAATGTAGGGGTTTTGTTGCTGTTGCAATGTTTTGTTTGGTTTGTTCTCTGTTGGTTTTGGGTTTGTTTTTTTTTGGTTGGTTTGGTGTTTTGGGTGTTTGTGAGTGGTTTCTTTGTGTTTGTTTGCTGCCTTCCCCCCCCCCCACACACACACCTTCGGTTTGGTGTTTTTTTTGGTTGGTTGTTTATTGGCTTTGTTTTGTGGTGGGGTTTTGTTTGTTTGTTTCTTTTTGTGTGTGTCTGAACCATGCACGCTGAAAAGTGATTCATTTTGTTAATCGGTCTTCCTTTGACCTAAAAGTTCTTTACTGAGGCTCCACATTCAGCTTGGTGGTATCAGATTTCAGTGTGAAAAGTGTTACATTCCTGGCTGCCCTGCACTCTCTTTGTCCTTAATTTTGCCTGGTAACATAAATGGAATACTTAGAAAGACTAATCCCGCTCAGAAAAAGAAGGAAAATAAAAAAAGTGGGGGAAAAAATATAGCAAAGGGGGAGGAAAGTTTTTTTACATATATATATATATATATATATCAGCTCTTTCCCACCATGTTTAATCCCACTTTTCAATCTATTGTATTAATTTACATTCTTTTGTTGTTGTTGTTGCTGCCTCACATTAGTTGTTAGAGTTTTGTTTGTTTGCTTTGTTGTGTTTTGTTTTGTTTTTCCCCCACCTTTAATTTACTTCAGGCTTGATTCTACTTCTTGATTTCTGGCTTTAGATGAAGAAAGCCCTTAGCTAGATCTCTGAAATTCACATTATATATATATATATATATTTATTTATTTTTTTTTAAATGAAAAAAAAAAATTACTTTGAAAGACAGCTGTAATTTACACCTTTTACTCAGCAGCTCATAACAGAACTAGCTCATGCTGGTAACACCACTTGAGTCATTTCAGAATCTTAAAAGCAATCTATATTTGTATATAAAATTGTTTAATTTGTTGTTTCTTTGATAACATATAGCTAAGACCTGCATTTTTAGATGTATATTTTCTTTTAAATGTTCTTTTTCCCCCCTGCCTTTGGTATTGTCCAGACAGTAATTTTATAACAGAGCACTTGAGGGGGAGGAAGAGCATTTGCATCGCTGTAGCTTTTTGTCTGAATGTAGTTACAATGCCACAAAATAGTATAATTGGTGCCACTGTTAAGTGACAAAAATGTTGACTTATTCTTAGAAGAAAAGGGACTTTAAAATAGTATTTGCTGTGCACCCTCGACATATATTTGAAAATCCAAAGGGGCTTTTTTTGTAATGGTGAATCCCTAATGTAGAGAAACAGGCATCATTATTTCTTTTAAATCCCTCGTGCCTGTGTTAGTGAGGATGGTAACCTTCAAAAGATCATTAGAGCATCTCTTTGTTTTGAAAGTTACATTTACAAATTAAGGGGCACCACACTTTAAATCATATGTCAAAATTGGTTTGTTTTGCATGTAAAGGAATATTTCAGTAAGCTGGGGTTTTTTTGGAGGGGTTTGTTTGCTTGTTTGTTTTGTTTCCTTGGAAGGTTGAAGTTCTTTTACATTTTTAAAGGCTGTCTTTTTATTATCTGCTCGAACACTATCTTCTCTGCTACTGTCTTTTCCTTAAGTAGCTTCACTCATTTCAGAGATACAATTAAGAACCTGAAGATCTGCAGAAAAGGAGCTCTTTAAATGAATTATTCTGAATATTGTCATATTAAAATAAATAAATAAATAAATAAGTTTGCATTTCTAAGCATCCCTCCTGGTCTTTAAAAACTGAAGCTGGCATCTATGTTGGTTTGAATTTAAATGGTCCCTGCAGGCTCTTTAATTCAAAGGGTTATTTTATTCATTTGGTTGTTTCTTATTTCTTCCCGTAGGGTAACTACAAACCTAGCTCTTACATTTGTTTACTTGCCTCACTTTGTTAAAAGATTATGTCTTCACCAGCACTTATGAATTTATTAGTGCTTAAAATTCACTTAAATTGTTGAACTCAGTCCAGTTTGCCTTTATCACTGCATTTTACCTGAAGCATTTTTTGCTGTGATTGTTCCCCATGTATCCCTAACAAAAAAATAGAGTTTGCTGAGCAGAGGATGTAGGGAAGTGTCAAACATCATTTGTCTGGCTTTATTTGCTCCTATTAATATAGCCTTCATTTGTATTGCCTGCAGTCAACATTTTCAAACACAAGAGATTATAACTGACTACCTTACCTCTATATCTATTAAAAAGACATCAATAACACTTTCTTTGACAGGGATAAACTTGATTTTCAGGCTGTGTTTCCTCCTCTCCTGAATCTACTTTCTCCCGTGCCCTGGCCAGCATACTTCTTCAGTGCAGCCAAAAGTTGGGCCAATCACTGGGAACACTGGAATTCCCAGGATGAGCCTCTGTTCAGAGTCACAATAGAACACAGCCATGTTGTAAACATCAAAGGCTAGTCAGATTTCAAACAGGGATTAGGAGATTTTGATACTTGTTTTGAATGTGTTGGAAACACACTACAACTCAGGATGAAAAGAGCTGTCCATGTAACTGCTCTGCCACCAGTTCACTCCAGGAGAGGGCAGGCTGATGAACACTGCTGACTCAGAGCAAAGGTTGATCATTTTATATCAATTAACAAACATAATAAATAATATATCTGAGGCAGTGGAAACACAGAGGTCAGCACCTGGCCCAACTTTTTTCCAATGCCAGCAAGAAAGGACAGCATTTGAGGGGTTTTGTTTGCTGGTGTTGTATTTGGGGTTTTTTTAGTAATTATGTATATCACCTGTGATACTGAAGGAAGAAAGTAATAATTGAGGGGGGAAAAAAAAGTGTGTGCTTGTGTAACTGTATTTGTGCCAACATGAGGAGATTTGAAGCATTTCTGATATTTCTTGAACTAGGTCCTGAGAAAAGTCTTTCTGCATAAAGGTAGCAGTACTTGTGCCATCAACAGATTGAAGTGGAGGTGGGGAAGGCTGGTGAGAGTAACTGTCATGCACTGGGAAATACACAAATAGTGTAATATTCAGAACAGGACACCCAGTGCCCATTTATATGTGAGCAAGGAGAAAGCAGATCATGACAGGGCAATAAGGCTTGTGAGAGGCCTCGAGCACAAGCCCTGTGAGGAGAGGCTGAAGGAGCTGGGATTGTTTAGCCTGGAGAAGAGGAGGCTCAGAGGAGACCTTATTGCTCTCTACAACCTCCCCTGAAGGGAAGCTGTAACCAGGAGGGGATTGATCTCTTCTCCCAGGCAACCAGCACCAGAACAAGAGGACACAGTCTCAAACTGTGCCAGGGGAAGTTTAGCAGAAAGTTCTTCACAGAGAGAGTTGTTAGCCACTGGAATATGCTGCCCAGGGAGGTGGTGGAGTCACCATCGCTGGAGGTGTTCAACAACAGATTGGACGTGGCACTTGAAGCCATGGTTTAGCAGTCATGAGGTGTTGGGTGACAGGTTGGACTTGATGATCTTTGAGGTCTTTCCAACCTTAGTGACTCCATGATTCGGGCAAAGATACCTGAATACAAATTGGTGAGGTAAAGACTGTGTGGTCTTCACTTTAAATCTGCAAAGCAAAATGTATGCCCATCAAAACATAAGGATTACTTCTACTATATGAAGAGATACTAGCCACTTCTAAAATGCTCTAAAAGATAAATGCTACAAAGAAAGGCAATAGATTTCAATAGAAGAAAGCATAGCATCTGGAAAAGATCTGATGAGGCAGAGGTGACACAAGGACTTATGCTGATCCTGAGGGCACCACAGAAGCCTTCATAGCCCTGGACACCCTTGAAATTGAACTTAATTTCTCACTAGTTAAAGATGAAAAGTATGTCAGTATTATAAATAATTATTGTATCACTTTGTGGTAAATTTTTCCTCAAATTCCAAAGTGTTTGCTTCTTATGGTGCTGCACAGTCCTGTAGATCAGCTGCTGCTATCACTTCTCTCCCAGTTTAGCAGATACAGTCTTATTTTCTAGATTCTAGCACAAACACATCTTCCAGCATCACCACTTTCACTGTACTATGTCTGTTTCTGTCTCTCTCCATTATTTCTTTTTTCCTGCCATGTCAAAAATACTACTTTTCTTGGTCCTGTGGTGGTCAAAGTTCACTCTGTCTGTGTTTACTTACATCTTTTCAAGCTGCTCAACTCTTGGCTTCTTCTTTATCAGATGACATCATCTTTTATAGCACAGGTTTATTAGTTTCCTGTTGTGGTGCTATCTGCTGAAAATCAAGAAATCAGGGCAGAAGACAGTTGGCTGACTACTCTCCAGACCCAGGTACCTCACATTATCTCACAGTAAGGAGGCCCAGCCAAACACCCGTGGATGATACTGGAGGAGTCATCAATCAGAGCCCTAACAACCGGGGGCCACCAGGCCCCCGGCCTTTGTTGTCACCACCACCATCACCCAGCGTGCACCATGGGCACTCACCAGCGATGAGAGGAGGATCCCTCAGCCCAGATGGGCTCAGCTTGGGGCTACTGTCTCGCCTGGCGGGAATTAAATAGGGGAGTAGGTGGGGAGGACCAAGTGGCCACAGCTGGGGTGGGAGGAGACTCCATCAGAGCAACGGTGTGGCTTTGAGGATAAAAAGAGGGAAAATGTAGCAGGTGAGGGATTTTAGGGTGTCAGGTAATAATAGGACTAGGGGGAATGGAAAAAATTAGAAATGGGTAGATTCAGATTAAATGTTAGGAAGAAGCTCTTCACCATGAGGGTGGTGAGACACTGGAATAGTTTGCCCAGGGAGGTGTTTGGAGCCCCATCCCTGGGAGTTTTTAAGGCCAGGATAGATGTGATTCTCGGCAACCTAATCTAGTGTGAGGTGTCCCTGCCCATGGCAGGGTGGTTGGAAGTGGATGATCCTCGAGGTCCCCAACAATTCTATGACTCTAAAACAATTTTGCAGTTTAGGCTGGATGTTAGGAAGAAATTCTTCAGAGAGAGAGTGACTGGGCTATTGGAATGGGCTGCCCAGGGAGGTAGTAGAGTCACCATCACTGGAGGTGTTTAGGAAGAGACTGGAGGGTCTGCTTGGTGCCATGGTTTAATTGATTAGATGGTGTTGGGTGATAGGTTGGAACTGATGATCTTGAAGATCTTTTCCAACCTGCTTAATTCTGTGAACACTTTTCTGCTTTCTCTTTTGATTGTCAGTGGCATCAAAGGATATCCCCTGCCAAAAACCAAACAAACAAAACCCCCCAAAACAAACCACAACAACAACAAACCCCAACAACAATTAAAGAAAAAGGTAAGGCCACTAAGTTAATTTATTTCACACCCATGCCTCTCTCTCCTAGGAAATATAGTTTGCTAGTAAGTAAGCACTTAGGTGTTATTACTTGTATTACAACCATCTCCTTCTGTCTGTATCATACTTAACTTAAAGGCAGTTAGTATTTTTCCTCATTAGACATCTTTTAACATTTTGCATACATTGACTAAATTACATACCTTGTGTCATACCCTGGGTTGGGGTATTTTTACAAAACAAGGTCAGTTAATTTGTTCTATTAGGCCTTTTTGTAGGGAGAAGTGTACTCCCCATAGTTCTGGTCAAGAGTAAATATTTGGGTTTAGTTCCCATGCTGCTAAAGGATAGATAGCATGTATGAAATACTTAGTTTCAGGCCAGCTAAAGCAAATTATAAATATTTGCATTAAAAAAAAAAAAAGGACAGTTGATGGGGTATCCTGCCCTGCTCCCTTCACTAAGATGCTCCCCTTTCAGACTCCATCTACCAAAAATTATGTCAGGCAGCAAAAACAGGAACAAAAAGAAGTGCTCTGCTTGCTTCTCTTTTCTGGTCACTCCAGTTCACCCTGAACCTCTTTGATCTCATAGGTTTCTAAACAGTACACTAGACAAACTGAGGTATGGGTACACTTGCTGTTTTGCTGCTGCTTCTTTTGAAGCAACAAGCTCCAACAGAGAGAAAAGAAAAACATCTTAGAAGATAGCTGGAAAAATATGCTAGGAGGCTACAACCATAAGAAGAAGGGTCTACTATGGAATAAAGTCACACTGAAAATGAATCTCATTTGACCTGGCATGAGGTTACAATATCAGGTCAATTATCATCTGCATCATATTACTTTGTGGTAAAATTAAAGTGCTGTATCTCCACTGAGAATGAATGTTGAAATAGCTGTATCCACAATGAGAGTTTAATTGCACACCTTTAGGAGCACTAAAAAGAAACACTAACTTCAGAGGTCAAAGTAGTACACTTTACTTAGGACATGGATCAACATTTTGTTATGCTTAACTTCACTTAGTGAAATAGAGTCAAAACTCATAGCTAGAGCCTTTAGACACCATTGTAGCACAAGTGACAATAGCATATATAATTTTGACAGTCTTTTATTAGTAGATTTAGCTAAAATGACAATCATCTGATGTAATAATCCCAGCCACAGGGTCACCCTTGTCTTTTTGCAAAAGTGACCATCCTGCAATGATTGCTACCAGGAATTCATATGCTGGCCCTCCTATGCATACTCATAACCAGCAGTTAGTAATTCAGAAGCTGATTCTGCAAGTGGGTAAGGATGGTTGAAGCCAGCAGTTTGATGGCTACTGCCTTAATCATCCCAAACTGCTGCCTGGGAACTGATAGGAAGCCATACCTTTCAAGGGGAAGCTCTGACTTCACAGAGCCTCATGAGAACTGGGCCTTTCTTTCCAGTGGTGCCTAGACTTCTCTTACAGCTTGTACCTGGTATCAATAGTTTTCATTGATACATGCTGTCTCAAGATAAGGTTTCACAAGACAGCTGAGCTGATCTCAAAGTTTGCTACTGCTGCTGAAAGAGGTAGACCTTAACCCTCATCTGTCCTGGATTGATGCTTCTTTCCTTCCTCCTAAACTGTGGGATTTGCTGCTGCCCAACCACAAAGGCTTAGCTGGGAGCAGTGAGAGGATGGGGGAAGGGAAGACCAGGACTGCTTCTTTTGATGTCACTGCAGAACAGGCATCAGGCTTTGTCACCCTGAACTGTAAACAGATCTCTGAACTTTCAGTGTGAGGTCATAAAAGGCATTAAACTGTCCCATGAAACAGACATTACAGCATCTATAATACTTCTTGCACAGCAGTATTTCGTGTATGAAGGGGTAGGACAAAGTATTTTGCCAAGTATAAGTTATTTGTTCTAGTTTGCCATACTGGCCCTTGTAGACAAGCAAATAAAATAATTATGCAATTATTCTGATGAAGCAACTGGGGAACAGACAGATGAGGGGAACTGCCCAGGGATTCCAGCAAACAGCAAAACTGAGACTTTGTTCTGCCTCCCCACTCTCCTCACCATGTCATGCCATTTGTCTTTGAACTCCTAAATACATTTTGCTCATCCTCCTGGAGCATTTCACTAATTGGTGAAAGGTTAAAATATAATTCAGAATGACATTCACCACTGAAATCTGCCTTTGCAAGAGGCAATAAGCTGAAACCATGGCAGAAGAGAGAAAATTGCTTTCAGAAAAATAAAACAAAACAAAACACCAAGAAACAAACAAAACAAAACAACACAGCAGAATTTGTGAAGTAGTTTTGCCTCTTTGTAGAGGACTGCTTGCAGAATGTCCCTGAATACACCACAATTCTGCAATAAGCACCACGTGTTAACAAGCAATGACACTGCTATTAGCTTGCTGTTAGATTAGCAGTGCTAGACTTCCAGTTAGGAGCTGCATATAATGGGCAATACTTTTCCTGGGCTCTCTAGGAGGCCATTTAGAACAGGTTTCATTGTGAAGGGTTACGCAAGACATGACAAAGGCTGTTATCAGGAAAAATACACACTCCTGACACTGTCAGCGTTTTTTTTCCCTGAGTTAATGTAATTACAAAGCACTATTGAAACTCAACCAACCTGTAGGAAAGGAAAATTACATAACCCTATGTAAAAAGAAAAAAAAACCCCAACCCACCACTAAACTAAACAATCCTTTTACCAAGTTAATTTTTTACAGATTTTACAGCAGTGTGATGATCCAACTAGAAACACATCCAAGCCAACCTGGAACACCGAATGAAACTCCCTGTTACAATAGGATACTGTTAAAATGCACCAGGCAGGGAAGAAAGGTCTCAACAAAGGATAGCTGAACCTTTCAGAGGGCTTCTGTTTGGGTCAGTGAGCAATGCCCATCGTTATCTCAGTGCACCGCATCATACACTTTCTTTGAGAAACTCATAACGTTCTGCACTGAGAGTTGTTAGACCTTTATTTTTGCTTCCATGGGAGCTTCTAACTCAGACAAGCAGAAACTTTAGTCTGAAAAAAAAATAAATGTGATCTTCCTGGGCCAAAGTCCCTGCCATACCCAGCAGGTGTGGCTGCCATGAGGGAAGGAACTGAGGGCAAATAGTGACTTACACACTTGCCAATGTATCAGTCAGCCAGATTGACTCTGAGGGTATGTGCTTGGAACCCAAGGTAAGGGAAATGGAGAACAAGATAATGGAGGTGAAAGAAACATGGGGTCAACAGCATGACTATTCTACTTGCAGTTTGCTATTTAGTAAGCTACATCAGCTTGTGCAGAACCCCCTTGATACACAGAACAATTAGATCAGGGGTATCTATAAGTGACTCACAAGAGCAGTTTAAGAATTCTCAAGCTTCGAGGCACTGCTAGACAAAATTTGGGGATTTTATGGACTGCCATAGTTACATTTGTCCTGGATACATGTCCACCTGAGGGGGGAAAAAAGAGAATTCAAGGAAGGGAACCTGAATCATAGAATCTCAGAATCACTAAGGTTGGAAAAGACCTCAAAGATCATCAAGTCCAATCAGTCACCCAAGACCTCATGACTACTAAACCATGGCACCAAGTGCCATGTCCAATCCCCTCTTGAACACCTCCAGGGATGGTAACTCTACCACCTCCCTGGGCAGCCCATTCCAATGGCTAACAACTCCAAGAGGCAAAGCTGAGGGTTAAGCAAAAGAGGCAGGGGTGTATGGAAATGATGATGGTAAGGAGGAGGTAGCATCCATCTCAGAAAGGGCTAGGAAACTCTATTATATAATATTGCCAACTAAAAATTTATGAGTAAATCCCTTCTCCGCACATCCCCAAATACTTAGACTGCATTAAAAATAAAATCTTGAGGAATTAAAGTTAAGGCTATTTTTCCTCTTTTTTTGTTGTTTGGTTGGTTTGTTTTTCTTTTTCTCTTTTTGGCTTTTAGTTGGTTTGCAGGTTTTTTTGTGATTTATGTGTTTTCCCTAGCCTGTGAGCTGCGAACTGGTTCTGATATTTGCTAATTTTTAATGAAAGTCCTGTTTTTCGTGGCAGCAGAAGGTGATGCCTTAGAAGAAAAGACCATGCCACACAAGGTTTCAAACAAATTGGAAAAAAATTTGCCATTCTCAGTGACCTTATGTACACCCATAATAGGCATTCCCTGGAAGTACTGTCACAAACTTCATAACTGAAGGTTTCTTCAGAGAGATCCTCAGCATTCATTAACTATTCTCTTCGAAACAACAGCAGTTACCACTGAGATGCTTTTGAGGAGCTTGGCTGTAACATCTAAACTCCTGTGACAAGCAAATTTTACAGCCAATAGCTAACCAACTAGGCTTGCCTGGGGAAGAACAATATCAGAAACCCATGCAAGACATATTTAGAAAACAGCCATCTGAGCACAGTGTGTCTCATGCTGGTAAAGAGTGAAGGGTGAAGTGTGGGACAAGGAGTAAACTGTAGACACCTAAGCCACTGATTCTGCATAACTAGCTGACAGACCGGAAATGGCACCTATCTACCTGTACTTGGGGTCTACAAACACCTCCCTTGTATCAGCATCAAATATCAGTCTGCCAGTACCAGATGAAGCACTTTCCCCTGCCCTGCTCTGCACTTGCACTCTCTATTATTTTTGCTCTGTCATTTCATTCCCCCTGCTGTATTTTGTGTTCTTCTATCCACCATTGGCTTGTACCCAGACCTTCAGGCATGGTGAGCTGGCAGGTCACAGATGTCAGGAGTGGTCTGGGTATGCCTGTGGGGTCTGGTTTCTCTGGAAGAATAAGCAAATGAATGTTAGATTGAGTATTACATTCACTTGGCTCCTGTCTTAGTGCACCTTCTTGCTTCTTCCAACAACACAGTTGTTAAGGTAGTCACTAAAACTACTGCATAGCAGGCTTGTGCACTCCAGGTCACAAGCTGTCTATGCCACTTAACACATATGCTTCAAAGCTTGGTATGAAAGGGCAATTTCCCCTGGTTATGGAGGATCTTGCCTCAGGGGGTCTGAGATTTCATCTCAAGAAAGGGCTTTGAACAGCTTACTAGTGACTGGGCAATGTCAGCAGTGACACCCAGGAGAAACTTGGCTGCCTGGCAGGATAGTGGCAGCTGAGTAACAGTTCAGAAAATGTCACTGGTGTCTTAAGTGATAGATACTGACACCAAAGAGTCTGATAAGTGCTAAAGCACTATTTATAAATGCCTTACACAAAAAAAAATAAGCTGAAAGTTCATGATGCAGCATAAGCCCCTATCAGCTACTGGCTTTCCACTATTAATAATGACCTGAGTTAATTTGGGGATTAAATGTGAAATGCAGTTGCCTCTGGTGTATCTTTGATTATCTTCTTGTTCACCTCTACTCCCTAAAGAGCTGAAGAAACCCCTTCCCCACTACTCTTAGTTCATGAATGTCTTGCTTTTTAGATACAGTTTTTCCTCTCTTGCATTTGCAAGTATGGACCCTATTCCTAGTCCTGCTTGTTTGGCTCTAATAAAACAATCTCTTTTTTCCAGGCACTAAACCAAACTCCAAACATCCTCATTCTATCCATAGATGTCAGCTTTTACACTTTTCTGGGCTTTTTTTATGAGTGGTTTCCCTATTTCCCTTGGCCTTTCATCCCTCTAACAACTACTTCCAGCCTTGACCATGCAAGAACCCCCAGTCAGTGTTGACCAACTCAAAACAAGTACAACTCATGCTAACCCTGTGAAGAAGCATGTAACTTCTGCCTTTCTCTGGCTGTAATTTTAAATATCCATGTTGTAGGTACAACCCCTGGGTTGATGCTGGGTGTTGACACTGAGTTCCCTCCACAAGGAGCCAGCTGTAGGACTGTGAATAGAGCTCTTCTTCACAACTGTAGTTGTGCTTGAGCTAATTTCACTCTAAGGGCCAAATTTCATGAGGCATCTGAGATCCAGTTATTACTACAACCAACAAGCATGGGCCTTTTCTTCCAAATCCTTTCTCACAACTTCACAAGCTTGTGCTTGTGCTGCTTTTGTGGTACCAGTAATGATCAGTAATCTATTCTGCAGATAAACCAAAATGATTAAAAAGTGGAGGGGAGTAATTGTTAGCTAATCTGGTGTACTAAACTAGCTCATTGAGTTGTGAGATAACTATCACAGCTCTATCAAAACTGGCATAAGGGAAAATTATTGACTGCAAAGCTGAAAGTAGAGAGGGGACTAAGATTGTGCTTGCTGTGAAACACTCCTGCTGGGTCACAAAGGCATCAACAGATGTAACAGCTGAAATTCAATGAAGAGAGAAAGAGCAAAGAGGAGAGAGAAATGTGAGTATTACCTCTTTTGGAGACAGCAAATTTTCAGATCACAAAATCAGAGAATCACAGAATGTTAGGGACTGGAAGGGACCTTGAAAGATCACCCAGTCCAACCCTCCTGACAGAGCATGATCACCTAGAGCAGATCACACAGGAACACATCCAGATGGGTTTTGAATATCTCCAGAAAGGGAGACTCCACAACGCCCCTGGGAAGCCTGTTCCAGTGTTCCCTCACCCCCACAGTGAAAACATTTTCCCCTATGATCAGCTGCCAAAGAATCACATCCTTATCATTTCTGGAAACCACATATATTTTTCTTCTTAAGAGAAGGTTTCTTCATTATTCACTTTTATTTCAAATGGACTGTGATGAATATTAGCTCAGGAAAAAAGTCTGCCACAGGACAGAGCTGTATTTTCAACTGCATTACTGTTCCGGCCAATAGACATTGCAATTTTATTGCCATGTGCATATACAATGAAGGTCTGAATACAAGTAAACCTCCAATATATAACTCATGAAAGACGTGTAGCAGTAATATTTTTGTATAGACACATCCTGGATGCACTCAGGAATAGTGTGGCCAGCAGGAGCAGGGAGGTCATTCTGCCCCTGTACTCAGCACTGATTAGTCCACACCTTGAGTCCTGTGTCCAGTTCTGGGCCCTCAGTTTAGGAAAGATGTTGAGTTGATGGAACGTGTCCAGAGAAGGTCAACAAAGGTGGGGAGGGGTTTGGAGCACAAGCCCTATGAGGAGAGGCTGAGGGAGCTGGGGTTGCTTAGCCTGGAGAAGAGGAGGCTCAGGGGAGACCTTATTGCTGTCTACAACTACCTGAAGGGAGGTTGTAGCCAGGTGGGGGTTGGTCTCTTCTCCCAGGCAAGCAGCACCAGAACAATAGGACACCAGGGGAGCTTTAGGCTGGATATTAGGAAGAAGTTCTTCACAGAAAGAGTGATTTGCCATCAGAATGGGCTGCCCAGGGAGGTGGTGGAGTCACCATCGCTGGAGGTGTTTAGGAAGAAACTGGATGGGGTGCTTGGTGCCATGGTTTAGTTGATTAGATGGTGTTGGATGATAGGCTGGACTCAATGATCTCAAAGGCCTCTTCCAACCTGGATAATTCTATTCTATTCTATTCTATTCTATTCTATTCTATTCTATTCTATTCTATTCTATTCTATTCCATTCTATTCTAATTCTATTCTATACCCCACTCCTCTTCTGGACTTTAAATAAACCAAATCTATCTTATATTACATGGATTTTGTGTCCCTTCCATAGCATAAGTATGTACCCCTAAATTTGGTTCAACTCTAACTGGCGTTCGTAAGGGACTGGTGTACTTTCCTTCTGATGTTTCTGCATCTACAGATGCAAACATTCAAGTAACCCCTGAGAGAAAATTATTTAAAGTGAATTATATTTCTAAACTTTAACATCACAAGAACACAAAGGTGTAACTTGCTGCCTTTTTCAAACCTCCTTGCTATCCAAAAAGAGGAATAAAGCAAGGTGTGAATTTTGCCCAGATAGCAACTATCACTTGATTGAGGTGCTAAATGTGAAAGCTGTTATTTTAACACTCAACAAAAACAGTCTGTGGAAAACATTAATCCGAATTAAAGATAATTAAATCTTAACTATTGCTGGTTAATTTTTCCTTTACTTCTTATTTTCCCCAGTAGTGGGTTGTATTTAGTTTTCATCATAAAAAGGTAGCAAGTGAATGAAAGCCCCTGGTTGTTAAAGGCAGAATCAAGCTGTCTGGTCACCCCACATGTATGGATCAGTGACTCCTCCAAAGCATCACGAGGGTGCTCTTCTTGTGGAAGCTGAGGTGAGAAAAGGGATTAGGCATACCTGGCTGGACCTGTCCCAGTGAGGAAGCTGGGAGGCTACACTCCCTGGCCTCAGGAATGTGACAGCTCTGGGCTTCTGGGCTATAATGTGAAAAGCCTGCACTCAAATCTCTATTATGAAATACTTAGCGCTCTTTAACTTTGCCTTCTAAAATCCTGTGCTGTAATCTCCCCATGTTGATGAGACCTTAATGTAGAATATCTCTTGACTCTGGCTGCTATTTTCAGCATATCAGCCTGATTTGCCCTGGGCTGGTTTAACTAATGCTGATAAAGACAGCTAGTGCCAAAAAGCTTAGCAGTGCAAAAGTGCCCGTTCCTTGTATCGAGGCACAGCCACCAGTGTAAGCCATGTGAAAATGATTTTGGGGAAAATGTTTGCGCAAGCTAGGCTGTCCGCTTCTCACAGCTCTAGATGCGGTGCCACAGCAGCTTAAACTGATCTCAGCACATTCACAGTCCTGCCCTTTTCCTGCCTGCCACCCAGCCTCCCTTTTATTTTCAAGCAAGCTGGCACGCAGGCAAAGAAGCAGGAAAACAGTTCAGGGAACTCAGCAGGCTGAAAAGACAAGGTACCCATCTTTGGCCAGCCTGGCTTCATTACCAGCTACTGTCGTGAACTCCAATGCCAGCACCAGCAGACATGGGGATATTGTGGCTGGTGGCAAGACTTTTAAATGACCGGCATCCAGGTGGATTCACACCTATGACCAGCAGCATGCAACTGCTAAACAGAAATTGTCCCATCCCCCTACTGAGTCTCCCCTCTCCTGGCCAAATCTCCTTGCATCCTTCACCATGCTGGCTCTGGCCTGAATGATGGGGTCTGCTGATTCACAAGAAAATGTGTCCCAGAATAAAATGCAATTACTCCATTCTACAAATAGATATCCAGAACTGAAGTCTAAGAGTCTAAGAGTACTATTTGCTCCTCTTTATCTCCCCCCCCCATATTTTTTTCTTTTGCCTTTTTTTGAGATGTGTTGTTATCTATGTTAGGAACTGTACAGTCCTTTTGGGGAATTTTCCCTCAAGAATTGCAGTGTCTGGCCATAACAGCTCCTCCCGTGCAGGATGGAATCTGAAACAGAAAATAATCCTGTTTTCTTTGCATGCTGTGGTCATGTCCCGTGTGATTTGTGTAATGCAAGTATGGAAGATTTTGATTTCATTGCTTCTGTAGGCCAAGCCCACGAGTAAGTGAAGTTATCACTTAATCCTCTTCCACTTTTCCCCTCAAAAACTCTAGCCAATAGTAATTTTGCACGGTGGAAAGTCAGGCAGATAAGGAAGTGTTTCCAGGGCAGGGAGCATAAATTATTCACAACCTGAGGTCGAAATTGGCAGATAATTTCACTTTAAAAAGTGGAGGGAAGTTTCAGAAATATGCAAACCATTTGAGTTCTGAAAAGCTTGGTTTTGGATATACCAAACAGTCTCTCTACACCAATTCTGAATTTTTGTGTAAAAAATATGTCAAATTTTAAAAAATATTGTATTGATTTCATTAAGATATTTGTAAGTGTAGGCTGGTGCTGATGTAGGGGTTCTCATATTGAAGATTTTCTTAACTTTAAAAACATGGACTTTTTAATTGAATATGTCTGAAGACTCCTGAGCATGAAACATTCTCCATTAAATAAATACTAAACACTAAATGGTGTGGACTGCAGGCCTCTGCTGCAGTGGATATCTCGTTCCTGTTGCCTGGATTCTGCCTTCACTGTGGTGCTCATTCTGTGCATGATCAAAAATGCTGGCACTAGTAGAAATCTGTCATAAAAAGTCCTGAACCTGATCTTTTTCTCTTTGAGTGGTCATTTTTAGATTTTTTTTTTTTCCTTCATTGTGTTTAGTGTTCCAGGAAGCATATGCCACTCAAAATCATAGAATCATAGAATCATTCAGGGTTGGAAGGGACCACAAGGATCATCTAGTTCCAACCCCTGCCATGGGCAGGGACACCTCACACTAGATCAGGCTGGCCAGAGCCTCATCCAGCCTGATCTCAAACACCTCCAGGGATGGGGCTTCAACCACCTCCCTGGACAACCCATTCCAGGGCTTCACCACTCTCACGGTGAAAAACTTCTTCCTCACGTCCAGTCTGAATCTCCCCACCTCCAGCTTCATTCCATTCCCCCTAGTCCTATCATTACCTGATATCCTAAAATCTACAGAATGTCACATCTCCTAATAAATCTGGTAGCTTTATTAGCCAGACTAGCATTAGCAGTGGGGAAGCAGGTATTTGGTTTTTGTTTTTTTAATAATTATTATTGTACTTCAAAGTACTCTTTTCAGGGGTGTGAACAACTTTCAGGGGTGTGAACAATTGTCAGGGGTGTGCACATGACTTCATCAGTTTTGCTTTTGATTTAAATGAGACCAGGAATAGGTCTACCTAGGCTAGACAAAGCGTGGACCTCATGTTTCCTAAATGCAGTGCAGTATTTATTTTAATTACTAGCTAGGATTTATTTCACAGAAGGGTGAGCATCTCCTTTCTAATGACGAATCATTTTCTCTTTCTGTAACGACTATGATTGCCTCATTATATTTGCCATGGTATATAATTTCTGTGTTGACACAAGTGGATGTACAGCAAAAAAACCTCACTCATCCAGTTGGCCTAGGATGCTCAAGTAGATTACCATTTGAAGGACAAGTCTGTATCACACATGAAACAACAGAAGAAAAAAACCCTCTTAACATCCCTGCTTTGAGGTTCTGGTTCCTTTAGCTTTGTATCACATGAAGGATTCTTTCTTTCTTTCCTAGGAGGGAGAGAGGATTCTTTTCTGTCATCAAATACAATGCTTGAAATCTCCTGATTTAAAATTCTATGCACAATGCACAGTATCCAACATCTTACTGGGTAGATCTGGTTTTAAAAGGAGAGCTAACAGACACTGAATTGTCATGTCCTTACAAGACGTAAGCAATGCTTATCTGAACCTTCATGGGAAACAATACATTTCACCCTACATCTCCAAACACTAATTCTGAGCTGGCAGGCAAAAGCTGTTGCTTTATTTAAGAACAACCAGCTATGTTGACAGACATCTGTGTAGAAATTGCTGATTTCACTGCTAGGAATACTTTACTGAATGAAAGGTGTTAACACCTTTTTAGCCAAGCATTTGTGAAAATATCCTTATAAGTAGTTACCCATTTGACCTAATATTTTCAACAAGGGCAAAAAGAACTTTTGTTTTTTAAACTCTTACCTCATACAGATAGAATATAATCATATAAAAAATGTATTTGAATGTGACTTATTACGGACATCAAAGAAAAATAACGAACAGTAACACGATGCCTTTCACAATCTGTTTGGCCTGCATGATCTGGACTACATAGCTTTTGCATTTGTGTAAATATTTGGCTATGGGGATGCTTTTTAACAGAGGAGTTGTCCCAGTACACCTTATCCCTTTACAAGGATAAACCATAGTGACAGAAACACATTTATGTCAGTCGACAATTTGCTATTGAAGTATATGGTAATATGTGCATAGCAATGAATTCAGAGAATGCATACGATTATGGAGAATAAACCTCGCCAAATCTGCTTTATCTTCAGATGAATGCAACTGATGGTTCTGCTGCAAACGGAGCGCAAACCCTGTTTTCTTGTAATCAGCTGGGGCTGCCATTTTGGGTGGCATGCAGCTGCATCACACTACGGAAGAGTCTGGCTGCATGCTTTTGCAGAGGATCTTATCTTCCTTTTGTCTTGTTTGCCAGTTTTCTTAAATCCCAGATCTTTCAGTCAAAGACGTACACTCTGTGTAAGGGAAGCACGCGATATTACAACAGCGTTGCTATGGGGACTGATAAGCCCTTTTAGCTGCTCACAGGAATAGCAAGAGCCACGATTATCGACGGGAGGTCTGCCCTGCATCGGCCCCCACTACGCTCTTACCACACCGGGCGTCACTTCATCTATCGCAGACACCCTCCACCCGCTCAAGTCGGGTTTTAGGGCGCTAGGGCCAACGTACCACCCGGTTTCTATTGCCAGGCAGGAGCTCGACGGGCTCGGGCCGGCGGGGTGGGCCGCGGTTCGAGTGAGCCCCGCCTGCAGGCGGCGTCGCTGCCGTCGGGTGAGGTGCGCAGCGTCGCGGCCACCCCGTCGGAGGGCGGGGGCTGCCCCTCGCTGAGGTGTGTGGGCACGTGCTACCGCACCAAGGGCGGCCCCGTGGGGCTCTGTACCGGCCCCGGGGGATAATGGGTTGGTAGCAGGTGCCGCTGCCAGGGGCGGGCGCCACCGAGCGGCATGAGGGTGGGGGCTGGGGCGGGTGCCGGCCGGAAGTGACGGGGCTGGACTGATTCACCTGCTGGGCGGTGCGCGCGGGGTGGGGAGCTGCCCGCCGGGAGTCGTGGGGACGGAATCGTTTGTGCCGTTTGCCTTCCGCCCCTGCCGCGCTATGGAGCCCCCGCTGTTCCTGCTGGGAGCGTCTTTTATGCTGCTCTGCTCCGCAGGTGGGTGCCGGGCGCAGGTGGATAAAAGGGAGCCCAGCCGAAGGGGAGGGAGCGTCGCGGCGCTGTCGGGTTGGGAGAAAGGACGGGGAGGGTTGGTGGGGGAGAGCTGTAGCGCTCTTAGCTTCTCCGATGACCGAGGGGGTGCCTGCCCTGTCACGCCTCTAAGCACCTTTCAGCACGTCTGCCCGTGCGGCCGCCTCTGCGTGTGTGTGAGGGGTAAAGGTGGCTAGGTGGCGGGAGGGGCGCCGTCTTTTCCAGCCCCTCATTCGTGTGAGACTGCGGATGCAAAGGGGCATCGGCGCCTGAGGCGCTGTGCTCGAGCGGGCGTTGGCGGCAGGGGCGCACTGTGGGGCCGAGCGGGGCTTTGTTCGCCACCCGCCGGCGGAGTGGCCGGCGCCGCTGCCGCGGTTTGCCTCTTTTCTCTACACCCGTCTCTGTTCGCCTTCTTCCTGGCAGCCATCGGTGTAGCGGGGAGCCACCCCGCCAACTGTGGGCTCCATGTGTCTCCCGTGGCAAGTCTTTTTCCTCAGGCGGCGGCGGGGTCTGTGCGCGACGACGGGCTTTCTGCGGCGCCCCCGGCGGTGGTACCGTGCCGTGGTAGTCGCCCGGTGTGGCTGGCTACTGGCGTCCCGCCTCCGGGTGCGCCAGGGCGAGAGTGTGGCGGCGTGCGCGACTGGGTAGGGACAGCGGGACGGCGGCCGGAGCGGCTTCTACTGCGGGCGTGTGGCCAAGTGAGCGCCACGAGTGAGCACCAAAGTGAATAAAACCCCCAAAAAACAACAACAAAAAAAAAAACCCAACCAACCAAACAACACACAAAAAAAACCAACAAAACACCAACACCTCCCCCCAAACAACAACAAAAACCCAAACACACCAAACCAACCAACCAATAGATTTAAACCCCTAACTCCAGCCCTATATGTATGAGATCTCTGGAATAAAGTTTGGGGTTGGCTCTGTTCTGAGAGGGTGGAAGGGGCTGGGTGGCTTCCAAGAGAGCCCTTGCAACCCAGTTGCCCCAGGTTGATGGCCAAGATGGAGCTCTGGAGAAAACATGAGAGAATTTGGGAGTTGGGGAGAAAGGAGTTGAATGAGATGGATCTAAAAGTAGTTTGTTTTTCTTGCTGAGAAGAAACAAAAAGTAGATATGCTCAAACAAACAAAAAGACCCAAAAGTCACAACCAAACCAAACGTGCCTAGACTGCTAAAAAGTAGGCAAATGTTTTTCATTTTGAACACTAGGTGTTGTTAGATTCCTGTAATGAACTCAATTGGAGTGTCATGTTAATGTACCCTACACTTAAAAAAAAAAAAAGTAATAAGTTTCCACTAAAGTTGACCCAAGCACATGTGAAAATACAAAAGATGGAAGAACACCTGTGTAGGTTCACAGTAAAATGTGTATCAGTGGTGTCAAGAGGCCATATTTTGTTTCCTGTCAAAATGTTACTGCCTTTATGTCACTGCTGTTTTGGGAAATTAGTCATGGGATCAAAATTGTCTCTCTAATGGAATGATGAAGTCTGATCTGCATGAAAGGATATCAGTCGTTCTGCATTAACTGTTTCTCTGAGCAGAGTTAGAAACAGATGCTGTGTAAAGACTTTGAGTTGCTAGTATTTAGTTGACAGCGTGGGCAATTAAGATTTATATTCAAATGCTCTTTGTGACTAAAGCTGCAAAAAAAGCGTGTTGTGAGAGGAATTATATCTACGTATACTGCAAATGAGCTGTATCACTGCTAGGGTAGCAAAGGCTATGATACTATAAAGCTCAGAATAATTATGAGAAAATGTAAAGCCAGAACAAAATTTTGTATTTTAGCTGAAGTGTAGAGATGTCTTCAGACTTCACCGTGGAATTGGATCACTTAGTCAAGAGAGTAATATGTTTGTGTTTTGATTAGTAACGCCATTTGCGTGGTTATTTGGATGATTGTACCCTGAAAGACACATACTTTTAACAGTCTTCTGAAGGAAATAATTTAATAATCTATATATCATAGGAGTTGATACATCCTCTGAGCTTGTTTATTTTTTTTTCTTCCCATTAGATTAATATTTCTGTGTCTCAGACATTACTTCCTTCACTGAGGGAATGGGTGTCAATAAGATGCTGTTCTCCATATGGACCAAATGTAGAGGAAGCCAATTTTTGTGCTGTTGAGTGAAAGCTGTTGACAGTGGAGAATTGTCTAGGTGCTGAAGTCTTTACTTGGGCTTGTGGTACTGGAATAACTTACGTTATTTTAAGGCTTGCACTTTGTGCTACTTTCACAGCCCTTTTTTTTGTTGTTTGTTTGGTTGTTGTTGGTTTTGGTCGGGTTTTGTTTGGTTGGTTTGGTTTTTGTTTTCCCTCCTGTAAGCATAACTTTTCATTTCACTATCATTAAAAGCAGAGAATTCCAATTAACTGATTTTGTATAACTAAGGAGTCTTGTTTTGACTATGCAAATACACCTTCAGCAGACAATGTGGCTATGCCATTACATGTTGAAATGGGAGAGTGTTTGGATTTAAGCGGTCTGTGAACTCTGCTCAGGGGTTTAATCCCTCTTTTAAGGTCAATTTCACAGTCATAAATAACTGAATTGGGAACTTCCCTTTCGCTTGCAGGAAGGGAAGAGTTCATCTTTGAGCATTTCAGGGTAGCAGAGGAGAGCAGTTCTTTTCTGCTGCTTGTAATTAGTAATGAATAAATTCTGAGCACCTTGGTATTACACAGAATGTTAGGGTTTGGAAGGAACCTTGGAAGATCACCTAGTCCAACCTCCCCACCAGAGAAAGATCACCTAGAGCAGATTACACAGGAATGCATCCAAGTGGGTTTTGAATATCTGCAGAGAAGAAGACTCCACAACCCGCTGGGCAGCCTGTTCCAGTGTTCTGTCACCCACACAGAGAAAAAACGTTTCCTGATGTTTACATGGAACTTCCTATGCCTCAACTTCCACCCATTGCCCCTTGTTTTATCATTGGCCATCACCAAGAAGGCCTTGACTCCATCCTCTTGGCACTCACCCTTTACATATTTACAAACTTTAATGAGCTCACCCCTCAGTCTCCTCTTCACCAAGCTAAAGAGACCCAGCTCCCTCAATCTTTCCTCATCAGGAAGATGTTCAACTCCCTTAATAATTTTTGTGGCTCTGCACTGGACTCTTTCAAGCAGTTCCATGTCCTCCTTGAACTTGAGGGGCCCAGAACTGGACACTATTCCAAATGTGGACTCACCTGGGCAGAGTTTCTATGATTCTGTAATCAGAGGGACTGTGTATGTGTTGGTGATTTCTTCTTGGCTATACAGCATTGAGGAAATAATCACATTGCATTTGGAGGGAACTGAAGTTTGCTTATGGTTTTAGAAGACTGAGAATAAATGTAGGTAGCTAACCTGTGATCTTGTTTGTTAATCAGCATTGCATGTGAGGTAATCTATTTAGCCTTCAGAAGGTTTTTTGTACAAAATAGTGATGCTGTGCTCTTTAACTGCTGAAACCGAGAATAAGGGTTTCGAGTAGAGTTGTAAGGTAAATAACTAGTCAGTATTTCTTATTGCTGCTCTTCTGGTGGTTGGTAGTGTTTTGGATTTTCTTTTTTTTTTTACAATAGTAGTCGTAGGTAATTTTGTACTACGCTGGAATTCTGCATTATGTGGTGGTTTATTAATAGAATATTGAAGTTCTAAATAAAGTTCAGGTAACCTTTGAGAATGGTCTGTGGTTATTGCCCTATCTTTAAACATGCAAAAGTATTTCCAGTAACATGCATGCATGAGCAGAACTTAATGCAGACGAGGTAAGCCAGCATTTGCTGGCTAGTACACTGTGTCAAATACATATAATAAGGAACTTAAGCCTGTTCATGTTTTTATGCATGCAACCTGATCTTGCGGAAGCTTTAAATTAGGAGCAATTTGACTATCCCAGGAATTAAATTATCATTCCTATCCCAGTTTCTTAACTGCTAAACCTGGGTATGCTTCATCCATTGTGGAATAATTGTGACAAGTTACGGGACTGAAGTTCTTCCTAAGTGTCTGTTGACATGAAAAATAATCTGAAGTTCAGGACTCCTTTCCTAGCTTTCCTAGATCTTAGTGCATCAAGAAGTATGAAAAACTTTAACCAGAGATGACTTGAGGAGCTAGTTACTGCTGTGACATCGAGCATGGTTTGAATTTGTAATCTCACCTTTATTTTCTGATAAATACAGGTTGGTTTTTTATTAATTCAGAATGCTGTTGCAGAGATTATTGTATCTTGTCACTTTGGTCTCCTGTGACTCCATCTGGCTTCCCCTGTGCTGCATCAAATTTCAGCTGCTTGTGTGTTTTCATGTCCAGTGCTTGTCACAGCCTCTTCCCAAGCCAAGTCCACTTAACGCAGATATGAAACTTCCACTCTAAATGATTAGTGTTGGCTTCCATTGCTGCTTTACAAAAAATGCATTTTCATATGAGTCCTTGTATGCTTTGCTACTGATTTCATTCATGCTTTGAGAAATTCTTTATACGTATCCTCAAATACGTCTTAGTATCAGAGCTGTGTAAAACTCATTTGCCACAGAGCCTACAGAGATTTGTACAGACGAGGGAGTTTGGTTTTGGGGCCAGTATTGTTTTGTCATACTTCCGAATTTGTTACTTGCATGCATTCATAAGGCTTTGATGGCAAGGGCTCTCTTTTTGATCTTGTTGCAACTTCTGGTTCATTTCATGGAGCTTTCAAATGCTCTGTGTAGCTATCAATAAGGAGAAATTTCAACAATGTGTGGCTTGCAAGAATATGTGCCCCTTCTCTCCCCACATATAACATGAATTCAGTTACTATTAACTTATAATGTATTTTTCAGAGAATTCTACTTTTTACTACTTTGCGTCTTTCAGGGATGGTTATGAGAAGAGCAGTGTCAGTCTGTTAGCCATGCTGCTAAGTGGCAGTGAAACTAGTTCTGTGAAAACCTCTTTCAGTAGCAGATTGAACATAAGCAGCCCTTGCATCCTTGCTGGTCATTTCCTTTACTGTGCAACTGTTTTGATTGGGTGGGTAAATAGGTTTGAGTTGAAGCTGCTTAAGACTTTCATAGTTTGTTTGGGGTTTTTTTTTGTTTGGTTGGTTTGTTTTTTTTTTGTTGTTTGTTTATTTGTTTTAATCAGTTAGAATGCATTGTTTGAAACAAGACACCAAGACACGGTTTTGCTAACAAGTTTTTCTGGTGCAGGGCAGGAATGAATGACAGGAAGGGTGGCAGAAGAACCATTAGAAGGAAAACCCTTTTTGCTTGATCAGTGTTCTCCCATAGGAGAGAAATATCTGTATAACTTGGGCCTGGAGGGAGCTTAGCTGGGAAGTCTAACTATTAAATATGTAACTATTAAATATCAAAACATTCAGCCAGAGTGTTCCATCAACTGTCCCTTTCTTAAAGGCACAGCCTAAAACGGTCACAATCACTAAATCAAGCAATCAGTTGAATGGCTAGTTGTTATCTCAAAGGTTATTTTTACACTGCATTTGATGTTGTACCTGACATTCATCTAGCTCCATGGCAAGCCAGCTCAAAGTTTCAAAGTCAGAAGAATACTAAATTTTTGTAAGGTCTGTTTTCTGACTCCTCCTTTTCCTGATCCAACTCATGAGTCTGAGTTGTAACGAAAGGGTCAACTGGAACCTCAAATGCATGTGTTTGGTGTGTCCTGGTGGGTTTTTTTGGTGTCATTGTTTTTGCCTGAGTGAATCATATATTCAAAATTTCTGATGCAATAGAGGAGCAAGACTGGTTGTAGGCTGGAGCCATTCACCAATGCTGTGATGTCCTTTACTGTTAAAGGAGTTTCATAAATTCACAACTGTTCTAACTTGTATACAGGGAATTGAAATTTCGTGTTCACTGATCTTGCATTTTCTGGTCATCAGAAAATGATGGTATTACATAGGTATACAGCATAAGCTACAGGAAGTGTTTAATCACATTCTTTTTTAAGGCATATGAAAATATGTGTATATTTCAAATCTCTCTAGGTTTTTAAATGACTAGTCAACTTTGTGGTTATTTAGAGTGGGTTATTGAGCTTATTTCTTTCTGTTTCTTGAATGGGGGAGAAAGTTGGGCAGACATCCACTTCTTTTTCTCATTATGATGCTTCATGTTTTATTTTAAAAAGCAGCAACAACAAAACAACCCAAACCAAACAACAAAAAACATGCCACACAACCAAGCCTGTACTAATGAATGACATAATTTTCAGTCTTAATGCAAAACTTGAGTGTGATAAGGAAAAGCACTGCTTGTTCAGTAGCTCAGAAGAGCCAATACCCCTTTACTCAACTGAAAATAATGTCTGCTCAGTTAAGTGTTTGATTGCACTTAACTCTGATGCATTGGACTGACATATGTGCCTAACATTAAAACTGCAAAAGAGCTGTTTGGTTCAGTTTCCTTTTAAATGACATCAAAGTGACAGGGAAAAAAATGGATTCATGTGTTTTGATTGCTTAGGGGGCACATAAGCTTTCGATACCAGTTTGTAATGGGGAAAGAAAGTGACTTACAGGACTGAAAGCAAAAGCAGCCCATGCAGTTCATGTAGAACTGGTAGAAGACAGTCAGGCTTTTTTGTGAACTAAGTTGTGTCAGGATTTCGGTTCCCTGTTTTTTCCTCCCCTTTGGTTGAAAAAAGTCTTTGTAATGGTTTGCCCTCATTTCATTTTACACTTCTTAATACTACTTCTAGGTGGTTCCTTAATGGCTCTTAAGTGCAGTCTGAAGGTGCAGTTTCAACACTACACCTATCTTACAGATGTGATGTGGTGAAATCTGGTGTAACTTCATGTATCCATCAAGGTTGCTACTTTCAGTGATGGTGTTTGGTACCTTCTTCCCTCCCTTGTGTCTGAGAAGCACTGTGCACCTGCATAAGTCCAGCTGAAACAAAAGAAGAAATGTCTTCTGGAGATTTGTTTTGTTTTATTGTGTTGCTTTTTTTTCCCCCCTGGCTTTGTGCTTCTGTGATGGACCTTGTGCTTGGAGGATGGGAGTTTGGAGAACCCTACCACAAGAGAAAAAGCCAAACTTTCGGTGCAATGTCAATTTTCAGCAAAGTCTTTGTTCTTTTGGTCCGCTCTTTGCTCTGGGTTTCTGCCTTTGTAAATAAAGTGTTACAGTGGCCTAAAGGGAGATAATGGCATCAAACCCGAGGACAGTGGGCAGGACCTCGGCAGATCGAAAGTAATCTAGTTGTCATTTCCTTGATAATGCAGGTTGAATTAGGTGATGCTGGGTCATATATATGTGACTAAGCATTAGAACTCAGAACTCTTAGTGAGCTTCTGTAGATGTTGGTCTGAACAGTATTCCTGTGCTTAAAATGAATGTACTGTCTCCTACTTCTTTATGTTGTCCTCCCCAAGAGCATAGCCTTTTCTTTGGCAATGAGATACAAATGTTCCTTCTCTCCACTTGATAGGCATGTCCCTCTTGAGTAAGGTCATCAACCGCTTCCGTTGCTAGGATACTCGGCTGGTGACTTTGGGTGTAGCAACAAACAAGCTTCAAGAGTAAGTAAGGAGCGCAGGGGCGGTTGTAAAAGGAAAGGGATTTTGGATAGAATGTAAAGGCAAAGGGCATGTCAGGGAAGAAGTGAAAAGTTGAGGAAATAAAGTAAAAGGCCAATAAAGCTTTAGCCTGTTATTTTTAGGTTTTCTTAGTTGCGTAACTATTTTAGTTGAACTCACTGGATTGTAGTTTGGAATTAAAGCTTGTTCAGGATTGGAGTTATTTGTATTTCTGCTTATATGAGTCTTAGAATTAAGAATTTTCTTACTAAATTGGGAGGATGAGTACCTTCTAACTTAACTGTGCAGTCTAATTTAAACTGGGGTATGGGTATGAAACATTATGTGAATTATGGTTATTCATTTAATGCTGAAGGCATCCAGACTGAAAACATGGTTATGATGGGGTTTGTTTTGTGGGGGTTTTCTGTTTGGTTCCCCCTCCCCCTTTCTGTCTTTGAAGAACTATGCTTAGCCTACTTCCTATTGTTTGTATGGTTTGTTTTTCCTGCATGATTTTATAGAGGGTTTGTTGATTCAGGTGAACTTTGGTAGATATTTGGTAGCTTAATAGTTATTGTTGAATTCATGTATTTTGTCAGAATTTTCAGGCGAGACCAAATGCAGGATTGCTTCAGCTTTGGCTTTCATTCAGAGCAGATCACTTTAAGGTGGTGTTTGTGGCATGATGAATTGGAACAGGTCTTTTTGATCTGTTTAGCCACTAAGATTACAGTATCTGCAGAACTTTAATTTTTGGAACGAATCAGATTCCAGTGGTTGCTGAAACCATGTTTGTTCTGTGAGTCTGGGGATCAAACAGTAGAAAGTGAAATTCGTTGTGGAAGCAGATGTAAGGAGAAAGTACATCCATTATTTGAAGAAGTAATGTCACACTGGGTACTTTAAGTACAACTGGGAGACTTTGCACAGTAAATACACCTCAGGAAAGCCATGCTTGCCAAGCTCAAGGGAACTGAGGTTTGGAAATAGAAGCTTGCTGTTTTCAGACCTGGCAACCAGAGAGTTGGCTCTTCAGGTAGTAGAAATTCGCCAGGCGTATTCTGGCATACGGGGTTTTTTCCCATGAAATGTGAAAGACGGATTTAAAATCTTGTCTGTACTAACAATCAATGGCTTTATAAAACTCAGTCCATTTTCTCCAGAAAATGTTCTGTAGATTTAGCTTCCTGAACTATTTTTATATTTAGTCTGGAACTAAGCAGACTAGGAAGGAGGAGACTGTGTTCCAAGCACAGACTGGGAGCCAAATTCCTTATTTTCTAGGTGAGTGGGTTTATTCCTGAGCTGTCTTTACTTTGACCCTGCAAACGGTTCCTTTCTTGCATAGTAGAAGAGCTTCACTAAGACCCGTGGCTCTGATTAGCTTAGGGAGCACTATCCCTGGAGATATAAAATGCAGATGTGAGTGTCTTTTGCCTGAATGTTAGGTCTCTGTGTTCAGGGAATCGGTGCTCTGCCTGGTGGACTTAGGCTAGTGTAGAGAGGCAAGCTTTTAATTTGCCTCTAATCTTTCTGGATTGGGCCTTTTTTGAATTTTAGGTGGAGGGATATGTGGTATGTTAATGCCAGTAGTTTTGGAAGTGCTTTATAGTTTTACTTAGATGGTGTGGGTTTTGGGTGGTGGGGTGTTTTCTTTTTTTGGTTGGTTGTCTTTTTTGGGGGACGGGGTGATGATTTTGTGTTGGATTCCCCTCCCCTCCCCCTGCCCCCCCTTTTTTTTTTTTTTTTTTACTACTTGCTGTTCTTTACTATGAAATAATGTATCATAGTGTTGCATGATACCCACAGTTAAATGTGAAGCATGGGAAGAATGTAGTCTGCAGAGCATATTGAACATTAACTGTTTTGGCACTATCAGGACAGTACTTTGTTAGAAAATGCTCTGTAGTTTGCCTTTGTCAGCAGTAGATTATCCTAAAAATCTGAATTATTTGCCAAGTTCTAGAATTATTGCACACTAAAGCCAAACCTGCTCTATAGATTCAGGTGCAGTAATGCTGTACCATTTTTCCTTATTTTATTCACATCTTTTGGTAGTTCATTGCCTGGTGCTTGCATCTTCCTTCCCTTCATCTCTTGTTTGTTCACACCTCAGGTGAGATTGCTGCAAAGGTCAGGTGTTATTTGGTAACTAGGTGCAAGACTAAAGTAATAGGATGCATATTGATCCAATACATATTTTGATTTCTGTTCTGCAGGACTTCATAAGACTATCTGTGTACTTTGGCTATAAAGGAGAATTTTAGAGTTTGATTCTTGCACCAGAAATCCCCAAATCTGCTAAATTTACTTTCTAAATGGAAGGCAATGAATTTGTTTCATCCTTCTATTGAAGTTCTGTCCTTTATGTTTTAAAAAAAGATTTCTGGACTTTTGGAGCTCTCATTGGTAAAGCTAGGATTCGGTTTGTGGTACAGTCACAAGAAATGATGGCAAAACAGCCTGAGGAAACTGTGCAGCTTGTGGCCATCAGCCTATGTGACTTGTCTCCTGGATGCTGTAAAAGATGTGAAAATGGTGAGTTGTGTCACACTATTTTTATTTTTGCGAAAGCATCTTTTAATCTCTTTACTTCATTAGAAGCAGCCTACATTGCAGAGACCTCTGGTATCAGTTGAGGACACTGAAGTTTTGTGTAGAGAGGAAGCAGGTGAAAATTGAAATGATGGCTTCTTGTGGGGATTTTGGCTATGAAGGAGAGTTATATTTGTCTTGGATTGTACCATTAAACACTAGGAAGTCTCCCTTGTCTAGGGACTCTTTAGTGTGTGCTTACTTTCATGTGTACTGCCTACTTGTTAAGTGTGTAAATTGGACTCCCTCAGTTTTACAGGACCTTATTCCAGAAATATGCTTTTGCAATAAGATGACACAGAACATCTGTCTGAGTGGAGGTTGTCATGTGTTGAGCTGAATCTGCTGATGATATTCAGTACTACGCTGCCATCATACCAGCTTCAAAATGAAAGTGCTGGCTGGAGCAAAGTATCATGGGACTTGAAGTTCAGGTTGTAACATAAGAGGCTTCCTGTTGTGGTTGCTGCTTCTGGTTTCTGGATTTGGGGTGTTTGTCTTTGCCGTTGGGTGGGCTGTGGGTTGGGGTGTGGGGGAAAGTTGCTAATCAGCAACTCTCTGCTCTTTTGAGCTTTTTTGAGCTCTCTTGTCTTTCAGAACTGGGTCCCACAGAATTCTACCTGATGGCTTTAAGAGTGGTCTTCAGCAAACCGTTGTAGCATTCAGTCTTCCCTGCAGCTGGTGCATAGTAAGGAATGTGGAATACCCACTCAATGCTGTGCTCTTTTGCCCAGCTCTTCACAAGGTTGTTTTTGAAATGAGTTCCGTTGTCTGACTCAATCCTCTCTGGAGTTCCGTGTCTCCAAAGGACTTGTTTCATTTGCTTTTCTGACTGAGTTAGTTGTGGTATCTTTGTGTGTGTGTGTGTGTGTACTTTCTCACCCTGCCACACCCATTTATCATCTGGTTTTCCCTGAAATCTTCCAGGATCTTCCTAGATTGTGTCATACTCTGTTGCCTTCCAGTAGATGTCAGAGTCTCAGAATAACCAGTCCCTGATTTCTGAGACTTTCTGGAATTGCTGAAATAGACTTTGTCTGCTTTCTTATCCCAGTCAGGTGATTTATAGCAAACAAATGGAAAGAGGGGAAGTGGTGTAGCTCTCCATGCTAGGAAATCTGAGGGAGCTGGGGTTGCTTAGCCTGGAGAAGAAGAGATTCAGGGGTGACCTTATTGCTCTCTACAACTACCTGAAGGGAGGTTCTAGCCAGGCAGAGGTTGGCCTCTTCTCCCAGGCAGCCAGCACCAGAACAAGAGGACACAGTCTCAGGCTGCGCCAGGGAGGTTTAGGCTGGATGTTAGGAAGAAGTTCTACACGGAGAGAGTGATTGCCCATTGGAATCGGCTACCTGTGGAGGTGGTGGAGTCACCTTCATTGGAGGTGTTCAGGAAAAGACTTGATGGGGTGCTTAGCTGCATGGTTTAGATGTTGGGTGGGTTGGATTGGTTGATGGGTTGGACGCGATGATCTTGAAGGTCTCTTCCAACCTGGTGTATTGTATTGAAATGGATATATTGTGAAAAGATGTCCCCAAAGAATAGTCAAGAGCAAGTTGAAAGCTTATGGGTAGGAATTACAGACCAAGGCAATAAGGAGAACCTTGGTGGTGGTGTCTACTACAGGCCTCATGATCAAGGGGATTCTACTGATGAAGCCTTCTTACTCCAGCTACGTGAGGCATCATGCTCCCAGGCTCTCATCCTGTTGGGGGATTTCAACCACTCCAGCATCAAGAGGACACAGTCTCAGGCTGCGCCAGGGGAAGTTTAAGCTCGAGGTGAGGAGAAAGTTCTTCACAGAGAGAGTTGTTGGCCATTGGAATGTGCTGCCCAGGGAGGTGGTGGAGTCACCATCCCTGGAGCTGTTCAAGAGGGGATTGGATGTGGCACTTGGTTTAGTCATGAGGTTTGTGGTGACAGGTTGGACTTGATGATCTTTGAGGTCTCTTCCAACCTTGGTGATTCTGTGGTCTGCTGGAAAAGTAACACAGTGAGCTACAAGTAATCCAGGAGACTCCTGGAGAGCATTAAGGATAACTTCTTAAGACAGAGAGCAGACAGCCCTGCCTGAAGGAATGTGATACGGGATCTGGTGGTCACCAATGCAGGCGAGATTGTGATGTCAAGATTGGTGGCAGCCTGGGCTGCAGCAGTCATACACTGGTGGAGCTCACAGTCCTGAGGGATGAGAGTCAGACAAGGAGGACCCTGAATCTCCTTTCAGGTAGTTGTAGAGAGCATTGAGGTTTCCCCTCAAGCCTCCTCTACTCTGTATTAAATAATCTCAGTTCCCTCAGCCACTCCTCATAAGATTTGTGCTCTAGACTCCTCACCATCTTTGTCAGCCTTCTCTGGACATGCTCCAGTCCAGCACCTCCAGGTCTTTTTCTGCCAGGCAACTTTTCTGCCACTCTGCTTGTAGCATTGCCAAGGGTTGTGACTCAAGTGCAAGGCACTTGGCTTTGTTAAACTTCATACATATCATATACTTCTGTTCTTAGCATAAGAAAGACTGTGGATCACTGGTATAATAAAAATGAAGTGTTAGGAGATGTGCAGTAAGAAAAGAATTGATATTTATAAAAAAATCTCTGAGACTTTGAAGGCTCAGACCAGTTTGGGTACCTCTCCCTATAAGCTAATAATGCATGCTGCAAGCTTCATGTGCAAGAGCAATTGTTGAGAGCTAGCCTTAGCTGCTTCACCTTCCACTGACATGTTTACATGCAGTCATATGTGCATGAACACACTACTCACACTTCAGAAGTTTCAGATTTTGTTAATAGTCTTCTATGTGGGATAAATTTCTGGCAAGTCACTTTAGGCTGTTGGGTTCTGCTTTTATTTGGCTTCTGTTTACTATGTTGTGTCATGTTTTGGATCATAGAAAGGACTGCTGTGGTATAAGCTGAGAGTGAAATGTTGCTGTTTGTGTAAGCCAACTGCTGTGTGATAGGCAGGACTATTGGAGCCTCATGCTCTAGGAGTGTCTCTCTGAAATGTAGTACTTCTGGCTTTCAATTTTTCTTCTGTATTCCCAGTGTCTCTTTCTCAGTGCTCTACTGTCTGAATGAGAAATTATTTGTGTAACATCCATGTTGAGATTACACTCAAATGGAGCTGTCTGGCAATGGAGAAGCAAGTGATAGCTGAAGAATGTGACACTTCTTAGCTATGTCAAAACAAAAGAATACCAGGGTCTTCTGGTTGCATTGGACTGTTATCTTTGCTTTTGAATTTGTTTGAAATTGCAGAAGAGGGAGAAAAATAAAACATTAAGTTCTGTGTTTTCAGAAAAGTCATCCAAAAATCAGCACACTAATGCTTAACTGTCCAGCTTGTGTATCAACCAGAAATTAGAGTTTTTATACTTCTCTTTCATAGTACAGATGTGTCCTGCCACCTCCAAAAGTGTAAATTGTGTTACCCACTACCCATCATAAAGAGACTAATGTCATTGTGCTCCTCTTCCTTGAATTTTTGAATGCTTTGGAAAATCCTCAGCATGTCCCCTCAGAGGGAGGGGAGGCAAATGTGTATTCTGTGGTCATCTGCTGTTGTGGAACTTCAAATGACAAAGTAACTGCTATTGGAGATGAGCACAATTACTGCTTCAGTGATTGCCTTTCAGCTTCAGAATGAAAGCTTTTAATTTCCCAAGTATAGATTTGAGGCTTTTAAGAAAGTAACATCATAATGTATTTTATCATTGATCACTAAACTGTACTTCACATCCCATCTCACTTCTTCAGTGTAGTAAAATGAAAATGCAGAAATTGAATTTGGAGATGAGAATATTGTATTATAGTTCCCTAATGAGGCAATGGATGAGAGAGGAACAGAAAAGAGTATGGAAGTCACTGAAAAGCAGATTAGAAATTTATGTTCTTTGTTACTGTGCTTTATGAAAACATGACTATACTCTGATGTACTCATTCCTAGAGAGGCTAGATTTCTACCACTTACTACTGTCTTTGTTTATGCAAATACAGATGGATTCCACCTGTTGTAGTTTGATGGCATCAGAATGCACTGTGCACCTGTATCTGCTAAAGCTTTATATTCTTGTGGGTTCATCTTGCAAAGTGACTGGTTCCATATAGTCCAATAAACCCAACTGTCCCTCTCCTCCATCTGGTTGGAGGCAGGGCCCCTCTAATTCTGACTGGAATCACTTGTGTCGTGTCTGCTCCCTTTTGGGTGATTTTTCCACTGGAAACTGAGGCAGCATTCTTTGGCGGGGAATTTCGTTGTAATTCACATACTCTTGCAGCTGAAGTGGATTTTCCATCCAAGTTCCTCATGTCCTCCCCATGGTCACGCAAGTAAAACCACAGGGTATGCTGTGGTGTGTACCTCCCAAATTCTCTGCCTTTGACAGGGAAGCCTAAACACAGGACCTTCCAGGTGGGGAACAGGACAGGTTCTCTTGGATGCTCTCGATCTTCTGTGACTGTTCTTTCACATCTGAAATGCAGGCCTGTATAGAGGGAGAGAGACTTCCCTCGCATTTCTGGGGCCTGCTAGTCATTTCATCCACCATTTGTCCTTGGCCATCTTCCAGAACCACAGATAAAGACTGAACAAGCCCTGCTGGCTCTTTATGTTGTTCCTGTGATGACCTTGATTCATCCTCAGCCTTTGCCAGACAAACTGCTTTCCTTGTGTGTTTCTTTTTTGGTTCAGTTGGGTTTTTTCGTACAGGAGCAGCTGATTCTGTCACAGGCTGGTTCTTTGGTGTAGCTGCCATGTTTAGTGGTCTGTCTGTAGGCCCAGAGACCTCTTGCCTGTGAGTGCTCTGAACAGTGGTGAGAAGGGCTCAATAGGCATGAGTCAGGACTCAAAACATCATAGTCATTTCTGTCTTTCATGAACTTCCAGGCTGACAGCAGACTTAGGGTCTTGCATTTACTTGTTTGGGGGTGAAATTCCAAACCACCAGAGGTGACCACTGCTGTAGGCGCTCGCCCATACTCTCCCACACTCTCCCACATACCCTGCCACTCATTATGCAGCCTCTGGGCAGATCTCTCCGTGATGTTCTTGAGAGTCTTGTATTGCTCTGAACTGGCATGCCAGTAACCAGCAGAGTAAGAGCACAGCTCTAAGCTGTTCCCCTGAGGTGATACTGATCACCACAGTGAGCTCATACAGGACTCCAGCACATTGGCCCCAGCTGCCCCTGGAAAGCAAATACATTAACACAGCAGACACACCACAGGGAAAAAATACCCAACCAAGCAAACAAAAAAACCCAACAACCTTTACAAAACTCTCTTAATGAGCCTCAAGCCTTAATTGTGTCCTCTCATTACCTCACTATTTCTTATCTCAACCCTTATGTCTCCTGCCACGGTAGATTGTCTCAATTAAGACAACTGCTTTTGAGTCCCATCTTTGACTCCAAACATGGACTGTCCTGTGTTAACACAGCCTGCTTTCGCAAACCCTCACACAGACAGCAGGGAAAGTAGCACAGAAAACACCCTTCTGACTTGAGATAGAGTTTAATGAGCCAGCAACCTCCCCCAAGCTGACCCTCAGCCCAACCCTGCAGAAAAGCCCAACACCCCAAAACCAGAAATCAGAAGCTGCAACTGGAAAAGGAAGCCTCTCATGTTACAGTATGAGCTTCAAACCCCGTAATATTTTGCTTCAGCCAGCACTTTTGTTTGAAAGCTGACATGACAGCAGCATGGAATTTAACATTAGCAGCAGATTCTACTCAATCCATGACAGCAAGTTAAAGCAGAAGTGCATTGTTTATAATTTTAAATTTTATTTCCTCTGAGGCTATGATTCTGCAGATGCACCAGAAGAATCTATCTTCTATCTGTCTTTTATTATGGCCTTGCCTCTGTTGTGGCTGTGGTAATGTTTGTGTGACTGTCTAGCTATGATGATCAGCAACCTATGCACATAAAATGCTGTGAAAATCAAAGCTTAGTACCCAGAAAGGTGTACAAAACAGTGGATTTACAAATGCTGAACTTCTTTCCATGCCACACAAAGGGAGCTTTCCACTTCCTGGCTGTGATGTATGAGTCTATACACTTGATGAGGGAAACTGTTTGTTGTAAAACAGGGAGAATCTTTCATCAGGCGTTTTTGAGTAAGTCTGTGTCGCTACATAGATTATTTCCCAGGGTTGAATTGAGGAAAATTTGTTGTTTGGAAATGTGTTTTGCTTTGAGATATGCAGATAAAATTTACAGTCTTTTTGAACAGTGGGACAAGCAGAAAGGGTGACCAAATTAAACTCAGATTTTTGGAAAGGATTCATTTGTCTACTCCCCATAGGTAGAAAAGCCCATATACCTCAAGGCAGAGTAACTTGGTCTAACCTAGGACTTCAGCCATTCCATTCATCTTGGTAGACTTCATTGCTGTTCCATGTTTTCATTTTTACAGGAGGGAGTGTTCTGGATTGATCTAGAACACAACCAATTCTTGTTCAGTGATTTGTACTTTTCAGCTGAGTGTCTTCCTAGTAAGAGCACTTTCTGGAGTTAATGACATATTTTTGCAGACAGTGTCTGCTTCTAGAAGTGATAATGCTTGATGTTTATAGTTACTACCGAGGATTGGTAATACAGAAAGGCTCTTGCCTATACTTCTTCTTTGGATACCAAGTTCACTGCTAAATTTTGTGTACCATGTTGGACTGCTGTAAATGAAAGAGTTGTAAGCAAGTGAAGAAGCCACACTTGTGGAGAGGAGTGGACAGGATAGGTGACCCTGAACTGGCCAGCAAGGTATTCTATTCCATACGTGTCATGCTCAGTATGAAGCTAAGGGATCACAAGGGTCAAGCTTGCTTCTTCACTGGCTGCTGGCTGAAGAGGATTCTATTTGTTTTTCTGTCTTCTATCCCAATCCATGTGTTCCTGAATCCCATTTTTCCAAATCTAGTTTCCATCTTCCACTGAGTCCAGTCTAGGTCTTCCCCAGTGCCTGCCCTGCAGTGACATCATGTATTGGTTTAAACTGAATCGTGTATCCTACGCCATTCTGAGCAATGCTTCCTGCAGGACAGGAGCAGGCCAGAGTTGCCAGGATTTGTGACTTGTGGTGTGTTACGTAGTTTGTAAAGTTCCTTGTTCCGGGCTTGGGTGCTCTGTTTCTTCCAGTTTCGATTTTGTGTGTGGCTTGGCATGGCTGCCTTGTGGCATGGGTACCTCTGCCATCAGTCTGGTATTTTCCCTTCTTTCTTTTTCCCTTTTCCCCCTGTCTCTTTTGTGTAACCTGATATCCCTATAATAGAGTAGTAAATTGTCATTTATCTCAACTGAAGACTACCTCCCAGGCCCTTTTGTTTCTCCCTCCCAGACAGGCCACAGAGAGAGGGGAAGGGGGAGGGGCTATATTAACCCCTTACACATAATTACCGGGAGCTTGATACTGGTTTTGTTTTTTATATATATATATTTTTTTTTTTTAATTTATATGTATTTTTGTATATATTTTATTATCTTCTCATTGATAGTACTTTCTTTTCCTTTTTATTGTTACTGTTTCATTAAAACTGTTTTAGTTTTCTTCTGAACCCAAAATTCTCTCTCCCTTACTCCATTTACCTTTGCCTTCTGAGAATGGAGAGGGATTACAAGGAGAGGCTGAAGGAGCTGGGATTGTTTAGTCTGGAGACGAGGAGGCTCAGGGGAGACCTTATTGCTGTCTACAGCTACCTGAAGGGAGGTTGTAGCCAGGATGGGCTTGGTCTCTTCTCTTAGGCAACCAGCTCCAGAACAAGAGGACACAGTCTCAAACTGTGCCGGGAAGTTTAGGCTGGAGGTGAGGGGAAAGTTCTTCACAGAGTTGTTAGTCATTGGAATGTGCTGCCCAGGGAGTTGGTGGAGTCACCATCCCTGGAGGTGTTCAAGAGGGGATTGGATGTGGCACTTGGTGTTGGGTGACAGGTTGGACTTGATGATCTTTGAGGTCTCTTCCAACCTTATTGATTCTATGATTAACAACGTCTGCTGTTCCTTTAGCAATCATCCCAACCTCAGCCTGTGACGGAGTAGTGTGAAGGTGATTATCTAATAATATGAGAATCCTACTACTGAAAATATTTGGTTTATCTTCATATGGGACTTGTATAAAAAAATAATTGCATGGTTTGAAAATTGTAACTGCCTGTTGGGTACAATTCCAACTTAATACGTTGCCAATACAAATAAGTACAACTTGGTGTTGTATTCAGCAATGTACTGATCGCATAGGACCTCTTAAGCACCGCCAAGTCTAACTAATGGCTTTATTTCCGTACAGGAAATGAGTAAGTATTTAAATGTGCCATGTACTAATACAAAATAGAACATGTATGGTGAAAACTGCCAGTGAAATGTCTTTAAAGCATAAAAATATTTTTCTCTAGGTGTATCAAGAAGCCTAGTTATAACTTCAGGTGAAAAATCGTTTGAAACAGCACAAGGAGAGAAAGTTACGTTGCCATGTACCTTTGAAACCTCAGAAGAAGATCGAGGTCCTCTAGATATTGAGTGGGTGTTGATACCAGCAGATAGTCAAAAGAAGGAACAAATAGTGAGTAGAGACTTTTTGTTTTTTGAACAGTGTTAATTTAGTTGTTTGAGTAAGTCAATATACTAGCTTTGTTACTGATATTTTGAACTTCTATCTAGTCAGGCTGGGATGCTTGCGGTCTTAAATGACTTTGAATTACTTCAATGGCAGTCATATAAAATCTAGTGGAAGTAGCAGATTAAGTATGAAATGTCAAGAAATTTCTCACTATAAACTTCTCTGCTGAAGAACTCTAAAATATGCTTCGGTTCCAGAAAACAAACTAAATTTTTTTGTACCTGCATTGTTTTCCTGCCTGATAAGTGATTCATGAGGTTTTAATTTTGAATGTAGTAACTCATTTGGTTATTAACTCTACCCTTTGCTTGGAAGCCTTATCCTTTTTAGTAGACAGGTTTTACAAAATGAAACCAGAGCAGTTTTGCAAAGCTTTATTTTAAGTAGTAGTCAATATTGACATTGCTACTTGGGCAAGCGTATGGTGGGGTAATATTTTGAAGTTTGAGATATTTGGTTATTTAAAACAGTAGAAAAAATCTGTCAAGAATCTGAACACATCAAATTATTTTGAACATTTATATGCCAAGTGTATTTCTGAATTGTATTTCTTTTTTTATAGATAATTATGTATGATGTAGACAGGATTTATGATAATTATTATCCTCCTCTGGATGGGCGGATGCAATTTACTAAGTCTGATCCAAGATTTGGTGATGGCTCATTGGATATCCTGAATTTAAAGGCAGCAGACACTGGCACATACCAGTGCAGAGTGAAGAAGGCGCCTGGAGTTCAAAGCCAAAAAATGCAGTTGACTGTACTTGGTAAGATAAAGCGCTTCAATTTTTGGTGACGTTGTTAATGTGTTCATTCCTGTCTTTGATACTTAAAATGAAAACTTCAGTTGGGCAAAGTTGCACTGAATCTGTGATGATGCATCCATTCTTGAGGCTTTGGGAGGGGTGGACATTATTCTGTTCGGGGAGATGAAAGGAATAATGAGCATTAAAAATTTCTACAGCTTGCTTGTATTTCAAAAAGTCTTTCCATGCATAGGAATGGTTTGTTGCCCAAGCTTTAGCAAAATGGACCAATCCACCAGAAAACAGCTAGCAAGCATTTTGATTGTGACTGATGTTAATGAAGTTATACTTTCTTTATTAGTGAAGCCAGCAAGAACTAAGTGTTCCATTGAAGGACCACAGGAGATTGGAAAAGACGTGACCTTGAAATGCACATCACAAGAAGGATCCCCGCTTTTGTCTTATGACTGGAGCAGAGTATCTGGCACACGGGACCTTCCCACCACTTCCACGCAGAGTACTGTCAAACTTTATTTATTACTCTGAAATATTTAAGAAAGACTGCATTCATATTTTTAGCTTAGCTTGACTTGTGAGCATTTCATGCCTAATATTAGTGTCAGTGTGGCTTATTGCCCTCTCACTGGGTAATAACTGACTTTGGAACAAGCAGGGCTTTCTTTTTTTTTATTCATACTGGAAAATGTTTCAAGGTTGAAGTTGAGATTCGTACCATTAGGCTGCAGAATCATGCTCACCTGTTCCCGAGTGTGTTCTCTTGCTTGCTGATGTTGGCTGCTTTGGTGCTCAAGTGGACAGTAGGAAAAAGGCAGAACAGAGTCTAGGCATTCAGGGAAGTGAAGATGAAAGCCTGAATTTTGTTAGAGGTCAAACTGAGCTCTTCATGATCAAGTGACAGAGCTTCTTGCTTAAAAAAGTGTACATGTCTTTAGAAGAAAAATTGCCAAGAGTAACAGAGAAGTCTTATGCTCTCCTTACAAGAGCTGACATAAAAGTAAGTTACATATTCTGAATTTTAACTGATGGATTCCAAATTATTGTGGTGGTGGTTGATTTTTGTTACGAGTCCTTCGTTGTAGAAGGTTAATTTCTGTTAATTTCTGGGTTTGTGAAAGTTATTCTGTTGTTTTTTTTTTTTTTTTTAAGATTACTGCTCAGTACCAGTTCTTTTTGATCTTCTTGGTAATTGTGAAAGCCTTCAATCTTAAATGGTGGGGGCTCCTTGAAGATGAAGCAGTTCAGGAATCTACTTATAGCTGGTCTGTTATATTTTAAAATTCTGCGTTAGGATGAGAGTTGGACATTGTAAGCATCGGTTCCTTTCCATTGACTGACCAGTTAGCCTGTGGGATTAGTATTAAAGTCAAATGCTGTGGAATGAATTGGGAGACTTTTAGAAAAAATAGCAGTCTTACAGCATGATAGACTTGGGAGATTTTTGGTATTCTTGGTAGGACACTTTTGCTTTAAGATTTTGTCTATGTGCTGGATTAATAATTCTGTAGTATTGAATATGGAATTAAACGTTGGAAAATGGTAAACTTCTGTCTTTTGTTTTGCAGATAAAAATACAGGTGAACTTCTCTTGAAAAATGCCTCTAAAGAGTATTCTGGCACATACCATTGTGTTGCCTCAAACAGAGTTGGCACGGATGAATGTTCTGTTGAGCTGAATGTCACCCCTCGTAAGTGTTTGCTGTATAACGGTCTCATAGTCATTTGTGTATTAAAACAAATAATGGTTTCTTCTCTATTAAAAGAAGAAACTATTGGGTTAAAAACCCAAACTTGTTGAGTAGCTGATGGCTGCCACTTCAAGTTTGTAATTCTCAAAATGTTGCTTTTTAAGCAGAAAGCTGTTACTCTTGTTCATTTAAATGCATGAGATCAAAGCATGCCCTTTGTGATTCAGTGATATGCTATTAACTTGGATTGTGTGGAAACACTGTTTTTAATGTTAAGAGAAAACAAGTTGGTTGGTCATGTAAATTTGTCACTTAACAAACAGTATTGTTATTTATCTATTCTAGCTATAAATACAGCTGGTATAATTGCTGGAGCTATTATAGGAACTCTACTGGGTCTTTCTGTACTGGCTTTTCTTGTCTTCTGTTGCTGTAAAAAACACAGAGAGAAGAAATACGAGAAGGAAGTACATCATGATATCAGGTAACGACAGATCTAGTTTCTGAGCAGTATTATTTGAAGATCAACTTTCAAATGTGTAGTTCTGCAAGTAAGATACTTAACAGTTGAGATTTCTGTTGTAATCTGGAAGGCTTATTAATGTGCTAACAGCTTGCCAGAGAACTTTGTTTTGGATATGATGTAGGTAGTTTGCCCAATTTCAGTAAATATTTTAAAGGCAGTGAATAGTTGAATTGTGTGGGTTGTTTCTGTGTTGGTAGTTTTGTTGTTAGTTTGTTTTTAACTTACTAAGTAACATGTGAGCCTCTTTTGGGAGTTGTGTCAGAACAGGGAGAAGCAAACTGAAAATGAATTTTGTAAACTTGCACTTCGTAATGGGAACCAAACTTTTTTTTCTACAACTGTTTTGTTTCTGTATTTCAGAGAAGATGTTCCACCTCCAAAAGTCGCTGTTCAACAGCCCGCAGCTACATAGGCAGCAACCGCTCTTCTCTGGGTTCAATGTCTCCCTCAAATATGGAAGGATATACCAAAACTCCATACAGCCAAGTCCCCAGTGAAGACTTTGAACGTTCTCCTGGTCAGAACCCAGCCTTTGCACCTTCAAAGGTAGCTGCACCTAATTTAAGTAGAATGGGAGCTGTTCCTGTGATGATTCCAGCACAAAGCAAAGATGGGTCCATAGTATAAAATACTAATTTAAATGCTGTTTTTAATGTGTTCATTGTAAGTATTAGAACTACCATGTTCCATCCCTCATTTAAACAATGGCATGCAGTTTTTTTTCGTGAAGCAAACGAACAAGTTAGTTTGAAAAGCCACCAATTCTCCTTTTTGATTTTAAACTTGCTATTATATAACAGTTGAACTGTTGGCTAAAAGCGTTGGAAGTTCCTATGTTAATATTGGACACTGAAGGTATTTGGACCTTGGGTAGGTTGCTGAAAAGGCACTGTCAGCTGACGTGCAGTTCTGAGTATGTAACAGTGAAACAAGTGAGAAGTAACAAAAGCATTTTATAGGTAGACCATGAAGCTTCTCAGAGTTCCTGAAACTTTATCCTCAGTTTTGGAATAACAGAAACATTTGAACTTGGCCGTTGTCTGATGTAGTAGCAGGGGGCTGAAATTCTGAGCATGACTTTGAATTCTGTTCAAACTGAGGATTTATGCGGTTCTTCAACCTGCTAATACGTTTGGAGCACTTGAGCTCTTATTTCAGGGGCTACCAGTTATTTGATTGGTTCAACTGATTTAATGACTCTGTTCTGAATTTAAAATTGCAGTGAGTAGAAATGTGCCGGGAGGCCTTGGAAGCTCTTTGAAATGTGACTTTTTCTGTAATGAATGGTTCTAGTAATGTCAGATAACTTAATTCTTACCTGATACAGGAGGTCCTATGAGGTCGCTGGTAGTGGTGTCAAAACTTTAAAATCCATAGTTTTAACACTTACTGTCACAGTAAGAATGAATATATATCTTTATACAGGTCTTGAGTTAATTGCACCTTGCATTTTCCAAAGCCCATTTAGATTCAAAAGCAGGGCTCATCATGTTTTTCCAAACCAATTACATAGGAGCTCTATGGGGTTTTAAATAAAGCTGTTAAGTAACTGGTTTTTGACATCTGTCTTCTTGCTCTAACATCATTGTGGAAACATCTTTTCCCATCTACATCTTAGCAGTAGTTTACCTTTTTTGAAGATGCTAATATCTTTCTGTATGAATTTTCAAGGAGTTCAAAGCTCTTTTCTCCTCACTTCTTCAGCAGCCCTAAGTGTTATGACCAGACATTAAAGAGCAAAAGTTTCATGCAGCCAGAACCTGAGAGGAAATGGTTATGCAAAACTGGTGATGTATGTCTTGTGTTTCAAGACTTAACCCCTTCTTCCCAGTTTTGTAAACTAGGAGCATTACAGGAGGAACAGGACAGTTCCTTATCCTGCTTTCACACAGGTTTAAGGACTTCTGATAGCATCTGATGACTGACATTAATATACCTGTGCAAGCTGGGTATAAAGCTTAGTTCAGTTTAAATCCCTGTGGATATTCTTCTTCTTTCCTTCCTGTTTTCTACTGTCTTCATCCTGTGCTGGGTGGCAGGAGTGGAGGAGTCCCTTCAGCTTACTCTAGCTGTAAATATTAGACCTCAAGGTATTTTTAAAATCTAAAGGCATATGTTGATGATTGAAATACCTGAATAACCTACTGAAAGATGTTAGGATTACTTGTATGTAGCAACAGCGTGAGAGAGAACATTTTCCCAAACTTCTAGGTTTAGTGTCTGCTTTTCTGTAGCTGCTTCTAGATCTGTGATATATCCTTTGGCTTTCTACTAAATGTTTGTCCTATCTGTAGTTAGGTGCACAATTTTTGGCTGGCACTATTAATGTAAAGAACATACCCTTCGTACTGAATTTAGAAACTTGAATGGCTATTAACAATTCTAGACCTACAGTTTTACACCTTTGGGACTTTTTTAGATTGTAAACTGATACTGATAGAGATGAAACTTTTTTAATCTTTCATGTGTGCCTTGTTTAATAAACTTTGCCTGATTGTAACTTCAGTTTTTATGAAATTTCTGGTGCCTAAACTTACTGTTTGAACAGGTGCTTAGACGATGGTACAGTTCTTGAAACATGACACTGTGATCTGATTTCTTGATTCTTATGTACTATTAATACCTCTTCATGCCTATTTTTGGATGTGACTTCAGTGTCTCTCTCTGTATTTCAAAATGTCAGTTAACCCTGCAATTGCTGATTATGATCTTAAGTGTTCCTGAAAACAGTCCAGCTGTTTGTACTAATAAGATGCATGATTGACTCGTGTGGTAAATATTTGGTTTATTACCTGTGCCAAACGTTATGCTTATGAAGAACAATGGATGAGGAGACCTCTTCTTGCATCCAATTATTGTGATAGAAGAGACTTCCAATATTTTAATCCTACACTGATTGTTTGCCTTGAAACTAAGGCCTTCCTTAATTGAAAGGGTATAGTTGTTACAAATACAAGTTGAGTGTGAAACTAAACTGAATCACAGACCGAGAGATACCTATAAGCCTAAGCAACCAGGCAACAAACCTACTGAGTTTGGTTGTTGGCCATCTGTGGATGTACGTGAGATTAGACGTGGGGTTTGGATTTTGTTTGTTTGCTTTTGTTTATTTTATTTGGCCTGAGACCCTGTACTTACAATCAGGTAAGCCCTTGGACACACTAGAATGGAGACCACATTAAATCATACAGAGCAGAGTTTACACATGCTTAATGCTCTGTCAGCTTGTACAAAATAATAACTGGACAGAACAGAACAGTAGCGTGATGTGCCCTTAGAGCCTAGCTGTTAGGCTTAGCAGCCTTGACAGTGTCTGTCTATTTATGTAATTGCATGGAAAATGAAAGAAATGGAATCTGACATAGTCCTTATCTGAAATAAAGAACCTCTGGCTTGGGGTAAACTTTATCTCAAGTTGCAGTCAACATGCCTTTTTGAATGGAAACAACATTACTACAAAAACACAATACTGCTATTTAAAGTTATTTTTGTCAATAGATTGTTCACTTACACTGGATTATGATTCTCCAAAGCAGCTACTATATTTTAGCAATGGTTTCTAGCTGTGTAAGAGATGAACGGGTTAAACACGTGAGGTGTCTGATCTTGCAGATAACTGCTAACAGAACTCTTTTAGGAAGTCATGGCAGCTGATATACCAGTTAGAAGGTGGCATTTTTAATGTCTCATTTAAAAAAAGAAAATAAAAAGGAAAAAAAGGAAGTGTGTGTGTGTGTGTGTGTGTGTGTGGTACCATTATGTAAATACTCTTAAGTGAATTCAAGAAACCTCTATCTAGTTAATGTCATGACTGTAAACTTGCCTGTTGAGGACTAATATATATATATATAGAGAGAGAGAAACCCCCAATTTTAGCATGATACAAAGTGAATAAAGTGTTAGACTTGTAATACTGTAGAGGTTATGTAACACTTGTCCACACATTACAAGCATTTTCATAAACTTTGTGAAACAGATATTTGTGCAAAACTACCTTACCTAGAAATGATACTTCTTCCAAAACTCTGTAGTGCACAGAAATGCCTCGTTAGAGGGTAAAACATGACTTCTGAAAGAAATGTACAATGCATACATCCTTATCAACTCTGATAGTCACATTCATATTAGACATATGCCTCCTGCTTAACAGTACAAGTAAGACTTCTTAATTGCAAGTTCTTCTGTAATGCTGAATATTGTATGCTACTGGTTTCCATGATAAGCTTATGGTTTTGTTCTTCACGGTGTATATTCTGGGTCACTTTAGATCTTTGTTCCAGTCTAAAGATGTTATGCTACTTGTGTCACTTAAACCTTGTTTTATACACTTGATAGGTGCTTTATGGGACCTTCTGGTTATTGGTCCTCTGGCACTGAAGCACAGCTCAACTGAAATCAGAGCAATAATATTTCCTGGAATTCAAAATGTTACGATGTTATGTTACACTTCTCATACACAAAGCATGGACTTGAATATTGATATGAATTTCAGTATGAAGTTTTATATTCACACTTTTGGGGGGGGATGGTATTTTAAAATACAAGTATTGTGAGTGAATTTGTAAAAACAAGATCCAAAATTTACAAATGCTGTAGTTCCATGACAGACTTGTGTACTTTTTGAAATAAAACTGTTGGAGAAAACAGTAGTCTGTCTTTATTTGAAAGCAGCACGTGGTGTATGGCTTCAGCTTTCTCTTTGTGTAATTGGAAGTGAACTAATAAATGTGGCTGTATGTAACATGCTGGCATTAATAATTTTATTTATTGCTTTCTCCCCCCCCCATTAATTTCTAAGGCAAGTAAGGCTTCAGGTATTTTAAAACTTGCACTTATTTGCAGTTTTTAATATTGGATGCACAGTTGCAGTGATCAGTTTGAAAAACATTTGAGTGTGATCTCATCTCAACAATTATCAGTTACTCTGAAACTTTAGGTTGAAATTTCATCCCTCTTTATTTTAGGTAGAACCAAGAATTTCTGAAACTGATGAACTGTCCTAAAATTCAAGCAAGCAGGCTTACAGCACTCCCAACCATGTTGATAAAATGCTTGGGTTTATATTGTCAGTTAACACACATTTCTTTTGACTCTTGAGTTGACTTGGGATACTCCCCACCCCTTGGCCTTGCAAACCAGCTGATTACTGACCTCATAATTTTTCTTCAGATTAATGCATCGTGAAAGCATAATCATAGGAATTTAGGCTCTGTTTACATCAGTAGCATTTATTATATTTATATCATTGGAGGCCTGATTGCCTTATATTTATTCATGACATATACATAACTCTATAGTGTGTCCGTATCTTTATATGCTAATGTGTACCCATGCCATACTATGTTTCAGTCACTTCTTGTATATATATTAAAAGAACCCTGCCTGACACGTGTGCACAAGCACATGAAGTCACGTGGATTACTAGTGGAAAAGCTTTTAGGACTTGTTTCTATTTCAGATTGTTTTGGGCTTAAATGCAAAAGGAAATGGAATCAAAATTAAGGTTCAGTTTTGTCTCTATTTGTAGGGCTCTAAAGAAACCTTTCTGCATCCATTTAACAGAGTTAAGTTCAAGACTTCCTTTTGTAAGGTGGAAATTTTGTCACAGATGGTGCTTGTGTGTCTCAGCTGGCCCTGGTCTTTTATTTAGAGATGAAAAAATTGTAAATTGGATAAGCTGAATACTTTAAGCTTGTCTCTGGGAATTCCAGCAGAGCAGTCAGCACTTTCCTGGCTGGCTGAAAGAATACAGCATGTGGCAGTTCTGCAAAAGCTTTGTGGTTTGAGCATTAAACATTGCCTTGGATGTAGTCTCTTCAGTAGATTTACCTTGTTTGGGTTTTGGTGTTGGGTTTTTCTTTGGGCTGTGTTTGTTTGTTTTGTGTTTGTTTCCTCTGAAAATCTTAGATTGTATTTTGAGCTTACTTATTTCACATGTGCTTCCTCAGGTGGAGAGTCGGGTTCTTTCGATCTGTATGATAACACCAATAAGCTATGGCAACTTTTCCTTGCTTTCTTCTGTCTAATATCTGTAAAACAAAACCAAAAGAGCTTGTGAAGAAAAAAAGCTGATCAAGGAAAAGCAAGAACAGAGTGAAAAAAAGCTATGAATGTTGCCTACTTTTCCAAGTCTCAGATTGTTCTAGAATACTTTCACTTGTGGGATGACTACAGGTGATTGCTCAGAACGTGAAGACTTTCTCATCTTAAGTACCCACATTATTTTTATATTGAGTTATGATGATTCTGCTGACTTTTGACTTGCTTCAGGCTTTTGCAGAATGGTACAGGCTCAGCTAGCAGAAGAAGAATGTGAACCTGCAGGCCTGTGTTGTCCCTGATCTTGACTTCCATTCAGTCAAGTGTCTGGAAATAGGGATCCTTAAGGAATCTGTTGTTTTTCATACTCTTAAGTCAATGTTAATATCACTCTCATAAGTTGGCTTTTGAAGAGGTCAGCTGCTAGCTGGGACCTCATTTTCAGTGCATTAGTACAGTCCTTGAAGTATCCTTCGGCCAGTGCCGTCTAAAAGAGAACAGATGAAGGACAATTCTATCATACTATTCAGGAGACATTCAGAAAATTGTGTGACTCATGCAGGAACCTTGTATGATGCCAGGGTTGGCATGTGTGATGGAGGGAGGCAAATAGCTTTTTAAAGAAGTTGAGTGTGTTGGTTACACAACTTGATTATGTAACAGATTTTTAAATGTGGCAGTATTAGAGGAGACGTTAACATCTGAAAGCACATCATTTTACCTTCAGTAATCTAATTTTTTCTTTGAGGGAAAAAAATCTCTGGAGGCACTATGTCCACAGGGAAGTGCAGAAAGCTCTGTGATACAATGACAGTTGTCCCACTTCTTGGGACTGGATGCTGTGCTTGTGAGAGCAGCAGGCAGGACAAAAGTTGAGTGCTGTACCAGACTCTCTTCTTGGAGTATTTTTCCTAATTGCAAAACAGGGAGAGGAAAGCAGCAAGTCTGATCAGCTTCTGAAGAGTTTTGCAGAAGGCATCTGAATCCTGAAAGCACAAATGAATTGTTCACCCTCTTGAAACCTTTTCCTGTTCTGGGTTTTAGCAGTATCAGATTTAGATTTCCAGACAGCCTTTAGAGTTGCTTATATAGCCAGCGTGTCTTCAATGCTTAAATTGCAGAGTCTGTCTGCAATGCACAATTTCTGCATGTGGTGTTTTGGATTTTATTACTACTAACAACAATGTATGGAGAAACAGTCAGAAGAAACTGCAGACTAGAGTTGCCCTTTCTGAGGTGTTCAGGAGAATCTTGACAGCACATCTTCTTCTGCCCCAGTACTTGGCACTGGTTAGGCCACACCTTGAGTACTGTGTCCAGTTCTGGGCCCCTCCATTTAGGAAAGATGTTGACTTGCTGGAGCATGTCCAGAAAAGGGCAACAAAGCTGGTGGGGGGTTTGGAGCACAAGCCCTGTGAGGAGAGGCTGAGGGAGCTGGGGTTGCTTAGCCTGGAGAAGAGGCTCAGAGGAGACCTTATTGCTCTCTACAACTACCTGAAGGGAGGTTGTAGCCAGGTGAGGGTTGGTCTCTTCTCCCAGGCAACCAGCACCAGAGCAAGAGGACACAGTCTCAAGCTGCACCAGGGGAGGTTTAGGCTGGATGTTAGGAAGAAGTTCTACACAGAGGAGTGATTTGCCATTGGAATGTGCTGCCTGGGGAGTTGGTGGAGTCACCATCCCTGGAAGTGTTTAGGAAGAGACTGGATGGGGTGCTTGGTGCCATGGTTTAGTTGATTAGATAATGTTGGATGACAGGTTGGACTCAATGATCTCAAAGGTCTTTTCCAACCTGGTCTAGTCTAGTCTAGTCTAGTCTATTCTTAAGGGGTGCTTTGGGCACAAACAGTGCAGTGGTCACTGGGATTATGTAGCAACTTATTTGAATTGTGATACTAAGGAATAATAAATCAGCTATTAAAAAGCTATAGGAGCTAATTTAGTCCCATCAGTATAATATCTTTCAAATATGCACACTTTGAAAGCTATATTTGCAAAACCAAAGAAAGCAAGTGTATTTTTTTTTCTCTTGTGGCTAGTTACTGCTGTACAAGTGAAGTAATGCCTTTTCACAGCTTATGGTTTGGCCTGTTCTGTCCTTTGTAAGTGAAACTTTTATCCCATACAAGAATCTGTTTCTTCTTACTTCGTACACTAGGTAATGTTGTACTTGTGAAAGAGTAGTCAGGAGTAGTCTCATTTCATGGAAATTAAAGTGTGCAGCAGAGCATCCATTTTCTGTGTTTAAGGTCTCTGCAGCCATCATCTCAAGGCATCTTGCTGGTCATCTAAAAGGATGATGTTTCTAAGAAACTATTTGCTGAGCTGAAAACACTTCTGCTGTGCCTTAATTAACTGCAGGAGATGAAGATAAATGGAAATCTTAAGTAACAGTTTTACTTCTAGCATAGCTCGGATGAGAGGGACACCAATACCCATAGACAGAAACAGAGACAACTAGTGGTAAAACAAAGCTACTGAATTAGTTGTGACTGCTGAAGATGATGACAACTTCGAGGCACAGCTGGTGGTTTGTGGAACATGTCAAAAAGCTTATGTTGTGGCTGCTAGCACCGAACTTTGGATAAATAAAATGCCCTTCCATGTCACTTCCAATTCTGTAACTCAAGACCAGAAACCGTTCATCCCAGCTGTGTAGGGACTGTAAAATAAAACAGACGACTTGCAATGACTTAATTTTAATATATTCCTCCCTGTTTCTTGTTGCTACACAAGAAAACTTAGTAGAAGGACACAGCTTCAAAGAAATGTTTGATCCTGCCCTGGTTTCATCCTTGTATTCTGTAGTACAATGTAAAATTGCCTAGGAATTGCAATATCTTTTTCTCTCACTTCAGACTTGAGTTGGGGCTTGTGTGACCTCTTTAGGTAACCTATTTAATTTAATGGCCTATTTAAGGTAATCCCTATTTAAGATGAGAAAACTCGCTGTGTTTCAAACACAGAACTTCAAAAAGATGCTGTGATCTCCTTACTGTCTCTATCCTGCTTGAGGTGGGGGTTGGTCTCTTCTCCCAGGCAAGCAGCACCAGAACAAGAGGACACAGTCTCAAGCTGTGCCAGGGGAGGTTTAGGCTGGATGTTAGGAAGAAGTTCTTCACAGAAAGAGTGATTGCCCATTGGAATGGGCTGCTTGGGGAGGTGGTGGAGTCACAATCCCTGGAGGTGTTTAAGAGGGGACTGGATAAGGCACTTGGTGCCATGGTTTAGTTGATTAGATAGTGTTGGATGATAGGTTGGACTTGATGATCTCAAAGGTCTCTTCCAACCTGGTTAATTCTATTCTATACAGACATACTGTATGGCTAAACATGAGTGCTTTGTATTGAAAGGAATTCATTAATTCCTCTGAGAGCTGACACTTGAGCAGCCCACATCCCTTTCTACAGCCAAACACTACCCTAAGGCTCTGCAGCATGCTGCAATGAGTTGCTGAGAAATGTTGCATTTTCCAACAGTTGCTTTCTTAATGCTTACTCAAGAAAACAATTTAGGTAAGGAAATGGTTACTGTAATCTGCATCAGTTAAGATATTTTTCTGTACAAACTAACCAAAAGCTGTGAACTACAGAGATCATAAAAAGAAATGCACAGCTGAGGTATGAATGTAGTTTTTGATGAGTTTTTACAGCTGTAGTGGGAAATATATTACCTTTACACTATTTTTAGGCTGGAAGTACATCTCCATCCTTTCTGTTAGCTAAAAGTGTAACCAAAGCCAGATTGACTAGTATGGGTCAGATTGAGGACAGACTGAAGGAGTTGGGGCTATTCAGTCTGGAGAAGAGAAGGCTCTGAGGTGACCTCATTGTGGCCTTCCAGTATCTGAAGGGGGCCTACAGGAAGGCTGGGGAGGGACTTCTCAGGATCTCAGGTAGTGATAGGACTAGGGGGAATGGAATGAAGCTGGAAATAGGGAGATTCAGGCTAGATGTGAGGAAGAAGTTCTTCACCATGAGAGTGGTGAAGCCTTGGAATGGGTTATCCAGGGAGGTGGCTGAGGCCCCGTCCCTGGAGGTGTTTAAGACCAGGCTGGACAAGGCTCTGGCCAGCCTGATCTAGTGTAGGGTGTCCCTGCCCATGGCAGGGGGGTTGGGACTAGATGATCCTTGTGGTCCCTTCCAACCCTGACTGATTCTATGATTATATTCTATGGTCTTAAGAGGTAGGCATTGAAAATGTCTGCTTTCCTCATTGAAATTAAGGTCATCAATGATGTTTCTTCATTTGCAGCTCCCTCAGGAAAAAAAAACCCTTCCTCAGACACATCATAATTGTGTCTTTTGGTCTTCTTTTAGGAATAGGACAATGAAAACACAGATTGTTGTACAGATACCAAAGGTCTGATCACAATAGACTTGCGTATTTGAAGCCATCAAAGTTCTAAGTGCAATGTTTTTAAAACCAGTGCTACATTGATACTGGAAGTATTTTAGATGTATTATTTAAATATGATATCTGTATGTCACTGTTTTTGTTTTTTAATAGTGCATGAGCTATGTGGGCAGGCAGAAATCTCAGACAGCCTGTGCAAATCTTTTATTCCTAGAAGGAAAAGCTGGAAGGAGTGTTGGAGCCTTTGTGCTCGACAGTCCTTTTTGTTGCCTGTATTAGCAAAATTTCCGTGCCCCTGCTGTTACCTGGGCAAGCTAGGATTTTAATCAGCACTTTCAGTGGGGTATCCAACTGACACTGAAATTGGGACATTATATTCCATATGTGAATTTTATTGTGACAACATCCCGTGTCTCTGCCAACCATATTAACTAGTTAGCTTGCTGCTGGCCTTACGGTTCAGTGGGTGAAAAATTGCTGTACATGCAAGGAAGCTTAGGACTTCCATGATGTTTGACATGGCTAACAGAAGCTCACTCACCTGCAGTAATAACAGTAATAAAATAATCCCAGGGTAAGGGAGTCTGGTTAACTAAGTGGAGGGTAAGGGTTGATGTCCTGGCTCTGTCATGATTTTTTTTTTCCTTTTTAGTGTTAACAAATGTGCTGCCCAGGGGGTGGTGGAGTTGCCATCCCTGGAGGTGTTCAAAAGGGGATTGGACATAGCACTTGGTGCTGTGGTTTAGTAGTCATGAGGTCTTGGGTGACAGGTTGGACTTGATGATCTTTGAGGTCTCTTCCAACCTTATCGATTCTATGATGCTCTGATCTTATTCCTTGGCTTTCACAGCTGTAGGAATGGAAATAGTTTTGTGGACTTGTAGGGACTTTTGGCACTAGAGTTTTCTGTCACTATCTTTTTTTTTTTGAAAGCTGTCCTTGCTGGGTCTTTCCAGTCTGCCCCAGCTGCTTACCTAGAGCTTATTTTCACTACTTTCATAATCTCAGAAAATAATCAAATGCATGCATTTAAATATAGTTATCCTTGTCAGAACACCTGTAGTTATCTCTCTGCCCTGCCACATGTTGGTGCTATAATTCCATCCTATGATAGTCACTCTTCCAGTACTTCAAGCACTACCTGGGTGTTTCAAGTTACCGTAAAAATAATAGTGGATCTCACTAGGCAGCTTCTTGAGGGTCTTGCATTGCCAGTGCAAGGGGAAATATATTTTCTCTTGAGGCATTTTCTGAAATTAGAAGAGAGTTATCCAGGTTGGAAAAGACCTTTAAGATCATCGAGTCCAACCTATCATCCAACACTATCTAATCAACTAAACCATGGCACCAAGCACCCCATCCAGTGTCTTCCTTCACACCTCCAGTGATGATGACCCCACCACCTCCCTGGGCAGCCCATTCCAGTGTCCAGTCACCCCAGCTTGGATGCCTGCTTGGCATCACCTGAGAAGCGGACAACTCAATAGCATGCAAGACAGAGTACTCAGCTGGGCTAGTGTCCTGCATCACTCGGTTGGGTCACTTGACACTCCCTCACCACCTTTCTCCCTGCTGCTCAGTTACTAGTGGTGTGTTAGAAGGCATTCTTGGGATAAGAGAGTTCATCCTATTTATGTTGGAATTACAGAATTGGCATGTGTTGAGTACTTTCCTTCATTGTTACTGCCATTAAAGGTATCTAGCTGTGCGTACTTAACCTGCATGAAGATAGACATAAAGCTCTTTCGTCTCGTTATATTGGCCCTGTCAGCAGCTTCTGTTTGTATTTCTATACAACTTTGCTTCCAGCTTACAGTGTTGGCTGACTTTCACTACTATATGCCACCTTTTTATTTACAATTGATGAGTTTTTCACTGCTCAAGGAGGATGAAGTTTAAGGCAGTTTTTCCCTTTTCTGAGTATACTATGTTGCTATTGAACATGCTTTTGTGAAGGGTCATTCCTTTTACTGATCCTATCCAGTTTGCTCCTAACTGGTTTCATGCTGTTTAGGCATTAGGTACTTTAGACTAAATACACCATGTATTATATTTTTAGGCTGCCCTCTGTTTTTCCAGCTTAAACATAATGAGGTTATGATTGCAAACACCTGGGCAGAGAGCAGTTTCTCAGTAACTGATGTTTTCCTTTGCAAGACTCAGAAGAGTTACTACATCTTGTTTGTAAGTTGCAACACTGGGTGGGTGGGTGGATTTTTATTGTTGTTGCTTTACCATAGCTGCATGAATAACTTCTAGCTGCATGGTAGGGTTCGCTTGCCAGACTGTATTTTCTTGTTTTCCACCCCTTTTTTTTTTTGGTGGGGGTAGGTATTTACTTAGATGTGAAGGAAAGAAGGAAATTAAGACTGAAAGTTTCAGGACAGTGCATGCAAAGGAGAACAGATTACATTGTATTCGTTCCCCTTTGCTCTTTTAGCTCACTAAAGCATCTGATTTTTAAAACTTCAGCTTTCACAAATGTCTGGGGGATCCAAAGCTCTCAGCCCACCCCAGCTTGTCTCTGTGTGTTATGCTGCAGATCTTTTTCCTCATAAGCAGGGAATGTTAATTGTGTCTTGACTTGTTCATGAAAGAGAGCAGGCAGGATGTGCTGGATGGAGAGCTGTCATTAAATGAGCTCCTACTTGCACGCCTGCCTTCTTTCTGAGAAGCTAAATTTATAAACATTTTGGCTTGTAAGAGCTCTGTTTCTTCAGGCTTTTCCAACAGAGTGGGTTAAGATGAACTGTGTGAGGAGCAGCTTAATCTTTAGTTAGAAAGTATATGTTTGCTAATGATTAAACAGTTACTTGTTTGAGAGCTATTGGTGCCAAAGGTGCAAAACAGAAGCATTGTGTTAGCTGTGGGACAAAGACAGGACAACAGACAGAAAGGGCATTTCTCACCTCTGTGTTCAGTTGCAATTAGTATGCCTCTTAATATTCCTTAGAATAATTAGTATATAAACAATAGCCAGAATAAAGTGGTAAACCAAATTCTCATGCTAGAGAACAGCTCTGAATAGAAGGTAAATATCATGATTTAATGGCAAGCGGTGCTTGGTACTGATCTGACTTACACTTCCAAGCAAGGTTTTGTGAATGTTCTCAATTATGTTTTACTCTCACATGCAACTGGAAGATTTTATCTGATGTATAACTCTAATTGCAGTGTGACAGTTTGCAAGGAAGAAAGTGGAATGTCAGAGCGGTAGTCTGAGTCAGTTGTTTCAATTACGGCTCTTATGGAGAAACTCTTGTGACAATGAGGCATGTTTTCATAATCTGTGAGGACTGGCATAATAATACAAATGCCTGTAATGAGCTGAAGTGGTGAAGTAAGAAAATGAAATGTTTCCAGTAAATGCAATATATCCATATATGTTTGTGGATTATTAATGAGGAAGAGTTGTTTTTTGTTAGAATATCCTGTTTGGGAAATTAATATTAGTGACTGTCAGCAGTGCTTGAGCACAGACAGAAGATAGAAAAAGGCAGTTTTGCAGCATGGAGTTGTTGCAAGAATGCTTAGTTATAATTTTTCTTACAGTATCAGACTTAGATACAGAGCAGATAACAAACTGTAACTAGAACAAAGAATTACTTTTTACTGTCCTTGTGCTGACTTCTGGGAAATGATAAAACACCAAGTGTGCAAACTGGAATGAGTCACTGGATTCTTAGAGAAAATGTATGGCATCCTGCCCTGTAGCAGGAGCAGTGTGGGCAGGAGGAGCAGGGAGGTCATTCTGCCTCTGTACTCAGCACTGGTTAGGCCACACCTTGAGTCCTGTGTCTAATTCTGGGCCCCTCAGTTTAGGAAGGATGTTGAGTTGCTGGAACGTGACCAGAGAAGTGTAGCAAAGGTGGGGAGGGGTTTGGAGCACAAGCCCTGTGAGGAGAGGCTGAGGGAGTTGGGGTTGCTTAGCCTGGAGAAGAGGAGGCTCAGGGCAGACCTTACTGCTCTCTACAGCTACCTGAAGGGAGGTTGTAGCCAGCTGGGTGTTGGTCTCTTCTCCCAGGCAACCAGCACCAGAACAAGAGGACACAGTCTCAAGCTGCGCCAGGGGAGGTTTAGGCTGGATGTTAGGAAGAAGTTCTTCACAGAAAGAGTGATTTGCCATTGGAATGTGCTGCCCAGGGAGGTGGTGGAGTCACCATCACTGGAAGTGTTTAGGAAGAGATTGGATGGGGTGCTTGGTGCCATGGTTTAGTTGATTAGATAGTGTTGGATGATAGGTTGGACTCAATGGTCTCAAAGGTCTTTTCCAACCTGGTTAATTCTAATTGTAATTCTATTCTATTCTATTCTATTCTATTCTATTCTATTCTATTCTATTCTATTCTATTCTATTCTACTCTTGTTACTGGTAGGAAACTGAGGCATCTAGGCAGATTTTGACAGATACATTAAAAATTTAGGTCAGTAAGTTGGTGCTGTGGAATCTGTGAAAATGTTCAAATAACCTCAGCGAAGATATTGACAAGCTGATATTAAATTAGACTTAGTCATTTAACATCCACTGATAAGTGAAGTCAGTTTGGTACAGCACTGCACTGTTTTTCTGCAGGACACTGATACAAATTCTAACCTGAATGACCGTAACTTGGGCAATGATTTGACTCATGCATTTAATTACTGTATGTTACAGTATCTAGCCTTTTGTTCACGTAGATTAATGATATTCTTTCTTTTTGTAGTATGACATCGTACACAAGATTGGTGACGTAACAGTGGTATAAACATGAAGAAACAGGAATAATTTTTTGCATGCCTTTGAAGTGTGGTGGAACTCAAGTGCATTATGAAATGAAGTGATGGTTTTTTTTTTTACTTGATCTCACTGTAGATTCAAGATTCTTAAGTAGGCTGTGTTCAGTTTTGTAAGTACCAAATATTTTCTTTTACATGTCTTTATCGCAAAGTTTACAAAGTGACTGCCAGCATTTTTTTGTGCTAGTTCTGTGTCTTGAGAAGTGTGCACAATCACTTCTCTCTGCCTCTTCACTGTGGAGATCCAAGAGATTCTGAAATCAACAAAATCAACTCAGGTAGTAGAAATGTAGCCTTAACCAGGAGATGTTGAAAGAGATTGTAATCTGAAACAGAGTAGGTTTGGGTTTTTTTCCTACCTTTCTGGTCTGCTGATTTGATAAGAAGTGTTTAATCTATTGAGTGCTGTAGCAATACCGACGAGGTCTTAAAACCTGTGTGTGAAATGCACTGTATTTTAAGATTGTATATATTTTATAACACTTAATAAAATGTACTTGAATGTTACAGTTAACACACGCTTCAGCATAATCTGTTAATGCAAACATTGTGGCAATTCGTGTCTGTACACTGCCTCGTGCTTTCCGCTGCCCAGTTTACCCTGCAGGAAAGACCCAAGGGAAGAAGAGCACGCTCTTTAAACCAGGCTGGTTACAGAGGCCTGGTTGCCTCCTGTGCTGTGGGGATTTCAGGTAATGATTTCATAACAAAAATATTTATCTACCTAACCATGTAAGGATGAGACCACTGCAGACTGATCCCAATGAATGGGAACTTATTAATTAATTTTCAAGTCTGACACACTGCTAGCACTGAGGCTTTTTAGATAACTTGTTATCCGTCACAGCCCACATAAATCAGAGCACACTGAAGGACACAGCAGCATTTAGGCAGTAACAGCAGGCATATGCAAACTTAAACTCATCTTTGGTCAACTGCATCAATCTGTGCACTTGAGAAATACTGGGGATGTGGCCCTGTGGGTTTTTTGTTTCTCTTTTTTTGTTTTCTCTATTGTAATTACATAGACGTGAACTGAAACATTAATCCAGTGATATCTGTTATGTTGTGGTCTGAAGGCAACCATATGAGGAGAGGCTGAGGGAGCTGGGGTTGCTTAACCTGGAGAAGAGGAAGTTCAGGGGAGACCTTATTGCTCTCTACAACTCCCTGAAGGGAGGTTGTAGACAGGTGGGGTTGGTCTCTTCTCCCAGGCAACCAGCACCAGAACAAGAGGACAGAGTCTCAAGCTGTGCCAGGGGAGGTTTAGGCTGGATGTTAGGAAGAAGTTCTTCACAGAAAGAGTGATTGCCCGTTGGAATGGGCTGCTTGGGGAGGTGGTGGAGTCACCATCACTGGAGGTGTTTAGGAAGAGACTGGATGGGGTGCTTGGTGCCATGGTTTAGTTGATTAGATGGTGTTGGATGATAGGTTGGACTTGATGATCTCAAAGGTCTTTTCCAACCTGGTTAATTCTATTTCTTTGCTATGCTATGCTATGCTATGCTATGCTATGCTATGCTATGCTATGCTATGCTATTCCATATAATCCATTGGTGAAACTGGTGGTTATAATGCTGAATAAAAAAATGTTGCTTATTAAATTACTTTAGCTTCTGGTTTAGAGAGGAGCACAGCTAATTCTAGAACAAACTCAGATGCTTCTCACCAGAAGTCACCTGTAATTGGAGTTGTCACTCCAGATGAAAAAAGAAAAAAATCATCTAAGAAAATAGTAATTTCTCAATGAGAAAAATAAAAGCATGGAGGGTTTCTAATGTCATGGGCTTAAGTATTCTGTTCTGTTCTATTCTATTTTATTCTATGTAGCCAATTAAAAATCATTCCCAATCTAAGTTCAATGTTATAATTACAGACAAGATACTTTGCCTTTAATAAGAGCTTATTTTTATGCCAAAGTATTACATTCCTCATTCTCTCCTTAGACTGTGTGCTGTCTAAACTTGCCTGTGAGTGAATCTGGCAAGTAATTAATCAGGGTAAAATTCCATTGAGATCAGCATCAAAGTTGCCTGGTCAAGAAGTGGTTACTGGCTGTGGAGTATGTCATCTGTAGGCTGAACATTTGTAGGTCACACTGGAGCAAAAAAGATACATTCTCCATGTAGGATGAAGAGCTGTCTTTTTTCTTGCTTTAGTAATCACCATTAAAGAGAATAAAGAGGAAGCCAACAAAGCTGGTGAGGGGTTTGGAGCACAAGCCCTGTGAAGAGAGGCTGAGGGAGCTGGGGTTGCTTAGCCTGGAAAGGGGAGGCTCAGAGGAGACCTTATTGCTCTCTACAACTACCTGAAGGGAGGTTGTAGCCAGGTGGGGGTTGGTCTTTTCTCCCAGGCAGCACCAGAACAAGACGACACAGTCTCAAGCTGTGCCAGGGGAGGTTTAGGCTGGAGGTGAGGAAGAAATTCTTCACAGAAAGAGTGATTGGCCCTTGGAATGTGCTGCCCAGGGAGGTGGTGGAGTCACCATCACTGGAGGTTTTAAAGGGAGACTGGATGAGGCACTTGGTGCCATGGTTTAGTTGATTAGATGGTGTTGGGTGATAGGTTGGACTTGATGATCTAAAGGTCTTTTCCAACCTGGTTAATTCTGGTCTATTCTATTCTAAATGCTTCATTCCAGCTGTTTTAGAAAGGGAGTAGAAAGGTAGGAGTTACTATGCAAACTTATAGTTCTGTATAAATAATGAATTTCGTAAAAGAACTCTTTTTCTTTTTCCCCCAGAAAAAGCTGCAAAACTTGATGCACCAAAGTGTGTTCTTGAAGGAAGAAGTGAAACAATTTCTGTACTTAACTTCCTGCCTGAATTAACTTTTCATATGCATATGGTTTAAGTAAAGAAGTAGCATGTAACAAATGCTGTCATTGAAGGGAAATATTTGTTCATTTTGCAAATAAATCTGCATTATTTTTTCTTCAAGAAGCTAGGAACTGCACAGATATTTTCTCATCTGTTTAGTAAGTTGCTTAGCTAATCTACATGCCCATACCAGGTGTCCTGATACCAATACCCAGTCTTTTGAAAGGTACTATCTGTTGGGTGTTTATTCCAGACATCTACCCCAGTGTGGTCACCAGGTAATTGCTGTTAACTTTCTGTTGCTATGGCATAAACAGGGTACAAGTTTGAAAGCTTGTCTGATGCTACACAGAAAGTCTGAAGATGGAGCCTGACTCAGTCTGTGTTCTGCTGCCTCTCTCAGGCTTGGAAGATTACAATGAAACCTGGAGGTCATATCTGTATCTGTTATTGCAACCATGTGGCTGCTTAGGAATGACTGTAGATTGCATTCATTTTTACTTGGTTATAGATACATTTTTCAACCATTTAGCTTTTGTATTTAATACACAGAGTAATTTGGTCATGGCATGGTCAACGGGACCAAATGACTATGGTGCCAGCACCATTAAATCACAGAATCACAGTATCACCAAGGTTGGAAGAGACCTCAAAGATCATCAAGTCTAACCTGTCACCACAGACCTCATGACTAAACCATGGCACAAAGTGCCACATCTAATCCCCTCTTAAACACCTCCAGGGATTGTGATTCCACCACCTCCCTGGGCAGCACATTCCAATGGCTAACAACTGTCTCAGTGAAGAAATTTCTCCTCACCTTGTGGTGGAGTAGGAAGGTTCCCCCCCACACACAGAAGAATTCCACAGCTAACTCAGCCGGAGAAGCAGATGAAAGCTGTATTTTACAAGCAGATATGGAATGCAATGAATATGTACAAAAACATACAATATTTACAATATATACAGAAATATACAGCAAAGTATGTAATACAGGAAACCTTTCCCCAATCCCCCCCACTGCGGCCAGGGGGGTTCGGCCCTGTCCCCCCTTCTCCCTCCCTACCTCCCCTTTTTCCCAAAAGGGTTAGAGAGAAAGAGAAAGGAAGGTAATTAAAAGGGTGAAAACTTGTTAAAGCTCAAAGCGAATGCAAAAAGTTAGTTTTCTCTTATCTGTTTAGCAAGAATCATTCCTGCGTAGCAAGCTGTTGCTTCAGGGAGAAAAGCAGGCCAGCTCACAGTACAGGGGGAAGAAGAAGACGACTGCCTAACTGACTCCCCGACTGAAAGACTAAACAAAAAAAAACTGCAACTGGGTCCCGCCAATGAAATTGAATTAGCATATCATTGTTTTCATTCTAATATCAAAAACATTCGCCCAGAGTGTTCAGAAAGTGTCCCTTTCTTAAAGGCACAGCCTAAACCGGTCACACACCTAGAGCCTGAACTTCCCCTGGTGCAGCTTGAGACTGTGTCCTCTTGTTAATGAGAAGTAGTGGTGCATTTCACATACATTAGCTTACTGCCAGGACTTGCTTTTTATTTCCCAGGAAAGTTCAAGCAGGTGCTTGTTTGGTAGCTGTACTCTTGTCCACACCCAAAAATACCTCATCTCATGTTTTATATGCAAGCAAACTGGCCTGGACTTGGAGAATCAGACAATGTTGAAATGTTGCCCATACTTGGTAGCCTGCATCTTTGCTGTAAAACAGATAAACTGAGATCCTCAAGTGCTTTGCCCATTGGAATCGGCTACCCGAGGTGGTGGAGTCACCTTCACTGGAGGTGTTCAGGAGAAGACTTGATGGGGTGCTTGGCTGTATGGTCTAGTTGTTGGGTGGGTTGGATTGTTTGATGGGTTGGACGCGATCTTGAAGGTCTCTTCCAACCTGGTGTATTGTATTGTATTGTTTGTATTATAGTGTGTTCTATCAAATGGCAATTGTTACATTGAGCTGATACTTTTTAGGCTGTTAAGATCAAACCACTTAAATTTTATTGCTCCAAAGCCCATTATAATTACAGATATCTGAAGAGGAGCACTGTACTTGTCCATTCTTGTGCTTACCAGCATCATCTTTGTGGTTACCATGCCTTGCAGTCATGCAGGCCCTTAAGTTTGATGTAGGCTTTGGAAGTTGTACCTGTTTCTTCACGTTGATACCACTGTTACTGAGATTGGTTACATGGGTTCACACTGCCTCCATGGTGTCTTGCATGCTGCCTAGGGTTTAGGGCAAGCCAGGTGGTTCACTAGGTGAACTTAGCCATTGTCTAGAGGCTGACTCAGATTCAGACGTTTTTCTAGAGGCAGTAGGACTGCAAAAGGCTCAGGAAAGAGAAAAACTACGTGAGTGCAATGCAATTTCACATTGCTACAGCTGTAATCATGCCTGAATTTATATCATTGTTAAGTATATTTTTTTATAAGCTAAGTTTTATTTACATAAAACCTCTAGCATATACATTTTGAACCAGCATGCTACAGAAAGCTTTGGACCAGTCTATCAGGTTCTTTGCTTTACTTTTCTGGCTGTGGGCTTGTGCAGCTGCCCTCAGCCACATCAGAGACATGATGCACTTTAAAACTACTTATATGTGGTGTAGGGTAGTTTTAACTCAGGTAAGTGCATCATTTCAGTTGAGCAGGCAGCTGCACCAGTATTTTTGCTGACAATAAGAGAGGACAGTGTGGACATGAAAAAAAAAAAAAGTACAAGAAACGGGCAGATGGCTGCTTGCAGTAGCAGTGCTAAAAGGGCTCAAGACACTCAAGTGCCCTGTTCTGAGCTTTCCAGCTTCAGCTCTTCTGTGATCCTGTGAGAGAGTCATGTGCCTCTAGCTTCCTATCCTGCTCAGAAACCCTTTAGTTTTAATAGGATGCACATCTTGCGTTGTGTTGCATGTGCATCCTTTTGGCTACCACACAAGAACCTTCTGAAGTGTCCACAGGTATCCAGAGCATGTTCCCAGGGCATCCTACTCTGGTTAGGGTTGGATCGAAGCCATGCTGGTAGCAGCTGCCACTTTTTATACTTAAAGGGGATGGCAGCAGATAATGCTGATGTTGTCTGTGAGCTTGCAAAAATGTATGCAGTTATTTTATGTGACTCTAAAGCAATGCCAAGTCTCTTTGTAAGGCATCCTGTGAAACATTCGTGTGGGAAATCACCCTTGGCTTCAGTGGCTGTGCAGATAGGTCACTGGCACTGCAATTCTCTTTGCAGGCTCTTGGTCTCCTATGTTACTTAGAAAAAAAAACAGATTGAGGAAATACAAATGAAGAGGAATAGCTTACATTGGTCTTGTAGGGAAGGTGAGGAGGGAAACCATTACTTAAAAAGAAACCCCAGCATTTTTCTCTATGATTTGATGCTGTGTCTCAAATTTTGCTTGCTGAAATCCACATATCTGAGGCCCAACTCACTGGATTTTAACACCACTATTATCATAGCTGCAACTTTAGTAGTCATTCATTCCAGTTAATTCATGTTCCTCCTATGACTTCCATTCTTAACAGTACAATGTGATATGTTGAGAATCTCAATTTATTTGGAACTGCTTGCTTATATCACAGTATCACAGTATTACCAAGGTTGGAAGAGACCTCGAAGATCATCGAGTCCAACCTGTAACCACAAACCTCACGACACAGTATCTAGACCATGGCACCAAGTGCCACATCCAGTCCCCTCTTGAACGCCTCCAGGGACGGCGACTCCACCACCTCCCTGGGCAGCCCATTCCAATGACGAATCACTCTCTTGGTGAAGAACTTCCTCCTCACCTCGAGCCTAAACTTCCCCTGGTGCAGCTTGAGACTGTGTCCCCTTGTTCTGGTGCTGGTTGCTAGAGAGAAGAGGCCAACCCCTTCCTGGCTACAACCACCTTTCAGGTAGTTGTAGAGAGCAATGAGGTTGCCCCTGAGCCTCCTCTTCTCCAGGCTAAACAACCCCAGCTCCCTCAGCCTCTCCTCATAGGGCTTGTGCTCAAGGCCTCTCACCAGCCTTGTTGCCCTTCTCTGGACACGTTCAAGTGTCTTGATGTCCTTCTTAAACTGAGGGGTCCAGAACTGGACACAGGACTCAAGGTGTGGCCTAACCAAAGCAGAGTACAGGGGCACAATGACCTCCCTGCTCCTGCTGGCCACACTATTCCTAATGCAGGCCAGGATGCAGTTGGCCCTCTTGGCCACCTGGGCACACTGCTGGCTCATGTTCAGGCAGCTAATGCAGGCTGCATTAACATTCAGGAGGCAGCTAGACACGAGCAGGAGCCTGGGCTGGTACGGAACATGCCAAAAAATTTTTAATGCACTGTATGTGCCGTGTGCTTTATAAGTAGTTCCCCAGTAACAAAGTAAATGGCATTAATTACAGTTGCAACATAAGCCATGAAAGTTTTGGATGAAAAAAAAAAAGTTTGCTGATGACACCAAGCTGTGTGGTGCAGCAGACATGCTGGAGGGAAGGGATGCCATCCAGAGGGACCTTGACAGGCTGGAGAGGTGGGCACAAGCCAACCTCATGAGCTTCAACAAGACCAAGTGCAGGGTCCTGCATCTGGGTCGAGGCAATCCCAGGCACAAATCCAGGCTGGGCAGTGACTGGCTGGAGAGCAGCCCTGAGGAGAGAGACTTGGGGGTGCTGGTGGAGGAGAAGCTCAACATGAGCTCTCAATGTGCGCTTGCAGCCCGGAAAGCCAATCAGATCCTGGGCTGCATCAGGAGAAGTGTGACCAGCAGGTCAAGGGAGGTGATTCTCCGTGAGACCCCACCTGGAGGACTGTGGCCAGTTCTGGAGCCCCTATTACAAGAGGGATCTGGAGGTGCTGGAAGGTGTCCAGAGAAGGGCCATGAGGATGGTCAGAGGGCTGGAGCACCTCTCCTATGAGGACAGACTGAAAGAGTTGGGGCTGTTCAGTCTGGAGAAGAGAAGGCTCCCAGGTGACCTCATTGTGGCCTTCCAGTATCTGAAGGGGGCCTACAAGAAGGCTGGGGAGGGACTTCTCAGGCTATTAGGTAATGATAGGACTAGGGGGAATGGAACAAAGCTGGAGGTGGGGAGATTCAGGCTGGATGTGAGGAGGAAGTTCTTCACCGTGAGAGTGGTGAAGCCCTGGAATGGGTTGTCCCGGGAGGTGGTTGATGCCCCATTCCTGGAGGTGTTTAAGCCCAGGCTGGATGAGGCTCTGGCCAGCCTGATCTAGTGTGGGGTGTCCCTGCCCATGGCAGGGCATTGGAACTAGATGATCCTTGTGGTCCCTTCCAACCCTGACTGATACTATGATACCATGAATTACTGCCTTCTGCATTAAGGCAGGGTCATGCTGCATTTTACTGTCTCTGAGTGTCCAACTTGCCAGCATCTGTTCTGTTTGTCCTCATGAGTGAGGCATCGTTAATGCAATAAGAATTTGCTGTACTTCCAGAAATGGTCTGTTCCATTCACATATGTTTTTCTCAGCTTTGAACCTTTTCCCAAGCAGTCATATCAGAAAACAGTCTTAAAAAGGCTTTGTTAGTCCTACTCCTGAGGTTAACAAAAACCGAGGTGGTAATTCTAATAGAATTAGAAGCATAGAATCATTTAGGTTGGAAAAGACCTTTATGATCATCAAGTCAAACCTTTCACCTGACACTGCCATGTTCACTAAAGTTGGAGTTTCCAGGCAGCTCTGAGCTTTGGGTCTCTGGCCCAGAAAGCTGGGGAGGTGGAGCAATTACTTTCCTGGGACATAGCAAGGGTATTACATTTTATGCAGTTTTGGTTTCTGCTTTTCCTTGGCTTTCCCCCCTTTTTTTCTTTTCTTTCTTAAAGCAAGGGGAGTCTTTTGCCACCTCTGTATTGTATGATGGACAGCGCCTGACCATCATCATTCTAGAGCCTCTGCTTCAGCTTCAGTACAATAGGCCAGAGAGGCTGGATTAAATTAGCTTGTATGGCTTTCACTGGGGTGAATTTCATATGTGTGTACAGTTCCTACTTTGCAGCAAAACTATCTGACAGCAAAAAGAAGCTAATGGGTAATCTGCTCCAGATCTAGATACAGAAGAGGAGGTGCTGTGGGGAAGCAGCAGTGTAGAGCAGAGGTGTGGCAAGCAACAGGCCTGACTTCATGTCATGACACAAATTCTAATGATTGTTGTGCAGCATCTCTGCACAGCTAGTGTTGACCTAGTTTATATAGTGGCAGACAAAGAAATGCTAACATATAAAAAGCTGTTTGTGGTACAAAGGGCCACACCTGCTTTTCTACATAGCTGATCAGAAGAGAAAATGTTGATGGTAGGTGGAAAACTCAGGTTTTGCTTTTATTTCTTTTAGTAGCAGGAAATGGATCACATGGCATGGAGCTCCAGGGGACCAAGGGGGAAGTGTGTGCTTTTAGAGCCACTTTCACTGACTCCTAGGACTAGCTCCATTGATCTCTCTAGTTGAAGAGTAAGCCCAACTGTTACTTGCCCTAAAATAATGCTATTACTGTTCACAAAATGCATTGTATGCCAGTAAGTTGTTGTCCTATTATGTTATACTGCAGAACTGTATTTTGTCACGTTGGTGGATTGCTTGAAGTAAGAAAATGCATGGAAGAAGACAAATGATATATTATCCACTGATATTGGTGGCAGCTTCTCTTCTGATATGTCCCCTGAATGTACTAGCTAGGCACTGTGCTTTCATGCAGAAGAATAAGGATTAAGTTTGTCCTGCTGTGAGATGATTCATGTATGGGGAATGTGCATATTCAGAAAGAGTAAGATTCAAGTGTACATCACTGAAGAGAAGCTCGCTGTAAGAATCAGCAATAACCCAATAGCTAAGCAAGGAAAACTGTGTTTCATAAGAGGAATTTAAACTAAAGATGATTGCTTGTCTGACCATTTCTGCTAGAGATGGTGATCTTTGTTCTTCTTTTAAAATACCTTTTTTTTAGACACATAGTTTATTCTTTTAGGTAATATATACATATTTATGTATATTTATATTAGACATTTTATTTTATATGGATGTGTTTTTATAATATACATTCCCTGAGGTGGTTTTCCAATTTTATTATATGATTTTGCTTTAGAATAGAATAGAATTAACCAGGTTGGAAAAGACATTCAAGATCATTGAGTCCAACCTATCATCCAACAGTATCTAATCAACTAAACCATGGCACCAAGCACCCTATCCAGTCTCTTCTTAAACACCTCCAGTGATAGTGACTCCACCACCTCCCTGGGCAGCACATTCCAATGGCCAATCACTCTTTCTGTGAAGAATTTCTTCCTCACCTCCAGCCTAAACCTCCCCTGGCACAGCTTGAGACACTGTCCTCTTGTTCTGGTGCTGGTTGCCTGGGAGAAGAGACCAACTCCCCCTGGCTACAACCTCCCTTCAGGTAGATGTAGAGAGCAATAAAGTCTCCCCTGAGCCTCCTCTTCTCCAGGCTAAGCAACCCCAGCTCCCTCAGCCCCTCCTCACAGGGCTTGTGCTCCAGACCTGTCTTTAATATGGTGTCAGCACTTTACATAATACTAGAACAGAACCTGAGTATTTCAGATTAGTGTAACAGCAGCTAGATGTCAAACTGTTATTTCCTTTATCTAAAAATGTCTGAGGCATGAGCCTGTATTTAGCATAATAAAAATGTTTCCCAACTTCTATATTATTCATGCTTTCCCCAGATATGTTAACATAACCTTGTAATTGCCATGAGTTCTATGCAGCAATGAGCACTGTAGGAAATACATTTTATGTTTGTTACATGTCTTTAAGACACAGTGGAAATTCATAGGCCATAACAAGCCATGCATTTCAGCCTAGCTGATTTTCTTTTTGTACACTTAATTGATTCTGAAGGGGAAGGGAAAGGGAACATCAAGCCTAATGTATTTCTCAGTAGAAAGCCTTCTCTGTAAGATTTTCTTTTGGGGGTTGCTTAGCCTGGAGAAGAGGAGGCTCAGGGCAGACCTTATTTCTCTCTACATCTACCTGAAGGGAGGTTGTAGCCAGGGGGGGTTGGTCTCTTCTCCCAGGCAACCAGCACCAGAACAAGAGGACAGTGTCTCAAGCTGTGCCAGGGGAGGTTTAGGCTGGATGTTAGGAAGAAGTTCTTCACAGAAAAAGTGATTGGCCATTGGAATGTGCTGCCCAGGGAGGTGGTGGAGTCACTATCACTGGAGGTGTTTAGGAAGAGACTGGATGTGGTGCTTGGTGCCATGGTTTAGTTGACTAGATGGTGTTGGGTGATAGGTTGGACTCAATGATCTTGAATGTCTTTTCCAACCTGGTTAATTCTATTCTATTCTAATTTCCAAACAGCATGCTCTGTTAAACAAGACATTTTCAGAGAAGCTGCATTTGAAATCTCTCTTCTGTAAAAATAACCACCACCAACAAATAAATATGCAAACGAAGACAGTGCACAAACAGAAACAATTATTCTGCTCAGATTTCAGCTCTTGTCTTTGGTGAAGCAACTCAGGCATGACAACATGGTTCTGGTATACAAACCCTGAAAAATAGGATTTACAAAGCAAAACCACCAATCAGACTGCAGTTGTCTTTAGCTTGTCAGTTTGACTTCCTCTGAGTGGATGAAAGGCAAGCACTCATGTCACTGGGCGACTACTTAGAAGCCTACATGAAAGTTTGTGTATGGCTCTCATTTCAACTCCCGCTAGCCAAGTAACCTCACCACAGAGACCCTTTCTTCCAAAGCACTGCAGATCCCTCACTGTGACTGTTGGTCATGAGTGCTGGGCCAGTAAGAAGTGGTATATAGCACCAAGGGAAAAGAACGGCAAAAAAGCATTATCGTCTTCATTGCTGCATCATCATCTTCATTGTTGCATCATCTCTCCCATGCATCCTTGCTGCATGGGAGAGAGCCTCCTACATCTCTAGGAATCTGTGTCTGCTCCTCCTGCTGGCCACTTTCCTTCCTGTCTCCTTTTTGTGTGTTGAGTTTTCCCTGTCACCATATCACTAGTGTCAGTGTATGCCAGAAGCTGCTGCTAACAAAGCTCTGTGCCCATAAATACAGGCAGCAAGGACCTATTTAATTTCTTTTTGATTTCTGTTGAGGCACAACTTGTGGACTGGGTAGGCATTGAATCAAAGGGAGATGGGGCTAGAAAAGCACAGCACGTTTTGCTGAGCTTCATGGTTACTTTGTTTTATTTTTTTTCAGTCTAATTGGAGTAGAATTGAAAAAGAAAGAAAGCCAAATCCAAACCATTATTACTGAGGCTACAAGGTGTAGCTGAAAATGATGATTGTAGCTTCATTAAAAGCAATGCAAAGGATGTACTGTATTTGCCTGTGGAAATCTATGTTGATGAGATTCTGAGATCTAACCTGAGTGCATTAGGAAAGCATGAGCTTCAGTCAGTTCCACTGCAGAAGTGGCTAACCTTGCCAGAGGAAGTTGGTTTGCATTTACTTATATGTGTTTGAACGCTGCTGTTCTATGGAAGCTACTGTAGGGAATATGCATTCCCTCTTCAGTGTATGTGGCAGACACAGAAGAGAGAAATATGGTTAATAGCCTCTTGCCAATATTCAGTTCTGCTAGGTATAGCATACAACCACCTGACAGGCTTCATAAATTTAGCCTCAGGCTAATGAGTTCGGTGTTATTGAAATAACCACTCAAGTGGGGAATAACACCCTGAATATTCACTGGATACCTCAAAGTGTCACAGGCATGAATGAAAAACTTTCTGAAATATGAAAATATTTCTGTCCTTTTTTATGTCCTCTGAACTTCTCTGCTCTCTGTTCATAATTCTGGTTTCTCCTATGGAGTTACTTAGTGTTAGCTTCATCTGTGTAACTGAAGCCATTGGAAAGCCTGTACTGTCTCTCAGTTTCTGCAATCTGCAGAAAGTGTAGGCAGTGAAAAGCTGAAGTGATCTGCCACTTTGGAATAATTTGCAGCAGCAGGCATTCCCAGTGCAAATCAGAGTGCAAATCAGATGGGGAATCTGTGATCTCAAAAGAGGATTACTTTGGATTAGTTGTCCAGTGAAGCAGGCACTTTGTATAATGCAGCAAACAGCTCCAATGTGAGCCAGTTCATCACTTTTGTGAGTCTTTTTTGTGGGGGTGGGGTTTTTGTTTGGTTTTCTTAAAACCACATTTTTTTATGAAAAGGTTTTTCATACATTGATTAACAGTATTTTGACAGTGTTTGTGCCTAGAAGACAGATTATTTGACATGCTGCTAAGCACCTAAAAATCAATGGCCAGCCTTTCAGGAGAGGGAGGAGATATGGTAGGAAGCAATCTAAGCTGGGGTTTGGAACACAAGCCCTATGAAGAGAGGCTGAGGGAGCTGAGGTTGATTAGCCTGGAGAAGAGGAGGCTCAGGGGAGACCTTTTTGCTCTCTACAACTACCTGAAGGGAGGTTGTAGACAGGTGGGGGCTGTTCTCTTCTCCCAGGCAACCAGCACCAGAACAAGAGGACACAGTCTCAAGCTGCACCAGGGAACATTCAGACTGGATGTTAGGAAGAAATTCTACACAGAGAGAGTGATTGCCCATTGGAATGGGCTGCTTGGGGAGGTGGTGGAGTCACCATCATTGGAGGTGTTTAGGAGGAGACTTGATAGGGTGCTTGGTTGCATGGTTTAGTTGATTAGGTGGTGTTGGATGATGGGTTGGACGCAATGATCTCGAAGGTCTCTTCCAACCTATTCTATTCTATTCTATTCTATTCTATTCTATTCTATTCTATTCTATTCTATTCTATTCCATTCCATTCCATTCCATTCCATTCCATTCCATTCCATTCGACAGCAGTGGTATCTAGGTTTAACCACTGCTTTGAAGGTTCTGTCTTGATCATCTGTTGCAGGTTACAGCTTGATTTGGGACACGGAGAAGACAACATTATCTGACCAAGATTCAGTCCCATTAAAATACAATACAATACACCAGGTTGGAAGAGACCTTCAAGATCGTCGCACCCAACCCATCAACCAATCCAACCCACCCAACATCTAAACCATGCAGCCAAGCACCCCATCATTGATTCCCTAGTTTGCGTCTTTCAAATTTGAGTGATGTTTGGAGAAGAGCCTTATTACCATTTTACTGGTAATATATATTGCTAAATTAATCTGCCTTTTAGTTTAGTAGGACTGTCATGATGTGAGTAACAAGGTAATTAGAAACACCATCTATACATGTATAAACAGGAGCGTGCTGTTTCTGCAGTATAATGTTTTACTCCATGTTCATTATTTCACATATGGTCATTATTTCACACAATAAATCAGTGTGCTGACACTCTGTTAACTTTGGTTCTGGCCTTTTATTAAAGCCATTATTTACTGCATTTCCTACCTCACAGAGTTGGCTTGTTGGCTTAAGAATCACCATCTGTTCAGAAGCAGTGTTTAGGGATGCTGTAAAGGGATGGGAAGAGAAATGAAGGACATATACTTGCTTGTACATCATGCACTACAAGGAGGGAAGTTGTACATATTCTATGTATGAGGTGGCATCTGTTTCAATATGCAAAGAAGACAAATAACTGAAAGACAGCTCAAGTTTTCTGGTCAGTATAAAATCCCTGGGAAAGAAGCGTAGATGTGGCCAGCCGTTCACTGTGACAATGGAAATAAACATGTGCTGAAGCTCTAGATCCAGGCAGCTTTACTTTAAGGCCAGTCCAGATCCAGCAGCACTATTTTTCCCTCTGTTTAGATAGTAACAGCTTCAGATCATAGTGCTGGCTGTATCCTCCCCCGTCAATGTACTGGGAGAGGTGCAAGCAAGCAAAAGCTTCAGGATTTACCAATGCATAGTCAATTCACAGCATTGTTTCTGTGTTTAGAGCAAACCTGAACAAGCACTGGGAAGCATAATCCTTGTTCCAAATAAAGGTCATCCAGTTGCTACTTAGTCAGTCCCAAACTTGTCATTCTGTCACAGGTTTCCTCCCTTGTATCATCAGCTTGATCTCTCCTGTGGGCTCTGCATCAGGCCAGCAGTAAGCGAGAAGAACACAGCTGCTCTTGAAGCTTACTTTGAAACAGGCACAAGGATTGTTTCCCTGGTGCCCACTGTCCTAGGTGAGACAGCAGTTTCAGCAATGAACAAAAGAGTATGAAAAGTGACAGGGAGACTTACACCTCAACTGCTGAGATGGAATAAGGTCAAGTGTGGCAAAATGCATTACATCAGCTGGAGAAATCCTTCTTTAAAATAAGACTCTTGCAGGCTATGCTCATATATTTCACACTGCCTGTTCAAAGCCTCCACTGAAAGCCTCTGTGTCCACCAGGGCTTTGACAAAGATGTTCAGATATGTTTCTGCAACAAGCAGTATAAATGTGTATTGTCTTTTATGTATGTTTAGGAGGAAACTTGATGGGGTGTTTGGTTGCATGGTTTAGTTGATTAGGTGGTGTTGGATGATGGGTTGGATGTGATGATCCTGAAGGTCTCTTCCAACCTGGTCTGGTCTATTCTATTCTATTCTATTCTATTCTATTCTATTCTCTATTCTATTCTATTCTACTCTATTCTATTCTATTCTACTCTATTCTATTTTATTCACAATGCAACTCAGTATGTTCTCTTTCATCTACAGCCTGCTGCTGTTGAAACATGCCAATGATCTTCTGCCATGAAGCAAAACTCTGAATCTATCTCCATAACACAAGGAAAGATATTGAACAGTTCTGCATATGATTTTCCCAAGCATGTGTTCACTACACAAACAGCAAACCCCAAATCTATATACACATATGTATACTTATGTGTGTGTACACTTACACATATATACACCACTCCAAAAGACATTGATGCATAATGCAACCTCCTAGCAATTAGATGAAATTTTCAGATTTATCCAGTCGCACTGAACTCTGGCCTCTCCCATCTTTCTTAGGTATGCACACTGAAAGGTTCAAATCGTCTGATGGAGTAAGAAGGCAATTCTATGTATCCATCACTCAGATGGTATGACAAATGACAAGCCTATAGTGAATAAACTCCTGCTAAGGATGTTAAGAAGAAGTTCTAGACAGAGAGAGTGATTGCCCATTGGAATAGGCTGCCCGTGGAGGTGGTGGAGTCACCTTCATTGGAGGTGTTCAGGAGGAGACTTGATGGGGTGCTTGGCTGCATGGTTTAGTTGTTGGGTGGTTTGGATTGGTTGATGGGTTGGACGCGATGATCTTGAAGGTCTCTTTCAACCTGGTGTGTTGTATTGTATTGTATTGTAAGGCAGCTATTCCATAGTTACTATTCTGGTTCCCATGACAACTGCATTGCTACCCAAGTTGGAGATGATAAAATTGCTATGTTGACAGATTAAAAAAAAAAAAAAAAAAAAAAAAGAATAGAATAGAATAGAATAGAATAGAATAGAATAGAATAGAATAGAATAGACCAGATTGGAAAAGACCTTTGAGATCATTGAGTCCAACCTATAAACATTTATTACTAGCTTCACTAACACTATCCTTACATAAGCATAAATATTCCGCTCATGAGAACTGAACTTACAACAAATAATGAAAGTTATGGCTTTCTCTGTCCCACTTCTTTCCTAGGGTGTTAACTTGTGTTTCCATGTTCTAAATGGTAAATGAATTTAGAGTGATAGCTGCTCAGCAGACAGTGATATATATAAAAATTGGATTTGAAAGCAAGCATGTGTTCTGCTCCAAGCGTCCTCCTGTGGCCAAAAGTGTAGCCAGCTTGTATTTTGCTGTAGTAAGAAGTTGTAAGAATGAGTACATCAACAAAACTCAGGTAGTTTCTGGTTCCTCAGCTCCTGAATATCTTTGGGCTTAATGGTACTTACGAAGCATTCATAGGCTGGATGTTAGGAAGAAATTCTTCACAGAAAGAGTGATGCCATTGGAATGGGCTGCCCAGGAGGTGGTGGAGTCACCATCACTGGAGGTATCTAGGAGGAGACTGGATGAGGCACTTGGTACCATGGTTTAGTTGATTATGTAGTGTTGGATGATAGGCTGGACTCGATGATCTCAAAGGTCTTTTCCAACCTGGTTAATTTAATTCTGTTCTAAATGTCAATACATGGGAATCGTAGAATTGTTTAGGTTGGTAAAAACCTCTAAGAACATCAAGTCCAACCATCAAGCCAACACTGCCATAGCCATTAAACCATGTCCTGAAGTGCCATTTATACGTGTAAGTGCACCACCTCCCCAGGCAGAGCCTGTTCCAACGCCTGACCACACCTTCTGTGAAGATTTTTTCCTAATATCCAGTCTAATCCCCTCAGCCCTGCACAATCTGGGGCCACTTTCTCTTGTCCTATTGCTAGGTATTGGGGAAAAGAGACCAGTTCCCAAGTCCCTACAGTCTCCTTTCAGGTATTTACAGAGGCCAATAAATAAGGTCTCCTCTCAGCCCTCTCCTCAAAAAATGAGGACTTCTCTGATACCACGGGTTTACATCTGTTTTCCAGTTCACCATCTACACGTTATCATATCCCAAGTGTACGCAGCTCTATTCAACAAGACAATGCACTACATTTTGTTTGCTACGGTGCTATCACTAATGCCCTTTGGGGTTAGCTAAGTAATAGTGAAGGACTTGGCAGCTCCACGTGTTTCAGGAAGAGAAACTGCAATTACCGAAATCTACCACTAGAGAGCGCTCCTGTCTCACTGACATCAATAGGCAGACTGCACAGAGCAGGTCTTCATCTCTGGTCTTGGAAGTTTTTATGGGCGTTTAATTATTCTTTAGGTATCAAGAGAAGACGAAAGATTCAAACTTCACAGCACTGATAGAGAACCCACCTGGATGCGTTCCTATGTGATATGGTATAGGTGATCCTGCTCTAGCAATGGGGTTGGACTGGGTGATCTATCGAGGTCCCTTCCAGCCCCTAACATTCTGTGATGCTGTGAAAGCAAATACTGTGTGAGCGTGTGAGTGTACACAAGTACAAGGAAATTTTATTGTACACTTTGTCTTGTGACCAAATTTGCAAATGTTTAGCAAATGCTAAAACTAATGACAAGTGGGAGGTTAAGCTTGTACAAACTTAGTTTCCACCATGGACCTGTGCCACAATATCAAAATATTTCTTAAACATATGTGATCACATCTTCATGATCTTTGAGGTCTCTTCCAACCTTGGTGACTCTGTGATTCAAGTTTGATATACTCCTTTTGATCACTTTGTATTTCTTATGTAGAAACCCAGCTCCCATGAAATGGGCACAACTTGATTGATATTTTTGTTTCATTTTTCATTTATCTGCCTGGTAGAGCTTGGAATATATTGCACATGGTGATTCATATTGCTTATGCCAAAGGCATCAGCCTTGGCTCAAGGATAGCAGCAGGTGGGTCAAAGCTCTGAAGCTGTTCCTGGGGAGTGTTGCAATACAGTTGCAGGCTTGCAATCTTCTTTCCTGGCTTCTTGGGGTTGCAAAGGGGATACTGGGTAAACCAGATCATTGCTGTGTTCCAGCATTTCTACTGACTTTGCAGTTAAAAGTGACATGTTCCCTTCTCTGCCCTTCCCACCTCCAATATCTCTTCTCCACTTTTATTACAAAAGAGTATTTGCAGTTTTGAAGGCAAATCATGCCAGTTTCATGTGATCTTCCTGAGATCTATGTGTAATTCCAATCTGGTCAATTCAATTCAATTCAATTCAATTCAATTCAATTCAATTCAATTCTATTCTATTCTATTCTATTCTATTCTATTCTATTCTATTCTATTCTATTCTATCCTATCCTGTCCTATCCTATCCTATCCTATCCTATCCTATCCTATCCTATCCTATCCTATCCTATCCTATCCTAAATGGATGGAGGCCTTCAATGAAGCAGTGCTGTCCTTTGTTCTCATGGGAAGATTGTTACTGTTCAGTTGTTTCACTGGCCTTACCAATCCTTCCACACTAAAACTTAAGGGGCTGCTGGGTATTAGCATGTTCAGGCCCATAAAGAAATGCTTCTCATTGCTGATGGAATAATTCTTCCATAAACTGCCTCATCCAGGTCTGACCTAGGAATTTCTTCTGCCTTTTAAATACTCTTCAATGTAAAGACCCTTTTTTTTCATAGAATCATAGAATCACCAAAGTTGGAAAAGACCTCAAAGATCATCAAGTCCAACCTGTCACCCAAGACCTCATGCCTACTAGACCATGGCACCAAGTGCCACGTCAAATCCCCTCTTGAACACCTCCAGGGATGGCAACTCCACCACCTCCCTGGGCAGCACATTCTAATGGCCAACAACTCTTTCAGTGAAGACCTTTCTCCTCACCTCGAACCTAAACTTCCCCTGGTGCAGCTTGAGACTGTGTCCTCTTGTTCTGGTTGTCTGGGAGAAGAGACCAAGCCCCACCTGGCTACAACCTCCCTTCAGGTAGTTGTAGAGAGAAATCAGGTCTCCCCTTAGCCTGCTCTTCTCCAGGCTAAGCAACCCCAGCTCCCTCAGCCTCTCCTCATAGGGCTTGTGCTTGAGGCCTCTCCACAGCCTTGTTGCCCTTCTCTGGACACATTCAAGTATCTCAATATCCTTCTTAAATTGAGGGTCCCAGCACTGGACACAGTACTCAAGATGTGGCCTGACCAGTGCTGAGTACAGGGGCACAATGATTTCCCTGCTCCTGCTGGCCACACTCTTCTTGATGCAGGCCAGGATGCCATTGGCCTTCTTGGCCACCTGGGCATACTGCTGGCTCATGTTTAGCCAGCTGTCAATCAGTATCCCCCAGGTCCCTTTCTGTTTGGCAGCTCTCCAGCCACTCCGACCCCAGCCTGTAGCTCTGCATGGGGTTGCTGTGGCCAAAGTGCAGCACCCGGCACTTGGACTTGTTAAATGCCATCATGTTGGACTCTGCCCATCTGTCCAGCTGGTCAAGATCCCTGTGGAGAGCCCTTCTACCCTCTAACTGATCTTTGGTGGAAGCAAATCAAACAGCATATTAAATAGCCACCAAGCAACACATATCCTCTGAGTGAATTAAACATATCACAAAAGCTCACACAATCTAACCATATGGATGTCCAAGAAGTCCTGAAGAAAAATGCTATGTTATAGGCCACATAAATCATTCTGGCAGGTTGTATCAAGCCAGCTTAATTACAAGTTGTCTAATTCCACGTTCTGAGTTTTTGTTTGGTGTGTGAGTCACTAAAGAAGTATCAGCACTGACAGCCAACAACTTTTGTGAAGGCCTGAAAAACTTAGGCTGTTAATTGTGGCTTGGGATTCGTATACACAAAGCTTCAAACTTCAGCAGTTTCTCTTAGGAGTGGATGACTATGCTTAAGAATCCTCCTACAGAAGGAGGCTTTAATTAGTTTTGCTTACTCAATAAATAAAATTTAAAAAACCCAACATTGTGTCAGCAGAAGTATTCTAATGTAGCTTTCAAAAACTATTTTTAGCAGAAATGGGTCTCTCAAAATCATGCTACTCTAATTTTCACCTGAATGAGCTCTTTATTTCTGAGCATTGCATTAGCTGCTTGCTGTGAATCCTGTGCTATTCCAGCTCTTGGCATCAGTGAAGACAGATGCATTGCTGCAACACTTGATTGACCAGATGTGTCATCATGGTTGATCATATCAAAAGTTCATCATCTCCAAGGGATGCTTTATAGTTACAATTCAAGACTGTGCTTCAGAGGAAAGGTGAAAAGTCTGACCCTGTAATATATTGAATACCTTTAATAATATGTGAAATTCTCCTCTTAGACACTTTCATCATTCACAGTTAATGATAAACAAACCTTGTCATTAGTTGACTTGATGGAACGTGTCCAGAGAAGTGAAACAAAGCTGGTGAGGGGTTTGGGACACAAGCCCTATGAGGAGAGGCTGAGGGAGCTGGGGTTGTTTACCCTGGAGAATAGGAGACTCAGGGCAGAGCTTATTGCAGTCTACAACTACCTGAAGGGAGGTTGTAGCCAGGTGGGGGTTGATTTCTTCTCCCAGGCAACCACCAACAGAACAAGAGGACACAGTCTCAAGCTGCACCAGGGTAGATTTCGGCTGGATGTTAGGAAGAAGTTCTTCATAGAAAGAGTGATCGGCCATTGGAATGTGCTGCCCAGGGAGGTGGTGGAGTCACCATCCCTGGAGGTGTTTAGGAAGAGACTGGATGGGGTGCTTGGTGCCATGGTTTAGTTGATTAGATGGTGTTTGATGATAGGTTGGACTCAATGATCTCAAAGATCTCTTCCAACCTGGTCTATTCTATTCTATTCTATTCTATTCTATTCTATTCTATTCTATTCTATTCTATTCTATTCTATTCTATTCTATTCTATTCTATTCTATTCTAATATTTTGTCTGCAGTCTTCTGCCATATTTCTGATCATTTCAGGAAGGTCTCAGCATACAGGCAAAACTTGTCTTTCCTTCTCTCGAGCCACTGAGTTTGCAGCTCAAAAAGCTGGGTAGGAAAATCTCAGGGATGTCCTTGGACCTGTCAAAACACAGCTGTGTTCAGGACACCTGCATATGCACCTCAAGGTGTGCAGGTGCTGATGTCTCATAAGGACACCTCATTCTTCATCTGGGATGCAAGGGCATGAAAGAAAGCACTTCATCACACTGACCATCTAGCTATCTCTGTGGTTGCAGTTCAGCACTTCTGCAATTGTTCTACAGGCTAGTGGAGTGGAGGTAATGCCCAGGACATGGACCAACCTTCTGCCCAGCAGTGCCCATTCCCAGGGCCAGATATGTGATCCCGTCCTTTGAAGAAGCATTGATTCCACTGTTTGTCAGACTGCCCAAGGAACTGATTTGCTTGAAAAATAAGATGGCAAAAGTTCCAAAGGGAGCTGTGCCTGCACACCTGCAAAAGCAGAGAAGGCTGCCTGAGGACAGCGATGCGGAGAAACCTGGGCAGGCTAGTGAAGAACAATGACCTGATGGTTAAAAGTCTCCTCTGTAGAAACACCATCATCAGGCACTGGAACAGGCGGCTCAGGGAAACAGTGGAGGTGTTTAAAAGACATCTGGATGAGGTGGACATGATCTAACAATGTGTACAGGGAAATGTTAGCTTATAGTTGGACTCAATGACCTTAAGGTCTTTTCCAACCAGGCAATTTTGTCGTTCTATTCTATGATTTCTTGGTCTTCTTTCATGCAGGGTAAGCAGGGTGTGAGCTGGCAGCACTTACCTCCTCAGCCATCTCATGCCCTGGGCAGGCATGGAACATCAGCCAAAAAGCTTCACCAACAAGCCAATTCACTCCCATTGCCTGCTTGACTGTCCTGAACCTTGGCAGGGCTTGGGTACTCTTCCATGAGTCAGCAGGACCACAGCAAAGGCAGCAGCTGTTTTCTAGCTTTTAAAGGAGTGGCTCCCCAAACGTGCTGTCAAAGGCTAGGGGTGGCTTGGCAGTGGGAAGTCAGGGTGCTGCAGTGCTAAGAGGGAGGAGGTGGGGCAGTAAGAATGCCTTTGCTTGTCTCAGCTGGCCAGGAAAGCAGTGTGTCAGTGCCAGGTAGCCTGGCTTCAAAAGCTGCTGCACCTGGAGGCTTTGTGAAGAGAGCAGAGTACCAGTGGAGTAATATCCTTGCTGGCTGAGGGCTTTTGGACCTGAGTGCTCATCCTCCATTTGATAGCTGGGAAGAAAAACCATAAACCCCACCGGGACTCTAGTGCTCAGGTTGTCTTTTCAATTATGCTGTTGTCGCCCGGTCCGCCTGATCTGTCTTGATAGATATCAACACTTCTTTCCCCTGCAAATAACTCCTCCATCCTGTTGAGCTGTACCTCTGCAGAGTTTATAAAGGGAAAGTGCCACACAAGACTAGCTGCTCTGTTTTCATAAATGCCAGTGTGAGGTTGAGAGTTTACACCAGGAATTTGAAGGCGAGGATAAAGAATTACTTTTCTTTCTCTTCTATCAGTGTGTTAGCCTGGGGCTTCCAATTGCAGTGTAGCTTTTGGCCTCAAGACATGTCACAAGGTAAAAACTGGCTCCAAGGAGCCTTGGTTCAGAGTGGAAGTGACAGTCTTGTGATATAAAAGAGTTGACTCACATCATGAGGAAAATAATAGTATTTTTTTACAGCCAATTTAATGTATCAGCTGTGGTGGGAGGAGAAGGAGGTTATTATCAGATTCAACTGAAGAGCACCATGAGCAGATTTACCTCTCTAAGGCAGTGAAAAAGCCACCCTGTCATGAGTCACCAGGTACCACACCTGCTTTGTCCAGCAAGATTGCTTTAAACTATGGACAATATAAATAATTGCCACTGGGTCCAAGTCAATTTTGAAATTACCAGAGCAAAGACTGTGTTACCCAAAACACCTTCTGTTTGTGTTTTGGGCTCCAGTCTTTTGTTTTGGTTTTGTTTTGGGCTCCAAGAGCCTGCAGTCTATTTCAGAGACTTGAAGAATTAGTCATCCTAAAAATCATGGAATCACAGAATCAACCAGGTTGGGAAAGACCTCAAAGATCATCAAGTCCAATTTATTACCTAACACCACCTGACAACTAAACCATGGCTCCCAGTGCTACATCCAATCTTTTTTGAACACCTCCAGGGATGGTGACTCCACCACCTCCCTGGGCAGCACATTCCAATGGGCAATCACTCTTTCTGTGAAGAACTTCTTCCTAACATCCAGCCTAAACCTCCCCAGTACAGCTTGAGACTCTGTCCTCTTGTTCTGCCACTGGTTGTCTGGGAGAATAGACCAAGCTCCACCTGACTACAACCTCCTTTCAGGTAGTTGTGGAGTGCAATAAGGTCTCCCCTGAGCCTCCTCTTCTCCAGGCTAAGCAACCCCAGCTCCCTCAGCCTCTCCTCATAGGACTTGTGCTCCAGACCCCTCCCCAGCTTTGTTGCCCTTCTCTGGACACCTTCCAGCAACTCAACATCTTTCCTAAACTGAGGGGCCCAGAACTGGATGCAGGACTTAAGGCACATCCTAACTAGCGCTGAGTCCAGGGGCAGAATGACCTCCCTGCTCCTGCTGGCCACACTGTTCCTGATACAGGCCAGGAGGCCATTGGCCTTCTTGGCCATGTGGGCACACTGCTGGTTCATGTTCAGCCTACTATCAACCACAGTCCCTTCAAAAATGAATCTCCTTTCTTTCTCAAGAGTTGATTATGCAGAGAAAACACAAGTTTTATGAATCAAGCAGTTTGGATGGGACTGTTGTAAGGCAATATTTCATAAGTACTCACAGAAATAAACATAAGTGTTCATTTGGTGCTGGGGGAAAAAAAACCATGTGGGATGATTTCAGGGTAATAGAGACCAGTTTGACCTGCCTGCCGGTTAGTGAGTAGGTGAGTACATCTTTCCCACGACTGGATTCAGTAATGCTTAAAGCGTTCCTCTCCATCTCCTAGCTGTGCTTCTACAAGAGGAGTATTTTTTAAAGCATGTTTTTGAAGGGAGAAGGAATTTCTACAATATCTTTTTTGAAAGAAGAGAGAAATAGCAGCAGCCGCAGCAAAACAGGGTTAGTACTTGACTACTGGTGTCCTCCAACTAACCTGCCAGGAAAGAGGTGTAAGAAATGCCCTGCTGTGTTAGAGCAATGGCCCGCTTAGCCCAGTAGTGTGGTTCCTGCAGCAGCAAGAGGAGAGGCTGTTCAGCGAGTTCATGGGAGCTGCCTTCCCTCAGTCAGGGGTGACCTCATTGCTCTCTACAACTACCTGAAGGGTGGTTGTAGCCAGGAAGGGGTTGGCCTCTTCTCTCTAGCAACCAGCACCAGAACAAGGGGACACAGTCTCAAGCTGTGCCAGGGGAAGTTTAGGCTCGAGGTGAGGAGAAAGTTCTTCACCAAGAGAGTGATTCATCATTGGAATGGGCTGCCCGGGAGGTGGTGGAGTCGCTGTCCCTGGAGGTGTTCAAGAGGAGACTGGACGTGGCACTTGGTGCCGTGGTCTAGTCGTGGGGTCTGTGGTGACAGGTTGGACTCGATGATCTTCGAGGTCTCTTCCAACCTTAGCGATAATCTGATACTGTGATACTGTCATCTGCTCTCCTTCTACCCCAGCTGCAGTACTCACAGGCGCCAGCAGGCACAGCCCTGGACATTGCCGTTTGTTGCACATTGCTGGCAGCAGTTCATTTTCAAAAGATCTCTACTAATTTTCTTACCTTTGGGTGATGGAGCTTTTGGTCAAATAATATGGTCCAGCTTATTCTGAATGGCATCTGTATCAGCATTATGGAGGATGCTGCTGCTTATCAAATTCTTTGAAGCCTTTAGCAAGCTGAGAGAGGAGCAGTGCTGCATGTTCCAAGCTGGGGAGACCTCATTGCTCTCTACAACTGCCTGAAGGGTGGTTGTGGCCGGGAAGGGGTTGGTCTCTTCTCTCTAGCAACCAGCACCAGAGCAAGAGGACACAGTCTCAGGCTGCACCAGGGGAAGTTTAGGCTGGAGGTGAGGAGGAAGTTCTTCACTGAGAGTCATTCGTCATTGGAATGTGCAGCCCAGGGAGGTGGTGGAGTCACCATCCCTGGAAGTGTTCAAGAGGGGATTGGACGTGGCACTTGGTGCCATGGTCTAGTCATGAGGTCTGTGGTGACAGGTTGGACTTGATGATCTTTGAGGTCTCTTCCAACCTTGGTGATACTGTGATACTGTGAAGTTAATTGAAAAATCATACTGCATTATTCCTTCATGTATCTCCACACTGGATGATATTCTATTCTGAAATAGAGTCACCTGTACAAGCTTCTAGTTAGACAGGACCACAACTATTTTTTTCAGAAGTTACAAAAACATTAATTCAGGATCACTTTCTACAATCACCTTGGGAAAGAAGTTCCTAATTGTTTATTTCAGTGCACAACTCTAGACAGAATAAATTGCAGTCTATGGTATTTTCATTTTGAAGTCTTGCTGCCTTGAGTTTTGAATTCTAATTGACATCTCTACTGTAAGCCACAAACTGCTACCTCTCCCAGCTGCTTTAAAACTGACTTCTCACAGTATTTTTTAGCTTCAGCAGATTAGCAAAAATCACTGAAAAGGTGAAAGCCGTGAAATTATTTTTTCATAATTCCAGCTTAAAGAAGTCTGATAACTTACAGCTGCTTTGCAGAGTACTTATTTTTTTTCCCAGTTATATCAGGAAGGAATGAGAAAGATCACAGAATCACAGAATCACCAAGGTTGGAAGAGACCTCAAAGATCATCAAGTCCAACCCGTCACCACAGACCTCATGACTCACAGGGTTTGTGCTCAAGGCCTCTCCCCAGCCTCGTTGCCCTTCCCTGGACACGTTCAAATGTCTCAATGTCCTTCTTAAACTGAGGGGCCCAGAACTGGACACAGTACTCAAGGTGTGGCCTGACCAGTGCTGAGTACAGGGGCACAATGACCTCCCTGCTCCTGCTGGCCACACTCTTCTTGATACATGCCAGGATGCCATTGGCCTACTTGGCCACCTGGGCACACTGCTGATGAGACATGCAAAACCAATCTGGTGGTTCATTCTTTCTGCTAGGATAGGGACAGATTGGTATCCCACTGCAAATGAAATATTAAGGATATTTTTCCTTTTATGTGTATCAGTAGCACACCTGGTGTACCTTTAATGACAGCTTTAAATGTCATGGTTAGAAGATATGTTTTTCCCATTTGTTCATAAACATATCATTAACTTTTTCAGTGATCACCCTCATTGAAAATTTATGGCCCATACATAGCAGACAGATGTTTTTTTCTCCCCCTTGAAAGCATGGTGTCCTGTAGCATTGATACCATACGTAGCATCATGGACACCCTGCTGTGTGCTTACCTCAGGTTCAGTGAGGTCGCGTGCTCACAGAAGGGAGCTGCTCTGGAGCCAGTCTATCCCACAGTGGAGCAGCTCATTGGCCATGCTCATGCCTGTAAAAAGCAGCCTGGGGAGCACCAGTGGCCAGGAGCGCTGGGACTAGAGCAGGCAAACAGCACATGGCACATCAGGCAGAGTGTGGTGCAGCAGATTGCATGGAAAGGCATGCAGGAAGGGTGTAGCTACCCTACTAACTCAAGAGGTGAGTTCAGTTGATGGTAATCACCCTCTCAGAAGAAGCTTAGCTCTGGTCTCCACCCAGCAGAAAGGTCTTGCTGTTGCCCTCACTCACCAGAATGGATGTGGCAACCCAGAGGGAGCTCCCAGGAAAACATGCAGCCACACAGGTCTCAGGCTGCAGGGAGTGCCAGAGTCGTAATAGGTGGCAGCAGTGAGAACAACTGTTAGGTGTTGTGACCCAGAGGATGATTTGCTCAGCCTGGTGACAGAGCTGTGAGAGGAAGTAAAAGGCTAAGGAGCATCAAGGAGGCTGATCAAGGGATAGTCTGGCGGAGCCAGCCTCTGCTCTTCTTGTGACAGGAAGAGGAGCACCCACCAGAAAATATCCAAGATCAAAAGGACCCTGTATCCTCCCCCTGCTAGGCTGAAAACAGGAAATTGAATGAAAGAGGTGAATGAAGGCAAGTTCATGCTCCAGGTGGCAAACAAACCCCATCCTTGCCCATCTTGCCCCCTCAGGTTTCCCTGTACAACAAGTATGAGGCTTCGGATGCAGAAGGCCAGTCAATGGATAATATGGATGACAGGCCATCTACACCAGAGGTGTCACCAAGGTCAGAAAGACTTAAGCCCATTATCATGATCGCCTCCACAAGGAAGAAAAGATGAGTTATAGTTGAAGGTGACACACTTCTGAGAGGAGCAGGGAGTCCAATATGTTGGACAGTCCCTCCTCACAGGGAATTCTGCTGCCTCCGTGGGGCTCAGGTTAAAGACATCTCTATAGAACACTTCCTAGCCTGGTATAGCCCTCAGACTATTACCCATTACTGATTTTTCCCTGTGGGTGGAGATAAAGCCTAAATCCCTAGTCCTGTCACGACAGCACAAGGGATAATGGTTTTAAAGTACAAGAAGGCAGATTTAGACATTTTTCATCAATGTGTCTGACCAGGGAGGTCCTAGCAGACTGGAAATTAGCCAGCGTGACACCCATCTACAAGAAGGGGCAGAAGGAGGATCCAAGAGACTACAGGCCTGTCAGAATGATCTCACTGCCAGGGAAGCTGATGGAGCAGATCATCCTGAATACCATCACACAGCACATGCAGGCCAACCAGATGATCAAGCTCAGTCTGCACAGAATCATAGATTGGTTTAGGTTGGAAGAGACCTTAAAGGTCATCTAGTTCCAACCCCCCCCGTCATGGGCAGGAACACCTTTCACTAGATCAGGTCACTCAAGGCTTCATCCAGCCTGGCCTTGAACACCTCCAGGGAGGGGGCATTCACAACCTCCCTGGGCAACCTATTCCAGCGTCTCACCACCCTCACTGTAAAGAATTTCTTTCTAATATCTCATTAATTCTACCCTCCTCAAGCTCGAAGCCATTCCCTCTCACCTTATTACTGCAAGCCCCTGTAAAAAGTCCCTTTCTGGCTTTCTTTTAGGCCCCCTTCAGATACTGGAAGACTGCCGTAAGGTCTTCCTGGAGCCTGCTTTTCTCCAGCCAAAACTCTCCCAGCCTGACCCAATAGGGGAGGTGCTCCAGTCCTCTGATCATCTTCATGGACCTGCTCCAGTCCTCTGATCATCTTCATGGACCTGCTCCAGCACTCCGATGTCCCATGGCTTTATGAAGGGCAGGTCCTGTTTGACTAACCTGATCTCCTGGTACATGTTCACCCACATGGTGAAGAAGGAAAAGCTGTGGATGTTGTCTATCCAGACTTCAGTAAAGTCTTTGAAAAACATGTTCCACAGCATTCTCCTGGCGAAACTGTCTTCTCATGGCTTGGATGGACAAACACTTTGCTGGGTAAAAAAACTCTGGATGTCTGGGCCCAAAAAATGGTGGTGAATGGAGTTAAATCCAGTTAAATCCAGTCACAAGCGGTGTTTGCCAGGGCTTAGTACTAGGGCCAGTCCTGTTTACCATCTTTATCAATCATCTTGACAAGGAGATTGAAAGCACCCTTAGTAAGTTTGTGACAACACCAAGCTGAGTGGCAGTGTTGATTCACTTAAGGATAGGGAAGTTCTGCAGAGGGAGGTAGGTAGACTAGATGGGCCACGACCAATTGTATGAGTTTCAACAATGCCTAATGTTGGGTGGTGCACTTTTGCAGCAACAACCCCTGGCAGCACTTTAGGCTTTGGGAGGAGTGGTTGGAAAGCTGCACAAGAGAGTGAGACCTGGGGATGTTGGTTGATAGCTGGCTGAACATGAACAAGCAGTGTGCCCAGGTGGCCAAGAAGATTGACAACATCATGGGCTGGATCAGGAATAGTGTGGCCAGCAGGAGTAAGGAAGCGATGATCATGCCTCTGTACTCAACACTGGTGAGGCTACACCTTGAATGCTGTGCTCAGTTTTGGGCCTCTCACTACAAGAAGGACATTGAGGGATTGGAGCTTGTCCAAAAAAGGGCAATGAAGTGTGTGAAGGGTCTAGACAATGTCTTACGAGGAGCGGCTGAGAGAACTGGGGTTGTTTAGCCTGGAGAAAAGGACCCTGAGGGGAGACCTTATCACTCTCTGCAACTACCTGGAAGGGGTTGTAGAAAACTGGGGTTGGTTTGTTCAGGCAAGTAACAAGTGACAGGACAAGAGGAAACAGCCTCAAGTTATGCCAAGGAAAGTTTAGATGGGATATTAGGAAAAATTTCTTTACCTAAAGGGTTATCAGGTATCAGAATGTCTTGCCTGGGCCAATGGTGGAGCCCCCACCTGTGGGGGTATTTAAGAGGGTGTAGACATAAGGATTAGGGATTCGGTTTAGTCAGGGTCTTGTCAGTGTTAGGTTAATGGTTGGACTGGATGATCTTAAAGGTGTTTTCTAATCTATGTGAGACTGTGTTCTGTGATTTTCTACAATGAGGGTGGTCAATCACTGGATGACTTTGCTCAGAGAGGTGGTAGATGCCCTTTCCCTGGAAACATTCAGGGTTAGGGCTCTGAGTAACCTAAACTAGTTGAAGACATCCCTGTTCACTACAGGGGTGATGGACTAGTTGACCTTTAAAGGTCTCTTCCAAGCCAAACCAGTCTATAATTATGTGCTTGAACAATGTACTGGCATTTACCTAGAGACTGTATTTGCCATACAAATGCAGACATCCTTTACTGCTTGAGTCACTATATTTGGCCCTCTGTAGCCATGCAAGTACAAAGCATGCATTTATTGATTCTCACACCCACACACAAGATCAGCAGGGCGTACTTAACTACTCATCTAAGTAGCAGTGTACCAATACTCTGGCAAGATGCTTGAAGAGCCTCTGCTGAGCAGGCAGACCACGAATTAAGGAGGGGTTGTGGGCATTAATGAGATGGGCACACGGGGCGGGCAGCAGACCTTGAGGTATGCTGAACTGCACTCATGCACCAAATCTATTGATGCTGTTGACACTGATGATCTGACTAACTTCCAGCTGTGGCCTCAACACCCTTTGGTTTTTTTCCCAGTTTCCTCTTTTCCAGGTTTGTGATTTACTCCTGAATCCTTGAGCTACCAATGAATCATTCTGTCAATATTCCTACTTCAGCCTGTAATTTCTCATGGCAGTGTCATTTCTGAAATCTGAGTGGGCTCTAGACAGCTGTCCCCAGAACCGTGGGAAGGCTGACAGCCAAACTGCATGGGAGTGAACAGGGAAAGCTAATGGAAAAACATTAACTACAGAACTACACCTTCAACGGACAAATTAATTTGTTCTCAGGAGGAGAACAGTCCTTTAAACAAACACTCAAGCAGATGGTAGATAAACAAGTGACTGCAAGACCTTTCCTGCAGGTTTCAAGACCCTGTAGCATTAGGAACTGCACAGGATACAAATAAAGTGAAAAACCCAATAGTTTTGCCTTTCATTTCACCATGGGACTCACCCTTGACTTGTGTTTTTATTACCCTACCAAACAACAATAATAATTTAGTGGCATTTTGGTTTTACTATCCTACCACAGAATTCAATCTAGCTCAAGAGCTATGGCCACTGGCATTCCTACTTCCCTTCATTCCAACACACCATCTTAACATCCTTAAGAAAGACTTTTTTGTTGCTTTTTAAACTTAGAAGCCAAGAGATGCTAACACCTTTAATCATTGCAAAGCAGGAATGAATAGAGGGCTGCTTCACACAATACAATAAAAAGAGACTTCAAAAAAAGTCAGACTTTATGATTTTTAACCTTTTCTTTAGCCAGCAGCATTATGATTTTGAGATGTTTTAAAACCACAGCTATTGTGTGAAACAATTTTCTTAACGTGTGACCCAACAGACTAATAGCTTCAATGCTATTCCTAGCATGAGAGACTAAATCTTGTCTCTCTTGATGTGACTCAACAAAGATAGAATCACCTTTGCTGCTTGCTCAGACAATAGCTGATGGGTTTTGGACAGACACCACTGGATAACAACTCTCTGGAAGGTGCAAAGGATAAAGATTGCTCACCAGACTGCAGCTGCCCTGGAAATAATGGGCAGGGGCCACTGCTATTCGCCACCTGGACTGGAGGGGTGAGGGGTGTGGTAATACAATTCCTTTCCTCTCCTATTTTCTCTCTCTCCTTCTAATCCATCCACTTTGTTCTGTTAAATAAATTGCTCACTATTGATATTTTGGCCTCTTTTGCTCCTCTAATTTCATAACACAGGAATATTCAGAGGAACTGAGTCTCTGGTCTCTTCTCCCAGACAACCAGCACCAGAACAAGAGGACACAGTCTCAAGCTGCACCAAGGGAGGTTTAGGCTGGATGTTAGGAAGAAATTCTTCATAGAGTGACTGGGAGGTGGAGCAGTTGACATCATTGGAGGTGTTTAGGAAGAGATTTGATGGGGTGCTTGGTGCTGTGGTTTAGTTGATTAAATAGTGTTGGATGATGGGTTGGACTTGATGATCTCAAAGGTCTCTTCCAACCTGGTTTGGTCTGGTCTGGTCTGGTCTGGTCTGGTCTGGTCTGGTCTATTCTATTCTATTCTATTCTATTCTATTCTATTCCTCTCTGAATCGAGAGACCTAGTTTCACTCTTTCAGTCACATATCACTAATTTTATACCCCATAAAACCTCCCACATTCTTAAAACCAAACATTTCAGTTATATATCACTAATTTTATATCCCATAAAAAAAACCCTGCTGCTAAAGGGAAATTAACAGACTGCTTCATTACATTTCCCTCAGAATTAAATCTCAGTATTTATATTTGTGTCAGTCTAAGTCTTATAATTACAAAACAAATTTAACTGCCTCTGCCATCGATTACACATTTGCTACATGCTAAATTAGCACTTTAACATGATGGTTGTATTATCTGGAAAGTGTTATAGTGCAGAAATAATTCTAATAAGACAAAACACCAACAAAACAACTAACCAACCAACAAAAAATCCCATTCCTGGGGTTTGATTAATTAAAAAGCAGTAAGAAGCTTCAAGCTCCCTACCCACTTTCTGGAAATGGCCTATTGGCATGGAAATCAAAGCATGCACTTTCATTTTGGGGGTGCTAAAAGAATACTCCTGCCTAAAGTGAGGTCATTCTGCCCCTGCATACTGCACTGGTCAGGCCACACCTTGAATCTTGTGTCCAGTTCTGGGCCCCTCAGTTTAGGAAAGATGTTGAGTTGCTGGCAGGTGTCCAGAGAAGGGCAACAAAGCTGGTGAGGGGTCTGGAGCACAAGCCCTATGAGGAGAGGCTGAGGGAGCTGGGGTTGCTTAGCCTGGAGAAGAGGAGGCTCAGGGCAAACCTTATTGCTCTCTACAACTACCTGGAGGGAGGTTATAGCCAGGTGGGGGGTGGTCTCTTCTCCCAGGCACCCAGCACCAGAACAAGAGGACACAGTCTCAAGCTGCTCCAGGGGAGGTTTAGGCTGGATGTTAGGAAGATTTATTCATAGAAAGAGTGATTGGCCATTGGAATGGGCTGCCCAGGGAGGTGGTGGAGTCACCATCACTGCAGGTGTTTAAGAAGAGACTGGATGGAGCACTTGGTGCCAGGTTTAGTTGATAGTGTTGGATGATAGTTTGGACTCAATGATCTCAAAGGTCTCTTCCAACCTGGTTAATTCTATCCTATTTGTATTTGCATTTCAAGATTAAAGCACTTTATCATAGTCTGACCCACCTTTGTGGGGGAAAAAAATAAATCACAGATAGGTAATGCAGTATTACAAATTTATTTAGTTTTGTCAAAGATTTCTCAGCACTGAAAATTTCACAGATACAAAACAACTTCAACTTTTATGCATTAAAACCAAAGTATGGATTCTTTTTTGTTGTTTTTAATTTAAAAGGAAATGTGCTTTTTTTTTTTTTCCTCTTTTTGTTTAAACATCTCTCCTGAACAAAACTTCAGTTATAAAGCTGATAAAAAATAAGTGATGCACCATCACAGGTTTATTTCTTTAACATGTGAAATTCATCTCTTTGGGAAACAAGACAAAAATAGTTGTATCTTGAAAGATACAGACCTGAAAAAGGATAAAACAGTCATACACGAGGCAGAAACATTAGACAGCATAACTCAGACATTTTATAAAGAGATCTGGAAAAGTACCTAAAAATAGTGATATTTATTTAGTATAAAACTTCATTAATAAAATATTGCTCATAATAAATAAGAAAACTGGAGTTTCATTAATACTGTTTTTCTCCTTAAAGCTCTATTGGATGTAACATGATCAGACCTGATCAAAACTCCGTTTTTCCTCTGAATGAAGGAGGCAGATTTACAGGCTTCAGGTCTTCCTCTGTTAACAACAATTATCAACAAAACACAGAATTCATTTCAAGGCTCATGCATAGTTATGGGAAAAGAAATCCATCCCTAAATATGAATAAACCTCATCACAATTGCTTTTAATACCTAAAATATTTGCCTTTTAAACAAAAACCAAAGTGAAGTAAGACTTCTCAAGGATTATGAATGCAAAGAGAGAGCTGCCCAAGTTTCCTCAAAAGCTTCTAAATATCTGTGCATACTTAATGGTTATCAAAGCTGTTAGGGAAAGTTAGCTCTACAGGAGGACAGACATCTTATCCCTTTATATAGGGACATTTGATTTCATCCCTGCTCGTCCCATCTGTAGACAGGGCAGTTTGGAGTAGTTCTTCAGCAGCTGCTCGATAGCAATGTGCCGGACGTTCAGCTCAGAAGCCAAAGAATCCTTTTCTTGGACTTGCTGCGTCAGCTCTTCAAACACATCTGCAAGGACATCATTAGGTGAGCATATTCAGTCCCTGTACTTCCAGAGAGTTTTGAAGCAGTGCCAAATGTTACCATGAAAAAGGTACAGCCGTTGAAACGGGCTCTAGTTCCAGAGCAGCTTGCTATAAGCATTGAGAACTGAAAGGCTGGTGAGTTAGTTGGTTTGGTTTGTTTTAGGTGACATAAGCCAAGGTGGATCACTTTATAACTCAAGAGTAAAGTTTATTCTGATTGTATGAGAAACAGACCGGATTACAGAAGGAACTGTCCTCCTGTACTCAGTGCTGGTGAGGCTACACCTTGAATACTGACCTCAGTTTTGGGCCCCCTGCCACTAAACAGGCATTGAGGACCTGGAGTATGTCCAAAGCTAATCAGTGAAACTGGTGAAAGGTCTAGAAAATAAATCTTGTAAGGAGCAGCTGAGGGAACTAGGATTGATCTGCCTGGAGAAAAGGAGGCTCAGGAAAGACCTTATTAATCTCTACAACTACCAGAAATCAGCTTGTAATGAGGTGGGTGTTAGTCTCCAGAGAAGGGCAACAAAGCTGGGGAGGGGTTTGGAGCACAAGCCCTGTGAGGAAAGGCTGAGGGAGCTGGGGTTGCTTAGCTTGGAGAAGAGGCAGCTCAGGGGAGACCTTATTGCTCTCTACAACTACCTGAAGGGAGGTTGTAGACAGGTGGGGGTTGGTCTCTTCTCCCAGGCAACCAGCACCAGAACAAGAGGACACAGTCTCAAGCTGCACCAGGGGAGATTTAGGCTGGATATTAGGAAGAAGTTCTTCACAGAAAGAGTGATTGGCTATTGGAATGTGCTGCCCAGGGAGGTGGTGGAGTCACCATCCCTGGAGGTGTTTAGGAAGAGACTGGATGGGGCGCTTGGTGCCATGGTTTAGTTGATTAGATAGTGCTGGATGACAGGTTGGACTTGATTATCTCAAAGGTCTTTTCCAACCTGCTTAATTCTGTTCTATTCTCTCCTCCCAAGTAACAAGTTGCTAGGACAAGAGGAAATGATCTCAAGTTGCACCAGAGAAGATTTAAGCTGGATATGTGGAAACATTTCCTCACTGAAAAGGTTATGAAACCTTGGACTAGGCTGCCCAGGGGAGTGCTTGAATCACCATGACTGGAGGTATTCAAAGAACATGTAGATGTGGGGCTTAGGGACATGTTTAAGTGGTGACCTGGCAGTAATGGGTTAGCAGTTGGACTCTTTCCTAATAGGACTATGCCAATGTAAAAACTGCTAAAATTGCAGTCAAAAAACTTAAAGAAAACAATGTTTTCAAGTGTCAGTATGCAACACCCAAGAAAGTTACATAATAAAAAGCACCTAGGTGCTCTTTGGTTTGTATGGAAGCATGATATATAGAGATTTCAGTTCAAAACTCAACTGATAGGAAAGCCATCACAGTTTTGTTTTTTTTTTTTTATAAATGACATTTTCTTTGTTTCAAAGCAACTTCATCCAAAGAGTATTGAAAAAAGTCTCACCCTGGATTTGCTTGAGCAGTTTTTCATTAAGCTGTTTTAGATCTGCAAGAGACATCACAGCCACTGGAACAATAAAAAGTGTTGTTGTTATTACTACCACAGTCACATAAACAGACTCCTGTTTTCTCAAATGGTCATCATTTGCATCCACCAATACATGTGTTGTGCTTTATGCATATAACATATACCAGTTTCCTTTGAGTACCTCAATGACAAATGATGAAGAAAAAAAACCTTAGTTTGATACAAGGACCACCACGTAAAAAGAGGTTTACTTCTCACTTTCTTATGCTGGCCTAGTGAGAGCCAATAGATCCCCTGCATCATTGAAAAGCCCTTCTGATTTGCAGGTTATGTGTACATGGAACATCCTCATAGAAAATCCATAGCAAACCTCGAGAGGAGGGAATTGTGAAAGGTTGGTCCAGATGATCCTTGGGGTCCCTTCCAACCTGGCATTCTGCAATACCCTTGATCAACAGCAGCAGGTAGGAAAGCACTGGCTGCCTTCTCTTAGAAATATCTCAAGCCCAGCAGTGGTGGGCACAGTTTGGTGCCATGCACGTTGCCAAAAAGCCCTTGGCAGCACGGTGAAAAGTGACAATCCTGATCAGGGTACAGGTCACTGAAACAAGCTTTAAGACCTTGCAATTGTAAAATACTGTGTTTAAACAACGATGCACCTTAGCAAACTACTCCCTGCATACTTGAGAAAAATCTGTTCTCCAGTCATGTAGCTTTTGCTCAGGGACTTCTCAGTGCAAAAGCTTTCTATATTGTAAATTCCAAGTGTAAGTTCCGAAAAGGATATTTTTTTACCTACCCACAAAACTATTTCATAATCCTTAGCTTTCTCTTTCAAACTTTCTCACATTTTGCAGTTGGGAGATACTGACTTTCTGTCAGCATTGCCAAACCAAAGGAGTTGGCAATAGCTGAGATAGGTGGCTTTATGTCTCGAGTAACAAGTAGGCTAAGAGTGAAACAGATTGACCTTTCTCCTCCAACGGCCAGGTACAGTAGTGTTCCCTCCTACCTCTGGCTACTAATCCAAATGAAGATTTTTACCATCCTTTGAGGTCCATGAAAACTCTGATTGGATCTAATACAGTAACTGACAGCTTTCTATAAGTATCAAGATTTTTTTCCCCTTTTATCCCCAGTGGTAGGATGTTACTTTCCATTTCTTCATTATTTTCAGCATCATTTCACCAACCGTAGCACACAGGAAGGTTCTCATGTGTTGTGTGTGTCTATGAGAACAGAATTGTTTTCATGCCACAATTCTGTTACCAAAAGGAAAGGGAGAAGTAAAAGAAGACCAAATTCAACTGATAAAACATTATGCAATCCTTATTTGAGGTAAATTATAAAGCAATACTGACCAAGCTATTTAAAATTACATGAACAATAGTTTTTTAGTAGACTGCTATGTCATTACAGTGGAAGTACTTCAGTAAGAAGGTATGTAATTCAGGTGAAGTCTGACCCAGTTTTCCTCTAAAATATGAACCCTATATAATCAGAATCTCCAAATCAATGTCTTTTAAATACTCAAAAAAAGAAATACTTCTAGTCTAAAGCAAAAATGTCTCAAAAGGTGCAGTATGCAGTTGTAATAGAATTGAAACCAAATCATCTGTTCCTGTGCTCATGACAGATGTAAGCTCCCTTGTCCCAAAATCAGAGATCAGAGACACAAATTCCAAGTCATTAACTTCAGTCAGATAACCCCATAAGCCTGAAGAAACTGATTCCAGTATTACAGTATCCCTTTCTCTATCTTCCAACATTCTGTATTCCAGTATTACCTTGTTCTTCCATCACCTAATCTTCCAGTGAATATTTTACCAACTTTTTTGGTCTTCTTTTTCAGGTCTTTTGAAATTCAAAACCTCTCTCCAGTTTTCTCTGCAGAGATCTCTAGGAACTTAGTCCTAACACATTTATGCAGGCTGATTTCAGAGACACTATAATACCCTACATTTTTGTAAAGACTTCTTCTAGTGACCTTAAATAACAGGAAAAACTCGGCTTTCTGCTGCTTTCAATATCACCACAGTCATCAAAAGATTGCTCAGGTCTACTGCTACAATCTTTAAGAAGACGTGATGGCATAAGGGCCTTCCCATTCTCTAATGCTCAATCAACAGAAGAAAATACAATCTCTAGTAAAATGCACAACAAATGTCTGGTGCTATTGTGGATGCTTAGATTTTTATGTTGTTCTCCTAGTTTGCTCTCATATCTTACCCCTAATTTCTCCTGCTGCTTAGGCCATCTCTCTGTAAGAAGGCACTGCACATGTTTAGCAAGACAGTTATTTCCAGGATCTTTGCGATCTCCACAGTTAGGGTTGTGTAACTGCCAGGACTGACATATTGAAGTGACTGCAATCAACTCTAATTGCAAATTAGGCATGTCCTGTATCACACTGGGCTATAATTTACAGGGAAATTTGAAAAACAAACCCCAAACACAAACACACACACACACAAAATCAACCCAAAGACCCCACCTAGAAACAAAAACACCCCCAAAACCCAACCAAAACCAACCAACCAAAACACCCCAAGCATAACAACTAAACTCCATCAATCACAGGTTTTACAGTAACTCCAAACAGTTAAAGGCTGGATTTCAGGATGTCAATTAATGCCTCATGGGGACATTAAGCGGTGAAGAGGTATTTCAAAGAATGCCCTTGTTTCCTAGGTTGTGTGGAAACAGATGTGTACTTACATTCTTCCCTGTTGTATTGAGGATGCCTTCTACGAACACTGCCAAGTGAACCACCTTCAGCTTTTTCAGCTTTTTGGACCTGCTTGTGATTTGACCACACAACACTGTTGCAACAGAAGGTAGCACCTGTTTCTTGTAAAACACCAACTCTTTGTTCCAAAAGAGTTTGTGAGCAGCTTGAGATGCCTCCAGAATTCCCATCTATCCATTTTGCAGAGTATCTAGGTACTGGGGAGTCAAACTGTGGGAGTAATTTTCTATCAGTCTGATGTCTGAAGTTAAAAAGCTGGTGGTGGGATGTTTTTGAGCTTTCAGGATCAGAGTCTATATCCTTGTTTTGTGCATACTGTATGATCCAGTTAATTTTTTTGCTCAAAATATTTTTCACTTCTGCATATGGACTTTTAGAGAGCTTTGATCGTGGACAGTCCTGATTTGCTATTAAGTGGAATTTTTCAAAGCAGTCTCTGTGCCCCCTTAACGATCTTGTATGTAGAAGATCTGACTTTGGCACTCCTGTAAAGACACAACAGAAAAAAAGGTTACTTACTCACAAGCCAAGAAAACAAAACTTAACTGATGATTTCCTGTGAATAGTCTAGTCACTTCAGTAAACAAGGATATTTGATACTCTAAAACTTCTGAAACTCAGTCTTGAGCCTTAGCACACAAAGTGTTTAGCACATAGTAAAGCCTAGTGCAGGACTTGCAGATTACCTGGATGGCAATGCAGATGAAGCAAACTGCTAACTCTGTACATAGTGCACAAGGATATAAACTGTAGGAGCACAGCAATTCCAAATATACATCCAAAAGTTCTACAGAACAACACTGAAGAGCATTTTTAGAGCAGTCATTCATGCTCCTACCTTCTATGGATAACATGAGCTATCTGCTCAACAAATACGACGGTGTACAGGCATGTCATCCACGTGGTCAAACATAATTCAGACTTCAGCCTTAGTTTATCATTTTATATTGGGTATAACACTGACAACACTTGCCAAACATTATATTGTCCTGAAATTATACTTCATTTAAGATGGATGCTTATTCTCTTTGATTATCCTCCTCCTTCAAAGACATTCAAATAGCTAAGCTACAGCAGGTAAATTACTCAAACATCAAAGTAACTGATAGTGATTGACATGTTAAAAAGGAACACAATCTGTGAAGAGCCACAGTTGGTGACTGAACACAGATGGTTTGAGAAACTACTATTTCAGAAAGTTAATAGCACTCCAACAGAAAATTACTTTCTGCAACTTCAGTGGATACTTTTCTTCAGATTCACCTATGTAGCAGATTCAGTTCCCAGGTCCAAAATATGAACAGTTTGACATTTATCTCATCACCCACTGTACTACCTGGGAGGTTCCCCATATAATGAAAAACAGTTCTGCTGAACAAGTTCCTCACTGCAAATAAATAATACACCTCTGAAGCACTGCTTGAAAGTGCTCAATACTTAAATCCAGAACACTTAAATCAACATATGACAATGTAATTTGATCTTCTGTAACCAGGTGACATGAAGCCAGCTGCATGCATTTTGCCTTTTAGCACAGAAGTATATACAATTGTTTACTGTTTTTAAAAGTGATTAAATTCTGCAAAATCCCAAACTGTAAAGGCAAAAGTTTTGACATAAAACTGGTGAAAACATATCCAAGTACTTAATTTTGATTATCACTTGTTGGAAAGTGGTGTTTCACCTTGGGGAGTTCAAACATGGAGAGCAGCCAATTTTTGATTTTCCACTCTTTGGGCAGCATTGGAACTCAACAGCATTACTGTTCTAGTTGAGTTTGTAAGGGTGCACACAAAATTCATGGGGCAAAGGGACAGAGTGGAAAACGCAAGAGGATAGCAGTGGAATTAAGTTTTGGTCTTCGCAGCAGGGGAGAAAGGTAAGGTTGTGAAAATAAACATTCTTCTTGTTCATGAGAGAAGCATTAGAATGAACCAAAAAAATCAGATCCTAAACAGAGGGACTTTCTAAGAAGTTCCTGAGCAAAGTATAAAGACAGATACTGAAAACCGTATCTGTCAACAGCCTCACTCTATACTTCAAAGTATCTGTAAACTTCCTTCAGCAAATAAATATTCCTTAACTTTTCTTAAGCTCTACATAGTCAACTTGCAAGGCTAGTTTCCCCTCTCTTATCTCTACAGAGACTTAAAAAAACCCCAAACTACCATTTATAGTGAAAACAAGAAAAGATGCAATTTGTTGTCATAACTTCTATGAAGAATTAAGCAGACTTGCTAAATTTTCAGTAGCTCAACGGAAACCTGTGTCTTTAAGCCATCAAGGAAGATCAAACACCCTTAGTTGTATTTGTAAGGCACCCGTTCACAACACTGCAAACCCTACAAAACCAGAATGATTTGTTCAATGACATCTACTTCACTTAAGTGATTCTTCATCATGCCACACTGCTGATGCTTACAGTGATTTCTTTTACATACAGACAATACTGATTGTGGAAAACTGTTTTTCAGCCTATTTTTTATGCAATAACCAGGAACCCATCTAACAATTTGACGATAAGACAACTGAATGAAGCCACTGTCTTCTGATCACAGGACAGAGTAACCCTGTCCAAAGCAAATACTTGAAGACTTGGTGAAAGGGGCAGAGAACTGCAGAATGCAATTAGTGAATCTAGGACAAATGCACCTTTTGCACAGACTGTTTTTAATTCAGATACTAACCTCAGGTTTGCTCTAAGGATACCACTCTTCTCTCAACTCAAAAACCAAAAACTGGGTAAGTATGCTTATTTTTCCTCATTCTCTCCTGCATCCACTCCTTTCCCAAAACTAGGGAAAGAACCACTGCACTATTTCTATAAAAACCAGGAAAAAAGTGAATCTTTCAAGTTTAATGAAGTATTTCCAGAGCAGGTCTGGAGGCATGGCCTCTTGCAGTTAGGTCCTCTGCCTGGCCCATCCGAAGAAACAGGTCAGACTCTGCATTTCCTCCCATAAATGATATCACTTCTGGGGCAATCACAAAAGAAACACCTGCACAACAAATTGTAGAAAACTGCAGTCTCACTTTAAACAAACCCCAAAACACACTATTCCAACCTCCCCCAAGTAAACCACAAACATTCATTTGAGGGTTTATGCTTCATTATTTCCAGGAAATAATTTACTTACACAGAAACAAAAACCAAGAGCTGCATGACTGTCTGAAGCCCCACCTGATTTTTATTTCTAAAGCTATAAGCTCAAGATTACTCAAGTTTTTCAAAAGATGTACTTGCCAGAAGGAAGAGTTCTGGACATTGTTCACTTCCCCACTCCAGAGGCATGCTGCTCAACAAAGTGTTATGATTCTATGGTTCATCAGAATTCAGCAATACCATGCATGCCTGAAATTAGCAACTCTTACAGAAGAAGAAAATATAAATCAGAAGTCCAAGTTTTGCTACCTATATGCCACATGTCAGCCACACTGTCACTATTTCAGAACGGAGACCAAGTTGTTACAAAATGCTTCCAGTAAATATGCATACATACCACGCCCCCAACCAGAATGCATTTTCCCATCCCTTACTCCATTGTAAAAACAAAACAGGTTTATCTAAATGCACCAATTCCTACAGTGAGGAACAGAAAATGTACAAACTCAAATCACTTTCATACAGTATTACTAACAGACTTGCTCCAGCTTTCAGCGAACTGATTTGGATTTCCGCCATAACAAACACGTGCAAAAACCCCTGCAACCCCCAAAAGAACTCTCAATCTTTCTTTTGTATTAAGATGACAATCAGTCCTTTCCAGACAGAGACCATGAATAAGATCAGTCACTAACCTTCTGGAACCGCATCCCAAAGCTGAGCATTCACAGCAGCTGCTGTGCTAGCACAAAATAGTAATGACGTACCAGTATTACAACAAGTAAGAGCACATTTCTTTGACACAGATCCTTCTGTGGGCAATACTATCAGCTTTATGAGGCAGAACAGATCCCTGTTTCTTTTTGGTAAGACTTAATACTCCATTCAGATTGCTTCATATGTTTTTCTTTCTTTCATCACAAATGCAAAAAAAAGAAACAAACAGAATCAAAACCAAACAACAAACAATTCTACCAGCTGGTAAACTGGCATCAAATAAATGATATATAGAGATGACTCAATTTTAAAAGACACACTATTCAATATTATACAAAAGGAAATGAATAAAGCAAAGTGAGACTTCTGTACATAACAAGTGATGCCATAATTTCTATATAAAATTATCATAAGATCTGGAGATTGTTTCAGAGTTCCAGTTCTGTCTCAACATTCCTGTTTGCCAATCTCCTTATCAATCTTTTTGGTTTTTGTCTGTTTCTTCAAATCAATCATACAACCATCAACATCGTTTTTTTCCCCCACACTTGGAGGTATGCATACATTTGTTTCTTGTCTTGCTTTCCAAGAATGGGATTGTAGACTATGTCCAAGTATGTCCTAACCTTCACACTTGATGAGAGGGAGCTGGGGGTACTGGTCGATGGTAGGCTGAACATGAGCCTCCAGTGTGCCCAGGCAGCCAAGAGGGTCAATGGCATCCTGGCCTGCATCAGGAACAGTGTGGCCAGCAGAAGCAGGGAGGTCGTTCTGTCCCTGTACACTGCACTGGTGATGGTGACTCCACCACCTCCCTGGGCAGCCCATTCCAATGGCCAATCTCTCTTTCTGTGAAGAACTTCTTCCTAATATCCAGCCTAAATCGCTCCTGGCACAGCTTGAGACCGTGTCCTCTTGTTCTGTTGATGGCTCCCTGGGAGAAAAGACCAACCCCCACCTGGCTACAATCTCCTGGTGCAGTTCTCAATGTAAGTCACCCCAACCCATCCCTACAAAGTAATTTTGTACATGAATGGCTAGTGATCAGGCTGTTTACAAAGTAGTACATGCTTTTGTAACTTCTAGTTATTTGTAAGCTTGAAGTAGCAAAGAGAAAGGATAATATTTACCATATACCCAGATGTGTAATCACATCTCAGTAAATATTGCCCCATTTTAAAGCATTTGCTCTTGAAAGTAAATTGGCTTCCTTCAGGCGTTGATCTGATAGAGGGTAGGAGAGATCTGCAGAGGGACCTCGACAGGCTGGACAGACGGGCAGAATCCAACAGCAAGAGATTTAACACATCTAAGTGCCGGGTTCTACACATTGGCCACAACAACCCCATGCAGTGCTCCAGGCTGGGGTCAGAGTGGCTGGAGAGTGGCCAGGCAGAGAGGGACCTGGGGGTACTGGTTGATGGGAGGCTGAACATGAGCCAGCAGTGTGCCCAGGTGGCCAAGAAGGCCAATGGCATGCTGGCCTGTATCAGGAATAGTGTGACCAGAAGGAGCAGGGAGGTCATTCTGCCCCTGGACTCAGCACTGCTTAGACCACACCTTGAGTACTGTATCCATCTTTTAGGAAAGATGCTGAGTTTCTGGAACATGTCCAGAAAAGGGCAACAGAGCTGGGGAGGGGTTTGGAGCACAGCCCTGTGAGGAGAGGCTGAGAGAGTTGGGGTTGCTTAGCCTGGAGAAGAGGAGGCTCAGAGGAGACCTTATTGTTGTCTACAGCTACCTGAAGGGAGGTTGTAGCCAGGTGGGGGTTGGTCTCTTCTCCCAGGCAACCAGCACCAGGACAACAGGACACAGTCTCAAGCTGCACCAGGGGAGGTTTAGACTGGATGTTAGGAAGAAGTTTGTCACAGAAAGAGAGACTGGCCATTGGAATGGGCTGCCCAGGGAGGTGGTAAGTCCCCATCACTGGAGGTGTTTAGGAAGAGACTGGATGGGGTGCTTGGTGCCATGGTTTAGTTGATTAGATGGTGTTGGGTGATAGGTTGGACTCGATCTCAAAGGTCTTTTCCAAGGCAGTTAATTCTATTCTATTCATACTAAATTCTAGGGATTTATTTTGTTGTTGTTGAAGCAAAGAAGGCTACAAAGGCTTTATTTCTGCCTTTCCAACTGATTCACCAATGAACTACATATAACTCTTTTTCCACGATACAGAACTAAACAGAAACATTTGCTCATGATTACATATGGCTAGAAGAGTTGTCTTATTTTGAGATTATAATTATAAACAAGCTCAATTCAATGGGAATGCTCTTGAATTCCAAGTCTACTTCACATTCTTTCACAAATGTTTTAATTAAAAAGATACATTTAATAAAATAAAATAAAAATCAGTGATCATTAGCCTGCTTGTCTGTCTTACACAGGAGGTTGTTGGTTTGGGGTTTTTTTGTGGGTCTTATTTTAATTTGTTATCCTTTCTTAAAAAAAAAAACCTTCTTCAGCTTCAGTAGGAAATTATATTAAAGAAAGCCTGTGTTCCCTTCCTTGCAATTTCTAATGCAATGCTGGAAACTAATTGCTTTTGCAATGGTGAATAACCTTAACTTGAGCAGCAGAAGAGGAAAAAAAACCCACAGAAATTAAGATAAATTAAAATTAATACTTCTAGACACATGAATAGACAATTATAAGCTTGCAATATGAGCAATTAGTTAATTAAAGCCATATTAAAGTCCCTTTAAAGATTTTTGTAAGTACTTAGGGGTAAGATTCATACCTGAACACAGAGAAAGGAAAAGAAAAAGCTGGCTTCTCAGTATGATGCTGGCATCAATCATACATAGAGCTTCCATAAACATGGGAAGTACATGTGGTTATTAAAGACAGTCAAAGGTGAGCAAGTGCACTTCGTAATACAAATTTGCATAGCACTGGCAATATGGGTGAAATTATCTAGGCACACTTAGAAAAGGTACACTTCCAGCACTAGCTGTTTGTGGAGACTTTCCTTCATAGCCAGTGGAGCAACACTCCAAAGGTGCAATCTGCCTCATCTTAAATACTTAACTCTAGAAAGATTTGTGATAAGCACCTATGTTTTTTCCCCTAATCCAGCAGTAAGCAAACAAGAACCCTTGTGAAGGATGCCAGTCCATGGCTGCATATTTTAAGAGCCCCAGCTTTCCTAACACATTCTGAAATGTTCCAGCTGCTACTCCTCTCAGCTGTCCACCTTGCACACAGAGTAACAACGTAAACAAGGATAGTTAGGCTGCCCAAATCAGCTCCTGAACATCTGCTGGTGTTGACTAAGAACATGAAGATCAGATGAGGTCAAGTTTGGCTTACCTAGAGCACAACACTAAGACTTGCAACAGACAGGGAAATACTTCACAATAATAGATGTTAACTTCTATCTGTTTTAAGCCATTGCCACATACTGGTTTGCTTATTAAAAGTGCTGCAAGAGGGGTGGTTCTTGTAACAGAAAACCAGATTCCAAGACCTGTTCAAAAAATACATTAAATAAAACCAGCCCATGCCATTCACTAGCCACCAAAACCAGACATCTGGTAAAGACTAGGTATTATCTTGTTCATGAAGTCAGTGCATTCCATGTATCAAGCATGCACGCAAATCATCTCCCATTACACTGTGTGTTTTAGCACACAGCAAAGACATAGCACAGACGACAAAACAGAGAAACAGCTGACACTCAAAATATTTTCATAATTCATGTTCCCCTCACACACTTGGTAAGGAAAAAAAAAAAGAAACTGCTTAAATTGACCTTGGAGAGAGCAGAAGCCATGACAGTTGTCTTGTGTTCTGGATGATGTCAGGTAACAGACTGCTCAATTTACTTGTTTGCATGTACAAACCTCCCAAATGTAAACAGAGAATTCAAGAATGTACTTTTAGAGCTAGCCACACAGCTCCACTACAGGTACTTACATGGTAAGATTAGAAGATTAAGAATATCATCTCCAACTATGTTTGGACTTGAATTTGGAGTCAAGAGGTTTACTGGAAACTGCAGCTAGTTCCACAAGTCCGTTTGAGTTTGCAGAAATGAGTCATACCCCTGGACTGCAAATGTTACCTTTAAACAAGTTCTGATCTGCCTGGCAGCTTGCAGGGACACTGCATTCAGCCAATGGGTTTTGTTGATACATACCCACACACACAGGTTTATGCCTACGCACACTAATTTTCATGTGTTCATGTATCTTCCTTCCCAGTCTCTAGCTGGAACTGCAGACCTGTTGTTAGTATTTGATCCTTGCTACTAGAATTCAGTTAATTTTCCTGTATTATAATGAAACTTAAAAGGAGAAGAGATTTGTCTTAAACTAACACACATGGCATGTGGTTTCCTGGTTTACACAATCTAGTTACACATGAATGTAAGATGTTTCCTGTTTCAATCCACAAATTAACGTGACACCTACTTGTAAAAAACCAAAACATACACAACAATCTCTGATGTCCACTCTGCACAGGTCAGACAAAAGCCAACATCAAACTCCAGCAGCCCCACACCACCAGGTTATTATAAACCTCACCTAACATTTTAAAACCACTGCACAGAGTGGGCTTCATCTCTCACGTATGAAACACTAAAACATTGTTGCAACACTAGGAAGGTAAAGGTTGAGACACATCTCAATACTGATCCAGGAAGAAATCAGGTGGGGATGGTTTCTGACTTGTTCATTCCTAATTATTTGTCATAGTTCACCAAGGCAATCAGTGCTACTATGTACATACAAGCAAACTTGTACAGCTGCTGAACTCACAGATGTCTGAAAGATTCACCAATAATAAACTATACTATAATATCCTAAAATGCATTTAAACAAACCACTAAGTAAGTGCAGCTGAGAAAGCCTGTTTCAGACCAGGTTCAAGTGGTTAATTCCTGGGCTGGATCAATTTCATGTGCATGGATTTGCCACAGATAGCTGTAAGCAACCAGATGTTGGCACATAGGGAAATAGAACTGTTCTCATGAGTTTTATTAAAACACTAGAGTATAACATCCTTTCCAAAAAGAAAACAGGGAAACCTACTTCCAGAATTCCATGCATCAACTCATGGAATCATAGAATCATTTAGGTTGGAAAAGCACTTTAAAATCATGGGATCCAATCATAAGCCTAGCATTGCCAAGCCCATCACCCGCCCTTGGACATACATCTGTGATGCTCCCTTCCATCCGGACCCACTTCCTAGTAAGGACTGGATGATCAGGAAAGATGGAAGAAGTCTACACACTCTCTGAAGACAGACAGCAGTTAACACATGGAAATTACCAGGGTGCTGCAAACAGTGGGAGTACTTAAGCATCCTGCAAGATGCTGAGCTGTGACTAATAACCTTCCTGTACTTGAACAGCAGCTATTTCCTACTTCACTAAGGGTGAAGTTGCACATGCACACTGACACTACACATGAGCAAGCCTTAAGCACTATCCTAGCTGTGGCAGGGAGTATCATTTTAGAACAGTCTACCTCACATTCTAAATGTCTGTGTTTCAAATGCTTGGATTTTTAAATGTTAAATAAAAAGGTAAACTATTAATGCAAATTACATGTGTGGGACTCACATCTACAGAGTTCAGGCAACTCACAGTTGGATTCTGTTCAACAAGTAGCAAGCTGTAAGGTATCTAAGCAAGGGAGCAGTACCTAGTGTAACACCCCCAAGTTAGTGAATTACCTGTTTCATTCTCTACCCAGGGCTGCCAGGTAATTATTTTAGACATCACAGGAAAACACAGGAATGAAGTAGATTTGTCAAAAGTAGGAAGAACATGATCATGGATAGGGTAAAAGGCTGTTTCATTCAGTGGTTCAGCAAAAGAAGCTGTATAATGATTCTTTATAACAAACTCACACTCTTCTGCCCTCGAGCCTTCTCTCCCTATAATAGCAGTAACAGTGTCTCTTTTTAAAGTGGTACACATAAGACAGGATATAACAAATTGAGTTCTTTTTTTAGGCTATGATAAAATATTTTAATACTTTTATTTTAATATGCAAAATAAAATATTAAGAATATAACAGTTCATGTATTTTCAGGTGAGTTTTCATCACTATTTTGTTGAAGTAGCCTTTTTTTTTTTAATTAACAAAATTTAGGAGATTATGCAAAGTAGTCTGCTGCACAGTTTAAGTCTCTACTATTATCAGGGCTACTGGACATAAAGGGGAAAAAAAAAAAACAACAAACCACAAAAAAAAAGCTGTTCCAGCTGAAACAGTAATTTTTTTTAACATAACAGCCATAACAAGTAACTTTTACAAATTCACAGCTTATCTGAAATGAGTGTAGAAACCACCCAACACATTTTTAACACATTCTGGTTTACCCATTTCAACACTTAAAAAAAAAACACCTAAGAACTGTAAATGTAATTGAAATATTTAGTTTTTATTACAGCAGCACTTTTCATTTTAAAGCCTAGAGTGAGAAATGTCTATGTCCCACTCCACACTGAGAACCATAAACCAGTTACAAAACTCAGGGTGACTGATAGTTTGTCTCAGGTTAGACAGTTACTCGGAGTTTTGTCAAGAGGTGCAAATAGACAGGAAAGTCTCTTCTAAACAAGAGCATAAAGCATGGAAACTACTACCTAAGTATGAAAGCATCACTCAGATTAAAATATATTGCCTCTAGTATCAACAGAGACCTTAAAGGCACTGCTCTTTTAGTTGGTTTAATTTTTGTCAAAGCTAATTGCTAATGCATTTTTCAGATATCTGCAAGGTAAGAGCAAAATGTTGCTACCAATGCGCGCACTGGAAGTTGGACGCACAATAAGCGATATGGAATACGTATCCCTTACATTCCCCTGCGTTATACTTTTATGCTTCTAGGGCTCACAACAAGCAACTAGATGTATACATACAATGCTCTTGCCTCAGAAAAACTGGCTCTTAAGACTTTTAGTATACCCTCATACCCACCAGCAATACTGTGTCATGTAAAAAATGGGACTATGCACGTAAGAGTGCTAGATCTGCACATTCAGTTGCCCCACACACAATTGGCAAACACAACTTTATAGAATGGAACAAATCAATTTGTTGCCCCCAAATCAAGTAACCATATCTGCATTTTATTCATGAAGTCTTTGACTTAAAAAATAACCCATCTGCTGCTCATTCGTGTTCTACACTTCAAAAGGTGGTGGGTAAATTCTTCAGCAAGAGGAGGTCTGCCATTCTAAAAACACCATCCTGGAGGCCAAAGTGCTATTAGAAGATTAAGCTTTTAAAAGATGTGCAAAATTCCTACTCTCTAATTTGAAAACTTTAAGGAGTTATCATATTATGTCTATCATCATCTTATGAAAGTAAAAAATAAATAATCCTCGTTATTTTTCATAATACACTGATCTGCTTCCAGAAAATAACAAAACCAAACCCCCAAACCTATTCTGCTTTAAAAGCTGTATTTATTTAATTTTTATGCATAGCCCCATCAAACTCTTGAGCCAAATCCCTGAATAAGGCAGAACAGGAATTCCTCTTGATCTGAATTAACACCAGAGATCTAATACCAAAAGATGAAATTAACACTAGGGCCTTTCAGTAGCTCTCAAAAGGAGGGTACATCGAGAACGGCAGATGCTAGACCAGCTAAGGCACCCACCTTTAGTGGAAATAAGCTATTTAAGAACCAAACAATCTAGTCTGGCCAGCAGGAAAACTTTCTAGATATACGTTTTTAATCCAAAGCCTGCATAAAAGCTCAGTTTGCGTTCGGCTCCAAGCTAAGCAGTCTACCAGTGAAGTCCCCAGAATGAGACTCCTATTAAAACATTACCTTCGATGTTCAGCTCAAAACAAACGTGGCAAAAAGACAGCGTTTCCTTCTCGGTCCCCAACTTGCAGATGCTACAGACGTTGTCATCGTCCAAGTCGATGCTCACAAACTGCTCTTCGTTCATAGTGCCCTTGGAGGGAGACGGGAAGGGGCCGTTATTCCAACCCCCAGTCAGGCGAAGCACCAGCCGCCCGGTGCCTGGGGAGACGGCAGGCAGCACCCCACGCCGTCCACAGCCACGACTCTTCTCTCCTGCCAACTCATAACCCCTTTCCCACCCCCACCCCCACCAAGCCGGGCCGAAGGCGGAACGCAGGAAGGGGCGTCCCGGCAAAGTTTCTTCCTCAGAGCGCGGAAAACGCGATGCGGGCAGCGGCCAGGCCACACCACGGGTCCGACAGCAACGAGTTCCCCCCCCGTCACCTCCCTCCCCACCCGCCCGCGCACCGTCTGCCTTCCCGGAGGCAAACCCGTCCCGTTCCCTCCCGACTCCCTCCCTGACCTCACTACCACCCACACCCCATCCCCCGCCTACGCGCAGCACCGTGCGCCGCCGCCGCCACCATCAGCATCACGACAGCCCCGACCCCACTCACCACCACCCCGAGATGCCGCCACCCGCCCCCAACGCCGCGCTTCACTATTGTTCGGCCGCCAGCGTCTCCGCCGCCGGAGCTCGGCGCCAGGCCCCGCCCACCGCTTCCGGGCGAGACCACAGCTTCTGCGGGACAGCGCGGGACCGGGGGGCACTGAGCGGGAACGGCGAGTTGCCTCTCCGCTCCCCGCTTCACCTGGCGTTGACTCAGAACGGGACATTGAAGAGCGGCGAGGCGGGAGGAGAGAGGGGCTGCGGCCTTCCCGATCCTCCGCTGCACTAGAGAGAGCGGGCCCTCCCCTGCTCCCCGCATCAGTTGGCCTCTCCCAGAGCGCGGCAGGGAGCGGGGGCGGGGCAGGGGGCGAAGTGGGGGGTCCGCCCTCCGCCGGGGCAGCCCCGCCTCCGCCCCAGAGCTGCGGGGCGGTGGGAGTGAGGCGAGTGGCTGGTTTGGGCCCGAATTGTGTAGTTATCCCAGCGTGCGGTTACCTGTAATTAGCTGGTGCTACGAAGTGCGGCGTGCTTGGGATTCGTGTTGATTAGATTTTGTAAGAAGTACGCCAAAAAAAGTGTATAGGGGTTGAAGCCGAGAAAGGAGAATGTGCCTAAGAAATAGTCTTGAAGTCCCGAATATATGTATTTGGCATAATAAAAATAGACCAAATGCAGGCTGTCAGTATGATCTAAACAAAAAGTAAAACTAAGCCAGGTCTGTGCTTGCACTTCATAAACGAAGCCACCACGGGTAGATTATATCCTCTTGAGAATTTCCAAAACCGATGGAAATTTCGTATGGCACAAAGCAAGATTATTTATGAAAGGGCAAAGAAGTCTTCCGGAATCACCTCCATCAAAATGCATGTCAGTTTTTATTGTTTTGTTCCTTTTATTTTAGTGGGGCATTTTCTTAAATTCTTTCAAAAAGAAAGAAAAAAGAAATCCAGCATTATGCTAGAATCCCATCCTTCACAACTCTGAAGTAGCAAATTGCCTTTAGATTTGTTTCGTTTGAAGGATGATGGGCACATTTCATCTAGAGCATAATTCATAGAATCATGGAATTGTCAGGGTTGGAAGGGACCTCAAGGATCATCCAGTTCCAACCCCCTGCCATGGGCAGGGACACCTCACACTAGATCAGGGTGCTCAGAGCCACATCCAGCCTGGCCTTAAAAACCTCCAGGGATGAGGCTTCCACCACCTCCCTGGGCAACCTGTGCCAGTGTCTCACCACCCTCAAGGAGAAGAACTTCTTCCTAACATGCAATCTCAATCTGCCCATTTCTATTTTTTTCCATTCCCCCTAGTTCTGTCATTACCTGACACCCTAAAAAGTCCCTCCCCATCTTTCTTGTAGGCCCCCTTCAGATCCTGGAAGGCCACAATTAGGTCTGCTCGGAGCCTTTTCTTCTCCAGACTGAACAGCCCCAACTCCCTCAGTCTGTCTTCATAGGAGAGGAGCTCCAGCCCTCTGATCATCCTTGTGGCCCTTCTCTGGACAGGCTCCAGCACATCCAGAGCATCCTGCAATCTTCCTCAAATTATTTCTCCCCTGGGCTGAGACTGGACTTGGGAGCGTGACTGCATTTCATGGTCCCCCCATCATCTGCTTTTTTGATATCCATGTGGAGTAGCAAAGAAGCAGCAGCCTGACTTCACTGCAAAAGCAATATTATGACAGAAAGGAGGATGTCAGCCTGAGGCAGAAGATTTAGAAACAGAGAGACTGGACAGATGATGGTAGAGGATTATAAAAATCTATAAATATTTGAGTACTTTGCCCTCCAGAACCTGATGAACATCCAAAGGATGTTGAATTTCAGCAGTCCGTTGCCACAGTGCTCCAGCAGCTGTGAAGTCCAATGGCAAAAAAGTAATGAGTCTTGTTCACAAATGACATGTGGGAGACAGTATAGCTCTCAGTAACTGAGCAGTTTTTCTTGTCAAAAAGTGCTCTAAAATAGAGAGGTCATTGCAATGCAAATAGGGAGAGGGAACTAATGTTCCAGGTGCAAAGTTTCATAAAAACCTAGCAAATGCCAAAGTGAAGATTGTTTGTGCAATCTTGACTACTGCCCATAATGTGGTTTCTAGGTATGCATATGTGTATGTATTTTCTTCCAAAATGCTTGGTTCATTAGTGCACGTCATTGTAGCTAACAGTTTAGTTACATTGGAAAATTATTTTAGTAGCAAACAAATCTGTTCTGTCTTTTTATGTTTCTTTTTCCCTACTGAGGTTGCATGTTCATCATAAGGAGACTTTGGCAGGGATTGTGCTTCAGCAATTCCCACTGCTTCCCCTTCCTCCAGCTGCTTGGTCGTGTTCCCACACTGCTTTCTTGCTGTGTTCCAGTGTTTGCCAGATGACACAAGGGACTGGATCACTGATTTTACTGAAAATTACTGTGTTAAAAAGGCGTCCAAGAGGAGGCAGAATTGCTCAGGCCTTATCAAACATACTGCACAAAATCCCCAGTAGAGACAATGGATTAATATTAGCACAGCTGAGATAGAAGTATCTGTGTAGGTTTCTGTGTGTACATTAAATGAGACTTAGGAAAGGAGAAAAGTTTATAAAGAATTTGAATTTGAAATTCAGTGTCTAGGTGAGATAGGTCTGCCCCCTGAAAACATCTAAAAAGCAATAGTTCAAAGCTAGCATAACTCCTGTTCTCTACCATCTCTGCTCTTTCATTCTCTCCCCCTGGGCTTGGAGATATTTTTTTCCCCTCTGTAGGTCAGGTGGCTGGGGCTCTTCCAGGCACTCTGGCAGATCTTCATGCTCTTCAGGCAGTTTTCTGTCAGCAGCTAGTAAATGGATACAAACAGATACATCTCCATCTCTTCTGATTCTTTTTTTCTGCTGATTTTCCTAGTTTCTTTTATTTATTGCTGCCTTTTTCTTTTTTTTTGGTGGTGGTGTTTTTTTGCATATCTCATTTCTGTGTTCTCTAACATTTCCTAGTTTATCTTTCGCCCCTGGAAGACTGAACAAATACAGGAGATGATAATACTTTTCTGTATCCCCTATTTTTACTCCTCTATTTTGTAACTTACTTTATCTTCTTATTTTCCCAGTACTCTTTTGACTGCAGTGCACAACTTTTACTATAATGTATTATTTTAAACCTTTATGGACTAATCCTAGTCACATTAGTCTGTGGTATGGACTAATCCTAGTCACATTAGTCTGTGGTATAAAACCCAACTGAAGAGAAGTAGTTCAACTTCTCCTCTCCCTGCCATTTCCTTTGTGTTGGATGTGGTGCTCTTCTGGTTGCTGCAAAGTGAAATGAAGCACTGAGATGATCCAAAAGAAATAAGAAAAGAACCTTAAAAATGCCTCAAAACTTTTCTTGATCAGCTTGTTGAAATTACTTCTATTCAGCTACATTATTTCTAGATTTGGTGAAAAGATTTTGGGGGTGGGAAAGGAACTGACCTTTCAGAAGTCTGAAATTGCATCAAACTCAATGAAACAAACAGTTTTATGTCTTGCTCCTAGTCCTTTTGTTCATTTATCTGTATCTTCCCTCCAGGCTATCATCCCACGATTCTGTTCTTGGCAGCAGTGCCAGCTGAAGTATTCCCTGCTTTTATCCATTTCCCCCTGTTATTTCAATTTTTCTTGGGTTATGTGCTGAAAAGTAACCAATGAGGGTCATATTTCTTGTCCAGTTCACTGCATGATCACCCAGACACTGTAGTACATCAGGGCTTGTGTCAAAATGGCTGGAAGATTAGAAAGCAGTAGTAAAGTCTATTTAAGAGAGCTGCCTAAATATATGGGTAAAGACAGCCTGTCTTTCTTCTCCTGCCTTTTTCTGGTTTTCTCCTGAACCTTGTAACCATTCTCCTCCAGTCTCTTTTCTCCATGCCCATTCTGTTATGCCATGTGGATCCATGCAGTTTCTCCACTGCTTGTTTGTAGAACACTCCTGTCTATGCTATGGCACACCACCAGTCTTTATGTCTTATAACTTCTTTTTCTTGCACTTACCGAATTGTGTGCCTTCATTAAACTGTGATCCTCTGTGGAAATTCAGGTTTGTTCATTAATCAGTGAGAGAAGAGGATGAGGAGCTCAGTACTGTATTTGAAGAGACACCGCTAAGGAAAATATCAACAGCTAACCATGACACCATTGGTTGAATTCATAGATGTCACCTCAATAAACAGCTGCAAAGTGAGACATTGCTCATTGTAAGTCATGTCCTACTTTTTGCTGAGGTTAGAAAAACATATGTACAACTGTGTGCATCTAATAGGCCACAAAATGAAGGAAGCTGAGCCAGCCTAAAATTACTCCCGAGTCACAGCACACTATGGCAAAGTAACAACAATTCATGTCTTATAAACAAAGGCTTATAGCAGGTTGCTGGCTACAGAGGATCAGAGACACGATAATTCAGTATGTGGATATTCAAACAAGTCATGAATGGGAGACAGAGAGAAGTGATTTCTCCACCTTCACATTCTGATAAAGGATTTTCTAGTAACTAGTTTATCCTGCCTGATTTCCTAATCATACAATTTCGTAGTATCAGAGTATCAGTCAGGGTTGGAAGGGACCACAAGGATCATCTAGTTCCAACCCCCTGCCATGGGCAGGGACACTGTACACTAGATCAGGCTGGCCAGAGCAACACTGAATAACAGAATAATAATCAGAATAACACTGAGATTTCCTAATCCTAACAACATCTGGTTGATTAATTATAATGATGAAATTGCACTTGTTTATGCATTACTTTTTCTACCATAGATTTAAATACTCTTTTCAATGTCTCTTGCCCCTTTAATGATCAACAATGCCCTTTAAAGCTCTTTACACTTCTTGCAAGGTTAACTATGTGTTGTCTACTGCCACAGTCTCCTTTTTGGTACAGCCTTATTTTCCTCCCTGATTGTCATAGCAATCTACAAAGTTGTGGATGTCTACAAGTCACTGAGAGTGCTGTGCCAAGCTATGCATGCCTGCACACCTTCCTCCTGTCCAAATCTCATCCTTCTGTTCCACATTAATCTCCCTTGAACTGTCAGTATTGTCCAACAGTGCTTGTCATTCCATCGTTTCTAAAATTAAGACTTCATATTGTCTTTTGGGTCTTGTCTAATGTGCTTTCTAATACTTGGCTATTTCTCTTAAAGCAGCAGATTCTTGTTAATCAGCTATTAATCAGGGTCTGTAATACATCCCCTGGAGTCCTTACATCTGTGAATCTTTAGTTCTTACCTATGAACTTGGCATTGACTCATTGTGGCAGGGTGACACTCATACCTCATTCTGGTGATTCATGGCTCTCCATGTGTATTGCTGGCTTGTCTTTCCACACCCAGTTAAAAGCAGTTAAAAGCAGTACCTTTTTGCCACCTCAAGGGCAGCTGCCACAGTTCACACTTGGCACAGTACATCCAGGTCCTGTTTTTTCTCTCACAAGCCTCTCTCCCTCTTATTACCATTAATGCCACACTGCTCTTTCAGTCATTTTAATCTTTAATTTGAATACTACTTGCTGTGTAATAGTCTCCCAGGATCTGTACAGAAAGACTACATCTGTAGTATCTTGTTTCTTCATGTATGTTAATTAGAAGGTTCAGCCTTGTTGACTGCCTCAGCACCCCTGTCACTTCACACCTCAGATATTACCAACTTCTGTCTCGAACTTCTGTGACTTCTACCATGTTCTCAGAAAGCTCATTCAGATTTGCACTGTGAGGATTATCTTCCTTGCTGACATAATGTCTATGTCTCTCTTCTGACTTGCTGTTTCATCAGCATCAGAGGGGAACTCATTGTCCTTCAAAGTTTCTATCAATTGACTCTATACTGAATCAGCTTTATTGTCACATTGAGCATCATCCCTCATGTACTCTCTGTCAGTAATGCTAGTCCTCACTGTCTCATTAGTGTTTTTCTCACACAATCACCTTTGGCTTTTTTACAAAATACATCCTCCTTTGCTGGAAGTTCCTTCCAAACTTTAAAGGAATTACTTTGTAATGTTATCTCACCTAAAACTTATTTCTGCATTGTTACCTAGAGCTGTTTCCCAGAGCTGAACTTGCAAAATGCAGTTGTTGTGCTCTGTACCCTTTGTTCCCTTCACCAGTGCTATTTATTCAGTTGTTCCACTTGTATTTTTGCAACCTGTAAACTATAACTTTCCTTTTATTGCAAATGCTTACACAGTTGTTATCAAAGCCCTAGGGCTGCCAAACTGTGGTCTACTGAGAACCATCTTAAGCTTGCATCCAGTTCTGGAGCCCCTATTACAAGGGGGATATGGAGGTGCTGGAACATGTCCAGAGAAGGGCCATGAGGATGATCAGAGGGCTGGAGCACCTCTCCTATGAGGGCAGACTGAGGGAGTTGGGGCTGTTCAGTCTGGAGAAGAGAAGGCTCCGAGGTGACCTCATTGTGGCCTTCCAGTATCTGAAGGGGGCCTACAGGAAGGCTGGGGAGGGACTTCTCAGGATCTCAGGTAGTGATAGGACTAGGGGGAATGGAATGAAGCTGGAGGTGGGGAGATTCAGGCTGGATGTGAGGAGGAAGTTCTTCACCATGAGAGTGGTGAAGCCTTGGAATGGGTTGTCCAGGGAGGTGGTTGAGGCCCCATCCCTGGAGGTGTTTAAGACCAGGCTGGATGAGGCTCTGGCCAGCCTGATCTAGTGTGGGGTGTCCCTGCCCATGGCAGGGGGGTTGGAACTAGATAATCCTTGTGGTCCCTTCCAACCCTGACTGATACTATGATAAGCAGGCTGCAGTCTCACATTACTTACTGTGTCCAGTTCTGGGCCCCTCAGTTTAGGAAGGATGTTGACTTGTTGGAGCGTGTCCAGAGAAGGGCAACAAGGTTGGTGAGGGGCTTGGAACACAAGCCCTACGAGGAGAGGCTGAGGGAGCTGGGGTTGCTTAGCCTGGAGAAGAGAAGGCTCAGGGGTGACCTTCTTGCTCTCTACAACTACCTGAAGGGAGGTTGTAGACAGGCAGAGGTTGGTCTCTTCTCCCGGGCAACCAGCACCAGAACAAGAGGACACAGTCTCAGGCTGCACCAGGGGAGGCTTAGGCTGGAGGTTAGGAGGAAGTTCTATACAGAGAGAGTGATTGCCCATTGGAATGGGCTGCCCGGGAGGTGGTGGAGTCGCTGTCACTGGAGGTGTTCAGGAGGAGACTTGACAGGGTGCTTGGTGCCATGGTTTAGTTGATTAGGTGATGTTGGATGATAGGTTGGACACGATGATCTTGAAGGTCTCTGCCAACCTGGTTTATTCTATTCTACTTGAGTGAAAGTTTCATTAAAGTTTTGGCTAAATGGTATATAATACTATGTGAGAAATTTTGAGGAGTGTCAGAGTGCCAGCACCTCCCCAGATGTGAGGACCACTGAGTAGCACAGAAAGTACTGAGTTTTCAGAAGCAGAATTTTTGTAATGATATATTGTAACACTATCAACACAGCATTATGAAACCTACATATATACCTATAGCATTATGAAACTTCTGTGGTCTTTAATGGTTTTCCACATGTTGAAATATCAACCTGAACAGTATACAAGTATACAAAAGTGTACAAGACAGTTAGCTATCTGAGAAAGCAGAAAGATATATATCACTATCTACTGTACAGATTAAGATGTCTCTTCTGAAGTAGGTGTTTTAATATTCCAGTATGCCACTCTATACTAAACATCTCAAACCAACCAAAAACAACAAAACCCAAGAAAGATCACAAACAAACAAAACCAATACCCCCAACACAACACAACAATCACCAATACCCAAAAAGCACAGCAACCAACCAACCAACTACAAAAAACAACAACCAAAAACCCCAAACAAACCCATACCAAAACCAGGTCAACAACCTGTGTAAAATTGTGTCCAATTCTGGGCTCCTCGATTTAAGAAGGACATTGAGACACCTGAACGTGTCCAGAGAAGGACAATGAGACTGGGGAGAGGCCTCAAGCATAAGCCCTATTAGGAGAGGCATTGGATGTGGCACTTGGAGATATGGTTTAGTTAGTCATGAGGTGTTGGGTGTCAGGTTGGACTTGATGATCTTTGAGGTCTTTTCCAACCTTATTGATTCCATGATTCTATAAAAATCACAAAACAAACTAAATACATTTAGTGAAACTTGGCAAAAATCTGATCCACTTTCTCTTTTGAATGCAGTATTTCTTCTCTTACACTCCGTATTTTGATGATAATAATTCTTCAAGTGGTAGGTTGCCTCTGTGAAGGTAGTACTCACCTCAAGAAACTGTTAGAGTGGACATCCCAGTTCTTAAACCCATAACAGAAACATATACCCAGTTGAAGTGCCCAAGTTCATTGCAACAGTAATTCCAATTCCTGCTACAGCAAAATCATCCTCTTTGGAATCACTTTTATCCAGCAACACTGCTGCTTCTTGTTGCTGCTGCTGTTTATATACACACATGTACACATACTTAAAAGTTATTGCTTCACTGAAAAAAGTCAGTAGGGCATCAGAGGAAATATACTGGCAGAAGCAAGAAGCACTTAACATGAATTTGCAGTGGTGCAGATGGCAAATCTGCTCCCTTCACTGAGGTTAATGGCTTTTTGTCTATGTGTATATAGGGAATGTTTCACTGTAGCATGGCTGTTAAGATCCCTGTGTTCAGCTTAATGGCTTAGTCACACCTTTCAGCTCTGATAGGTATGTTTTGAGGTGTTTACACTAACTGTACACTCAGAAATTGCTTACAACAGTAGGAGTAAGAGTTAGTCCCATAGCACATTAGGAAAAGCCATTACTAATTCAGCCAAGATGCCTAAACATCCAAGATGGAAAGTGGGGGAGGAAAAACCATCAAGAGTTTGTGCAATAGGTGTGGGCTGTCAATTTTAGAACAGTCTGGGCATAACACAGTGTGCAGCACTTGTAATTACACACACAGCCAGGAAGCAGCTGAGGCAGGAAGGCAAGTCAGGAGATCATGTGGTCCAACCCCTATCCAGAGTGAGATCAGCCAGAGCAGGTTGCTCAGGACTGTGTCCAGATGGGATTTTAATAGCTATTTTAAGAGACTACTCACAGCCTCTCTGGGCATCCTGTGCCACCCCCACAGTAAACACCCTGTTTGACCACCCCCACAGTAAACAGGTTTTCCTTATATTTCAGTGGAATTTCCCATATTTCACATAGTACCCATTCCCTCTTATCTTGTCACTGGAAACCACAACCAAGAACCTGGCTTCTGCTTCCTCTTCCTCACTCCCCCCCCCCCAATCAGGTATTTGTACACACCAATGAGACCCCTTTTAGCCTTTGCTGAGCATTCTCATCTCTCTGTGTCTCCTCCTAAGAGGAATGCCTTCAGTCATTCTAGCACTCCATTGAACCATCTCTGGTGGCTCTATCTCTCTCTTGTACTGGAAAGCCCCCCCCACTGGATCCAGCACCCCAGGTGTACCTCCTCAGGGCTGAACAGAGGAGAAGGATTGCCTCCTTCTTGTGAAACTCTGCCTAATCCAGCTCAGGAGACTGGCCTCCTCTGCTTGAAATGGGACATTGCTGGATTATGTTCCACTCCTTGCCCACCAGAAACCTCAGCTTATTTTCCACAAAGCTGCTTTCCAGTTACTCGTCTCCCCCCCCCATACCACTGCACATGGTTATTCCTCCTGTCTATTGAACGTCACAAGGTAGCCCTCAGTCCAGTTTCCAACCTGTTGAGGACCATCTTTAGGGCAGCACAAGCCTCTCGTGTCTCAGATTCCCCTCCTGGTTTTGTGCCAACTGCAAAATGGCTGAGGGTGCACTCTGTGCCATGACCCAGGTAACTAACGAGGATGTTAAACAGTATTGGCTCTGAATCAGCCTCTGAGATGCACCATTAGGGATTGGTGTCCAGCTAAATTTCATACTGCTGATCACAAGTTTTTGAACTCAGTTCCACCAGTTTTCAGTCTCTCACATACTTTTATCTAGTCCAGATTTCATTAGTTTCTCCATCAGGATGATACCAGAGACAGTGTGGAAAGCCTTTCATATCAAGATAAAGACTATATCACTGCTTTTTCTTCATCCACTGAGCTAGTTATTTTATTGAAGAAGCCTCTCATGTTGGTGAGGCATAATTTCCCCTTCATAAATCCCTGCTGGCTCTTGTGATTTAAGCCTACCCAGCCAGCCACAAAGCACCATACAGCCATTTGCTTGTTCCTAACTCCCACTGGTGGGATGAGGAGAAAATATGACAAAAGACTTGAAGATCAAGATAAAGGACAGGGAAGACATCAATTATGGTCACAGGCAAAAGACAGACTCAACTTGGGAAAGCAACATCAGTTTATTTTAAACAGAAGCACCACCAGTTTACCAACTGAATCAGAGTAGAACATTAATAAATGGAACCATATCTTAAACACAACCCTTCTTTCCACACCTCCCTTCTTCCTGGGCCCAGTTCTGCTACCATTTCCCCACCAGTGGTGCAGGGGGCAAGGAATGGGGGTTGTGGTCAGTCCCAGAGAGTTCAGTGTTGTTTCGGCCTCTCCTTCCTTCTCAGGAGGAATACTCATCACAGTCCTCATCTGCCACAGTGTGGCATCACTCCCACAAGAGACGTGAACTTCTCCTGCTGTCATGGGTCTCTTCCATGGACTGCAATCCTCCTGGTGATGGATTTCTTCAGCACAGGCCTCCCTCAGGGTCACTGCCTTCTTCTGCAGCAGCCCCTGCTCCAGAATGGGATCCTCTGCAGGCTGAATGTGGGATTTGTCTCCACCCTAGTTCTCTAAGGGTTGCAAGGGCTTAGTCTGCCATCTCACCATGGGCCAAAGGAGAATTGCTGCTCTGGCATGCCTCCCCTCTCATTCAATACAATACACCAGGTTGGAAGAGACCTTCAAGATCATCGTGTCCAACCCATCAACCAATCCAACCCACCCAACAACTAAACCATGGCACCAAGCACCCCATCAAGTCTCCTCCTGAACACCTCCAGTGAAGGTGACTCCACCACCTCCACGGGTAGCCAATTCCAATGGGCAACCACTCTCTCCGTGTAGAACTTCTTCCTAACATCCAGCCTAAACCTGCCCTGGCACAGCCTGAGACTGTGTCCTCTTATTCTGGTACTGGCTGCCTGGGAGAAGAGGCCAACCTCTGCCTGGCTACAACCTCCCTTCAGGTAGCTGTAGAGAGCAATAAGGTCACCCCTGAGTCTCCTCTTCTCCAGGCTAAGCAACCCCAGCTCCCTCAGCCTTTCCTCACAGGGCTTGTGTTCCAAACCCCTCACCAACTTTGTTGCCCTTCTCTGGGCACGTTCCAGCAAGACAACATCCTTCCTAAACTGAGGGGCCCAGAACTGGACACAGTACACATGTCCTTTGTCACCAGACCTCCACCCCATTAAGCAGTGGACCCACATTTCCCCTGGTATTTTTTGCTGACGATGCACCTGTAGAAACTCTTCTTCTTGTCCTTCACATCCCTCACCAAACTCAACTCCAGAGAGATGTTGAATTTCCCTGAACCTGCACGATTTCCAAGTATCTTATTGATCCAATTTATGGACCCCTGAAAAATGCAGCTGCACAGTACACATGCTGTCTCTGTTAAACATAATGAGAAGCAAAGGCTGTGTTTAGTTGCGTCTTTTCACTTAATTAAAATTAAAATGACACATCACTGTATGTACAAGCTGAGCTTTGATCTCCAAAGAGTGTCAGTTAGCATTAGGTTCATTGTTGACAGTGGCCTAGTTTCTATTGATGGATTAATTAAAAGTTCTGGTCCTCATAGTTGGAAAAAAAAAAAATTAGTGACAGTCCTGAACTGAAATGAGGGTGAAAAAAAGCTCAAACCCAACCTGTTTTGTTAATCCATCCATGTGCATGAAAGCAGCACAGCAGGACTGGGGAACTAATCCCATTTCAAATCAGATGCCTGCTGGTTGTATTTAATGAGCATTATGTCTGTTTCTTTCTTAACCCTAAAATATCTTAAAGCAGCATTCCAATTTATTTATTTGTTTGGGTTTTGTTTCTTTCCGTTGTGCTTTTGATCTATTTGGGTAAGTTACTTTCTTCTGTAACTGGATCAAATATGGATTGCTAACTACCATTTCTACTGCCAAACCGCATGCCAAATTTAATTCACACGGAAATACACAGAAAATTGAATTAGCACAGAGTTCTGTGGCCACTGATACTAATGAAATTTCCTGTGCATTCTACCTTACTCTGTGAGTAAACTGTTGTGCAGGAGGAATAGTCATGTGGAAGATTGTTTTAGGGTTGAAGCATTCAAAACATCGCTCTTCTCACACAACTTTATAAATGTTTAATACCCTCACACTGCACTCTTTTCCTGTGTGGGGACACTGTTAAAATGCTTCCACCCTATGTACCCATTTTCATTAAGTTAAAAAACAATAATATTAAAATAGTTGAGTATTTTGTCTCTCTGCTACTATCAACCATTACCCCCAGCTCACTTCCTGCCCAGTGTGCCCAGGTGGCAAAGAAGGCCAGTGGCATGCTGGCCTGTATCAGGAACAGTGTGGCCAGCAGGAGCAGGGAGGTCATTCTGCCCCTGTACTCAGCCCTGCTTAGGCCACACCTTGAGTCCTGTGTGCAGTTCTGGGGCCCTGCGTTTAGGAAAGATGTTGATTTGCTGGAAGGTGTCCAGAGAAGGGCAAAAAAGCTGGTGAGGGGTTTGAAGCACAGCCCTGTGAGGAGAGGCTGAGGGAGCTGGGGTTGCTTAGCCTGGAGAAGAGGAGGCTCAGGGCAGATCTCCGTGCTCTCTACAACTCCCTGAAGGGAGCTTGTAGCCAGGTGGGGGTTGGTCTCTTCTCCCAGGCATCCAGCACCAGGACAAGAGGACAGCATCTCAAGCTGTGCCAGAGGAGGTTTAGGCTGGATGTTAAGAAGAAATTCTCCACAGAAAGAGTGATTGGCCCTTGGAATGTGCTGCCCAGGGAGGTGGTAGAGTCACCATCCCTGGAGGTGTTTAGGAAGAGACTGGATGGGGTGCTTGGTGCCATGGTTTAGTTGATTAGATGGTGTTGGGTGATAGGTTGGACTTGATAACCTCAAAGGTCTTTTCCAGCCCGGTTAATTCTATTCTGTGATACACATTGTAGCACTCACAAAAGAATAAAAGCCTGCAAATACTGGATTGTTATGTTTATCAAAAGACTCACATGTAGATGTAACTAAAGGAGATTTCTGTTTGTAAATATATGCCACATATAAAGTTATATCTCAGTAAACAAAAGCTATACTCCATGGACTAGAGCAACTGAAAGGATAAACACACCACAGTAATAGCACAGTAGCACTGACCTACTTGAGCAAGCTGTAGTCCAAGTAGCATGCAGCTCTGGCTGTTTTCCAGTAAGCAGTATGTAGCCTTCCAAATCAGCATGCAATTTGAAACATGCAATAATCAGATGTATCTGTTGGCAGTGCAGTTATTAACTTGTTAACTTTATCTGCAACCTGCAAGGCCACCTCTTACATCACAGTGATGCAATGTCTACTAACAGAAAGTCAGTTTTGTGCCAGCCAGGGACACTGTCTGCAAAAAGCAGACACAAACATGTCTAAGAGGAAGATATTTTCATTATATCTTCCTCTGGCTCTCTTGCTCTACCTGTCATCTGTCTTTGCTACTCTCTCTTTTCCTCCAACTCACACACAAAAAAATATTAAAGCATTACTTTCATTGGGAGGACATGGAAAAAGAAAAAAGGAATTATATATGCTGGCCATATGGAACGGTCTTGAAAAACTATTTGAAGTTTATTTCTTCGACTGTTACTTGGCAAAGTAAACTAGTGAACAGGTGTGCCAAGTAGCACTGCTACTCTTTGTTTTGAAGGGGAGGTAAGAACTGGCTTGGTGAAATCTGGAGGACTGAACAAAATCTGAATGAGATTTCTCTTACTTTTCAGTACAGGCTTACTTAGATGCTGTTTATATATATATTCACAAGATATGCAAGGTTCAGACCTAGTGTTTCACAATTCTGGCTCATGCTCTGACAATCTTCACTATTTCTTTAGTATCTCTAATATCATTAGTATTTCCAATTAATTCATTCTCCTTCCTGATATATTTATCTAGGGCATATTTTTCTACAAGATATTGAAAATCTAGCTGAAAAAGTTTGTGAACCTGGAGATTTTCTGTATCTTTAGTATTTAGAAATCTATTCATAAATAGAATTAAATTACTCCTGAGTGTAAGAGAGGCAGAGGTACTCTGTTTTTCTGATGAGTTGCTACAGGTTCTGTACATAACAGGATCCAGAATGCAGCTATTCCTGGTTGCTCACAATGCAAAAAAACAACTAAGAAACATTAATGCCAAAAGCTAAAGAGGACCATCTGTCTGAATAGAGGTAGAAGGTATCAAAATCATTAAAATATAGTTGGAAGGACTCATAAGACAGCTGGAAGAAAATGAAGATCCCAGTCTTCTATTGACAAAAAAACTCCACTCATTTCACAGAATCAACAAGGTTGGAAAAGACCTCAAAGATTATCAAGTCCAACCTGTCACCCGAGACCCCATGCCCACTAGACCATGGCACCAAGTGCCACATCCAATCCCCTCTTGAGCACCTCCAGGGACAGCAACTCCACCACCTCCCTGGGCAGCACATTCCAATGGCTAACAGATCTCTCTGTGAAGAACTTTCTCCTCACCTTGAGCCTAAACCTCCCCTGGTGCAGCTTGAGACTGTGTCCTCTTGTTGTGGTGCAGGTTACCTGGGAGAAGAGACCAACCCCCTCCTGGCTACAATCACCCTTCAGGTAGTTGTAGTCAGCAATAAGGTCTTCCCTGAGGCTCCTCTTCTCCAGGCTAAGCAACCCCAGCTCCCTCAGCCTCTCCTCATAGGGCTTGTGCTCCACACCCCTCACCATCTTTGTTGCCCTTCTCTGGCCACATTCAAGAGTCTCAATGTCCTTCTTAAATTGAGGGTCCCAGAACTGGCCCCAGTACTCAAGGTGTGGCCTGACCAGTGCTGAGCACAGGGGCAGAATGACTTCCCTGCTCCTGCTGGCCACACAGGAAAGTGACTTCTATCCTGAGCATCTCAAATTTTCGGTTTGGCCCAAAGGCTAGCAGTGTATTCAGTTGTTATCTTTCTCAATTTTCTAATTATTTTCTCACTTGGATGTATGGATGTTTCTTGCTGCAAATCACCTGACTTCTCAATGTGTTAATGCAGAAAATTTGAAGAAAAGCTGGAAGATATGCTTTATTGCATGAAACAGAAGGTGTAAGGATATCCAAAGCTGCTTTATAACTGTAGCAGACATAATCCTGATTAAGATTTGGAGAGCTCCAGCTACATCTCAATAGTGTAACTGGCTCAAACATTTCAGAGTATGAATGAGGTTTGTGACAGTTTTATTTACCAGCACCAGAACAAGAGGACACAGTCTCAAGCTGCACCAGGGGAAGTTTAGGCTGGATGTTAGGAAGGAGTTCTTCACAGAAGGAGAGACTGGCCATTGGAATGGGCTGCCCAGGGAGATGGTGGAGTCACCATCACTGGAAGTGTTTAGGAAGAGACTGGATGGGGTGCTTGGTGCCATGGTTTAGTTGACTAGATAGTGTTGGATGATAGGGTGGACTGATCTCAAAGGTCGCTTCCAGCCTAGTTAATTCTGTTTCTATTTTTAGGCCTTTTCTCATTTAGTAGCTATGCTCTACATCTGCTTTCTTAAGGCTTGCTACAGGACTTGTCACCTGATGAACTTCAGCAAGTGTAACGTTAACATCAAGGGTAGCTTGCCTGACTTGCATGCTGATGCTAGTGAAGCTGTAAATTGTGTTATATTAGCCTTCTTTGCTTCCCATATGCTTACTCTTTTTCCCCACAGAAGCTGCGACTCCACTTTTCATCTTCATTTTTATGCTCAAAACACTGCCAGCTTAATCATCCTTACTCATTTAAAAGCTAAATCAACTGAAAACAATGCAAAAACGTGGCTCCCTTGAGGAGAACTAAAGGCTTTGTGTTAATTTTCTTCACATATTTTGATTAGTATAAAGCACTTTGTAACTTGCAAGTGAATCGCCCCAAATGATGTTAATTTTAAATCGAGATGACACGTGCATACTCATGGGATACCAGTCAGAGCAACCTGTCTTCTCTTCCTCCTTCAACTCTGACCTGCTGCACAAAATTATTCCTCCCTGTGAACCTGATAATGAAACCCTATAGCACCCAGCTCTGCCAGCAGCTTTTATTTATGTTCCATCTTTTCTTGATTTATTTCTTAATTGCATGACCTGTGCTATTTCCTGGAGTTTGGAAGTCCTTTGTGGCTGTCTTCTAAATGCAATTTCTTCAATTTTAGGAAATAAGAACTCCATAAACTTTCACATAGGTTTCCTGGGACCCTGTCAAGCAATAGAAGGCATAATAGTTGTTAGGCTTGATATATTAGTGATTGCCACAAAACATCTCTCCAGTCAATCCTGTAAAACTCCTAGACACTCTTTAGTGCCTGAGTGAATTTAAGAGCAAGTGAGGAGCTCTTACTAAGACTCTCTCTTACTGCAACAAATGCCAGGATATCTATAGGAAAAGCAGATTTGTAGAGCTGCCACTATTGTTTATGGAATATTTGCATGTTATAATTTATCAGCTATTTGGAACATGCCACTCTCTTTATGCAAGACATGTTTCCAGCAGTTGTTTTTCACAAATCAAAGACTTTAAGGTATTGAAAAGTTTTCTCTTTTCTAATAATAGCCCTGTGTGACTAACAGAAAATACAACAAATGTTTGGAAATGATTGAAGTGCTTGCCTATTTGCATTCTGTGTAGACTGATAGAATCACAGAATGGTTTTAGTCAGGTTTGAGATCAAGTCCAGCCATTATCTCAACACTAGCAAGTCTGGTGCTAAACCGTGTCATATAGCACCACTTCCATCCATCTTTCAAATGCTCCCAGAGGTGGTGATCCAACCACCTCCCTGGGGAGCCTGTTCCAGTGTTTGATAACACTTGGAATAAAGACATTTCTTCCAGTATCCAATCTGAGCCTCCCCAGAGCAACTTCAGACAGGTTCCTCTCTATCACTTATCACTAAGGGGAAGAAACCCACCTGCTACAACCTGTTTTCAGGTAGTTGCGAGAGAGATATGGTCTCCCTGAGCCTCCTTTTCTCCAGGCTAAACAACCCAGTTCCCTCAGTTACCTGCCAGAAGGCCTGTTCTCTAGACCCTTCAGTAGCTTTGTTGCCCTTCTGTGGGCCTGCCCCCAGTACCTTAATGTCTGTCATGTAAGGAAGCCCCAAAAACTGAGTAGTTCTCTGGTCCTGCTTGTCACAGTATTCCCAATACAGGTCAGGAGGCTGTTGGTCTTCTTGGCCACCTGGGCACACTACTGGCTCATGTTCAACCAGTTGCAATCGATACTCAGGTCTTTCTCTACTGGGCAGCTTTCCAGCCACTCTGCCCCAGGCCTCTAGTGTATGATGGGGTTGTTGTGTCTGAATTGCAATACTTGGTCTTGTTAAACCTCAACAACTGTCCCTGGATTATTCATCCAGCTTGCCCAGGTCTAACTGTAGAGCCTTCTTACCCTCAAGCAGATCAACATTCACTCCCAGCTTAGTGTTACCTGCAGACTTACTGAGGGTGCATTCAATCTCCTGGTCCACATCATCGTGGCTCAAGTGTGGGCAAAACCCATCAGATAACTCAGCTCTTCAGGAAGACGTAGTTCTGTGCTGGAAGACTATGTGGCCACAGGCATGTCTACAACTAAACGGCTCACTCGCAGCTCCTGTTGTTGGCTATAGGGAAAAGTAGGCTCTTTCACAGCCTCATCCTTTGGATGAAGTGAGCTGTGCCCCAGAAAACCTGGTTAATTCTATTCTATTGCTTTTTTCCTCCTTTCCTTCCTTATTTCTGAAAAGAAGTAGCAAGGGGGAAAAAATGGTCTGTAAATGCAGCACAAAAGCAGAGATTTACAGAATGATGAGAGCAGATTCGAGGGGCCTCCAGGTAGAAATAGTGTAATTAGCATCACATCATCTGGCTAAACAGCTCCTACTCCACCACCACCATTCCTGCACCCATCCCAGACCTGAAGGCAAGACCCTCACCAGCCAAGATACCACACAGAGGAGCCCAGCACCAATAAAGAGCCAGCATCCATTGCTGGGTATTGGAGCAGTCATCAATCATTGCCCTATCTAACCGGGGGCCACGAGGCCCCCGGCCTTTGGTGTCACCACCACCATCACCCAGTGTGCACCATGGTACTCACCAGTGATGAGAGGAGGATCCTCCAGCCCAAATGGGCTCAGCTTAGGGCTTCTGCCTCTCCTGGAAGGGTTTAAAAAGGGGAGTGGATATGGGGAGGGCAAGGTGGCCACACCTGGGGTGGGAGGAGACTCCAATAGAGCCCAGGTGCTCTGGGGTGTGAGGGGAAAAGGGGGAAAAATGGGGTGGGTGAGGGGCTTTAAAGGTGTCAGGAAATTATAGGACTGGGGGAATGGGAAAAAAAAACCCAAAAAACAACTAGAAATGGGTAGATTCAGATTGGATGTTAGGAAGAAGTTCTTTCCCATGAAGGTGGTGAGACACTGGCACAGGTTGCCCAGGGAGGTGGTGGAAACCTCATCCCTGGAGGATTTTAGGGCCAGACTGGATGTGGCTCTGGCCAGATTGGATGTGGCTCTGGGCAGCCTGATCTAGTGTGAGGTGTCCCTGCCCATGGCAGGGTGGTTGAAACTGGATGATCCTTGAGGTCCCTTCCAACCCCAACAATTCTGTGATCCTATGATTCTAAAAGAATTCTGCAGTTTAGGCTGCATGTTAGGAAGAAGTTCTTCATAGAAAGAGAGATTGGCCACCGGAATGGGCAGCCCAGGGAGGTGGTGGAGTCACCATCACTGGCAGCATTTAAAAACAGACTGGATGAGGCACTTTAGTTGATTAGATGGTATTGGGTGATAGGTTTGACTTGATGATCTTGAAGGTCTTTTCCAACCTAGTTAATTCTGTGATTCTGTGAATGTAATTGTGTGCCCCACACATGCATAGCAGCTCATAGTTTCCATACAGAGCCATGTGTACACATCCTTCATCTTCTTTTGAGAATGGCATGCTCCAATCCTGCTTACATTTTGAGAAAAAATAACAGAAAGTGTTCACAGTTCCCTTGCCTCATACAGTTCATAAAGGTTTTAACCTCTGACTAATCAGAGAAGTCCTGATTGCACTTCCCTTTTCATACACCTGGAAATTACTAACAATTGCTTCTGGGATGTATGTGATACTGTTTTTTTTTTTTTGTTCAAGCTAAAGGCATGCTCACAAATCCTCATGAAGAACATGAATGCACTTCCCTGATTAAAAATCTGTCAGACAAGAAAATGAACTGTTGAAGGTACATCGATGGGGATTTTTCTGTGAAGATCTACATTGTGGATTTAATTACTGCTTCTGAAGGAATTTCCACTCTGGCAGTCACCAAGGGAGCTTGCTCTTGGGAAGCGCTGATGTTTTTGGAAGCACCATGAGAGGATTTATGCACCTCTAACATTGCACTGGAGATGGTAGCATGGTTCACTAGCTGTCTTTTATCATGGAGGAAGAAGTACTATGAGCTGTGTCATGAAGCTCAACACACAATGTGATGATATACTTGAAATAACACATTTCAGGGCTTTGCAACACTGGCATTGCCCTCACCCATGGCTCACTGCAATATAGGCATGGATCATCTGGGCCCCTCAGTTTAAGAAGGACATCGAGACACTTGAATGTGTCCAGAGAAGGGCAACAATGCTGGTGAGAGGCCTTGAGCACAAGCCCTATGAGGAGGGGATGAGGGAGCTGGGGTTGTTTAGCCTGGAGAAGAGGAGGCTCAGGGGTGACCTCATTGCTCTCTACAACTACCTGAAAGGTGGTTGTAGCAAGGAAGGGGTTGGCCTCTTCTCTCTAGCAACCAGCACCAGAACAAGGGGACACAGTCTCAAGCTACACCAGGGGAAGTTTAGGCTCGAGGTGAGGAGAAAGTTCTTCACTGAGAGAGTGATTGCCCATTGGAATGGGCTGCCTGGGGAGGTGGTCAAGTCACTGTCCCTGGAGGTGTTCAAGAGGGGATTGGACGTGGCACTTGGTACCATGGTCTAGTCATGGGGTCTGTGGTGACAGGTTGGACTCAATGATTTTCGAGGTCTCTTCCAACCTTAGTGATACTGTGATCTGAATGCCTACTGATTTCTATGAGCTTTCTACTTTGTGTTACTCAGCACCTTGTATCAGGACTGAAATCTGAAAGCACAGCAGCAGGAGTGTCCCTGACTTTAGCTGCTCTATTTATAGTGTTTTCCTGTGAGCACAACAGTGCAATTGTCATTCATAACATCTTCCTCCAATTCTGCATGGCACCAGGCTGGGAACATAATAGACATAGTTTTATGAACGTGGCCTTGGAGAAATAAAAAATTAATTGCCTAAACAGCATCACATGTAATTAAACAAAACAAAACAAAATTATTATGAAGGAACTTTAAATTGGATGTTTACAATATCAGGAAATTCTGAGCTGAGTTTTAATAGAGCAAAACTTTTTTTGTTGTTTTTGTTGCCTTTAAGTGATAAATTTCCAGGAAATTGCTTGTGAAAATGATGCACAAATTCAGCAAGACAGATTTTCTGCATCATGTAGTAAATAAACATAAGAATGCAGAAGAAGTGATTATTGCATTTCAGAACTGGTCTTTAACTTACAGTTAACTAGTGGCCATTGGTGGGCTAAGTTACAAGACCAGATAGACCAATGTGAGCATTAATCTCTCTGAAGATAGTGAAACACAGACTGTGGTAAATAGTTTAGAGGGGGGAAAAATGGAGCAAGATAAAAGAAACCCTGTAGGCTGAACATCTGTAGGTCACACTGGAGAAAAAAAGATACATTCTCCATGTAGGATGAAGAGCTCTTTTTTCTTTCTTTAGTAATCACCATTAAAGAGAATAAAGAGGAAGGCAACAAAGCTGGTGAGGGGTTTGGAGCACAAGCCCTGTGAGGAGAGGTGGAGGGAGTTGGGGTTGCTAAGCCTGGAGAAGAGGAGGCTCAGAGGAGACCTTTATTGCTCTCTACAACTACCTGAAGGGAGGTTGTAGCCAGGTGGGGGTTGGTCTCTTCTCCCAGGCAGCACCAGAACAAGAGGACACAATCTCAAGATGTGCCAGGGGAGGTTTAGGCTGGATGTTAAGAAGAAATTCTCCACAGAAAGAGTGATTGGCCCTTGGAATGTGCTGCCCCGGGAGGTGGTGGAGTCACCATCACTGGAGGTGTTTAAAGGGAGACTGGATGAGGCACTTGGTGCCATGGTTTAGTTGATTAGATGGTGTTGGGTGATAGGTTGGACTTGATAATCTCGAAGGTCTTTTCCAACCTGGTTAATTATGTTTTATTGTATTCTGTTCTATTCTTATTTTAATTCATGTTTTGTGTACAAGAAAGTTTAACAGTAATGTGTCCATGATACCTATTCTAAAAAGAAAGGCCCCGGAAGCAGGCTTTGTCATTACGTGCTGCACTTCAGCTCTGCATCAGGCACAGATGACTGAGGGAAAGCCATTGGAAAATAATTAGCCAAGCTCAAAACAGGAAATCTGTGCATGGGCCATGGCCTTGCCCTTTGAGGAACCTTTGTAACACCTCAGTAGCATGAAAAAAAATAGTACAAATTATGTTTTTTTTTCCAAATCATGCATGATGCTTAAGGATATTGATAATCTACTGGTTTAGACTGTGGTGACTTCTGGAAAACTTTCTTCACAGAAGAGGTGCAGAAACACAATCTGTTGCTGTCCACAACTACCTGAAGGGTGGTTGTAGCCAGGACGGGGTTGGTCTCTTCTCTCAAGCAACCAGCACCAGAACGAGAGGACACAGTCTCAAGCTGCACCAGGGGAAGTTTAGGCTCAAGGTGAGGAGAAAGGTCTTCACAGAGAGAGTTGTTAGCCATTGAAATGTGCTGCCCAGGGAGGTGGTGGAGTCACCATCCCTGGAGGTATTCAAGAGGGGATTGGATGTGGCACTTGGTGCCACGGTTTAGTCATGAGGTCTGTGGTGACAGGTTGGACTTGATGATCTTTGAGGTCTCTTCCAACCTTGGTGATTCTGTGATTCTGTGTGTGATTCTGTGATAAAAGCTTCGATTTTGGAATAAAATGTTATCAGAGCAATAAAGCCTTCATCTAGTTTTGCTGCAGCTAAATTAGAGAAAATGTAATGCTTTGTCTTTTAAAACAAAGACTCACTCCATATTTTTCCCTGTAGAGGTGACATAACATTTATATTTCTACAGATAATGAACTAGATCTTGCCAGCAAGCTAGCCTCACAGGGGACTCATTCCCAAAGCTTAAGTAATACTTTTCTTTCCATCTGCTCCACATGGAGCTTGGGGTAAGCTATTCTTAACCTCTTAAAAAGATCACCATTTCTTGAAAGCAAATGCACTTTTAATTTTCTCCTTTCAACAAGAAAGATCTTATTACTACTTATCATGGCTTCTTTGCTGCAGTTGCCATTACTGCTTTTAATTTGTAATTTGGTGGGTTTGGAGATGAGGTTTTTGAGGCCATAAAACCACAGGGAGTTAGCTCTCAGTCTAAATGGACCTTCTGAGGATACAGGAAGCTGCAAAAATGTTACTTGCATCTCACAAAAGGCCATGAAAAACAGTGTCTATTAATTTAAAATGGTTTCACAGTCAACTGCTCCTTCCCATAATTATGTTTATTTCCTATTAGTCCTTAAGTACATTACAGGTAGGAAGTTAAATAAATGCCAAGGAAATGTGCAGCTTCTTTTCCAGGGATCTCTCAGAGCAATTCCTTTGCTCTCATCTGCCCAAAGTGTTTATACAACTACCTTAGTCACTGCAAAGGATTAACATAAAAATCCGTATTAGGGCAAACAGATCTGTCTTCTAATTATGGAAATGGGATCAGTGGGAAATTATTAGCATGCAGTTGCAATGCCTTACTGATTCGAAAGTCCCTTCAAAGTCTGAGCTTTTTGCCCATGGCTCCTCCAGGGGAGGCCAATGCTTGGTTGTGTCTCTGTTTTGATACCTACTTGGCAGTATCAGAGGTGCTGTACCATGACCCATGTCAAAGGGAAGATCCTGTTACCCAATGTGGAGCAGCAATCAGCCAGTAAATGCAGTGAGTCAGCAGCAGAAAGACTAAAAGCATCTCCAGTTGGCAGCTGGTCCTGCCCTTGGGTGTGTTAAAAAGCTCACTGGCTCATGTGGTGGCAGGTTTATACAAGTGTGTTGGAAGGGGAAGGTTGGCAGTAGTTTCCACTGACTCCCTGCATCCAAGATGTGTTTACAGAATGATCATCTGATATGCAAACTCTTATGGAGTGCAGTATCTCCCTGTGTTTCAAAACACTTCTAGGTACACCTGAGCCCCTACAACCGTTTCTAGGCTGCAGTAGTCTGCTCACAGTCCTAAAGCAAGCCAGGGACAGATCACAGCTTTTCCTTCTGTCTCTTCTCTAGGCATCCTGCATCCCTGTGTATTGTAGGCCCTTCACCAGACTTGGAAATGACCGATGTGGTCTGGGCTATAGCTGAATATAGGGACTATATTATGTGTATACATATTGGGGAGGGACTTTTTACAAGGGCTTGTAGTCATGAGGGGGAATGGCTTTAAGCTGGAAGAGGGTAGATTTAGTCTGGATGTTAGGAAGAAATTCTTCACACTGAGGGTGGTGAGACACTGGAACCTGTTACCCAGGGAAATTGTGTGTCCTGGGTTAATGCACTCCACTCTCACAAGTTCCCTGCTGCCCTGACACACCGTGGGGAAAGTAACAAAAAAATATGGATTGAAATAATGAATTTATTGAGATAATACAGTGCTCAACTACCTTAACCTATTGGCAGAAAACACACAGCAAAATGCAGAAGCAGCAGCAGAAGCCAGCAATAAAAGCAGACCTGGACCCAAGCACTCAGAAACCAGCCCAGCAGAAAAGACCAACAGCCGAAACAGAAACCAGAAGAAGCAACCTCAACAGGAAGCCCTCTCATGTTACAATCTCAACTTTTAAGGACCAGCACTTTCATATGAAGCTGATATGATGGCAGCATGATACTGAATATCAGCAGCAGATTCAACTCAACCCATGGCATTGTGGATGCCCCCTCCCTGGAAGTGTTCAGGATCAGTTTGTACAGGGCCTTGAGCAACCTAGTTTAGTGGAAGGTGTCCCTGCTCATGGCAGGGGGGTTGGAACTAGATTATCTTGGTCCCTTCCAACCCAAAACATTCTATGATTCTATGAACAGGTGAAAATATTGGGTTGTTAGCCTGAATAGTAATGAAGGCAGTCCAGTAGGATCTGCAGTTCTTAGGGGAAATCTCTGCTGTTGTGTGGCACTTCTGTGAAAGCAGAGTAGCAGAGCTGACTGGGAACCTAGAGACACTAAATATAAGGCGAAATGGGGAGAAGGGCTGCAGTGACTTTTTTTTTGCTGTTCTGCATCTTATTGCCGTGCCTCTGAGATTTCCATTCGACATTGCTTTCTGTTCTGTACTCAGGCTAGCTTCCTACTTGTGCTTTTAAAAGACTTTTGTCTGTTTGGTTTTTTGTCTGTTTGTTTCCTGTTAAAGTCACTTACAAATGAAACATACATGGAACCCTGGCAAAGAAAACAGGCAATTCACAAAAGAAATGAACTACTTCCCCTTCTGCACATCACCTAAGTTTCCTGAAAATGTTTCAGTGGCTGTACTGCAGCCTCCTAGCTTGCCAGAAGCACTGTTGCTAGTAGCTGCCCATAGAATTTGTACTGATTTTGCAAGACTTCAGGATGAAGGCTTGTCTTGGCTTGCCTGGAGATTTGTCTTCATATGGTTTAGATGTAACAGCAATCTTTCTAATGACCAGGTGATTATATCCATGTGTTTTGTCTTTGGTTATCTTTTTATGGTATTACTGTAAATTTATGCAGACAGTAGTCATAAGCACAGAAACATTATTTACAATCAACACAATGACACAGCATAGGGAAACAGAGCCCTAGTAAGACAGCAGAAGCTTTGAGAAGTGGAGCACAGGACTCTGTTTAGAGATTGCACAGATATGGGATGGTCAGAGATGGGGCACAGCTTGGCACAGATGATGTCACAGCTCAGCCACAGTCCATTACAGAAATACAGACCTGGAACTAAACAAAACTGGTTTTAGTGTAATGAAAAACACAAAGGGGAAATATCCAAGCTATGTAAAACACACCATATACAGTAACTTGAAATTTGACTCAGACTGCAGATAAATGAAGACAAAACAAGGTTTGAAACTGTTATCAAACCTCCAAAAATCACTCCAAACAGATTCCTTCAGTTTATGGAGAGAAGGAATACCACCTTCAACATCAAACTAGTATAGTGAGGATGGCTCACTATACTCCTCCACCCAGACTGAAGCCAATGACCTTGGGAATCAGAGGGAAAATGACCTGGTAGCATAACACCAGATAACCAGAGGAGGCAGATATTAAAAAGTGTGTGTGCAGCATTTTGAAGTGTATTTTATTATTATTATTATTATCATCATCATCATCATCATCATCACCATAAAGAGGCGGATACTAAAAGCTGTGTATAGCATTTTAAAGTGTATTATATTATTATTATTGTTACCATCATCACCATAAAGAGGTAGATATTAAACAGTGTTTGTATAGCATTTTAAAGTGTATTATATTATTAATATTATCATCACCATTATCACACAACTTCTGGACCTCCTAACTGTGGCCAAGTCTCAAAGTCTCAAATATGCCATGCCTCCTCTATCTTGGTGAAGACCACTGCACAAACAGAAGAGAGACTCTAACTCCAGTAGACAGGCACAGGGAATTAGGAAGAAATGAGGGAGGCACTGCTGTTGTAAGAGTGAGAAGAGATTATTGAAAAGGAAATATTCCTGTCAGAAAACTGGCTTAATAGTTCTGTTGCTCATGAAAGTACTATTCTTATGACACTTAGGGACATTACATTGTCATTTAACTTGAGGAGAAATTTCCTCTCATTTTAGTGACACTTCAGCTCAGGCTCTGGGCTTGCAGGGAGCTCAAAGATACTTTAATTTACAACATCAGCTATATGGATTTAATTTTATGTAACTCTCTGTTCCTTCTTAAGATCAAAGACTATTGAGTATAACAGTCATTGACTTCTATCCTTTGATTTCAGTGACTTCGTACTCATGCCATAATAATTTTTCAAGATTCATTTTAAACGAAAACTAATGATGGGGGAAGGGAGCATTTTGTTAGGAAATATGACATTTCAGCAAGGATGTTGAAGAAAAGAATATCCTTTGAAGTGCAGCTGAATGTCCCAATTACTATCATTTTTGTAATTACTTTTTTCTCTTGAAATTGAGGAAGATGAATTGCAATTTCCTCTCGCTGAATTGTGGGGGAGAAAAAGAAATCATATTGAGGCTAAATTCTCTTTACACAGCCACAGCATAATGCCACAGCACAAAAGTCTTAGGGCAGGATTTTTCCCTGGCATTGGAAATAGCATTAGAAGCGTTTGTAATATTATGCCTGTGCATAAATGAAGGTCACTTATAAGGGCATTTAGGTCTCAGTGTCAATAAGAAGCCTTCTGTTGGACTGTAGAAGTCATTCATAATCTCCTACAAGGACAAGATAATGAGGCCCTATCTATCCAATGAGTTCAACAGCAGCAGGCCTAGGCCCAGGGTCCCTTGACAGAGAGAGATACTAAATTGATTTCTATACTTAGATATCCTCATTTGATTCCAGTGGGGATAATTTTACATTCAAGCAAAGATTTTGGCTTGAAAGCAAATGTTTCTTCATAGCAATTCAATGAATGAAAGCACAATGATGCACACATGGATTTCATTGGATTTCATTAGTTTGTTTATTACTAACCATCTAGCAGAAGGTAAGAAATCTGTTTTCACTTTTCTGATGCAAGGATGCTACCATGGCAAAAAATGATGCAAAAGCAAGTGGAACTTGATCCAAATTATGTTCTGCTGTATAGTACATTTGTAGCTTTATCACTTTTGGGGTTGATCATTGCTCACTTGCTGCTGACATAACTAAATTGTCTTTCAGCCATCCAGGTACATTATTTCTGCACTGTAAGTTACCTCCCAGTAATATACTGCAGCTAATGGTAATTAGTCAGGAAGTAAATGCCTCTGAAAAAAAGGATTAACCTAATACCCAACCCAAAGTGCTTTTTCTCCAATATTGAATCTTGTAAGAGGAGAGGTTACAGCAACCAAGAGCTGTGACAAAACCAAGTGCTAAGGGAGAATGTACCTGTGTTTCAATTACATAGAAAGGAATGCTAGAGTTTTGGTTTAGATCCATTCCAAATCTCGTGGTGAGACTGCACTATTGTCACGAGTATAGCTGGCAAAGTTTCTGAGGAAGAGGAACACAGGAGACTGGAAAATCCTATGGGGTCAAGATTTTGGCTTTTTTCCCCCCATGCCTTATCAGTTGTAATCATAGAATACTGGAGGTTAGAAGGGACCTCCAGAGATCATTGAGTCCAACCCTTCCTGCAAAACAGGACCACTTAAGACAGGTCACACATGAATGCGTCCATGTGGGATTTGAAGATCTCTAGAGGAGACTCCACAACTCCTCTGGGCAGCCTGTTCCAACACTCTATCACCTTCACAGTAAAAAGTTTTTTCTCATGTTGAGATGGAATTTTCTGTGATTGAGTTTACATCTATTGCCTTATCACTATCACTGAAAAGAGACTGGCTCCATTCCTGACAGCCACCCTTCAGATATTTGTAGATGATGATAAGGTCCCCTCTCAGCCTTCTCCTAACTAAACAGCTCCATGTCACTCAGTCTTTCCTCATAAGAGAGATGCTTCAGTTCCTTAATAATCCTTGTAGCCCTCCATTGAGCTCTCTCCAGTAGTTCCCTGTCCCTCTAGAACTGGGGAGCCTAGAACAGTACACAATATTCCAGATGTGGTCTAACTAGGGCTGAGTAGAGTAGGAGGAGAACCTCCTTTAACCTGTGGTGACACGTTGGACTTGATGATCTTTGAGGTCTTTTCCAACCTTATTGATTCTACGATTCTATGATTTAATACCCCCAAGTCCTTCTTGGCACAGTTGGTCTCATTCCACTTGTGGCCTGGTCTGTATTTGAGCTCAGGATTGCCCCAACCCATATGCAGGACTTTGAACTTCCCAAGGTTTGCACAGGCCCACCTCTCAAGCTTGTCAGTGTCCCTCTGGATGGCATCCATTCCCTCCAGTGTGTCAACCACACCACGCAGATTGGTGTCATTGGGAAACTCGCTTTAGGGTACGCTTGATCCCTCTGAGTCCCACATACGGATTTATACACAAGCAGTCTCTCATGCACAATTGGCCACAAAATGCCTGAAGGTCAGAAGCTCTTGCTGGAGAGATTACTGATAAATGTCCTCTACAAAGACTCCTCTGAGGCCTCCGGTGCCAGGTAGTGCCAGGGACAGGCTGTTGGGTGAGATTGACCCTGTGCTTGATACGTTATGGCAGCTGCATTCTTGGAGCTAAGCACTGTGATATGAAAGGCCCATGGGGACTTCAGATGGCTGTTTTGACTAAAGTATTGGCTTTTAGATATGTCAGAACACGCAGCTGAGAACGGGACAAACAGTGTTTGACATTGTTGAGGACACATTAAAATGGCTCAGTACTTTTCAAATTAAGCTTTATGTGTTTTCCACTGACAATGCAACTTCAAATGCTGCTGTCTAAACTGAGAAGTATTAATCCAAGCATGGCAAATATGTGCTCTCTCGTTGCTTGGCAGTCATTTGGGGATCCAGGCTAAATCATTGCCAGCCAGAGTAAAGAATTTAGCATGTCTGCTGCTGCTGTTCTTCTAGTGCTTGGGCAAACTCATTAAAGATTATTTAACATATTTGCTTGAGTACAGGATACTAGACAAAAGAAATCTAGACTGAACCTAGAGATGAATAAGGTAGATGTTTAGAATGTACAATGTTCAACCGTGACTGCGAGAGTGTTGATACATACAAAATTAATTACGAGCAATACTCATGTTCCTAAGAAATAACTTTTATCACTTCTCAATTTAGTATAAAAAGCATGGGAAACCGAAAGGATGACACTGCTTAACACAGCTTGTTTTTCTTTCTTTTCTTTCCCTCACAGGATCCCAAAGCCAAATCCTAATGTTTGGTTATTTAACAAAATCGATCCTGACTGCTGAAAGGAAAAGAGCATGTTTTGCCATCAAAGGGAGATGTGCAATGAAGCAGAGTGAGGGACTGGCATATTACTTCAATGAAAGCAAAGCATATAACCATTGTATTGTCCTGTAGAATGGCTTCAGGCACAGTGTTAAGAAATTTTCAGGGAAAAACTAACTACAAAAAGGTCATTTTGCTTCAGAACCCAGCATGCACTGTCAGCCCAAGCTGATGGCCATGTAACTTTCTACTGTGAACAGAGAAAATCATGAATAGATGGAAAAGTTTTCCATCCGAGTGCAGGTGATGAGGAGGCAGTTCAAAGTGTAGCCAAAATATTAAGGATATAGATTCATATGAACACAGTTGAACACATAATATTTTGGAATACTTGCTGAGGTCTCTGCTGTGCTGACTGCACTTCAAAACAGAGCTGACGAGGGCTTTAAAACCGGATAAATGAAAGAAAGACCTATAAGAAACAGAATTATCCCCCCTGTTCAAGTAGATGAATCAAAATGACTTGTGAATTTTCTGAAGCTCCACAACCAAGCAGAAACTCAGACTGTACAGTGGTATAAAAAATGCAGCTCAGCTCCATGGCTCTTCTTTATGGAGTGGTCTTACTTCTGCTGAAATTATTGGTTTGGATAATACTGAAGAATATATTAGTCAGAATATATTAGTCATAGCCCTTTCTAACTGGGTACTTTTTGATAGGATAACTGCTCAGACAGCATTCTGATATATTAAGAATGTGGATTTTGGTTTTGAAGAGCCACCAGTGTTCCTTTGAGTGTATCACAAGTAACTTTGCTTCATTTTGCTGACTAAAATGAGAGGCAGCAACGGCAAGAAACTCATAGCCTTTGCAAAGTACTTTTAACTAAATATTGTTGAGAACCTTTTTTTTTTGAGGAATATCTTTTTTTTCCTTCCATTTTTAAATTGTCTTTCCAGAAAGTGTTTAATGTCAGATTGCAACAGACTGATCTAAGGCATTTTGGATTCTTAGATAGTTTCCAGTGATCCATTTTGTGTATCTGCCTCATGAAAGCCAGCAGAAACACAGAAACCCCTATAGAATAGAATAGAATAGAATAGAATAGAATAGAATAGAATAGAATAGAATAGAATGGACCAAGTTGGAAGAGACCTTCATCGAGTCCAATCCATCATCCAACACCATCTAATCAACTAAACCATGGCACCAAACACCCCATCAAGTCTCCTCCTAAACACCTCCAATGATGGTGACTCCACCACCTCCCTGGGCAGCTCATTCCAATGGCAAATCATTCTCTCTATGAAGAATTTCTTCCTTCCTCATGAAAGGCAGATAGGGGTTTCTGTATTTCTGCTGGCTTTTTTGTGATGGTTTAACCCAGCCACATCAGACAAAAGCTTGGCTGCACTCAGTCTGGGAAGCAAAAATGGAAAGAAGCTGTATTTTACAAGGAATAATGGAATGCAATGAATATGTACAAAAATATACAGTATTTACAATATTATACCAGTATTTACAAAAAGAAAGCAGCACAGAAATCCTCCGTGGGCAGGAGGACAATGCCCCACTCCCCCAGCCTCTGGATTGGTTGATGGGTTGGACGCGATGATCTTGAAGGTCTTTTTCAACCTGGTGTATTGTATTGTATTATTGTATTTTCCCTCTGGTTAATTAGAAGAAAAGAGAAAAGGAGAGATGTTAGGGAAAATTCAGTTGGTTCAAAAACATTGTTAGAAAGTCAGTATTGCTTATCTCAAGGTCGTTAGATAACTCCTTCTGAGCAAAGCAGACATGCCAGCAGGAAGAGACGCAGCGAGAAATTAAGATCGTCAAACTACATCCCACTGATCTAACCAACAAAATTCTCTTAGAATTACCTTCCTTGTTTTCCTTTTTACACCAGCTGTAGCTCCTAGCTTAAAGGCACAGCCTAATCTGTCACACTTTTGTAGCCTACTTGTGCTATGCTCCTAACTGTGCTTCTTGCAACTCTTGTTGAAGCCACGTGGGAGTCAAACTCAGAATGTCGGTTCCGCGTAGAAGACTGTAGCTCCAAGCGCTCAACCCGTGGTGTGCTCAAGAGGAGAAACACTCGGACCAAGACAGGATGAAACATTTAAAATTTGGATTTTCTTTTTAAAAAAGTCTCTTCGGGAAATAAATAAAAGCGTGACGCGGTGAGTGCTCGTGCTGCTTTTGGATGTCGGGGGCATTTCCGAATGAAATTTTCCTTCCCATGTAGATCGGGAGTTTGAACAACTCCCTGCACGATCACAAATACGTATGGTAGGATTTTACGCTTTCTGCTGCCCTCTTGTGGTTGACATAAGCAATTGCTAACCGCCGCAGTAAAAGGTAAATTCCAGGTAAATGAATGAGATGTTTCTCATGGGACATGAATGCAGGTTCCACTCCTCAAGAAAACTATTGAACTCAGACAAATCAGTTTTAATGCCTGTCACCCTTTTCTGTATAATGTAGACAACTGTTGGATGTGAAGATAAAATTAATAAAGGGTCTTAAAATCCTTAGAAGAAAGCCAGGCAGAAGGGCAAAACATTCTGTATGAAACACATCACTGCTAGACAAAGCTTGTGATCAGCCAACAAATTCCAGAAAAGATGGGACTTATTCTAAAGCTGCTACTGTGCAGCATTGGGTTATCATATGGATTATCGAATACTTTTCAGTTCTACTTTGCTCTCTCCTTAGCAGGGTGTGGATTACAAAGCTGTCTTGAACAGGGGATTCCTGGATTTAGAGCTCCTGTCAAATTTCTTTGTCATGAGAAGATGGAGAGAAATTACACAAGAGTTAGAGCTGAAATTAACAACAGAGAAAAATGAGAAGCAAAATGAAACCAGAGGATCTTTACTGTAGACACCTAACCTGTATGTGAAAAATTACACCTACTTTCCCTTTTTATCTGTTAACTACTTGAGACTCCTTTCCTAAGACAACCTCAGTTCTACATGTGTTCTTTCCATGCCAAAAAAATCTTGAGAGGCCACGTCACTTGTAACACAGTTGGTAACATGCAAAAACTCAGGACTTTTACACCATGGCACAATCTGACAGAATATCTCATGTCAGGATACAAACCAGCATCTATGAAACAATGTGAAGTTCTTCATGTAAATGTTTGTCTGAAATTGTGTAGTGCTTCTCTAAGGCAGATTGTGGAGTTTGGAGCCAAATCCTGGGCACAAACCTTGTCTTCCCAGTCTTGTCTTCCCAGTTTCTTTGACACTGCTCAGTCTCATACACAGCTGTCATCGTTTGGTTAGGTTACACTGAAACACAAATGGAGCTACATCAGTGTTCTAAGGTTGAACACTAAGCTGAAGGCAGTAAAAGTCCTGTTACTAAGGATTGTGGACATGCTTATAAGGTACTTGTTTTGCATCTGGACCTGTATCTGGGTGGTATCCAAAGCCTCAGACTTTCACCTCTCATTCTTTGGGCTTGGAATTTTGCCTTGTTTTCAAGGAACATCCAACTGATACTCAATTGTGTGGGTGACTGTTTTCCTTCTGTTCTGGGCCTCATCAAAATTTGAGACCTAAACTGAGAACAAGGACTGAAGTTTGTTGCTTGGATCTATGGATTAAATACATATTTGTTTGGGTTGTGTTGTACATTCAGGTTTCAAATAAACAAACTGAAGTCTTAGAGGAGAACAGATTCATAAATGAGTGCAAATTTTAATGTTGTTGTAAAATGTTCTGGTTCTGTAAGATGCAGTTTTTAATTAATCTTTTTTTTTTTTTTTTTAATGTTAATTGGGGGCTTTCATCCCAGAGTGCTCTGGGACCATACCTGGGTTTTACTGGGGCCCACTAGAGTCCACTTTTGCCCTCCAGAGTTCTCCCTGTTCTAAAAAATCCAAACCACTAAATCAAACCCATTTTAAGTACTTCTGTAGATATTTTGGAGACTATGTTTATATAGACTATGTTTATGACAATCCATTGTGTTCTCTTAGCCCTTGACACTTACACCTAGATCCTCTTCATTGTCCTCTTCATTGTCCATAGGTGAGAATGGGAAAGATAGTAAAGAGGATCATCCCAGCTCTTATATTCCAGGTTGTTTTCTGAAAGTTCTTTGACACAATTTAAGGGGATGAAAACTATTCTGTCACCCAGCAATTCTCCCACATACCAGCTGTCATCATCCACCTGTCCAAAACATACACTTATTGTCCAGCAGTTAGAGGAAGCTCTAGTTCAGGCTGCTGACTGGAGCCATCAAAAGGATTGTAGCTGTGTTGAGCTATGAATGCTCAAATCTTTCCTGGTCAGGGTCCCAGAGCCTGCATAGTGACAGACTGCACACAATGGAGGGGTGAGGCAGCGTGGCCTTAAGTGGGATGTCCTGGCTCCCCTGCACACAAAGGAGGGCCCACTCAGCTGCTTTATCACTCCTCTCAGCAAGATAGAGGGGAAGAAAATAAGGTGAAAAACAACTAATAGTATTAGTTAAAGGCAGTTTAATATAGACTATTTTCCCTTCCCAAGCACTTCTACCCTTCTGCTCCACATGATGATGTCATTGATGTATTCTAGCTCCAGCGCAATCTCTCCACAGGGTCACAACCACTTTTGGGTACATATGCCTCCCCTTGTGTGGGGTCCCCCACAGGCTGCAGGTGGATATCTACTCCACCATTAACCTCCATGGGTTGCAGAGTGAAAGGCTGCCTCACCTTGGTCATCACCATGTGTGATGCGCAATCGCTGCTCTGGCTTCTGGAGCACCTCCTCCCCCTTCTCACTGACCTTGATGTCAGCAGAGCTGTTCTCTTGCATACTCACTCATCTCTCCAGCTGCAGTTTGTTGCACAGCAGTTTTTCCCCTTCTTAAATATGCGATCAGAGAGGCTTTACCTCTGTGGCTGGTGGGTTTGTCGTTGGCCATCAGTGAGTCCGTCTTAGACCCAGCTGGCATTGGCTCTGCCAGATAAGGGGGCAGGTTCTGGCATTTTTCTAACAGAAGCCAACTCTGCAACTCCTCTGCTAGCTAAATGTTGCCATGCAAACTCAATACAGGCAGTCAGCTAGCCTGAAAGATTCCCCCCCATCTTCCTATACCTTTTGGGAGGGCTGTTTTTAGTTGTATATTGATTTAGTTTTCTTTAAAAAATTTTGGTGCACATTTAGTTGTATGGATTTCTGTTTAAATATGTTTCTGAATATTGTAATTCAACACAACCACAAAGTAGTTCCAGTTGATCAGGAAAGAAATTAAATCAAAATTAACTAATTAAATACAGTCACTTGAACATAATTAATTTATTGTCTAGCATCTAATCTGATCAATATTTCCTCCACCATATCATTGGTATTATCTATGGCAAGAGTTTCATCATTTATTTAATGAATTTGGATCCTTTCAAGCACACACAGAGTGTGTTTATTCAATATTGGATAATAATAAGATTGTGATTTTATTAATAAAAGGAGAATAGAATAGAATAGAATAGAATAGAATAGAATAGACCAAGTTGGAAGAGACCTTCATCGAGTCCAACCCATCATCCAACACCATCTAATCAACTAAACCATGGCACCAAGCACTCCATCAAGTCTCCTCCTAAACACCTCCAATGATGGCGACTCCACCACCTCCCCGGGCAGGCCATTCCAATGGCCAATCACTCTCTTTTGAAGAATTTCTTCCTAACATCCAGTCTAAACCTTCCCTGGCGCAGCTTACCTGAAAGGTAGAAGAAAAAATGGAACTTAAAATCCCTCGCCTCTAAGGGAACATGACGACCGGCTAGCCTGCGCCCCCTGCCGCCGCCGTCGCCGCCGTCCGGAGAGAAGCCCCGCCCTGGAACGAGCCAGCCCAGGAGTCAGCCCCAGCGCAAGCCGGGCAGGCAGCAGCTCGCTATAGCGCAGCAACTAGCTGCGCTACAAACGCAAGACGCAGTGTGTCTTTCACGTACGCAGCAGCCGCTAAATACTCAGTTCAAAGGCTCTCGCGTCCAGCTCGCGTTACGTTCCTAGCTTAATCCTCCGACATACATTGTAACTCTTCCCGGTATACAGTTAAACAGGTAGCGTCTTGTCGAGGCGCCGCCTGGTGGACAAACGGCGGAATTGTACCCATCATTCCTTTAATTGGAAGTAATTCTGTAATTAGCCTGATTGGGTTCAAATTGTACATACTATTCGAAAGTACATACCAACCGTGCACTAAAATATGTAATAAAAATAGCGATTAATTGGTTATTAATACTATTTAATAATTAAAACACTTAATATTCGTAATTAACATGTCATAACTACTAAATTGATTACCTCTTCATCGCAGAGACAAAATAGCCTTAAGTTGTGCCAGGGGAACTTTAGATTGGGTATTAGGAAAAATTTCTTCACAAAGAGGGTTTGAGGTAGTGGAAGGGCTGCTCAGGGAAGCACTGGAGGCATCATTCCTGACAGTTAAAAAATGTGTGGCTGTGAGTGTAGACCTCCCTCCGTCCTCCTTTCTCTCCTATCTTTCATGAATGTCTCTGAGATAGGAAAACACACTTTTGCGTTGGGGTGTATTTTTGGGTTTTTTGGTTTTGGTGTTTGTTCAGTTGTAGGTTTTTATTTGTTTGTTTGTTTTCCCCTTTCCTTTGGCTGACTGCTTTTTTTTTTTAGTGCTGAAACCACCTACTGTATAAATAAGTTCTTTTGCACAGGACAGCCCCAGCAGAGCAGAGAGCACTTCCCAAGATGAGATTTGTTCTGCATAGAAAACTTCTATATGAAAATCTACTTTCTCGCATCATTATTTAGGCGCGCTGCGGCCCGAGGGGCCAGTCCAGTCCCACGGTGCAAGGCTTTAGATGTTTGTGGGACTAGATGATTTCCGGCGGTCCCCTCCAACCTCTAGCAGCTTTCGGTTCGAGAGGCTGCAGTGGGAAGCTCGCCCGCAGGAGGGCAGCAGGACCGCATGTTTCGCAGCAGCGCTGGAGCCGCTCCTGAGGGAAAAGTCTCTTTTCTTCTCCAGAGTATTTGAGAAATCCGAGGCAGGCCCCTTGCTAAAACCCTGCTGTGTGTAGATGATAAACCTGGTAACGATTAAGTTAATCGATAGGAAGCAATCACAGGAAACAATGTAGCAGAGATCATTAGACTTATTAGTTTTCTTAATAGATGCAATTAAATAGTTTGCAAGCCAGCATGATATATCTGGTTGGCTTTGCGTGGGGCACACCCTGTCAAAGTATCATTGCAGGTAGATATCATCTCAGAGACCTCAGCCTTGGTTCCAAGTTTGAGGATCCTCATCCTAATTTTCTTGACTTACAGTTCAGCTCCCACTTATGATAAAGACTTCAGTCATTACAGCATTGTTCTCTTTCATTATAAAACAGACTTTCTAGGTAATTGAAAATCATCTAATGGAATCATTCAATCAGGTGAGACATGGCTGAAACGGGGAAGACCTGCTTTCTCATCCTATGTCTCTGCCCTCCTCCAGAATTTATGCTCTTTACTCCTCTCAGATATCTTCCTTCAGTGTGTAAAGGCAGGTTTACAGGGAAGATAGAGCCAGCGTAGTCTCAGAAGTGCGCACTGAAAGAAGAAGAGGCAATGATCACAAGCTGCAGCAGCAGTTCTAAAGGACAGAAGGCAGGAGGAGGTAACAGAAATGAGAGGACAAATATACTAGGTTTGATCTAAATTTATAGCATAGTGAGCTATACTTAACATCAGATTGTCACTGAAAACCAAGAATAAATTTCTCAATACTGATGTAGCAGTAAGAAATTAGGATTCTTTTATTTTGGTGCTTCATAGCAGGATAGCTTCATGCCAAACAAGCTTTAAGCTCCTGATTTTACAGATCAAAATGTTACATACTCATTAGATTTCCTAGAATACACAAATAATTTCCAAGAATCATTTTACATAAAACTCCTCCTTGCACATGCTCTTAAACACTGGGGCTGTTTAGGAGTGGACTGGAGAAGGCACTTGGTGCCATGGTTTAGTTGATTAGATGGTGTTGGGTGATAGGTTGGACTTGATGAATTCAAAAGTCTTTTCCAACCTAGTTAATTCTACTCTATTCTCTTTTCATCTTCAGGAGTCATTGCAGTGGTCTCAGGTGGTTGTGGCCCTTAATGTTCCAGTCGACTGCAGGAACAACTGTTTCTTGTCCTCCTTATGTGGAACTAATATGGCTATCTTATAGAATGGTTATATAACACTACTCTTTTACTTCATGATTAACTACCGGCTCTTAGTTATGTGTCACTGACTACACTTTAGACTAGCCAAGGTTGATTTAACATAAACAATAGATGCCCTGCTCTTAGTTTTAGGCTTGGCATCACCATGAAACTTGATGGCATCCTAAACTTATATTTTCAATGAAGTTGAATCATAAGAGTGAGTTTGTCATGGATCAGAGTTTCATATCATGATAGTGAGGTGGTTTTAATACAGAATAAATAATTTTTAAGTGGGAGATACTGTACTGTTGAGCTACAACCTGAACATAGCCTTTGTCCTGGCTACTGCTTATTTACTGCACACCCACGTAGGGCAGCTCATAGTCACTGAAGAATCTACAATAGCCTTAGTTAGAGAACTAACAGCACACTGTAAGGGACTCTTTTGAGATTTATGCTTCTAATTAAAGTAGGAATAGCTGAAGTTTTGTTCTTGTACCCAAATTTATGTTTTAATGTGTTTCTAGACATGCATTGTATATTTTATTTGATTATTAGGTGGGTAGATCCCCTGATTCTGACCTTTCAAAACCATATTTATTTATGCTTGTGCACATTAATATTTCATGCTTAAAATGATCTTCTAAAATATTTTTTTCGGGTGCTTTTGGGTTGACAGCATGAGCAGTAATGAAAATGGGAGGAAACAGATAAAGTATCATGGTATCATAGTATCAGTCAGGGTTGGAAGGGACCACAAGGATCATCTAGTTCCAACCCCCTGCCATGGGCAGGGACACCTCACACTAGATCAGGCTGCCCAGAGCCTCATCCAGCCTGGGCTTAAACACCTCCAAGGATGGGGCCTCAACCACCTCCCTGGATAACCCATTCCAGGGCTTCACCGCACTCATGGGGAAGAACTTCTTCCTCACATCTAGCCTGAATCTCCCCACCTCCATCTTCATTCCATTCCCCCTAGTCCTATATAGGGAACAGGCATTTCATATGTGGTGCTGGGGCAAAGCAAACAATATTGTACACTATGATTAGGATATTTATGTGAAATAGAGCACCATGGAAAATTAGTGTTATTGAACTGCCATACAGTCTTCAGGCTATTTCACCCTTTCTATGTTTTAGTAGGGGCTTTTTGTTTGTTTCTTTTTTATATGTTTTATTTGTTTGTTGTTCTTTGTTGTCATTGTTTTTGTTTATTTACGTTACCAAAGCATAATTTTCTGTACTTGTTGCTAAATTCTTATTGCCTTATAATCAGAAAAGTTGTATCTTAAAAGCCAAGCCAATTCATGTCTGAGACAATGCAAGTTTAAAAAGCAGCCTATAGGGCTATATAAACCTGTTTGTGTTTTATGTAAATGGATGGCACTCCATCAGGTTGGAGTGTATACAGGTTGGTCCTGAATAATTGCTGTACGTTGAACAAATCCTGCTGATACCATGCTGAGGCACATGGAGGACAGGGAGGTGATTCAAGACAGCCAGCATGGCTTTACTAGGGGCAGGTCCTACCTGACTAACCTAGTGGCTTTCTATGACAAAGTGACTATATCAGTAGATAAGGGACAGCCTGTAGATGTGATCTATCTGGACTTCTGCAAGTCCTTTGAACACAGTCCCCCACAACATCCTGCTCACCAGGTTGGAGAGATATGGATTTGATAGGTGGACTGTTCAGTGGATAAGGAATTGGCTGGATGATTGCATACACAGGGGGTGGTGCTTAATGGTTTGAAGTCCAGATGGAGAGCAGTGACAAGTGGTGTCCCTCTGGGGTCTGTACTGGCACCTGTACTGTTTAATATTTTTGTCATTGACATAGACAGTGAGATTGAGTGCACTGTCAGCAAGTTTGCAGATGATACCAAGCTGTGTGGTGTCACTGATACATCAGAGGGATGGGATTTTATCCAGAGGACCTGGACAAGCTGGAGAGGTGGGCCCAGGTGAACCTCATGAGGCTGAACAAGAGCAAGTTCAGGGTTCTGCACCTGGGCCAGAACAATCCTCACTATCAATACAGACTGGGGGATGAGGTGATAGAAAGCAGCCCTGTGGAAATGGACTTGGGGGTGCTGATGGACGAGAAGCTGGACATGAGCAGACACTGTGCACTAGCATCCCAGAAGGCAAATCACATCCTGGGCTGCATGAAAAGATGTGTTGCCAGCAGATCCAGAGAGGTGATTCTACCACTTTGCTCTGGTGAGACCTCACCTGGACTACTTTGTGCAGATGTGGAGTGCTCAGTATAGGAAGGACATGGACCTGATGGAGGGGGTCCAAAGGAGGCCCACGAAAATTATCAGGGGTTGGAGCACCTCTGCCTCACCTAGTTGGGGATGTCCCTGCTGACTGCAGGGAGGTTGGACTAGATGACTTTTGGAGGTCTCTTCCAGCCTGGACCATTCTATGATTAACAATGTAAGAGATTTAGGGGAGGGAAAGGCTGAAGAATATCCTACTAGGCCTGTCCATGTCAACTTCCGAGGTGTTACTCAGCAGGGAAACAAAAGGAACTGCAAATGAGGCATGAAGCACATCCCTACCCATCCACCTGCTGTGCTGAGGTGCTAATTGACTGTGAGTCTCCCATCTGACCTATACCCACTAGAAAGGAGATGTGCTATACAGATGTGTTTTGAGTTTTATTCAGCCATCTTATTATTTTGTGGATTATGAGAGAACATTATCATTTATAATCTACGGGAAAAATCCTCTCACATCTGCTAGGCATTTGTCACAGGAATCAGAAAAGACAAATCTTTTCTTAGCAATAGCATGACATTGCTTCCCCAGATTCCCTCTAGCTTTAAAAATAGCTTTGTGCTACAAACACCATCACATCAGACTTGGCATAAGCAAAATTCTTTAAGAAAGGGAGGAAGATTTGGTCAAAAAAGGGTCACTTTTACCCCAAAGCACAGTTTTCTTTGGATTCTTTCTGCTTTTAGTTAGTAGAAAATAGACAAAGGATAATATTTTTCTATACGATAAAGATAAATGAAGAGACCTTAGAAGGATATTTTTAAAATTAAAATCCTTTTAATATTAAATATTCATTAAGTGAATAGCATAGCATAGCATAGCATAGCATAGCATAGCATAGCATAGAATAGAATAGAATAGAATAGAATAGAATAGAATAAACCAGGTTGGAAGAGACCTTCAAGATCATCGAGTCCAACCTATCATCCAACACTATCTAATCAATTAAACCATGGCACCAAGCACCCCATCAAGTCTCCTCCTAAACACCCCAATGATGGTGACTCTACCACCTCCCTGGGCAGCACATTCCAATGGGCAATCACTCTGTGTAGAACTTCTTCCTAACATCCAGCCTAAATCTCCCCTGGCACAGCTTGAGACTGTGTGCTCTCATTCTGGTGCTGGTTGCCTGGGAGAAGAGACCAGCCCCCACCTGTCTACAACTTCCCTTCAGGTAGTTGTAGAGAGCAATAAGGTCTCCTCTGAGCCTCCTCTTCTCCAAGCTAAGCAACCCCAGCTCCCTCAGCCTCACCTCACAGGGCTCGTGCTCCAAACCCCTCACCAACTTTGTTGCCCTTCTCTGGACACATTCCAGCAAGTCAACATCTTTCCCTTTGAATATGTTTATATTGCCCATGGTAGATTATAGAAAACACTTCTCCTTCAGAACAGTGCACAGATATTTCAAAATGTTCTATTGTCACATATTTAAACTATTCTACACCCGCCCCCCCCCATACTCCCCAGGGAGAAAGCTGTAGCCATGAGACATGATGCATAGCTTGCTGCATGCTACTTTTAGTTCAGGATCAGTGCTCCTCCATGCAATTCACATTTTCACCTCAAATTAACTTTTCCAAATGTTGTTTAGTACTGTGCTTTCATTGCAGCAGAATTGCTTTTATTATTGCATGGCTCTCAGGGTGTGATTCAGATTTGTGATTTTGCAGAAAACATTTTGAGATTTTGGGCTAGACCTTCAAATAGCAGAATCATAGAACAGCAGAGGTTGGAAGACATCTCTGGTCCAACCTTTCATGGAAAAGGGAATCTAGATGAGATTATCTAGCACCCTATCCAGTCACTTCTTGGAAGCCCCCAGCGGTGAGGACCCTTACCAGATTCCTGGCAGTGTGCTGCAGTGACTTACTGTCATCATTGTAAAATAAATAAATCAATAAATTAGCATTTCTTATTATATCAAGATAAACCCTCTCCTAGTGCAATTTGTAACACCTGTCCTTTGTTCTTTCCATGTGACTCCATGTGAAGAAAGAGCCACCAACCTCTTTGTAGTCACCTTTAAGTACTGCAATTCTGTGATACAGTACCCGGGAACCTTCTCTGTGGTGAAAAGACTTAATGCCTTCTGTCTTTTCTCATGGGACAGCCCTTTGATCACCTTCATGTCCCTCCTTTGGACCCTCTCCAGTCTGTCCACATACTTTTTGAATTATGGGGACCAAGCCTGAACACAGTACTGCAGGTGTGACCTGGCAAGAACTAAGTAGTCTCTATCTCTGCTAGAAATGTGGATACAGCTGGGGATCTAATTTGCCTTCCGTGCTGCAGTAGTGCTACTTTCTTTAGCAGAGAATTTCTTGTCCACCATGACCCCAGGTCCCTTTCAGCAAGGCTGCTCCCAAGCCACACATAGCCTACCATAATGTGGGGTCCATTCACACCAGTGGAGCTATGCTAATTCTCAAAGACAGATTATCAGACCTACAAAGATTTATTTTTCTCTCAGTTTCCTTTTCATAGTAGAGCCACACTGATAAATAGTAATCATTTGGCCACCCCTTGCCAGCTAATGTTAATCACATTTAAGATTGAACACCACGAACTGTTCCTTTATTTTAATTATAACTTTAATTGAAAAAATAGTACCTATGATTTTGTTGCCTTTATTATTTACTTTAAGTTATTCACTTTGACATACACTGAAGTAATCTCTTTCATTTATTAATTTCCCCATACTCCCTTCTATTATGCCATTTTTGCAATACTTGGTTTTTACTTCTACTCACTCATTTTCTTAACATAATTGATAGAGTAAGTATCACAAAAAGACCTTGGGGTTGTGGTGCTTGGTATTACAACACCTAACTTGTTTTGATGTCCTCAGAGCTATGGCTGTGAGACAATATTTGACTGAGCTTTATAAGGTCTGGGAAGAGTAACCTGCCTTGGATGAGGATGCCCAAGTAAGTGAGAAGTTCCCATCTCCTCAGCTTCACCATCTAACTTAGGATGAACGTATAGACATGCTTCCAGTTGCAATCCAGTCCTGAACCCTTGGTTTAGGCTGGTCTCCTTTTCTATCCCCTGAAAATACAGCAAAGAGGTACTTCATTGTAAATACACCTGCCATCTTCTTTTATAAAGTATTCACATGAGAACAACATTGACACAGGCTCAATTCAATTTTCAACGTTGTTCCACTCTTCTCTAGGCTCCCATCCATCTGATGTCTAGCAGTCTGGTGCAGACTCCAGTGCACCTTGAGGAACACATAAATGCTTCAGGGTTTGATGGCCTCATTGCTTCCAAATTGCTCAACAAAAGTTTGGTTCAAACGTGAATCATAACTGGCATATTGGGGAAAATCTCAGCTGACCAGTTAGAAAAGCTGAAAACCGTGTATCAGCAGCACGGCACACAAAAATGAAAGGAAAAACTTTCAATTTGGCTCAATGCCTGCTTAGAAGAAAGGTGTCTCTGAACTTCCAAAAAGACTATAAATCTCTTTTGCACAGAGCTAGAATCATAGAATAAGGTTGGGAAAGACCTCAAAGATCATCAAGACCAACCTGTCACCCAACACCTCATGGCTACTAAACCACGACACCAAGTGCCACATCCAATCCCCTCTTGAACACCTCCAGGGACGGTGACTCCACCACCTCCCTGGGCAGCCCATTCCAATGGCCAACAGCTCTCTCTGTGAAGAACTTTCTCCTCACCTCGAGCCTAAACCTCTAGCCTCATAACTTCCTGCACTGCTCTTTCTCATTTGCTTCCTATGGAATATACTCCTAAATTTTTAATTATTCAGTGTTTGCCTTCCTTTGTTTTGTTTGGAAATATACCATACATTTACATTTTGACTTCTACTTGAGATCTGAGTTTGTTTGTTTGTTTTTTAAACTAAAGAAACATCAGAATTAAGATAATGAATACAAACCTTGTCAGTGTTTCCAATATTGTTTTGGTTTAAGTCCACTCAGTCACTAACAAAGCACCACATAGCTGCTTATTTACACCTGCCTCACTCCAGTGGGGTGATGATGAGAAAACACAATAAAAGGCTTGAGGGTCAAGATAAAGGACAGAGAGGACTCACTTACAAATCATGCTCATGGGCAAAAGACAGACTCGACTTGGGGAAACAAAATCAATTTCATTTAAGCAAAAAGCACCACCAATTCACCAATTGAATCAGACCAAGACATTAATAAATACATTTGGATCTTAAATACAGCCCTTCCCCCAACTTCTCCCTTTATCCCTGGTCTAACTCTGCTACCTCATCCCCACTGGTGGTGCAGAGGGTCAGGGAATGGGGATTGTGGTCAGTTCTAGTCTGTTTCATGTTTCTGCCCCTCCTTACTCCTTCACAGGAGAACTCCTCATAGTCCTTTGCTGCAATGTGGCATCTCTCCCATGGGACACCGTCCTCCACAAACTTCTCTCTGTGTAGGTCTCTTCTATGGGCTTCAATCCTTCTGATGATGGAGTGCTTCAGCACAGATTTCTCTCAGAATCATGTACTTCTCTGGGAGCAACTGCTTACTCTGGAGTGGGGTCCTTCATGGACTGCAGATGGAATTCTTCCCACTATTGATCTCTAAGGGCTGCAAGGGCTCAGCCTACCATCTCACCACAGGCCAAACATGAATGGCTGCTCTGATGTGCCTTCCCCTCTCCTTTCTCACTGACCTTTGTGTCTTCTTGCTTCTCTACCAGATCCCACTCCTCTCTCAACTAGAAGAACCCTCAAAGCAGCAGAACTCACATGACAGATTTCCCCTCTTAAATATGTTATTGCAAAGGCTGGCCTGGCCTTGATCAGAGGCAGGTGTAACATGGAGCTGAGGGAGGTTTGAAACTTCTTACAGGGTGCATGTTAGTAGTCTCCTTCCCCCTGCCCTGAGAGCCCCGCCAGGCAAAAAAAAACAACACCCAACACATGTATTTATGATTAATTTTAAATTGATGGCAAATTGGCTGCAGGGCTTTTCTTGAGAGAGGCTTGTAAGTTGTAAATCATCTGACTTTTGAGAAATACAGTCCACAGCGCTCCAAATATGCTACAAGAACAATACTGATCTTTTGTTTATTTTTCAGCACACTTTAATTCTTAGTTCAGCAATGATATATATACACATACATACATACATATATATATATTTCTTTATCCTAAAAATGTTGGAATGGGAGTGGCTATCAGAAAAGGAGGCATTTTCTTGCTGAGAAGCAAGAATTACCTAACAATTTCATTTCAGTACTTGTGCCTGGAGAGATACATATCATTTTCATACTCTTTTCAATTATATTGAATAGGTAAAAATTATAACCAGTTGGGAATTACTGGTCTGCTCCCATCTGGAAAGCATAACTTGTAATTTAATTTAAGAAACTTACTGATACTGCCCTTATTCTTTATTTCCTTCCTACCACTCTGGTTATGCTGAGCGTTACAATACAATATTTTTTTGAGTCAGGATTTGAAATTATAGTCATAGCTAATCGGTTCCAGCAACAAAACTTAAGATCTGAGATAACACTTAGGAACCTATTAAAAATGTGTCATTTATATGGCACAAAATAAACAGCAATGCTCTTGGTTTTCTGGTTTCCATCAACAGTTTTGTGTAAGCACAGTGACGAGTAATGTGATGTCTTCTGATTTCCAGACAAAGCATGAGCTGACTAAACCAATTTAGTTGCTTTTCTAGCTTTACCAGAATGAGAGGACACAGTCTCAAGATGCACCAGGAGAGGTTTAGGCTGGATGTTAGGAAGAAATTCTTCATAGAGAGAGTGATTTGCCATTGGAATGGGCTGCCCGGGGAGGTGGTGGAGTTACCATCATTGGGGGTGTTCAGGCGGAGACTTGATGGGGTGCTTGGTGCCATGGTTTAGTTGATTAGGTGGTGTTGGGTGATAGGTTGGATGCGATGATCTTGAAGGTCTCTTCCAACTTGGTCTATCCTATCCTACCCTATCCTATCCTATCCTATCCTATCCTATCCTATCCTATCCTATCCTATCCTATCCTATCCTATCTATCCTATCCTAACTTGACCAGTGAAAGAAAGGGTCCCTAAAAAACAAGTATCTTAAAGATATTTCCATTTAATGCAAATGATGTGGTGGGCTGGAACTCTGGCCACTGCTGTGCTGCAGGAAGTACCTTGCTAGGAGCCTGTTTCAGAGCTGGTGCAAAGCCATAATCTTCACTTTTACACACATGACATTAAATACATTGGTGGCTGCTAGATCCCTTTTTGTGAGATGACTCTTACATTGCTAGTGTAAATATTTGAGCACTGTAGGTTTCTTGGTTTGTTTGGGGTTTTTGTTTTTGCACTCTTCAATTAGGTTAACAATGAAAGAGTAAATAATAGGATAAATATTAAAGATGGGAATGTCAGCTTGGTATTTACATACATTTAAGATGAAACTACTGGAGTTCAAATCAGAGGTATTATGCTGAATTCACTGTTTAACTTGTTAATGATTGGGTTTGAGAAAGTAAGAACTATGCTAAAGCAGACCACCTGAATGCATCCAAAATACTACCTAGAAACCACTTGAATTAACACTTACACATCATGAGAGTGGTGAAGCCCTGGAATGGGTTATCCAGGGGGTGGTTGAGGCCCCATCCCTGGAGGTGTTTAAGACCAGGCTGGATGAGGCTCTGGGCAGCCTGATCTAGTGTGAGGTGTCCCTGCCCATGGCAGGGGGTTGGAACTAGATGATCCTTGTGGTCCTTTCCAACCCTGACTGATTCTATGATTCTATTTTATGATTCTATATTGATCATACATTCTTAATATTTAAGTCTTGTTTGCAGGAGTGTGTTCTGAACTTGCAACACAGATGATCAAATGTGAATGTTGTAGCAATATGCTTTGCAACAGCTGAATTTTTGCTATGCAGTCACTTCATGCTTTCCTCAACTACAAAGTCAGGGCCTGGAACTCTCTCTAATGAGCAGAATCCTGTGTATATATATCCTACACTGTTCTGAGCAATGCTTGCTGCATGACAGAAGCAGGTGTTGCCAGGATTTATGAGGCTCATCACATCTTAATGCAGTTTGTGAAGTTCCTTCCTCCAGAGTGGGGGCTGGGTTTTGTCTTTTCTGGTTTTGATTTTGTGTGGGGCTTAGCGTGGGTACCTGTGTATTCCGTTCTGTACTTTCCTTTTGTTCCCCCCAGTCTCTCTTGGTGTAATCTGATATCCTTGCAATAGTGTAGTAAATCATTTGTGTATCTCCACTAGAACTCTTCACCTTCCTTCTGTTATTCCCATTCAGTGGGAGTGAGAGAGAGGGGAAGAAGGGCAAGATTATTTTAACTGTTTACACTCTAAAACAACATGGGCGAGTGGGGGAAATCTCAGTTTCTGAAGAAGATGCACTTATGAACCAGATGAGCAAGAAGCCAACACTGTCTGTAACTGCTGGAAATACACAGTAAACTGCTATACATATTACAACATGCAAGAAACAATTCTCTGGCTCTAAGGCCAGTGGCATGGCCTGGCTGCATCCACGCTTTAGGTCCACATGGTCCTCTATAGTCCTAAAGCAGAATAAGAATAGAATAGAATAGAATAGAACAGAACAGAATAGAATAGACCAAGTTGGAGGAGACCTTCAAGATCATCTCATCCAACCCATCATCCAACAATACTGCTTTTCATTCTGAAATGCCTGAAATAATGTGAAGGCTATGTTTTTTTTTTTTTTCATGATGTCAATAAAAGTAATTGTCTACCTTGGACATATAGAAGATTAAAAGGTGCAAAGCTTAATGGGATTGTAGTGGATGGAGGGACCCAAATCAGGTAGATCTTCTCTATACTTTGTATTACAAATAGCTCTTGGCGTGTGTATTTCATCAAACATACCCTGTGCTGTCAGGACTGTGTTAGCTAATGAAGGCAAAAGCTGTGATGGGGACCTTACACACAGCAAGCAGTCTGGATAATTACGGGCCAGAGCTTCAACCTGAGCCTGTGCCTGGATTTACTAGACATAGCCTACGGGCCTGATTAACTCAAAATAAGTCTCTCTGGTGTGTCGCATTTGCTAGGTGAAGGAGACCAGATGACTTTAAGAAATGCTGTGCTGCCACAGAAATGTGATATCTGAGGTGTCTTCAGTTCTCCTCCTGTTTATTCCCTTGTTTGTAAATTTTACTAGTTTGTTGAATTGTGTTTTAGTTTACATCCTCCAGAATGCTGCAAAATAGGATTTAAGGTCTGCATGCACTAGGTGCTCTTGTGGCTTGAATATCTGTTGTATTGGGATTGAGGGGAGATTTGATAATGCAAATGGCTCTTTTTTATTTCACTCTATAAATTCTGCCATTGTCTGATCCAGAGCAAGTCCTAACTTACTTTTCTTGCTGTTTGGCTTCTGGGCACATTCATACGTGCATGACAAGAACTGTAACTTCTATATTCAGTAAGATCTGTGACAATTGATTAGAAACTTGAAAACTCTGATGCTGCTTCTTTTCTGGGGTGATGGGATGGGGGAACAATTTGAGAAAGCATTATGAAAGAGGTATGTTTGAAACAAAATAACTCTGAGTGAAAAAAAGATTGGAGAGAACAATCTGAATGATTTTCAGGCTGATGATTACATGAAACTGCACTGCTCTATCTCAGCCATATCACTTCAATTTAATAGGAGCAGAAGTGGCAATAAAATGTGTGCAAATTTTAAGAACCAACTCTTTTGAATATTTTAAGGGCAAACAGAAATTCCTGTCATGGCAGAAAGGAAAGTAAAAGAAGCCTAAAAAAGGTGTTTATAAAGTGTGGAAGAAGTGGTCCACATTAGTAGTGAATATATCAAATTGTCATCAGAATCTAATTTTCACTCCTATGAAAGTAATTAACCTGTTAACTGATTGTGGTTGTAGAGACAAGAAGAGCTAAGACATGACATTCTTAATTTCTTGTATTTTATTTTTATCCTCACCTTTTGATTTTGTCTGCAAAGTACTTAAAAGCTTATCTCCAAAGCATTTAATAGCTTCTGTTCTGAAGGTATAAGTATCCTTTCACCGGCTTTGCACTTACATTGAATTGATTTGCTCTTGATACCAGGCCCAGATATGTGCAGAACTTCTTGACACTTAGGATACTAACTGCCCACAAGGCAAAAATCAATATTATTTTGTCTCCCTACTACCTCCCCCAACATGCATAGTAAGAAAAGCCCTCACCTGCAGGGAAACTAGTATCTTGCTATATAAGCACCATTCATTTATAGGAAGTCTGCCTTTGTGGTGATCTGATGCGATGTCTACAGTTTATGAACTCCACGTGGAAGTATGATCTTTGTATATGACATGACCAAGCTGTAAACTGCATTTTGGATACACAGTCTTTTATCTTCAGTGTTGTCTCATGTCAGCTGAACTCCTAAAGGGCATTAAATAGAGAAACTTAGTAATTTAGATGCAAGGATTATAAACAACAGGCTGATCTGGAAAAGAGCCAGTTGCCAGCAAGACAAACCTGCCACTGACAGAGACCAGTGACTCCCTGGGGAAGTGTGTGAGGCTGCCTGGCTGAGGGCTGAAGGTTGTTACAGTCTGAGCACTCAGCCATTTCTCAGCTTTACCCTGTGTAAAGAGTATGTCAAAGGGTCCAAGAAGAAGGATAGGCTAGGGAATCCTACATTTTATGAGCATGTTCTTTTATTGGCATGTTCTTTAGCACAGCTTATGACACACAAAAGTGTTTGGAACTCGCAGAAGCTGAACCTTGAAGGCACAGCCTGGTGTACACACCTCTGCAAGCAATGAGTAGATGTAAGAAATGTTTGATCACAACACTGCATGTTTATACTCATGACAGAAATACTGAAGAGGACAAATCCTGTTTTCTTTGACTTTTCTTTACAGTCAGTGGCTCTGACTCTGCCCTTAACTTGTATCTCTGCTAATCTATTCATTTTAATGGAGAAGTAAAAACGGATTTGGTAGGACAATTGTATTGATTATAGACCAGAAGGTTCTGTTCTTCATCATTTAATGAAAAAAATCTCCCCTAGCAGCCATCACAACTCCTGCCTCACTGGGATTCAGTTTTGTTTCCTAAACATATTTCTCAGTTGTAACGAAGGTGTTTTACTTCTGCCACTTGCCTTGCTGCAGTTTTCAAACAAGACTGACTAGGCTGGGGCTCTGAAAAATTCTGACTTTGCAAGGACTTAATCACTGAACCTGGATGAGCAAAGGCCACTAAAAGCAAAAGTGACATGAATTGAAATTCAGGCACACTAGAAACACATTGAAAGCATATTCTTGTACTATTCCAGAATGGGAATTTTCTGCTTGGTTCAGTAAGGATTTTTCCATGACCTATTCACTATTTTTCCATGTTCTCATAACCACTACAGAGAGTTCATGGAAGAAAATTATTCACTGAAAGGCTTGTCAAACATTGGAGTAGGCTTCCCAGGTAAGTAGTTGAATCACCATTGCTGGAGGTGTTTGAAAGATGAATAGATGCGATGCTAAGGGACATGGTCTAGCACCATACTTGGTAGAGGGAGATAATGGCTGGACTTAAGGATCTTAAATGTCTTTTCCAACAGAAACGATTCTGTGATTCAGTGAATCAGCTGAATGGGACTGCCATCGGAGAGGGAGCTAAGAGGCTCGGTCTCAGATCCCTTTCAGTATAAAGGTACAATATAGACATGCTCTGGGCCACTGAATCATCTTCCTTGAACCATCACCATTCATATAGGTGGGTAAGTATGTAACTCACATCAAAGGAAGTCACCAGGGAGAATGGTCCATCTTCCTCCTCTGAATTGAAATACAGCAAAATAAACAGAAGACTACTTAAGGCTTTCAAATGGGATTCATCAGTTAGATTAGTTTGTCCGAAAGTTAAGCATCTGGTTGATGATAGTTCTCCAGACTATTCAGGGCTAAAATGAATGGTTGTCAAGACCTGCTGCACCTCCAGCAGGTGATTCATCTATCCCTTGCCAAGGTAAGTATGTGATACAGATGTGATGAAGTGCTACTGAGAGATTCCTGACTTTCCACAGACTCTCAAAGGAACCTAGACGACTAGTGTTCTTCCTTTTTCAGTGCACCTCTAGATGTTTAAATATAATGAGATTAATCTCTGCCATGATCACTTAAGAAAAACACAGTAATGATATTAAATTGCACAGACTACCTTTTTGCTTATGAAATCCAGAGATAATAAGAAAATGTGAAGTTCACTCAAGTTTCACACTGGACTCTGCAGGAAGCTGTGAAGTACCTCCAGTTTCAGGGTTCCCAGAATCAAACTGTGATGAGCCAGAAGTAAGCACAGTCTCAAACCCAAAATGTTTCATCTAGACAATGCTTGTAATGCACAGTGGGGTTAATGTTATGAAATCTTTCTGATCATTGAAATGACAAGGAAAATATCTGTATTTCAGCCTGATTTATTCACCATTCATAGTCTCTTAAGGCACTTTTATGCCACTGTAACAGTTTAGCACAAGGGCTAACCTACCTGCTCCCCCAGCACAAAAGTGAGGGGAAAAGTAACACAGAAAAATCAGGCTGAGATAAAGAGATAAGAGTTTAATATTACATGAGATATCATGAGCACATGTAATTACCTTGTCTAATAATTGAATTAATCTAATAATACAATGTATGATCACCTTATCTTAGACTATTTGCAGAAGCAGCACAGTGAAATACACTGCAGAAAACCCCCAGCATAAAACACAAAGCCGAAACCAGCATCTACCCTTACACTCACTCTTTCCTCCACCATGCCTGAAGAAACCACACCCAAGAAGCCAGAACCCAGACGCAGCAATTGGAGCAGGAGGCCTCCCACGTTGCAATCTGAACTTCAAGCACCATAAAACTTTGCTCCATTTAGCACTTTCTTTTTTTTTTTTGAAGCTGGCATGAGTGTGGCATGGTATGAATAACAGCAGCAGGTTCAACTCAATCCATGACAGCCACTATTCCATGCTCAGCTGCTAAGCAGAATGTAGGTATATTCCTGTGCACAAAATGTGCTAAAATTAAGAGTATGATTTGCTACACTTCACCAGTCAGGAAATGTGGAATTAAGGCTGAAACCACATGCTTAACCCACTGTTTTCTGCTCAGGTACTGAGACACTCTTGAGGAGGGTTTGCTGATTTACCACAATGGCTTGTAAAGAGAGACATAATAGAGACAAGATAGTAGGGAGAAATAATGAAAATGAACAGCAAGCAAACATGTTATCTGTCCCAAATATTTATGATTATTTTAGCATGCTGCAAGCTTTGGTGCATTTCATAGAATCATGGCAGGGACATAGAACCCATGCCATGGGCAGGGACACCTCACAGTAGATCAGATTGCTCACAGCCACATGCAGCCTGCCTTAAAACCTCCAGGGAAGAGGCTTCCACCACCTCCCTGGGCAACCTATTTCAGTGTCTCACCACCCTCATGGGGAAGAACTTCTTCCTAATATCCAATCTGAATCTATTCCCCCTAGTCCTATCACTACCTGACAACCTAAAAATCCCTCACCAGTGTTCTTGTAGCCCCCTTCAGATACTGGAAGGCCACAATTAGATCTCCTCAGAGCCTTCTCTTCTCCAGACTGCATAGTCCCAATTCCCTCAGCCTGTCCTCACAGGAGAGGAGCTCCAGCCCTCTGATCATCCTCATGGCCCTTCGCTGGACATGTTCCATCCTGTAGTCCACAGCAGAGCAAGCCTCTTTGAAACAGTGATATTTTATGACCATAATAATTTAACCATAGATTTGAAGATCAACTGTATCTGGAGTTGTTAACTCAGAAAGAACAAATGACTCCAATGGTTCTTGAACAACATGAATGGGAGGCAAACCCAAGCAAATTAGCTTGTAGATTCACTGGCATGTTGTCAGACCAAGCCACACTCTGACCATCATAGAATCAATAAGTTTGGAAAAGACCTCAGAGATCACCAAGTCCAAAATGTCACCCACGACCTCATGACTACTAAACCATGGCTTCAAGTGCCACGTCCAATCCCTTTTGAAACACCTCCAGGGATGGTGACTCCACCACCTCCCTGGGCAGCTCATTCCAGTGGCCAATTACTCTTTCTGGGAAGAACTTTCTCTCACCTCCAGCCTAAACTTCCCCTGGTGCAGTTTGAGACTGTGTGCTCTTATTCTGGTGCTGGTTGCCTGGGAGAAGAGATCAACCCCCTCCTGGCTACAACCTCCCTTCAGGTAATTGTAGAGAACAATAAGGTCTCCCCTGAGCCTCCTCTAATTTAGCTTCATCCCCTTCCACATCTGTTTGCTGCATCTTTGATTGTACCTTGTTGTCACAACTACTTACAAATGAAACCATAAAGTAATTGGAAACATAAAAATACACTGTCTGAATGCTTGCTTTTTCAGTGTAAATCCCCTCTTTCTTGTGTACATTTTAAAACCAAAGTTTATGGGGAGGAATACCCTTTACAGCTGTGTTTTCCCACCTTGCATTTCCATGTAGAAATTTTTTACCCTTGTGATCTGTTTGCAGTCTCTTCACGCTGCTTCTTGTCAACAGACAGTTGCTTGTAGAGGCTTTTGTGATCTGTTTGCAGTCTCTTCATGCTGGTTCTTGTCAACAGACAGTTGGTTGTAGAGGCTTTTTGTGCTCTTATTTGACATAAAAGTAACACTGTGAAACATCTGTGGTATGTCCAACTGACTTGATAGCATAAAGGTTCACAGCCCTACCTGTTTCCATTTCTCCTTACTGCAACACTGAGATTTGTTTTACTATTCAACAGAGGTGGTGGTAGAAAATTCCTGTTACCCAAAAGCTGTGGGAGAACCCTAATGCTTCCCATCCTTCTTCACACTCTGGATGGACACATGGCTTTGCCCAGGTATGCAGACATTGCAACTGGCCAGAAGGCAAATCAAATCTGCATCAGGAGAAGTGTGGCCAGCAGGTCAAGGGAGGTGATTCTCCCCCTCTATTCAGCTCTGGTGAGACCCCACCTGGAGGACTGTGGCCAGGTCTGGAGCCCTATTACAAAAGGGATATGGAGGTGCTGGAGCATGTCCAGAGAAGGGCCACGAGGATGATCAGAGGGCTGGAGCACCTCTCCTATGAGGACAGACTGAAGGAGTTGGGGCTGTTCAGTCTGGAGAAGAGAAGGCTCCGAGGTGACCTCATTGTGGCCTTCCAGTATCTGAAGGGGGCCTACAGGAAGGCTGGGGAGGGACTTCTCAGGATCTCAGGTAGTGATAGGACTAGGGGGAATGGAATGAAGCTGGAGGTGGGGAGATTCACACTGGATGTGAGGAAGAAGTTCTTCCCCATGAGAGTGGTGAAGCCCTGGAATGGGTTATCCAGGGGGTGGTTGGGGCCCCGTCCCTGGAAGTGTTTAAGACCAGGCTGGATGAGGTTGGCAGGGGGGTTGGAAATAGATGACCCTTGTGGTCCCTTCCAGCCCTGACTGATTCTATGATTCTATGAATGCTGTGTTTCTGTCTCTTAAACACTTCAACCTTTCTGAAGATGACAAAAATGCTAAGGTTGGCCACAAATTGAAAATCATTACTATTTTAACTGCTGTTTGTCTAATTGTACATTAAGTGAGGTGAAATGGTGCCTATTGATTTATATTATTGCTCACCAATCAATGTGCTATAGATGTGTATTAATTTTCTCATCTTTGTTGACCCACTCAGGAATATTTTAGATGGCCAGAGTGGGGAATGTAAAGGAAAAAAACACCCAGACAGACATGAAACATGCTTGTATTTCACTGGGAAGCTTTAGTTCCAGAAGTCTTATCTGTTTACTCAAACATTCACCATTTATGGGTACCTTTGAAAGTTTTTTTGCATCTTATTTCCAAACTAATCTTCAGATTTAAGTGATAAAGATCCTGTAAAAGGTAGAAATGACAGAGCTGATTATGTTCAAAGTACATTTATAAATGGATGCACTTCCATGAGAGGAACAAGACACTCATCATTTTGTGGATTACTCCCCAGCTTATTTGATTTGGATCTCTGATAGCAATAAGTTAATTTTTGTTACTTTTTTATTTCCCTAAAAGAAATGCTGTAATAACCTTTCCTCAAGTATATTCAAGTATCTCTTTGCAAAGAATTCTGAAAGCAGGATTTCAGAGCAATATAAGATACATAGCATGAGACTGAGGAATAGAATAGAATAGAATAGAATAGAATAGAATAGAATAGAATAGAATAGAATAGAATAGAATAGAATGGAATAGAATAGAATAGAATTAACCAGGTTGGAAGAGACCTTTGAGATCATCAAATCCATCCTATCATCCAACACCATCTAATCAACCACACCTTGGCACCAAGCACCCCATCCAGTCTCTTCCTAAACACCTCCAGTGATGGTGACTCCACCACCTCCCTGGGCAGCACATTCCAATGGCCAATCTCTCTTTCTATGAAGAACTTCTTCCTAACATCCAGCCTAAACCTCCCCTGACACAGCTTGAGACTCTGTCCTCTTGTTCTGGTGCTGGCTGACTTCAAAATCTCTTCTGTAAGAGATGTGACTAGATGAGTTTTCTTCTTTGTTTTCAATGTAAGCTTCAAACCTTAATGAGGACAGTTTGACTGAGATGAACCTCAGAAATATAAGCAGCAGTAGGCAAATAGACATTTCACAGTGAACCTTACCAAAAATTATGTGGTGTTGTGGGTTTTTTTGGTTTTACATATCCATTCTTATGTTTTTGTGACCAGTTTTCTGACTTTTTGGTTGCTAAGGATGAGCAAGAAGGGAAAGCAAACTATAATATCCTCTAATCAAAACTAATCTCCTAGACCTGACACAATCTGGATGTGGGCCAGGACACACACACAAAAAAAACCCCAAACTGCTTTACTGGCAGTGACAAAAGACCTCAGCTATCAGTGGACAGAGGACAGACATTTCCTCTCATCAGTCTTGATTTCTGATGGCCATTAGATAATGTTATTTCACCTGAGAAGTGGCAGCACAAAATGGAGGAAAATCTATTAAAAATGTAACATTAAAGAACTAGTGAAGGGAAACTAAGCCCATGCTGCTGACCTAGATTGACCTAGTAGGTGAGATTTTTTTTTTCCCAGTGATAAGAACTGTGTGTGGATGAACTGAAGCCCATGAAGGATGGAGCTGATGTTGGCTGGGCCCAAAGAAGGAGGCAGAACAATGTTGACATTTCCCTTTGATGATAGCCACTCCATTTTCACAGTTCATATTAGGGTCTCCATAGCATTATCTATAAGTAATAATTTCTCTGGTCTTCAGTGGTTTCAAAATTTCAGTCCCATTCTGAAAGGGTTTATCGAGACTCGTAATTATTTTTAAATGGCTTTTTTGGCAGTGCAGAGCTATGAAAGATGCACGCAAAAGAAATCTGTTTCTGATCTGGAAATCTGTTTCTGATCTGGAAATCTGTTTCTGATCTGTAATGTTTTAGTGTTTCTTTTCAACACCTTGTGTTGCTTCCCTCAATTTCAACATGCAAAACTTGTCAAAAGTCAGGAATCAGTCTGTGATTTGACAGGTTCTTGTCACAAGAGCATGTAGTAGAAAAAGAGTAAGAATCCAGCTTTGCAGGGTGCAAAAGTGTTTTAGAGGCCCAGCTCAAGCCTGTGACCTGAACTTCTACAGGACCATAAGCACCCTCAACATATTTGGCAATGGGCAGTTCCTTAAATTCTGCTTTGTACAGCTTCCTTCCTTTGGAGAAGAGACAGACAAGAACAGTTCTGCCACTGAATACTGTGACAGCTCAATCCTCTATTGTCTCATAACAACGTGTGTAGCAGGACTGAGCTGATAGCCTTTAATGACACTATTGTCTCAAGGTGTGACACATCTGGTCTGAATAGACAGGGTGATGGTTTTAGAATAGGATAGGATAGGATAGGATAGAATAGAATAGAATAGAATAGAATAGAATAGAATAGAATAGAATAGAATAAACTAGGTTAGAAAAGACCTTTGAGATCATTGAATCCAACCTATCATCCAACACCATCTAATCAACTAAACCACAGCACCAAGTGCCTCATTCAGTCCACTCTTAAACAGCCCCAGTGTTTAAGAGCATATGCAAGGAAGAAGAGTTTTATGTAAAATGATTCCTGGAAATTATTTGTATATTCTAGGAAATCTAATGAGTATGTAACACTTTGATCTGTACAATCGGGAGCTTAAAGCTTGCTCTCCTCATAGGGCTTGTGCTCCATACCCCTCCTCCAGTTTGTTGCCCTTCTCTGGACATGTTCCAGCAACTCAACAGCTTTCTTAAACTGAGGGGCCCAGAACAGGACGCAGTACTCTTGAACATACCTGTATTTTATCCTAAGTGCCTAGAACACTTTTTGATGGCTTTTAATAGCTCTCATGGAGATCTGCTTGCCTGGCAGACTTTTTGACATTGAAAAGACATAATTTCTGCTTCAGGGTGGGTTGTAGTGGAATCAGCTGCTGTTCATGCGCCAGCTGAAATCAAATGCCGTCTGCACACCCCTGGGCAACTGGTCCAAACCTGAAGTGGGGATGGCCACTGGCTCCCCTCTTTCCAAGGGTCCAGCTGTCCAGCCCAACACAAGTCAGAGACCAGGGTGCACACTCATCCTCCACAGTCAGAAACACACCAGGACCTCAATGAGCCTGGGTCTCACCCTCAGTAAGTTTCACCCTGTCTCCCCTGGTGAGAGAGGCTTTCCATAAGCACTCAGTTTCTGACTCCCAGGGGAGCTGCATTTATTTTTCTTGTAGTTTTGCCAGTTCAGTGGCACTACAAGGCATCTCCCTTGCCACAACATCTGGCCCTCATTGCTCCTGTCGTAGTGGAACTCAATTTTAATAGGTGGATGAAAGTGAGAAGTAATGTTATGTCCCTGATTAGGCTTTCCATTCCATTCCATTCCATTCCATTCCATTCCATTCCATTCCATTCCATTCCATTCCATTCCATTCCATTCCATTCCATTCCATTCCATTCCATTCCATTCTCTGGATAGTGACAAACCACTCCCCATTATGCTCCTTGGCCATAATATTGAATCCCCAGTCACTGTCAAGGTCAGAGATCATAAATAAGGAGATACGCTATAGTGCAACTGAACTGGCAGAATTACAAGAGAAATACAGCTGGCTCCTGTGGGAGTCTGGAACTGAGTGTGTGTGGAGGGTCTCTCTCACCACAGTAGACAGGATAAGGCTAACTGAGGGTAAAACCCAGGGTAATTGTGGGCCTGGTGTGCTTCTTACTGTGGAGGATAACCATGACCCCCGGTCTCTGACTCAGTGAGTGGCATACTGGGCGAAGAGCTGGACCTCTTAGAAAGACGAGGGTCTGGTAGCCATTCCCACTTCAGGTTTAAACCAGCTGACTGAAAGCATGCACAAAGTGGATTGCCTTCAACCAGTGCTTGAACAGTGGCTGATTCCACAGTAGTCCTCCCTGATGCTGTTAAAGGCTAGCACAGATTGAATGATATCTACAAATAAGAGGCCTCTCTGACCCTTTGAAAGTGTATGACATGCAAATCCAGGAACGCCTGAGGGCAGCATCCTCTGCACCAGCCCTGGGGTGCTTGAGAGAAGCATCAGCAACACTGATGTGGGATTCTTCTCTCATATAAGGAGGGCATTGACACCCATCACTAGGAACTTGGACTATGCCTGAGTAACATGATGGGAAACAAGGGTTACTTTCTCTTTTTTTCCCCTCTTTTTTGGTCCCATTTTCTCTCTGCTCTGGTCCAACATAGTATCCTTAAGGCACAAGTGACAGACAACTTTAATTGGATCTAATAAGTCTAACTCATCAGCTGTTTGGTGTTGGTTTCACCTTAATTTACTCCGAGAGAATTTTCTGAATCTTCACATGACCCACCCCACCCCCACTGCCCAGGCTTGGCTCAGGATACTGGGTTGTGACAAATGCCCTCAGGAAAATGCATAAAGAAGAACTTTGTATTTGTGATAGTTCACCATTTTTAAATTTTCTAATGCTTATTTAACCAAGGTTCTAGATAGACATTAATTTCTGTCACATCTCACTTCTGCCATTTGAAATAAGCGTTAGAAGACAGGAATGTTGTGGCCAGCAGGAGCAGGGAAATCATTGTGCCCCTGTACTCAGCACTGGTTAGGCCACACCTTGAGTCCTGTGTCCAGTTCTGGGCCCCTTAATTTAAGAAGGAGATTGAGACTCTTGAACGTGTCCAGAGAAGGGCAACGAGGCATAGGGAGAGCCTTATGAGGAGAGGCTGAGGGAGCTGGGATTGCTTAGCCTGGAGAAGAGGAGGCTCAGGGAGACCTTATTGCTGTTTACAACTACCTGAAAGGAGGTTGTAGCCAGGAGGGAGTTGGTCTCTACTCCCAGGCAATCAGCACCAGAACACTCTCTTCTTTCTCTTTCTCTTTCTCTTTCTCTTTCTCTTTCTCTTTCTCTTTCTCTTTCTCTTTCTCTTTCTCTTTCTCTTTCTCTTTCTCTTTCTCTTTCTCTTTCTCTTTCTCTTTCTCTTTCTCTTTCTCTTTCTCTTTCTCTTTCCTTTCTCCCCTCTTTCTCTCCATCCATGCAACCTGACAAGCTGCCCTATTAATTTTATGGAGATGTTTTACTGACAATACAAAGTAGAGTTTAGGGTGTTATGAAAAAAAAATATTTTTTTATTTCAGTAAAATATTCTGACCATAAACAGGACATATGGGAAACTGTGCTGTGATAGGATGAACACTTTCTTAAGTAATTACAATTTTCAATCTCTTTTGGTGAAAAAATATTTCCCCCCCCCGTATATTCTTGCTTTTTGCAGGTAATTTCTAGATATATTACACTTCCTTTATAATAATTCCTTACAATATACAAAATGTATTTACATGTTACAAGTTCCACAAATATTTGCAAGGAGTAACTGAATTAATTGCCTAGCTTTGAACTCCATATCAGAAGCAGAACTGAAATGATAGAACAATTCCTTTACTATTCATAGTTCATCATAATACACTTGAGAAAGGATTCCTCATTCAGAAGGATCATTAATTAGTACTAGTACTTTTTATTATTCTCCCATGCAACCAGCACCAGAACAAGAGGACACAGTCTCAAGCTGCACCAGGGGAGGTTTAGGCTGGATGTCAGGAAGAGGTTCTTCACAGAAAGAGTGATTGGCCATTGGAATGGGCTGCCCAGGGGGTGGTGGAGTCACCATCACTGGAGGTGTTTAGGAAGAGACTGTATGGGGTGCTTGGTGCCGTGGTTTAGTTGATTAGATAGTGTTGGATGATAGGTTGGACTTGATGATCTCAAAGGTCTCTTCCAACCTGGTTAATTCTATTCTATTCTATTCTATTCTATTCTATTCTATTCTATTCTATTCTATTCTATTCTATTCTATTCTATTCTATTCTATTCTATTCTATTCTATTCCATTCCATTCCATTCCATTCCATTCCATCCCATCCTATCCTATCCTATCCTATCCTATCCTATCCTATCCTATCCTATCCTATCCTATCCTATCCTATCCTATCCTACTCTATTTCTCTCCACATGTACTGAAAGGAATACTTCATGTTAAAAGCTACGGTATAACATATTTTTTTTGGAAATTGAAATGAGAAGCATTAAAATCTTGTCAGAGCTATAACAAAAGGTAGGGGTGTCCCATAGCCAGTAGGACGTATAAGGCAAGATGTATAATCAAGAAGGAAGTGCTTTTAATCTCTCTCTGTTGCTGATCACTGCACAGCTTTAGCCAGTTTCCATCAAACTAATTGATGGCAAATGGAGCAGATGCATGATGAGATTATATCCCCAGTTTATGGCATGGTTATAAGAAAATATGTCCTTTTTTTCCCCCTTCCATTACAAGTATTGGAAATTTAGAAAATGCACTGGGCTGGAATGGAAGCAACGTCTCCTGCTCATGTAATGCACTGAATCACAGAATCACAGAATGCTAGAGGTTGGAAAGGACCTCCAGAGATCGAATCCAACCTCCCTGCCAAAAGCAGGATCACCTAGGGTAGTCCAGGCAGGAATGCATCCAGGCAGGTTTTGAAAGTTTCCAGAGGAGGCTCCACAACCTCTCTGAGCAGCCTGTTCCAGTGCTCTGTCACCATCACTGTAAAGAAGTTTCTCCTCATGTTGAGATGAATCATTCTATGTTCAAGTTCATATCTATTGTTTCTTGTCTTACTACTTCACACCACTGAAAAGAGATTGGCCCCCTCCACTTGACAGCCACCCCTCAGATATTTACAGACATGAAGATTTACAGACATAAAGATTTTTCTTATTATGTTAAATATTAAATTTATCATAATTCATCTCAGAAAAAAAAAGTAGTTATGTGTCTGGTATGTTTCACAATTAAATCCTTGGCACTGACGCTTCTCATGTTTGATTCTAGGCTGTGATCATACATTGAGCATATCTGAGATACTAAATCTCCAACAGAAGCAATGGATCCTAAATATTGCATGCACTGATAAAGACAAGTCATCAAAAGAACCATACAGAGTTGTTATAGCATCCACCATATTTAATCTTAATTTTATTTAATTATAATGCTGAGTTTTAAATTTGTTTTGACATCTGAAATAGTGGCAATACATGTTACACATTTGTATTTGTCATGAAAAAAACTATTTCCAGGCAGCATTCCCTCAGCTGCTTTGAGCCAAATAAAACAATCATGTTTGTAGAGTGTCCATGGTAACCATCTCCAAATAAAACCCTTAAAAAGAGCAAAATTTTACTTCTGTAACAGTAGGGGATGAATTTGTGAACAACTAGAACCTGAAGTACAGTTCCTTCTGTGTGGCGATCTAGCACGGATGACAAATGTTACAGTAAGTCTGCCTGAGATGAAAACTTGTGGAGGATCAGGACTGTCTTCCTGCAGAGGGAAGTAGGTGCTCTCAAGCTGCGCCAGGGGAAGTTTAGGCTGGAGGTGAGGAGGAAGTTCTTCACAGAGAGAGTTGTTAGCCATTGGAATGTGCTGCCCAGGGAGGTGGTGGAGTCACTGTCCCTGGAGGTGTTCAAAAAGGGATCGGACGTGGCACTTGGTGCCATGGTTTAGCAGCCATGAGGTGTTGGGTGACAGGTTGGACTTGATGATCTTCGAGGTCTTTTCTAACCTTATTGATTTTATGATTCTAAGTACTTGAGAAGGAACAGACAAAACAATTCCAGCACAAGAAGGTCCCACCAAGAATTGTTTAGCCCAGTGAAGAAGACATGACCAAGGATAACAAACAGGCCAGAGAGTGAGATTTTGGGTAGAGAGGAGGGAGAAAGGGCAATAGGGATCTTGGATATAGCAGGAGAATCCAGGAGGAAAACTGTATGAGGAGCTAAAAAATTTGAAGTGAGGTAAGCAAGAACGTGCTGAGACACAGTTGTGAAAGGAGCGTTGGCTGAACTGCCTGAGCTGGGCAGGTAGGCTGAGGCTACAATGAGAAAATGAGTATTAGAAAAAGGAAAGGGAAAATTGCTTGGAAATATAGAGTTAGATGAGGGACAGAATTAGGTGAGCTGTGAACTGGAAGGAAAAATAAAGAAGTGATCCAATCCAGTGAGGCAGGAGAATGCAAAATAGGTCTGTTCACTGCAGAAAAAGATTTGCCAGAAAACTAAGGATGTTGTACATTTTTCATGTAACAAAATCATGGCTGTTCATATATCCTTCATTTCTAGTTCCTGTAACCCAGCTGCATTTTAGCACAACTGACAGGGAGCAGAAATACATAATTCTCACATCTCAGCAACTTTCTGACATCAGGGATTTGCAGTAAAGCCCACTGCTGAAGTGTGTATTTGCTTACTCACAGGAAGACTCTCTCTTACTCAGCTATGTAAGTGACATAAATCTGTGATACTTAATACTTGGTTGATAAAGAAATGCTCAGCAGTGGAATTTGTTTTTAATTTACAACTAATAGCAGGCTGTCACTCGCAGAGGCACATACACTACATTGTAGATAAGTTATAACCTTGCAAAATCAACTCTGAAAGGATATGCAGATGTCATCACTGAGGTTGTCCATGAGTGAATCTAAGCAGTATAATCTGTGTTATCACTACAGGACTGGCTGATTTCATCCCCTTCCCCACCCCGCAAGATTTTTGCCTCACTTTGTTTTATTGAGGTGGTTCCCTCGCTGAGAAGGGTGCTAACCAATGCAGAAGTTCATCATTCCACATCCCCTGAAGTATGCAGGGATAAATGATAGCCAAAGACACTGAATAAGATTGCAGCATATTACTTTTCAGCCCCTAGAAGGTGACCATGCTGAGGCAAAAGCGTTTGGCATATCTCTATTCAGTATCTATCACTGAAATGGCTCGAACTATTTGTCAAAAGAATCCTCCATAGCTTATTGATTGAGGTGTATTAATAGGCACTAGCCTGAAAGATAGACGTAGCCCAGATTGAAAATGTAGGATATTACAGTTTTAATAAGGTTACATTCCCTCATGATTTCACATTTTTCTCCTTCATGAAACCTGTCAGCCTCTGCTCTCCAAGTCCTTATCCTTTCACACATTGTTATCTTTATGAAACAGGATAAGACAATATATAAAATCCACTTAAGTAAAGGTCTCCCTTCATCCAGCATTACTGCTGAGATCCTTACACTGGCAGCAGTTTACCAAAGCACGGGAAAAAAATCAATTTTAATTAGTATTTTTGGCTTTAATGAAAAGTGATTACAGAACTGGCATTTTAGTTAATACTGTTGAGATTTATGGAGGGGCGATGCTAATTAATTTTCTGTTGAATTGCTTTGGGCAATGAATAACTGCAATAAAATGGCAGATTTGCTGATACCAGAACTATACAAGCACTTCAGAGGTTCTTAACAAAAGGGAGCTTAATGGGTTGCAGGTATAATTTACATTACTTCTCATAAACTGCACATTATTACTTCTTTGTAGAAGTGTTAAGAAGAGCCAAGTTTTTGTATTTTATAATCAAAGCAATGTCTTTTCCTACAGTTTGGTGCCAGCACATGCAAGCCTTCTGTAGAATGTTATAATATTTTAAGAACATCTAGGTAGGGAAGATTTTGTTGGGTCAGAAAATTGGCCTTCTCTTAAATCCATTTCTGTGCATATCGTTGTTATCCCATCATTAATTTTCCTGGTTTTCCTTAGCAGAAAGATACAGCTGAATAAAGCATTTGCATTTATACTTCAAGCAATGTGTGTCAGGAGGACTGTATTTCATTGTGTGCTCGAACAGTGCCTAGCTCTGTAGGGATCTGATTCCAGCTCACGAGTCCAAGTGCTACCTTAGAGCCTCCTGGCTCTGGGGGTGGTTGAGTTTAATCTAATTTTCTTTAAACCATGGCAGAACCAGCACAGCTTCCCTGGCTTCAGCACAGTCATTATTTAAGAAACACATACAAACTTCACCTGAGTCAGAAGAAAGCACTTCATACAATTTGCATCAAATTACACATGCCCATTGTGGTGCTCATGTGAAAACACCGAAGTCTTGGGTTTTCCCTAGAGCTGCATCATGGGAGGCAATGCTGTAGAGCTCGCTAACATTTACTAAACCTGTGTGTTACTGACCTCCAGAAGAGTCTGACATACCGTAGGTGAGTCTGCATCTCTGCTACATCTTATAGATGTGGATGCATGTCCTTGTAAGAGTAGAGCAACATAACCATCTTCCTCAGATTTTATGGAGAAATTATGGCACCAACATCTGTTCCTGGTGTATAAGGTACTACTGCCCAAATACTAAGAAAGTGGTAAGCAACAATTCCTCCAATAGTGGAAACAGCTGAAAATGAAGGGATTATGTGTTTTTTTGCTTGTTTTTCCCAACTAAATGGTCAAAAGCAGAGGCAAATTCCTCTTTTAGGTTTGTGTTGGCTTTACGCTTTTTCAGTTGGTCTGAGGAATAGAAACTTGAGTAATTTAAAATTCTGCTTTGAGCTTTTTGGCTCTGATGTTTGAGATCTTTTAAAAAAAAAAAAAGCAAACAGGGAAAATGAAAAGGGTGAGAGGGAAATCATCAACATTGCCACCATTTAGCAAGACTTAGCTTCCTGCCTTGACTGGCTGGACAGATGGGCAGAGTCCAACATGATGGCATTCAACAAGTCCAAGTGCCGGGTGCTGCACTTCGGCCACAGCAATCCCATGCAGTGCTACAGGCTGGGGTCAGAGTGGCTGGAGAGCTGCCAAACAGAAAGGGACCTGGGGGTACTGGTTGACAGCTGCCTGAACATGAGCCAGCAGTGTGCCCAGGTGGCCAAGAAGGCCAATGGCATCCTGGACTGCATCAGAAATAGTGTGGCCAGCAGGGGCAGGGAAGTCATTGTGCCCCTGTACTCAGCACTGGATAGGCCACACCTTGAGTACTGTGTCCAGTTCTGGGCTCCTGAGTTTAGGAAAGATGTTGAGTTGCTGGCAGGTGTCCAGAGAAGGGCAACAAAGCTGGGCAGGGGTTTGGAGCACAAGCCCTATGAGGAGAGGCTGAGGGAGCTGGGGTTGCTTAGCCTGGAGAAGAGGAGGCTCAGGGGTGACCTTATTGCTGTCTACAAGTACCTGAAGGGTGGTTTTAGCCCGGTGGGGGTTGAGATCAACTGTATGAGCTTTCACAAGTGTAGTGCTGGGACCTGCACTGTCACCACAACAACCCCATGCATTGCTACAAACCTGGGAAAGAATGGCTAGGGAGCTGTATGGTGGAAAAGGATCTGGGGGTACTGATTGACAGAAGGATGAATATGACAGCCTGGCCTGTATTAGAAATAGTGTAGCCATCAGGACCAGGGAGGTGATTGTCCCTCTGTACTTAGTGTTGGTGAGGCTGCATCTCAAGTACTGTGTCCATTTTTGGGCACCACAGTACAGGAAACACATCGAGGTACTGGAGCAGGTACAGAGAAAAGCTACTAAGCTGGCTTGGAGAACAAGTCCTGTGAGGAGCAGCTGAGGCAACTGGGGCTGTTTAGTCTACAAAAAAGGAGGCTGAGAGGAGACCTTATTGCTCTCTACAACTACCTGAAAGGAGGCTGTAGAAAGGTAGGCACTGGTCTCTTCTCTCAAGTAAGTAATGAGGGAAATAGCCTCAAGCTGTGCCAGGGGAGGTTTAGACTGGATGTTAGGAAAAAAATAATCACAGAAAGGTTTGTCAGAAACTGGAATGGGCTGCCCTGGGAGGTGGGTGAATTGCCATCCCTGGATGTGCTTAAAAGCCATATAGGTACATGGTGTAGTAAGCAGACTTAGTAGAGTAGGCAAAATGGCTGGACTTGATGATCTCAGAGGTCCTTTCTGTTCTCGATGATTATATGACTCTATGATCTCAAGCACATTTTCTCATGCTTTCTTTTAGGTCTCTGAAAATACAGTCAAGGCAAAAAAAAAAAGTATTCTGAAGCTATGTGCTTCAGGTATTGCAATATGTTCTTGGAGAACATAGGACCCTAAATATTGTAATCAAATAGAGTTAGGAAGGTACCTAAACATAATGGAAGTTTTTTCTGTGAGTCTTAGATTTGAGGCAGAAGCATATGAGATATATCTTACATGCACAGTCTTTTACAGTGATGACTGGTTTTATTTTGGCTTAATAAGGAAATGACATTTATGTGATTACTCTATGTATGCAGGCATATGTGTGTCTATTGCTACTCTCCTTTTAGATATCTCTAGAATCTCCTGTCCAATTTTGATCAAATCTGACAGAGGAGAAGATATTAAGTTATTGAGTTCCTACAAGTGGCTGAATAGAGCCAAGAAATGCTACTTGTCTACAATCAGTAACCATGTCAAGAAGAAGGCACAAGCATGAGCTCACCCTCAACAGACAGCAGAGAATCACAGCAGAGAGACTTTGAGACAAAAACCCATCAGGAATCATTAGTATTAATGATTTCAGACTGATTTGGTTTCCCTCACTCCATCCTCACCCATGAAAATTGACTGTAGGCTGTTTTCTGCTTTGTTTAAATAACATCAGTTTGCAAGACAGATGACACATTAGATGCTACATTAATCTCAATGGCTGCCACTATAATCTTGAGGGCCAGATTGCTCCTAGCCCTGGATGGGTGCACAAATGAGGAAAGGTTGTATATAACATTCTTCCAGTATGTCCCTTACAACTGAGAGGGAGCAAACCAGCTCTCTTCTGCTGTTTGGTCAAGCAAAGCTTCTCACTTGTAGCACATCCATGGACAGAAAACAAAACAAAACAAAAGGCAGCAGGTGCTGGATCTCAGCTTCCCTGATATACTGGCTTTCATCGGCCTGCATGTTATGGAGCTGATACGAAATGAGCTTTACCTTTTATCTAAACAATACCATCAATATATTTGTGTTTAGCAGTAGAGAATTCTGAAGAAGCACAACATATAAATGGTCTAAAGGTTGTGATGGTACTTGTGACACAGGGATGCTCAGTCACCTTTCTCTAGTGTATTAATGGATTTTAGGAAGAGGTATAAACTCTAGGAATGGTGTGAAAACTAGAGACTTCCTTAGTGACTGAGTAATAGGCAACTCAAAGTATTTGAATTGTCACAGAAACCTGAAAATGAAAGACTTAGCCCACAGCAACATTGTCACCTAAAGCTGAATGTTAAATTTGATTACACTAATAGCCTTTACATCACTAACAAGCTTCCTAAGTACTTAAGCTACATTAGGATGCTAGGAGATAATAGAAAGCTGGTGTTTTTAATGATTTAGACTGATATCCATTATCTCATCTAGAGTTCCAGAAGTGCAGCACTCTGGAAACTATTTAGTTTACCTCAAAATGTTTTTAATCTCTGGTGGGTATTGATCATTTAGCAAACAGACATTTCCTGGATGTATCGTAGTCATCAGGCTTGGCACTAGCACGTTATCCAAAAATGACAAAGATTTTACTTCTTTTGGTCTACTTCTCCACTTAGCCAGCAAACAGTTTAGTGTGCCTACCTTACCCTCAAAAGCTCAGGCTTCATGGGGAGCAGCTCTCCATCCAACACTGGGTAGTTCCATCTTTGGGATTCAATTCACACCAGGCTCAAAATCATTCCTTCTGTACCTCTATGAAGTAAGTTAGAGAAGAAAATAAACACTGAGTGCTCGTCTTTCACAAGGCCATGGAGATTGCTCGCTGTTCTACAGCAAACCCCACCTGAAGTGACTTTAAACTTGACTCCCAGTATATGTTGCTTTCAAGAGTGGCTTTGTGTTTGGCCACACAAAAGAGTTTTCTCTCGCTGCGATGAGCTCGCGATTTAAAAAAGGCAACTCTGACAACCCACACCTCACCATGCTTTTTCAGTTGTTCTTTAGCCACCCTCCTCTTGTGATGGCATTTTCCTGGCTCTGAAAAACAACATTAAATTCCAATATATTTTCTGCATGAGAAAATGCCACCCTGCTTGCCAGTTTTGCTCCCCTCCAGCTGGCTGTGTTTCTCCATGCCTGTCACAGTCTACTGTTGTACAGGAACTGCCAGATTTGAAGAGGAGGGAAAACCATTTGGCATTAGCTCCTACCTCAGCTCCCCCATTTCCTGATGAGCTAGTCTGTGAGAGTGTCCTTTTGCTCTTCTCTATATTTCAGCATGACTACGGGACTCAGAAGACTGAGAGATGGAAAGAGTCTTAGCAATGGAATTTCATTAAGCACATGCTTAAAGTGAAGCCAGTGAGAGCTGGAGGATTTAGGCACCATGTTACAGGCTTTTGTGTGTTAGAGCCTTGGCCTGGTGATTTCCTTCTCACTTCTTTATGGTGCTACAGACTTTAATTTAGTACCTTTCCTTAACTGCATTAATGAGTGGTTTCCTAGAAATTAAATAATGGCTCTGGAGTTGCATCCTGGAATTATACAAGGAGGGAAACCCTCTCCCTCTCTACTTTGCATTCAGCACAACGATTTCACATATACATCCTTTTGTTTATAGCCCTTCAGCTAATTTATGACCTATATGATTCTGTTCATATCTATATCAATTAAAATAATTCCAAGAATAGGCTATCATGAGATAGTGATTAAATGCTTCTCTTTGGCCTAAAAAGCCACAGTCCTTGCCTTCCCTACTAATTTCATAACTCTGGTGAAGAAAGCAATCAAGATTTCTTTGCAAGACTGATGTTTTACACACTGGGCTGAATGTTTCCAACAGTCCTGTTATTCTAACACAAAGGGCTGATCTGAAGCAATACAAATGTTTTGTGTGGATGATGTGTAGCTGTGCAAAACACATTGGAGCATCTGGGAAGAGGAATCCATCCTTAAAAAGGCATAGGTAAACTTAACTTGCCTAATGTCCTACCTCTAGGTGGAAATGTTCCCTTTTACTGGTAGTAGACAAGATGTGCTTTCTGCACTATTTTGATGAGAGCACTGGGGGATAAAGAAATCAAAACTAATCCCCCATCCATATTTTCTGTCTTGCTTACCTGCCTGAGAGAGAATCAACAGTGTCTATGATTCTTGCAGGTGTCAGAGATCCCTGTTCAAAGAAAGCGACATCACCATTGGCAAAGCATAAAAGCACCAGTTTAATAGGTACAGAGGGAATAAAAATGCACTCTTTCTCCAGGAATTAGACAAGAATCAAAGATCATTAATGAAAAGCATAAAAATATTTCTGCACTTTGGAAATCTGTTTTGCACCACTCGTTGACCCAGGGCAGGTAACTGAATTTTGTCTGAGGAACTGTGCTTGAAGCAGTGGTCTGGCTGGTGCCTGTCCTAAGCCTATCCCAAGCATGGACCTTCTCAGTCTGACCCTATGAAACTTTTATCTTGGGTGCCAGCAGCATGTAGAAATGCATAACTTGGTGCAGTCTACCTCTTTGGTGTATTTGGCCTCCATGCTGGACTTAAGCAACATGCTAATGCATTTAGTAGCTCTATGCTGCGGCTGACCAAACTGACATGCTGCCAACCAAACTAATCACTATCCATTTCTCAGGCTAAATTTATGCAAATGCTTTATGTATTTCCTACAATCTCTGCCCATATACCCCTGTTCTTGCCCCCAAATTCTAGTTCTCTGATTTCAGTTGCACAAATTTGACTTTTTACTGATTTATTAATTGCATCAGGTCTTGGACATGCTTGCCATTGAAACCAGAACACAAACAGCATGTTTCAACATGCTGGATTCAAGCTAGGTAAATTAGGTAATAATGTAGGCATCTTCTAAGTTTGTATGTTCACTGGGCTTCAGGTCTTTATCTGATTTCTCTTTATATAAACAACTTCATCTAGCTCTAACTATATCACTAATTTATAGTAAGAGAACAGCAGATCATGAAGAGATGTTTAACAACTTGGACATTAAAAGAAATAAGAGTAATCCGAGCCTGTAGATTATTGAAGGAAAAAAGTACTGTTCTTAATTTTTAGTTTGTGCCTTGATGTCTTGACACTTCAGCAAGTCTGGGGCAGATAGCATGTGAATGTATCTAATAAATATTTAATGACTGACTTACAGGAGTTCTGATTTTACCTGTGGTATTTTCAGACCTACTATCTATAGTTTTTGGAAGAGGTGGGAACAGATATGATGGAAAGATTAAATGGAAAAAGCAATTGGTGTATTACAAGAAACTACAAAGCATATAGTGGCAAAGATATCCCAAAGTGTATAGAGTCCCTTACACTACACCCAAAGGCCCCAACACTTCCCTTCTCCCCACCTGAGGGTATACCCAAAACCCCCAGGGCTCTTTCTTCCCCCCACTGCTAGGCTAGTCTCAGGCTGGCCAGGTATGAGACTGCCCCCTGCCTTCTCCTTCTGGCATTAGGTGCAGACAGGCCTAAGAGGCTCTGAGATACTGCCCCACCATTACCCGATAGGGAGCATCTCCCATGGGAATAGAGAGGGAAGAAAGAGGAAGGGAATGTTTTTGCAGATGGATTTATAGGGTGCAGGATTTATGGGTAGAAACATGCTGTTTCCTGTGTCCAACTTACCAAGCTAGAGCCTCGGGACACCAGAGGTGTAACTTATGTGGCAGTAACAGGAGGCACCCAGCCTGAACTGCCACAGAAGTAATAAATATATTTACATGGCAGATTTTAGTGCAGGATTCTGGAACCCAAAGTTACTCTGAATTAGTTACAGCAGGTATAGAAAGAAGCTCTGCACTTGTTCTGATCTAGCTCCCCTTGCTGAAAGCACTGCACTGCTTCAGAATCCCCAGCAGTTTCACGTGTCACCATGTCATATTATATCCTTACAGTCATAAAAGAGATTTTTATGAATTGATTTTCTGACTACTAGTACTCCATTCAAGGCCATGAGTGCTACCAAAACTCAAAATGAACTTTAATTAGGTCGTGAAGGAAGAAATGTTGACCTTTTCAGTGAGGTTTTCAGTATTAATGTAATGTAGATGGTTTGTGTGTTCAAGTATCAGTGGAATGCATAGGTCCTACTCACCTGTTTTGGTCTGAAATTGCTCTTGCTCCTCTCAGCTGGGAAGACCATCTTGGGGAATGTTTCTGAGTCATCCAAAATGAAGCTTTAATTATTATTATTTTTTAAAAATAAGTGTTCCAATTTTTTTATGTGCAATTTAATAGTGTAACAAACTCGACGCGGATTTGGTTTACACACAACAACAAATCAAAAGAAAACAAAACAACAACCTATTGAGACCTCCCTTAATTTTTATTTCTAAACTTAAAAGGAATGAAACCCAAGTTTTGAAAACCCAAGCTTTGAAAATCCCTAAACTTTGCTGTGTTTCCAATGGAGATTTAAATGTAGCAGCAAGATACCAAATTACATGAGTAAGTAATCAACTAGTGACCCGCTTTGCTTATTCTATTTAACTTTTTATCTACCTTAGAAAGTTTAATTAGTCTTTATATATATCTCCATATATAGAGGATAGGATAGGATAGGATAGGATAGGATAGGATAGGATAGGATAGGATAGGATAGGATAGGATACGATAGGATACGATAGAATAGAATAGAATAGAATAGAATAGAATAGAATAGAATAGAATAGAATAGAATAGAATAGAATAGAATAGAATAGAATTAACCAGGTTGGAAAAGACCTTTGTGATCATCGAGTCCAGCCTATCATCCAACACTATCTAATCAACTAGACTGCGGCACCAAGTGCCCCATGCAGTCTCTTCCTAAACACCTCCAGTGATGGTGACTCCAACACCTTCCTGGGCAGCCCATTCCAAAGGCCAATTGCTCTTTCTGTGAAGAACTTTCTCCTCACATCCAGACTAAATCTTCCCTGGTGCAGCTTGACACTGTGTCCTCTTGTTCTGTTGGTGGTTGCCTGGGAGAAGAGACCAATCCCCACCTGGCTACAACCTCCCTTCAGGTAGCTGTAGACAGCAATAAGGTATCCTCAAATATGTGTTTTAACAGTGGTGAAGATGGCAGAATCCCTTGTATTTCTATTACATATGAAAGCAAGTTATTTTGAATTAACATAATTTTCAAAAATGCATGTCTACCCTCAGAAAAGGCTAGTTGGCCATTGCTCAGTTTTGGTAGTAAAACTAGCTTTGCAGAGGAAATGAGGTTTTGCATTGCAAGTGACCTTTTCTGCTGACAACACTGCTGTGATACAGCCTAAACACAATTGTTCACAGAGTTTTGGCAGTAGAAAATTTGCTGGATGTGGGAGTGTGGGGCATTTATGATTTTAATCTCAAGGCCAACATTGTGCCCCTGTACTCAGCACTGGTTAGGCCACACCTTGAGTACTGTGTCCAGTTCAGGGCCCCTCAGTTTAAGGACACTGAGACTCTTGAACGTGTCCAGAGAAGGGCAACAAAGCTGGGGAAGGGTTTGGAGCACAAGCCCTATGAGCAGAGGCTGCGGGAGTTGGGGTTGCTTAGCCTGGAGAAGAGGAGGCTCAGGGGAGACCTTATTGCTGTCTACAACTACTTGCAGGGTGGTTGTAGCCAGGAAGGGGTTGGTCTCTTCTCCCAGGCAACCAGCACCAGAACAAGAGGACACAGTCTCAAGCTGCACTAGGGGAGGTTTAGGCTGGAAGTGAGGAGGAAGTTCTTCACAGAAAGAGTGATTGGCCATTGACATGGGCTGCCCAGGAAGGTGTTGGAGTCACCATCACTGGAGGTGTTTAGGAAGAGACTCCATGGGGCGCTTGGTGCCACAGTTTAGTTGATTTTATTTAAAGTCCTAGTCCAAAACCTTGTAATTCAATCACAGGCATAGAATGCTTCTTCCACCTGTGTGATAAGCTTCTCTCAACAGAGTGCTTCATCAGAAAGTGAAGCTCCTTGTAGGATATCCAAAGCACCAATATTTCTAGCACATCCTCCTTCACTTAAAATGGATGACTGCTTGTCTGCATCAGCTCCAGCATCATATATTTGGAAATATGCACAAGCCATCAATGTAAAGAAGTCATTTATGAATGCTGTCTACCTTGAGTATAGTCCATTGCTACCTGCAGTGAATGCCTGCTACTGATGTGAATATGAATCATCATTTCTGAAATGCCAGATCTCTTGGCATACATGAACTTGTACTCCCAGACAACTGTTAAATACAATTCAGGATAAAACTGCAGTAATTAATGAGCCAAAACCTCTTCTAGTCTCCAACATCTTTGCTCTGAACTCTCAGCAAAATGTTTAGGGTCTGATTTTCCATGTGTAAATCTGACAAGATGTGTAATGAGTTCCTGATGACTTTGTACTTACAGATTCAGTCACTTGATATTAGTTTGAAAAATGCCTAAATCCTTAGAGTGGTAATAAACTATGATGAGAAATTACTTATTTAAAATGCAGGAAATAACTATGTTTAAATGTATGAATGACTGCAGCGTGATTTTTACTTTTCCTTGGCTTCTGAGTTTTAGAGATTTTCTTTTTTCCTGGGAAAACTCACAGGTGATACAATAGACAAGATTTTTCATGGGCATAAAATAAAATCTTCAGAACTGACAGCAGTTCTATTTCCCGAGCAAAACAGAAAGCTGTGTTCAGTTTTCTATTGCCATAGTTCTCAGAGATCTGGGAAATAGGAGTAATAGATAATTAATCTTTTGTGCTGCAGTTTAAAATAGCCCATGGATTTTTTTTTTTTCTTTTTCTTGAGAGCATGAAGTGAACCTAAATAAATGTAAGGTCTGTGTGCAAGTGGGTTTTGCCAACAGGTGACATTCTTGATATTTCATTATTGCAGGGCTTACAACCTGCAAAATATTTCATCATTCTATTTCAATAACTCAACCCAGAGTATTTCTGGAAACATTCCTTTCTAAGGTAGAGGAGGAAAGTACCTTTCCCTTTTCACCTTTGTATTTTCTACCCTGATCGTCTGGCAGGTGAAGTTTGCTCTCCAAGTAGCCCATCAGTGCTAACTCAGGTGGACAGATGGCTTCAGAGCTATGAGAAATGCTCCTTTCCCCCTCATTTTTTCCAGTCATTGCTGTCTGAAAAAGTGAGTGAGACAACTAAGATGACCATGCCAAGTGATTTGGAGCTTATGCATGTACAGCTAACTCTCACTGCCAACAAACCCATAAAAAACAACTCACGCTAGAGAATGAACAGCTCTGATATGCTGAGAGTTATACTTGAGGAAAAAAGGCCTCGCTGTGATGAGATGGCCACAATGGATGAGATGAAGAGTACTCAACTAATTGTATCCTCTGCACATTTGGCAATAAATCCTGTAGCTTGCAGCTTAAAGCTGATTTTCAGATCTGAGCATTTCCATGCTGGGAACAAGATTAAATCAATGTACAATTGCATTAGAGTTACTTCTTATTTACTTTACAATTTTGCAACAACTTTACTGACAGATGGAAAGAATTCAAGTCAATACCTACTAAGATAAAGAAAAGATCACACTCACAAAAGATCATTTAAGAATGACATCTGAGCCAAGAGCATGTGAAATGTAATCATATGTATTTACTGATATTCTATCCTATCTCCATGTCCTAGCCTCTTAATCAATAGCCCTATATTTTTATTCATTTATTTTATAGTAGAGGTAATTGGTTCTGTAGTAAAGAGTAACAGTACCAGCTCTCGCTGTCAAGCATTGCCAGAGAACAGCTGAGTAGCAACCTAGATGGACCTCTCAGCAGTAAACCAGCCAAAGCTTCCTGGCACTAAGAGCAACAAACAGCACAGAACCGTGACCAGGAGGTGTAAGTTTACTGTAGGTAAAGGAGGCTGTGAAAGTGTGGGGAAACCTACAGTATAGAGCAAAACTAGCCAGGAGAATGTGCACAGGAAGAGTTCACTCTGCAGAGCAGAATGAAGATTTGATGCTGTGAAGTGTGTGTGAGCACAAATGTGAGTGTGAATGACTGTGTGTTAGGATAGAGGAAGGGAACAAAAGCCAATAGAGGCTATGGATAAAGGAATGATCAAGTTTTCAAGGTCCTGAGCATATGAAACCTGTATTTCCAGCTGTAGTGCTTGTAATGCTTTTGTCCTCCTTTGTGCCTACACAAGGTACTCTCTCCTAGAAATGCTGATCCAAGAGAGTGAGAGAAGGTAAAAATAATTATGGTAGACTGAAGAGGGAGGAAGAACCCAGGTGCACATAATGCTGCTCAACTTCCTTCTGTTTAGCTGAATGCAAGAGTAGGATGCAACAGCAGCCAGAGAGAAGTCTGTGAAATTGATTATGGTCATACAAGCAAGCACCACTCCATTTGTGAGAAATATCTTATACATAGATCTTATAGCGACTTAATTTTGCTTCAGCTTTAGTCACTCAAAAGGGGACTGCTGTTTCAGAATGCAGGAGTTTCTAACAGGTTATAATTTATCTTTTTAATGCTGTCTGAAAAAATCATCTTTAGTCCACATTTGAGTAGAAAAACATCTCTGGTGACTATGTGGTTTGTATTGGGAAGAAGTTACTTCTTAAATCTGATGAGGGTGGAGGTTAAAATCAAAACATCTATTCAAATTCCAGCTATCTGTTACAAGGCAAAAGTTATTGCTTCTATATACTGTGAAATTTGGGTTGTCAGAAATCACACCCAAAAATAATAAATCAAGCACTACTGTAAAGATGTGCCAACTCTCCCATGAGAAGAGAAGTATCATTTGTGGAAAATACACCTACCAGAAGGCATAGTAAATTTGGTGCAAAAGTTACTTCAGCTGCCAGCTATGAAACTGCTACCTTCTGTCTGGAGCTGCCTATGCCAAAAATGGCATACCAGGAAATAAATGCCTAGAAAATGATACCTTTTCAAGCAAGGATAAAAAAAACCCAACCCAACCCAAACCAAACCACCCCCTCCCTCCAAACAAAGAAACAAACCCACACCAACCAAACCCCAAACAAAAAAAAACAACCCACCCATCCCCAACCCCCCCAAAACCCCAAACACCTCAAAGTAAACATTGCAGAGGAGCTGCTTATGACGAAAGGACTTATTTCAGTTGTGCTTCTCATATGCCTTTGCTATGAGAAAACAAACCCATTTAATTTTAACAATTGCATATACACAACAGAGAGAGGTGCACTTTAAGAGAGATGTGCACCTTTAGGAAGAAGGGGGAAAAGCACTCTGCACTGATACTGCGTTCAGTATCAGTGGGGTACATAAAGATGGCACCTGTGGAGGGGGAACAGTCCAGAATCTGCTCCAAGGTTCTCTTCCTCAGAAATGGATCTGCACATGGAAAAGACCTTAACAAAAAAGTTGTAAGCTAGGAACAGGTTAACAGTGCCATTTCAACACTCATTCTCATAGTTCCTACCTGTAAACACTGTTGTCTTTAATTTCTTAGTACAACTCCTTTTCAACAGGATCCCTGTATCAATCTTCTCTCTGGTCAGTGTGTGCTCCTAAACTCAAATCAGTCATGAACACTGAAAATAAGGCAGTCCTTCTCATCAATATTTTTCTCTTCAGTTCTTAATACCAGCTTTTTATTTGTTTGGTTGTTTTCTGGTTGTTGTTGGTTTACGTCTTTTTTTTCCCTCCTTCTTCCCTAATCTGATGAATATTAGAGTGTTTCATGGTCATTAATAGACTTTAATTCTACTCATATGAGATAAGGGACTTTTATTAGTCTCACCTTTTTTTCCAGATAAGACAATTAAGGGTGATAAGGAAATTAATCATATATCAATTTTAGTGCCCAGTATGCAACTTATAACCTGACTTTTCAAGGAACATAATCGTATCAAGCTCTTTGTATATATGTCCATACAGCATTATGAGGTAGGACTTCTCAAAATGTTTGGTTCAGTGTTAGAAGTGCAGCTACATGCAGCTGTCTGCATGCAACTCACCAACTTCAGTTACAACAAGGAGTGCTCAGCACATCTGCAAAATTAATATCCCAGTCCTCATCCACCAAGGAATATTTCTCCTTTGTCCTGCCTTTCTCTGGGTCCCCTGTCACCAAGGAACCCACCTCATTCAGCAGTGGGCCTACCTTGCCTGTGGTGTTAGCTTTTATTGCAATGTATTTGAAGAAGCCCTTCCTGTTGTCCTTGACCTCCCTCACAAGGCTGAATTCCAAGGACGCCTTAGCCTTCCTAGTAGCCTCCCCACATCCTCCGACAACTGTCTTATATTCTTCCCAAGAAGCCAGCCCCTCCTTCCGTGATCTGTGGACTTGCTTCTTCCACCTGAGTTTGCTTAGCAGTTTCCTACTTGACCATGCAGGTTTCCTAGCTCCCTCTCTCAATTACCTGCTCTTTGGGATGCTCTCATCTTGAACATGGAAGAAGAGGTCCTTGAATGTTAACCAACTGTCTTGGGCCCCTTTGCCTTCTAGTAGCCTGTCCCATAAGATTTCCCTTAGCAATTGCCTGAAAAGGCCAAAGTTGGCCCTGATGAAATTCGACGTTATAATCTTTCTTGATACTTTCTTCCTACCACACAAGATCCTGAATGCAACAATCTCATGATCACTGCAGTCAAGGCTGCCCTCAACCTTCACTGCTTCAACCAGTCCCTCCTTGTTGGTGAGTATCGGGTCCAGTAGTGCTCCTCTCCTAGTTGGTTCCTCCACCATTTGCATCAAGAGATTATCACCAATGACTGGAGGAACCTCCTAGACTCTGTCTGTCTGGTTGTGTAGGTCTTCCAGCAAATATCTGAGTAGTTAAAGACCCCCATGACAACTATATTGTCCTTTGGTTTCCTGAAGTATGTCTTTTTTATTATGTACCTTTTGAATGGATTTAGCAAGGAAAAAAGTCCTATTAAAAAAGATTCTGACTGAGTGATTTAAGGCTGTGATGAAAAGTATGGAAAATGAGTGAATTAAGGTCACAGGAGCAAACTTAATTGCAACATTTTATCACTTGCATCCTTGATCCTTCATCTGTTTTCAAACCTTGACAAAGATGATTTCTTTTTCCTTCTTTCAATCCCCTCTTCTCCCTGAGATATTCAATAAGAGATGATTATGCTGACACTCAACCATGTCTTCCTACAAGCTTACATAGTCCTTTTGAGGACAGCAAACAATGGTAGCCTTTTATGATGCAAAAGATTTTCTTGTGAAATTACTTCCCCAGCATCCAATCAGAATAAGACACAAACTAGTTCATAGCTGAGAGAAGCTTTCTGCTCCAAGCGTCTCATAGACTTGAATATCTACCACATTGACCAGAAATTTCAGAGGAAAATAGTGAGAACAGAGCCTGAGACATACTAAAAAAATACACATAGAAGAGTAACAGAATAGGCTGAATGCAATGAATTGCTGGAGATCTTAAGCCTAAGCTTTCATGTTATGAAAAGAGATGTGCCTCTGTTAAAGTAAATAAGGTTTGATAGAAGGAAAGACATGGATACTAGAACTTCAGCAGAGGTAAAAGATATTTATCACAGATACTTGATGTAGAAAACAATTAAGCAATATTTGTATACAAAAGTAATTAGATGCAGGAGGTAATAACACAGAGTTCTTTGGCTTGAAAGTTGAGTTGAGCATTGGCAAGTTTTTTGAAAGGAATCTAATTTTCAGTTCATAGACTAGACTAGACTAGACTAGACTAGACTAGACTAGAATGGAATAAACCAGGTAGGAAGAGACCTTCAAGATCACCATGTCCAACCTATCATCCAACACCACCTAATCAACTAAAACATGGCACCAAGCACCCTATCAAGTCTCCTCCTAAACACCTCCAATGACAGTGACTCCACCACCTCCTCGGGCAGACCATTCCAATGGACAATCACTCACTCTATGAAGAATTTCTTCCTAACATTCAGCCTAAAAATCCCCTGGTGCAGCTTGAGACTGTGTCCTCTCGTTCTGGTGCTGGTTGCATGGGAGAAGACACCAACCCCTCCAGCTACAACCACCCTTCAGGTAGTTGTAGAGAGCAATAAGATCTCCCCTGAGCCTCCTCTTCTCCAGGCTAGGCAACCCCAGCTCCCTCAGCCTCTCCTCATAGGGCTTGTGCTCCAAACCGCTCACCAACTTTGTTGGTCTTCTCTGGACTTAGAACTATTCAAAAGCTTTAATGGTAGTGTAAAGAATCTCTCAAAACCTAATCAGGATTTTTTTTCCCTTGAGTTGCAGCTGATCTCACTCTGTGAAAATGTTACAAATCTTGCATGTAGAAAAGTATCATGGCCAGAGAATTTCCAGATGTTTTTCTGGCTTTCACCAGCTATTTCAAAGTACAGAAGTGACCTGTTTACTAGGTTGCAAAACTCTTTTTGTCTGTATTGTACACATCTCCAACATTCATCAACACAATACCACCAGGCATTGGACAAAATTGAACTCAAGGAATTGCAATAGGACCGAGAAATCATAGCTTGCAGGGAAATTTCAGCATTTCATTTCTCAAGCAGATGACTGCCAGGTGATTTCTGGCCCCTGCTCTGTCTACATCAAGTCAGGAAGTGTGGACATTGTTGGTGTTCCATAGATATGAGCTCTGCAGAGCTCACACAGCTCTGGAGAGTTGATATATTACCTCTTGCTGTCAGTGAAGTAATTCCCATCAAATTTATTCGCCACAGAGTCGAGCCCCAAAGGCCAGAAACTTTTGCCCCAGCAGGTTTTCTCTTGGTCTTGCTTTTCCCTTCAATGTCACTGCCAGTGACTATAATTATGATTGGTTTCTGGAGGAGTGCAAGAACTTGCCAGCTGTAAAGATCTTGTGAGGGTCATTTAATGCAACCCCAAAACAAAGAAGCTGAGGGGTGGATACAGCAGCTGTGTCAGTGGTGTCTAGTAGTTTAGAACTAGAAGAATTGTTTGGAAAAAGCTCTGTACTACAGCATTTTCCTGATGCAGTGTCTTGCTTTAGGAAAAGGGAACAGGATTAGAACCACAAAGTAAATGACAAACAAACCTATACAGATGCAAGGAGATTTTTAATGAACAGATTAATTGGTACCTTAAGATGACATTCAGTCAAAAGGTATATTTTTAGCACAGTAGCTCCTAGAAAGAGGAACACTATCTGTCTCAGAAGACACCGTGCTTTTCACTGAATCACTACTTCTTGTGGCTGTTAGAATCATAGAATCACAGAACCAATAAGATTGGAAAAGACCTCAAAGATCATCAAGTCCGACTTGTCACCCAGCACCTCATGACTACTAAACCATGGCTTCAAGTGCCACATCCAATCCCTTTTTGAACACCTCCAGGGACAGTGACTCCACCACCTCCCTGGGCAGCACATTCCAAGTGCTAACAACTCTCTCTGTGAAGAACATTCTCCTTACCTCCAGCCTAAACTTCTCCTGGTGCAGCTTGAGACTGTGTCCTCTTGTTCTGGTGCTGGTTGCTAGAGAGAAGAGACCAACCCCTTCCTGGCTACAACCACCCTGCAAGTAGTTGTAGACGGCAATAAGGTCTCCCCTGAGCCTCCTCTTCTCTAGACTAAACAATCTCAGTTCCCTCAGCCTCTCCTCACAGGGCTTGTGCTTGAGGCCTCTCCCCAGCCTTGTTGCCCTTCTCTGGACATGTTCAAGAGTCTCAATGTCCTTCTTAAATTGAGGGGCCCAGAAATGGACACAGTACTCAAGGTGTGGCCTAAGCAGTGCTGAGTACAGGGACAGAATGACTTCCCTGCTCCTGCTGGCCACACTATTTCTTGTAGAGGTCATAGGTGAACTCAAGTTTTCCATGCTCTGTTTTAGACAGCTGGAAACAAGTTTTGGTAGGATTGCAGGCTAACAACAGCTTGAGCTATTTCTGCTGAAATATTTTTTTCTGAATGTGCACAGAAGAAACTTGGATAAAAAAATCCAGCTAAATGGAAATGATGAATTATACTCAAAAGAAATAATACTAATCAATCATTGTTGCTTTGACTTTAAAAAGTGAGGAAAATGGAGATTGGCCTACACTAGGAATCAGATTACTAAGGCAGTAAAATGTGGAATTAGGAACAGAATAGATAACAGTTGAAGAGGTTATTAAAAGATTATGGAGTCTAGAAACTGATATGATAGAGCAATGTCTACTTGACCTATATTTCAAACTTCTAAAGCAAATTAGCAAAACGTGCAAGAATCATTTCGTGAATGCACACAGCACTGAATTATTTGACAAAATAAATTTCTGAACAATTAAGGATCTGACTGAAAACCTTTTGCATTCCAGGGTTAAAAATTCTAAATATGATCTTTAGGCTGTGAACAAAAGGATTTTCAGTACTTAAAAAAAAACAAGCATGCTCACAATCTCCCACGGACACAGGAAAGTGTTAGTCATTCATATATACACACACATATATATATATATGCATGTGTGTGTGTGTGTTTGTGTGTATATATATATATAATAGAGTAGAGTAGAGTAGAGTAGAGTAGAATAGAATAGAATAGAATAGAATAGAATAGAATAGAATAGAATAGAATAGAATTAACTAGGGTGGAAAAGACCTTCGAGATCATTGAGTCCAACCTATCACCCAACACGATCTAATCAACTAAACCATGGCACCAAGTGCTCCATCCAGTCTCTTCTTAAATACCTCCAGTGATGGTGACTCCACCACCTCCCTGGGCAGCCCATTCCAAGGGGCAATCACTCTTTCTGTGAAGAACTTCTTCCTAACATCCAGCCTAAACCTCCCCTGGTGCAGCTTGAGACTGTGTCCTCTTGCTCTGTTGGTGGTTCCCTGGGAAAATCTACATCTATCTCTCTACCTCTACCTCTACCTCTACCTCTACCTATCTCTAGCTCTAGCTCTATCTCTATCTCTAGATCTAGCTCTAGCTCTAGCTCTACATCTATACCTCTATCTCTATCTCTATTTCTATCTCTAGCTCTATCTCTACATCTATATCTATATCTATATCTATATCTATATCTATATCTATATCTATATCTATATCTATATCTATATCTATATCTATATCTATATCTATATCTGTATCTATATCTATATCTATATCTATATCTATATCATCTATATCTATATATCTAAATCTATATTTATGTATGTATATGTACACATGCACATATACACATATAAATGTAGCCTTCCAAAGAAAACAAATAATACTCCTCTCTACAAAGCCTTAATTAAAAGAGATCATTCTCTCAATTTTATTATGACCCTTGCAAGACATAACATTTTTCTTGAAGTCCAGGTTCTGGACTCAGAAGGTTGCATAAAATATTAGGAGAAGGGGAAAAAAAACTATCACCGTAAGCAAAAAGTTGAAAGCATGAAAGAAATGCAGAGTAAAAGATCAGAATGCCAAATTCATCCTCCCTAAACAAAAATATCTCATCACTTTAGTTCTAATATGATTATTTTTGCAGGGATTGCCCTACTTCTTCTTCTTTTTCTTAAGAAACAAAAGGAAAAAAACACCACCACTTTTAGGATTAGTTATAGTGCAATCTATTCACCCCTAGAGCCATTTTGATGACATAAAACACAAACAGGATTAAAGTGTTTTTGTGTGTACTTCCCTGTGACCCAGTGAGGACTTGACAGAATGGCAACTGCTTTGTTCCTTCTTTAAACACTACCTGGGCTACAGGTGCTTGTTTGTGCTAAAGAGGAGGGAATGCAAAAAGATGATGCTCTAAGCAGGGCAAAATGAGTGGTCCTCAATGGAGGGCTTAGAAAACATCAGTGTCTCAATACATGTCATCTGTTGTTACACTGGCAGTAACCACAGACAGTCTAGACCCACATTCAGTATGTTCTGTCTAGGTATCAACTGAAATATAGGCATTAAAATAAAATCAAGATGTGGCATTTATTTACCTGGTGAATGTTCTGGTTTTGTCACAGTTCTAGCAATTCCACCTTGTTTGTCCAAAGACACTCAAGGAAGGATGTTTGGAAGTCCCTAATAATAAACAGATTTGAACACCATCATTGTAGGCTGTGCCCATGGTCATGATTATAGCTTTTGTAATGACAATGCTATTCATAAGTAGTACAGCTTCATTATCTGTTTATTCCTTCCAGCTATACCAGCTCTGAAGGCTTTTTTTTTGTTGTTTGGGTGGTTGGGTTTGTTTTAGGTTTGTTTTTTTGTTGTTGGTTTTGTTGTGGGACATCACAATCAAATTATTGAACTGGGGTAAAATAACTTATAAAAATATATACAAATGAAGATACACCCCTACATTTTGTGTGCTTGATCATTAAGTCCTTGTTTATTGTCTCCACATTCCTTCTGAGATAGCTCAGTAGCACCACTTTCCATGCCAATTATGCTTGATTAAGAACCACTCAAATTAAAATTTTCTGGCCCATATTAGCAATGAGATATGTTAAAAGGATTTAAATGGCATTGCCTAAGGACATGCCTGCCTGGTGGAGTTGGCTAAAAATCAATTCTTTGGTCATCTGATGAATCTAAAATGTTCTGATTTAACTATATGTAAAAAACAATCAGCAAGAAAAAAGGTTTTGAATATAATAAGCCTGAACACTTCTTAAGAAAACATTGAAATAAATAGCTCTTCTGAGGTTCCTCTTCACCTCATATGAACAGTTTGAGAAACGGACCCAAACATTAGGAAAAAAAAAATCATCACTCTATTTGTCTTTTTAATTCAGAAATATTCCTCCAGAGTTTTCATCCAGCTGTAGTGCCTATTGCAAAAACCCCTTTATTCCTGATTATCAGATTGTGTTTCCCCAACAGGAAATGCATGTAAGAAGTTCACTCTTATTTACAGTTCATGAAATATGATAGAGCATGTCATAAGGAAATGATACTGAATTCACAGATTCATAGAATGGTTTGGGTCAGAAGGGACTTTAAAGATCATCTGGTTCCAACCCCCATCCCATGAACAGGGAAACCTTCCACTAGACTAGGTTGCTCAAAGCCCCATCCAACCTGGCCTTAAACACCTCAAGGAAGGCAGCACTGACAACCTCCCTGGGCAATCTGTTCCACTGTCTCACCACCCTCACTGGAAAGAATTTCTTCCTTATCTCTAGTTTAAATCTACCCTCCTCAAGCCATTCCCTCTTATCCTATCCCTAGAAGCCCTTGAAAAAGTCTCTTCCCAGGTTTCTTGTAGGCCCTTTTCAGCTACTGGAAGGCTGCTCTCAGGTCTCTCCAGAGCCGCCTTTTTCCAGGCTGAGCAGCCACAACTCTCTCAGCCTGTCCCCGTAGAGGAGGTGCTCCAGTCCTCTGGCATTCCTCTGGACTCACTCCAGCAGGTCCACATTGCGCTTATGCTGGGGGCACCAGAACTAGACACTACTCTACGTTGGGTCCCAGAAGAGCAGAATAGAGGGGTAGAATCACTTCCCGTGTCCTGCTGGTTACACTTCTTTTGATGCAGCCCAGGACATGGTTGGCCTTCTAGGCTGCCAGTGCATGTTGCTGGCTCATGTTGAGTTTTTGATCAACTGACACCCTTAAGTCCTTCTCCTCAAGACTGCATTTGAGCCACTCCTCACCCAGCCTGTATTTGTGCTTGGGGCTGTCCTGACCCAAATGTAGGACCTTGCTCTTGAACTTGTTGAACTTCAACTCAATTCCCCTCTCCCTATCATTGACAAAGATTTGAAACAGCATTGGTCCCATTATCAACTCCTAAAGGATGCCCCTTGTCCCTGGTCTGCATTTGAGAGCTGACAGCAACTCTCTGGGTGCAACCATCCATCCAATTCCTTATCCAGCAAGTGGTCCACTCTTCAAGTCCATGCTTTTCCAATTTCATATTTTTCTGTGTAGTGCAAAAACTACCCACCAGGATTAGAAAATTTCTGAGCAGCAATAATAAAATAATAAATTCTTAAGTATAAAATATAGACTTTAAGAAAGAAGAGAGGAAAATTTCAAGATCAATTCTGATGCAAAGTAATCATGCAAATACAAAATTCATTTAACTCCATGGAGCAGGGAATTGGGCTCACTTTGTCTGTTATATAATTAAAGTGAAATGTGCAATACTTAAGAAAACCCTGTTACTTTCCTTGCTGCTGTACTGGGGAGGGGGCATGGAGTGGATTCAGAGAGCTCTTAAATAGAGTATCTTAATGGATCAGGGTCTAATTGCTAAGACCCTAGGCTGAAAATGATTTTGGATGCTGACATCTCCAGATGCTGACTAAGCAAATGGCCTGCACATGCCACTGGCAGCACATAGCCTGGGAAAAGGTATTTAAAATCTCTGCAATGTTTCTATGATACATTATTCTGAGAATATATAGATCATGGATCTTGAGTCCTCTCCCCAAAGTGTCTCTTCATTATAGGCTGTACCAGTCAGCATACATCTTAAAATCTTCTTCAGTGGTATAAGTGTGGGATAGAGTGCATTCTCAGCAAGTTTGCAGATGACACCAACTGAGTGGTGCAGTCACTATGTCAGAGGGATGGAACATCATCCAGACAGACCTGGACAAACTGAAGAAGTGGGCCCAGATGAACCTCATGAGGTTCAATAAGGCCAGGTACAAGGTCCTTCCTCTGGGCAGGGCCAATCCCCATTGTCAATACAGATCTGGTAATGATGAGGTTGAGAGCAGCCCTGAAGAAAAGGACTTGGGGGTATCGGTGGATGAAAAGCTGGACATGAACCAGCAGTGTGTGCTTGCAGCTCAGAAGGCAAATTGCATCCTGGGTTGCGTCAAAGTAAGCGTGGCCAGTAGATTAAGAGAGGTCACTCTGGTCTGGTGAGACCTCACCTGGAGTACTGTGTCCAGCTCATGGTCCCTCAATACAAGAAGGATATGGGCCTGATGCACCAGACCCACATGAGGACCACCAAAAATGATTTGAAGGCTAGAGCATGTGTGCTGTGGTGACAGGCTGAGAGAGTTAGGATTGTTCAGCCTGGAGAAGTGAAGGCTCTAGGAAGACCTTATAGTGGCCTTCTGTTACCTGAAGCGGATCTACAAGACAGCTGGGGAGGAACTATTTGCAAAGGTGTGTAGCATTAGGACAAGGGGCAATGGTTTTAAACTACAGAAGGGCAGACTTAAAGTCAACATTAGGAAGAAGTTCTTTACTATGAGGTTGGTGGAACACTGGAATGGGTTGTCCAGGGAGGTGGTGGAGGCCCCGTCCCTGGAGACATTCATGGTCAAGCTTGATGTGGGCTCTGAGAAACCTGATCTAGTTGGGGATGTCCCTGCTTACTGCAGGGGTAGGGGCTGAACTAGATGATAGCTAGAGGTTCCTTCCAACTCAGTGCATTCTATGATTACATGATTCTGTGATCTTAGATACTGGAAACTGTCAGAGTATGGTCTGTCTCTTGTGAACCACTGCTTAACTTATAGGCATGTACTTTCTCACCAAGGGTGTACTAAAATTTAAACCTCCTTTCCTCATACTCAGGAAATTATTGTAGGCTTGTAATCCAACAAAAGAGTTTAGTGCTTCTTTAACTTTAATGTATCACTTTTAATAAGAGTCTGCATATAAATTGCATGCTGAAAAGAGAGAGAGGCTTTAAAGCATGCTTAAGGTTAGTCACGTTTTTAGCCCTGACTGGAGCTCACTGAAGAAAAAGGATATACCCTGGTTTGTTAGAGATTTACAGCTGTGGTGTCATAACATTTCTGGAGCTGACTGAGTAAACCACCATGGCAAAGCTGTGTGGGCATATGAGCTCCCATCCCAACTTGTCATAAACATAACCATTGTGCTGGATGAGGACAGAACTTGTCTGAGCTTGGTAAAATCAGCTTGAGTTTGTCAACATCCTAATTACAGTCCATTTCCCAACCATACTAAATGTAATTTTCTATAGCTTCTAAATGTTATTTTCCATAGTTTCCTGCTCATAACCCCCTCTCCCTGCCTGCTGAGCTCAGAACTGGCCTTCCAGAGGTGATGTGAAGCATAAAGAGAAGAATTCACATGAATTATACAAAGGACAATGCATACACATGTATATGCATATACTTTCTCAGATATGGGCTTGAAAATCCCTAGTCTTGGAGGGAGGAAGGTCTGGCTGAGAACTGTGTTCCCATGTCTAGTATTGTAAAATTCTCCCTGTACCTAATGTAGCTAAAAGAGGTCTTCAGGAGACAGGACTGTTTATCATACATAGGCTAGAGAGTAAAGGGAAAGAGTGGGAAAAAAATAAAGACAGTGACAGAACCAAGGCAAGTATGGAGATGAGACATTTCTCTGGCAGAGTACCAAGGAGGTGAAGGAAGCTGTGGTTGGCAGCAGGAAGGAAAAAGGTCCAAGAGGTTTTGAAATGGCTTGGTCCTTTTCTGGAGGAGCAGCCACAGCATCAGTGGGTGTCCTACAATCTTTTTTTTAAGAAAAAGCAGCATAACTACCCATCAGTGTCAACTGCTGTATTTTGATACCATAAATACACTGGAAAGCAGCGCTAGACAAGACAGTTCTTTCTCTCAGAGTGAGGTATAATGTTTAGGTTTTACTACTGATTAATTTTATTAGACTTTACAGCCTTATCAGAGTGGAAACCATAAAGAATGAAGCCAAATGTTACTGTTCCTCCAGTGAATTCTTACTGTAATTAATTTATCTATCAATAGTTAATTCTCAGTAACAGTTCTTTGGCATCATGACAGTACTAATAAAACAATATGCAAATGTTAATCCTGGTACATTATTCTATATTGTCTAAATATTAAGGCAGATTTTCTTTTTTTAATGAAAACACTACAGCAGTAAACACTCTAGGATGAAGTAGCAGTAAACATAAAATGCAAGAAAACAGATGGATTTTATTTCTCTGTATTTATGTTAAAACCCCACAGTAAATCTTAAAAAGTAAAACAAAGCTACTGTGAATGTAATACATCTACTTTGCAAGTAAAGCACTGCTTGTAAAGCACTACTGAATACCTGCTTGTGAAAAGAGTATCAGTAAGGGCAAAGGAAGGAAGCAGAACAGTTCCTCTGAAACACTCATCAGGCAAGGATGAGAAGCAAGGGCTTCAAACCACTGGTTGGGGTAACACAGAATCACCGAATCACCAAGGTTGGAAGAGACCTCAAAGATCATCAAGTCCAACCTGTCACCACAGACCTCATGACTAAACCATGGCACCAAGTGCCACGTCCAGTCCCCTCTTGAATACTTCCAGGGATGGTCACTCCACCACCTCCCTGGGCAGCACATTCTAATGGCTAACAAGTCTCTCTGTGAAGAACTTGCTCCTGACCTTGAGCCTAAACTTCCCCTGGTGCAGCTTGAGACTGTGCCCTCTTGTTCTGGTGCTGGTTGCCTGGGAGAAGAGACCAACCCCCCCTGGCTACAGCCTCCCTTCAGGTAGGTGCAATCAGAAGCAATAATTTCTTATGCTTTTCTTAGAAAAGAAAACAACAACACTTCAACATCCCATCAGCCACCTAGGGTATTTTCAAAGTACTCCAGGTTTACCCAGAGTGTCTTAACTGCTCTTCTCATGCTCATTTTCTTTTCTCTTTTGCTACATACAAGAAAAAGAAAATAATTAAATACTCTTCCAGGATGAAGGCCTGCCTCCTGCAAGCACTATTTTAAAGTTTGACAAATGTAATATAGGTGGGCTCCATATATTACAAAGTTAACTGTCACCACTCCCTCAAAGGTCTGTGAAGGTGATTTAGGAATATGCTGAACCCAGCATTGCCAAATATCACAGACTCTTAAATATGGTGTTAAACACGTTGCTTGTTAAGAATAATCCAGAAGTTCTTCTTTTGAGCTTAATAAACAAAAGTCTTATGTATTTTTCCTGTTGATCATTGTTCAACATGTTGCAAAAATCCCATCTCCTTCTATGCTGTCTACAACTACCTCACGGGAGGTTGTAGTCAGGTGGGGGTTGGTCTCTTCTCCCAGGCAACCAGCACCAGAACAAGAGGACACAGTCTCATGCTGTGCCAGGAGAGGTTTAGGCTGGATGTTAGGAAGAAGTTCTTCACAGAAAGAGTGATTGGGCATTGGAATGTGCTGCCCAGGGAGGTGGTGGAGTCACCATCCCTGGAGGTGTTTAGGAAGAGACTGGATGGGGCGCTTGGTGCCAAGGTGTGGTTGATTAGACGGTGTTGGGTGATAGGTTGGACTTGATGATCTCAAAGGTCTCTTCCAGCCTGGTTAATTCTATTCTATTCTATTCTATTCTATTCTATTCTATTCTATTCTATTCTATTCTATTCTATTCTATTCTATTCTATTCTATTCTTCCATTCCATTCCATTCCATTCCATTCTAAAAGAGTCTCTCAAAATGGTTTAATAACAAGTGTCTCATGTTACAGAAAAGGCTGACTGTCACTATGCTAAGTTTGTGTTGAGAAGACCAGGAATTGAGACACTCAAATAAGAAACCTCCAGCTGCAACAAATAAGTGTATTCTTTGTGAATACCAGCTGCCATGGGTTGAAAATCACAGTAGACTGATTGATATTTTTCATTTGGATACCTGAACTGCAAGGTCCTATTCCTTGATCTGAAACTGGTCTGCTCCATGAGCTTAAAGAGATAACTTTAACCTTAAAATTGTTGCATGTCTCTATGATGTACTGTTATTTTACATTAATGCACTGTAACTGTTGTCTTTGTAAGGCACTTTGATACTTAATGGTACAGAAAGAGGTGACTTAGCTAGATACACCGGCTTTTGAGTGTGTGTGTGTGTGTGTGTGTGTGTGTGTGTGTGTGTGTTTGTGTTCAAGATGCTATGAACTGAAGACTCAGCTATGGAGTGCAGGAATAACAGAAGAGGTTTCTGGTCATTTTGGGTAAGAATGGAAGAGTGCAGTCCACAAAAGTTGCTTTCTCTAACAGAATCAGACTAAAGCACAGTGTGTTTGTCTTGTTCCTATTAGTATCAATATGGCAGCATACAAGAATACTGGTATTTTTATTTGCAGATAAAGCCTTGACTTCTTGCTTCAGCCTTTCATTGGGGGCAGTATACATCAGGGACTTGATATCCAGTGCTGTTTTTTCTTAAGAAGCATTAAGGAAAGGTGATGAGGAGCAGAGAGGTTTCTGACGGGCCACTAGGGAAAGGAGTTACTGAGTGAAAATGTCAAGGTAGAAATTCTTGGCACAGGAATCAAGACAGGCTCTCAGAGCTTTTTAAAATATGCCTTTAAATCTACTTACAGTCTGGCTGAAACCAGATTTACAGTCTATTTTTGCAGCTGCCAGTCTCCACTTAGAAAAGCTTTAGTGTTGGATATGGATAGTGTACTTCAAAAGGTAGACAGAAACCTTTGAAGTGCATGCAGGCTCATGTGGAGGGTTACTTGAAAGTATAGGCTTCCTCTAACAATAAAGGTATTTAGAAATGTTAGGATCTCAGGGGAGTTGAGGATTTCATCTGTATATGTGGTGGTTTGGTTTTGCACCACATAATAATTTAGAATTTACCCCAACTGCACAGAATTAGGAAGTTAGAGGAAATTATTATTTACAAAAGCAAAGTAAATATAAAAGAATGTAAGGTAATACATGCATACAAAAATATATTTTTCTATATAATTCAACAACAACATCCCCTGGACAATAGTCCAGACCCCCTGGGCACCCTTCTGGATACCCCTGGACATTCCCCTGTATAGAAAGCCCAGAGGGCTGTTACCAGCTAACAAGTTATTATCCCTCACTCTCATCCTGCTGCTGTTCCTTAACATAACTCAAACAGAAACCAGCAAGCAAAGCAAGCAAGGTCAGAGGCAGAGACAAAGAAGTAAGCAAGAGAAAACAAACAAGCTGTTCTTTCAGACTATATTGAAATTCTGCAGACCAATGAAATGGGATAAACATCTCTCTTACATTCTGTTCAGGCCCTTAGGGACTGTCCATCCCCTGGATCCTCTCAAATTCTCTGGAAAACTATTTACAGTTAGGACACGAGGGCACTAGCCCTAAACCTGTGACAGTATAGGTGGAAAAAGCCTTAGATTTTACAAGCAAATATATTTATGCAATTAGAAACCCCATTCCCATTATTGCCTTGTTTGCATGTGTGCATATACTAAGGATGGAAGCCACCTATTGTGATATTTTGTGCATTGAAGAATTTGTTAACAATATCTTTATGCTTAAGGGGATGCACTCAGAAAGTATTTGTGTCCAGTTCTGGGCCCCTCAGCTTATAAGGGAAAGATGTTGAGTTGTTTGAACGTGTCCAGAGAAGGGTAACAAAGCTGGTGAGGGGTTTGGAGCACAAGGCCTGTGAGGGAGCTGGGGTTGCTTAGCCTGGAGAAGAGGAGGCTCAGGGGAGACCTTATTGCTGTCTACAACTACCTGAAGGGAGATTGTAGCCAGGTGGGGGTTGGACTGATGGGCTGAGATCAATTGTATGAGCTTTCACAAGGCATAGTGCTGGGACCTGCACTGTCACCACAACAACCCCATGCATTGCTACAAACCTGGGAAAGAATGGCTAGGGAGCTGTATGGTGGAAAAGGATCAGAGGGTACCGATTGACAGAAGGATGAATATGATCCAGCAGTGTGCCCAGGTGGTCAAAAAGCCAATGACATCCTGGCCTGTATTAGAAATAGTGTAGCCATCAGGACCAGGGAGGTGATTGTCCCTCTGTACTTAGCATTGGTGAGGCTGCATCTCAAGTACTGTGTCCATCTTTGGGCACCACAGTACAGGAAACACATCGAGTAGAGCAATTGTCCCTTTGCTTGCAATATAACAAGACAAGAGAAAAAAACTGTAAGGAAGCATACACACACGGAGCTAGATCCTTCAAACTAGGAGGACAGTTTGGCACTAATTCACTGGGTCAAAGGTGACCTAACAGCTAGAGTAAGTGTCAGCTGCTGGGTTTCTGTCCCATCTCAGGAATCTGCAAGCAGTTACTGCAGCAGTTTGTACACCTCCTTCCCCCTGCCATTAGCACAGAGGATCGTGGCCAGGGCCACTTTTCTCCTGGCTAGTCTCCAACTGCTAGAGCAGCTGGCCCCTTGAGGCTGTTGGCAATCAGTGAAAATCAAATCAGCCCTGTGCTGTGAACTGGTGCTCAAGTGAACTGATGCTGGGAAACTTGCAGGATTAGGAAAGCACAGAGTTGGTATACTCTTTGTTCTTGGCCAGAAATGTGGATCAGCATTTTCAAATGGCTACTTTCTGTCACAAGAGGTGTTTCAGCCTGCTCTAGTGCTTCACAAATTTCACACTTAGAAACTCCTGTATAGTTTTACTATAATGAAACTGGAAAAGTTAAAAGCTTGTAAGAGAAATCACATCAATGTTTCAGGTAGTTTGATTCCAGTAAAATTATTCTAAATCAAAATTTAATCTAAGGAGATATGAAGACAGCAATGTCCACATGGCAAGATGAAACACCTTCTGGAATAAGTTTAGTGGGGAATGAAGCCATGCATACATACATGTATTTCTAGTGCACCTTGATCTAGTGCTGGTCAAGTTTGATTTCTCTTTTACATGGACACTAGTAAAGTAATATGCACTCTTAGTGCCAGAACACATATATAAGACCTTGTTCCATAAAGTGAGTTCTGATTTGACTTTCACTTACCTGAACAAATGTCTCACAGATCTGGCACAGTGGCAGAGCTGATCACATGGCTAATGGGCAGAACTTGCTCTTGCATCCCTGTATCCCAGGACCAGCACCTGACAGATCAGAGAGTACTTGATTCCCTTTTCCTCTTGTGCAGCTTTGTTTCCTTGCCATTATTCCAGCAAAACCCAGTATTTTATATCCATTTTCTAACTTAATCTATTCCTGTTTCACAGAGCCCCTCTTCTCACTCCACTCTGTGGCATCATGCCCTATCTAGGTAGATCTAAGTCAGTATTTCCAGAGAAAATGTTGCTTAATAATTTCAAAGAGTTATTGCTTCTGGCTTTGTTAGTACATGCTACAGCAGAGTAAGGAATAGAAAATGGCACAGAATGACCTGACCCTGGTATTTGTATCGAAGACTATAAAGTAATACTCGTCCAAGAAAATGCAGTTTCTTTGGCATGTGTGCTGATGCCAGGAATACATGTGAATATTAAAATCCTCAGAAAGACAAGGCACTTTCTAAGGAGCAGTTTTCCACATGTTGAGAATCTGGGGCTTTGTCTCATTAATAAGGTGGAAGTACAAATTAACTATGCAGTTATTTGATGGTCAGTCAGCAAATGTAACAGCACAAGTTTCACTGCATGTCCACAATTGTTTTTACACTTTCCCCCCCCCCCATCTTTTGAACTTCCTGAGTATTGCTTTCCTGGCCTACCCTACTGTGAGATTTATCCTTTAACATCCTCAATTTTCCCTCTCCAGTTGAAGGTTTCCCAGTTGAGGTAAACAGTTATTCCACACATGGTGCTGTATCATGTAGGGAGGCAACTAGGAAGGCTAAGGCCTCATTGGAACTCAAACTTGCAAACAGGTCAAGGACAACAGAAAGGGCTTCAAATACATTGCAGGAAAAACTAGCACCAGAGGCAATGTAGGTCTGCTGCTGAATGAGGTGGGTGCCTTGGTGATGGAGGACACAAAGAAGGTGGAGTTACTAAATGCCTCTTTTATCTCTATCTACACTGCTGTAGACTGTCCTCAGGAGACCCAGACCCCTGAGGCCCAGAGAAGGCATGGCAAAGGAGGAGTTTTCCTTAGTTGATGAGGACTGGGTTAAGGAACAGTTAAGCATTCTGCGCATCCATAAATCCATGGGTCCTGATGTCATGCACCCAAGGGTGCTGAGTGAACTGGAGAAGGTCATTGGCAAACCACTCTCCACTATCTTTGGTGAGTCGTGGTGGACAGGCGAGGTGCTTGAGAACTGGAGGAGGGCAAATATCAGTCCAGTCTTCAAAAACAGTAATAAGAAGGACCCAGGTAACTATATAAAGACTGGTCAGCCTCACCTTCATCCCTGGAATGGTGATGGAGCAACTTATCCTCAGTGCTTTCCTAGGGATATCAAGGACAAGAGGGTCATTAGGAGCAGTCAATGTGATTTTACCAGGGAGGTCATGTTTGACCAACCTGATAGCCTTTTATGAGGACATAACCAAGTGCATAGATGATGGTAGAGTGGTGGATGTGGTTTATCTTGATTTAAGTAAGGCATTTGACACTGTCTCCCACAGCATCCTCACAGCTAAACTGAGGCAGTGTGGTCTGGATGATCAGGTAGTGAGATGGATTGAGAAATGGTTAAAGGGAAGAAGTTATAGAGTTGTGGTCAATAGGACAGAGTCTAGTTGGAGGCCTGTATCTAGTGGATCCCCTCAGGGGTCAATACTGGGACCAGTGCTGTTCAATGTCTTCATCAACTACCTGGATGAGGACACAGAGAGCACTGCCAGCAAGATTGCTGATGACACCAAACTGGGTGGAGTGTCTGACATACCAGAGGGTTGTGCTGCCATTGAGAGGGACTTAGGCTGGAGAGATGGGCAGGGAGAAATTGAATGAAGTTCAACAAGGGCAATTGTACAGTTTGGCACCTGTGAAAGAACTACCCCATGTACCAGTATAGGCTGGGGACTGATGTGCTGGAGAGCAGTGAAGGGGAAATGGACCTGGGGGACCTAGTAGATGGGAGGCTGACCATGAGCAAGCAATGTGCTTTTGTGGCCAAGAAGGCCAATGGTATCCTGGGTTGTATTAGAAGGGCTGTGGACAGCAGGTCATGAGAGGTTCTCCTCCCCCTATACTCTGCCCTAGTGAGGGCACATCTGGAATATTGTGTCCAGTTCTGGGCCACTCAATTCAAGGAAGACAAGGAACTGCTCAGAGAGTCCAGCGCAGAGCCAGAAAAATTATTAAGGGAGTGGAACATCCTCCTTACAAGGGGAGACTGAGAGAGCTGGGGCTCTTTAGAGAAGAGGAGACTAAGGGATGACCTCTTTAATGTTTATAAATATGTAAAGGGTGAGTGCCAAGAGGATGGAATCAGGCTGTTCTCAGTAATACCCAATGACAGGACAAGCGGCAATGGGTGGAAGTTGTGGCATAGGAAGTTCCATGGAAGCAGAAGGAAAAATTTTTTCACTGTGAGGGTGACAGAACACTGGAACAGGCTGCCCAGGGGGATTGTAGAATCTCCCTCTCTGGACATATTCAAAATGTGCAAGGATGCATTCCTGTGTGATCTGCTCTAGGTGATCCTGCTCTGGCAGGGGGTTGGGCTGGATGATCTTTTGAGGCCCCTTCCAGCCCCTAACATTCTTTGATTCTGTGGTTTCTGAGAATTGCTTGTTGTGACAAAGTATTTTAATTTGAAACAATAATTTTTTTTAAAGCATTGAAGTTGAAATGGAATTGCTGGCACTTCCCACTTGCTTCCATTCTTGTAGCCACAAGCTGTCTTTGTGAGATTGGTTAGATTCCTAAGGAAAGCAAAATAAATAAAGCCCAAGAACCAAGATATCATGCACAGAAGTAGTAGCATATGCCACTGAATCCAAATGGGGAAATCTTGTTAAGATAACAAGAAAGCAGTCCTCTGCAGCTTGCTTAGGCACATTGAATACCTAGAGATGCTGACTTCTGCTGAGCACCTCAGTCATTATCATAGTGGGTTCCTGTGGCACCTGTAGTTTGTGCACAAGCTCTACCTTCTCACTTGTACCCTGAGTTTGAAAATGTGGGCTTTTTTTTCTGTCCTGTAAAAGCTCCCATTACACACTTGATATCTCAGTGACCTTTCACAAGGTTTCCCCAGTTTCTTTTCCATCCACCATTAACCAAATTCCCAAATTTTTCTATTCTACCCTCCAATGCTGTCCATGATGTCCTAGCTACCGGTACCACCTGCTCTAGTCTGAGCCACAAAGCTCTCGTTCTAAGCATTTGCTACTGATTTAGAAGTCAGTCTCTGCAAGCATTGATGATAGCTCTGTCAGTTGCATCATACTTTATATCCAGTACAACTGCTATGATTTACCTCATAACAATGAAGCAAATACCTCTGTCACAGAAGTCAACATTTTTTCCCTACGAGGGACTGCTGCGTCTGTTAACACACTTCTAAGTACTGGAATTAATACACTCAAAGCCAAAACTGGGCTGACAGGCTTTGCTGAAGTGGTGAAATGCTCACCACCTTAGCATTTAGACACAAGGCAAAGATGAATACAGTATTTAGGTGAGAATCCTAATCAGTTGTGTCCACAACTCTAATCCCATTCTGCTTCTAGGCCTTCTGCTTTAATAACTTTACCTCTAATACCTTATTCACAGATGCACCACATTTGAGAGTCTTCCAATAGTTAAATTAGTGGCAAGAAAAAAGGGAGAGCCAGAGAACCCTCAACCTCATCTTACCTCTGCCTCCCACAGAAAATTCAATACTAACATTACTTTTGGACTGGCTTGCACTGCCTGCTGGTTGATTGCTATATTCACTACTGGCATCTCTTCCTAAATAAATGCAGGGAAGACTCCGACCCTCTATTCTGAAGGCCCACCCAACTGTGCATGCATAAAATTGGAACAGCAGCAGCAATTTGGCTTCCTTTGGTTCTTTCAGGTTTTTTTGTAGACCCTAACTGCCTCTCAGAGAGATTTGCTGCTGCTAATTTTTTTAACAGACCATCTGTCTCATTTTGTATTCTAGAGCATTCTTCCCTATTTCTTGTCATGTTTCCAGCAGAATAAGAAGATAGTTGGACTGCTCGTACTCTAGATAGTTAGCATATTGCTGTTATGCTGCTGGTGCAGCAGGGAAAAAAAAAAAAGAGCAACCTTTTTATGTTCCCTTTCTCTGGGTAGAAAGTCCTTCAGTCCACTCAGCAGTGACAAATCTAGGCATCTTCACAAATTCCCCAAGTTCATTTACAATGAAGTCATTACAAACTCAGCACTGATCCCTCCTGCAAAGCCTGAGAACCAGACTGGCAATCAATATGGGTAGGTAAAATGGGCCAGAGACTTTTTTTTTAACCAGAGGGAGTGTAGCTCTTGCTACCGTCATGCCCAGCTAGTCCGACCACATCAAAACCAACATGTTTGTGCATAACTCTTAGGCACCACTTGATCACTGAACACTAGGTAGAGTAGAGATACACCAAAAGTACCCTTTGAAGGGAGAATTCAGACAGTGCTGTATGCTGCACCTTCACGCCACAGGTACCATCAAAACTGAGAGCAGGCAGAAACATTTATGTCTCTACATATCTTGTCTTGATGCTCGTATGTTTAACTGTTTCCAGCTAAAGCAGCAGGAAAGCTACTTATAATACAAAAGCAGTCAATGCACCATTCTATACCAAAACCAAACAAAAACCCCATACAAGACTTGAGAGAAGTGATAACATGGAAAAACTCATTACTGGTAAAAGGCTAAAACAGTAGATTTTGCTGAGTCCTTCACAGAAATCTGGAGAGATGTAAAAGCTAGTGATAAACCTCATTTGGCTTCAGATACTGGGGGTGTTGCTATTTCCCTGCATGATTTTTACAGACTCCTCCATAGTCATTGGGGAGAAGTAAGAGCTTCTGGAATATGATTAATCTATTTTAGAAATCCACTTTAGGGTGAGTTGAAGTGGTCTCTAGAAGTGACTATTTTCATTAATTGATTACACACTCTAAATGACTAACATTGTTTTAGATATCTTTACTGCAGAGTTCTCATCTGACCAGATCACTCCGTCCATCTGTGTCCCCCCAGAAACTATTGGAAAATTCAGAAATAATCACTTAGGAAGCCATTAGAATTTGGCAAGAAAAGGAGGACAGACTGCTGCTAATGGGAGTGATTAGTGCTCTAAATCAGCAGGCGATATCTACCTTTGAGACAGAGTCCAATCACCAGGTCTAGCACTGGCCCTAATTTCTGAACTCCAAATTCACATCCTTGCTGAGGAAATTTTGTACCCATCTGACCTGCCCAGATCCTCATGTGGCTTTAGAAGACCACAATAAAGATGACACAAGATGAGTACAAATAAAATAAGTGTGTAGCACTAGGATTGAAAACAATTCCCTCGGTGTGCTGTAGAAAACCATGTACACAGCATATGCCATGTCTTCATACATCTTATGAAAAAAAGATGCCAAAACAAGAACTACACTTCCTTGATTTGCAAGTGTTTGCAAACATAGAGTAGGATGTACAGAAAACGACTGAGGGATTCTTCACAGGAGCAGTGGAAAATGCTTCTGCAGGGTGTGATAAAACTGTTACTATAAAAGCAAGCAAAGCATTCACAAACTTAGGCTGAGCATAAAGGCTGTCCATGGCACCAAAAGGGCACTGTAAGCAGAAGACAAGATTTGCAGATAATACAATAATACAATAATACAATAATACAATACACCAGGTTGGAAGAGACCTTCAAGATCATCGCGTCCAACCCATCAAACAATCCAACCCACCCAACAACTAGACCATACAGCCAAGCACCCCATCAAGTCTTCTCCTGAACACCTCCAGTGAAGGTGACTCCACCACCTCCACGGGTAGCCGATTCCAATGGGCAATCACTCTCTCCGTGTAGAACTTCTTCCTAACATCCAGCCTAAACCTGCCCTGGCGCAGCCTGAGACTGTGTCCTCTTGTTCTGGTGCTGGATGCCTGGGAGAAGAGGCCAACCTCTGCCTGGCTACAACCTCCCTTCAGGTAGTTGTAGAGAGATAATTGATTGCTATAACAGGGTAACAAGATAAATCAAACATTACACCATAGTTTCTCAAACACTAGAATAGGATCCCCAGGGAGATGGTTGAATTACGGTCCCTGGAGGTGTTTAAGAGACATATAGATATGGTGCTGAGGAACACAATTTATTATTGGACTTGGTAGAGTGAGATAATGTTTGGATTTGATGATCTTAAAGGTCTTCTCCAACCAAAATGATTTTAGGATTCTATAGACAATAAGACAAAGGACCTAGAAAGACATTAGATTTTTAGCATTATCAGAGAAATTAAATGGTGCCAGGTTCAAGTATATCTATCTGTTCTTGCTGTTAAGAAGGTGCACTTCTGCAAGGGTTGTTGTGGTTTTATTTTTTCAGGAGGCCAGTGAGTTTTCAAAGGGCTAAATACCAGAGAAGCTGATTCATGATATATGCCTTTATAAAACTTCTCCTGGACCTTTTTCTTCTTTTTCTAAGAAAGTTAACACAAATAAGAGAATACTTCCTAATGCTGGAACTGAGCCATGTAAGCTCTGAATCTAAATAAACTTACAACCTATTTTGTTGTACATTTCTACAATGCTTACAGGGTAAAAACTACTAAGGGGGTAGCTGATGTCAATTATGATGCCCAAATTATCTTCAGGACTCTAGCTGGTTACCTTATGATACCAGAGCACAAGTTGAATTAACCTTTTTGGAAAGCAGTCTAGGGACTGTGATTTGGATTAATTTATTTCACTGAAAAAAATCAACGAATTGATAGTACGGACTGAACATGATGAATACAGAAATAACCTGCTTTCCTCTTTGGGATACGTAGTGAAAACACAGCAACTGATAGTTTTGAAAAGATGAGAGATACTGAGATGCCAGTTCTAAAGCTGTCAGGCTCAGACTGAAGAAACATTTAAATACGCCACTGGAAATTAAATGCCAGAGGAAAGAACTGAAGCTAGCATTTATTTGTCTGTGATGTAGCTAACCGTAACACCTTAAAAGCATCGATGTGTAAAACTGTTCAGTGTTCATGTGTTGTAAGTCTTAATAGAAAGCTTGGCATTTTATCACTGCTGAGGCACTGTAACAGAAAGCACAGAATTAAACTGACTGTAAACAGTTCAAGGAGCAGTTTAGAGTAAATGTCCTAACAAAGTAGAGTAAACATTGTGAATTGGTGGCTTGCATATCAACGAGTGTGAGCAAACCCCAAATGCCACTTGCCCGAAGAATGGAAGTGGTTTTGGCCTTCATCCATTTGTATAAAACCTGTATACCTTTATCTAGGAGAGGCCAGCCTTAGCTGAAACTTCCCATAAACTGATTACTGCCATGGTCAAAAGGCACCTGGCAGACTTATCATATACTGAAAACACAGAGATAATTTTTCCCTCAGCCACAAATGGATGCAAATTGAATGTTGAACTGGAATAGTCGCTGGGGACTTGCAGACTGAAAAAATAGATAAGAGAAACGAAAATAAAAGGGCCTGACAGGATTTTTCATTTCTGAGAGCCAACAGTACCTCATGATGGGTAACAAAGATTGCAAAGGAACAGCTGTGTTTTAATAAGTTGCTTCATGGTTGCAAGACATTTATCTCTTGGCTGGACACAGCGGAGATGAACTGGCAACATCGCTTGCAATGCTAGGAAAGAAGAATCAAAAGTAGCACTGATATAATGTGGTCACAAGAGCTTGGACAGCCACAGGCAATGAACTGGCCACCATATCTAATGGTCAGGATCCTCCAAGGACTGATAGATCCAACCAACACACACCCCATGAATTACTTGAATGCCACGGGAGAGCTTGCTGATAGTACTACATGGAAAGGCATTTTGTTGAAGCATGACTGACTTTGGATTTGGAACAACAGGGCAGAAAACACCATCCACAGACAATAAGGTTACAGCTCTTTTGCTGGGATTGAGCAGAGCCAAGCTCAGATCCACATTGCTATTCCCTGGAGCAGCTTGGGATAGCACAAACAGCTACTTTTGCTTGCAGCTGCAGCTGCTAAATGGCTGCCTATGAACCTGCTTGTGCACGTTCATAGGTCTTCTTTCCACCGTGACTTAAATATAATTAAAATGACAACACTAAAATGCATTAGGAAACAGTAAAGCATAGAGGCAAAGAACTCTTGTAACAGTAAATGATAAAGTACTTATTTTCACAGGCATGTTATTTTCTTTCAAGTTAAATGTGGCCATGGGGAAATAATTACTGATATATAGATAGGTATTTTATTAAAGTGTTATTAGTTTAAATTTGCCAGCTTTTTATCAAATTTATAACCACACAGATGCATTTTATTTACAGAAACATATTGATTTTGCTGGTTCCTAAAAGGCACTTGGAAGACACAGTAATGGAAGAGGGAGCTGCTTTTTCTTGCAGATCAATTAGTGTGAATTTCATGGACTGCATAAAATGGACACATTTACAAACCTCAGCATATTCTTATGGCTTCTCATGCAGCAGGAGCAACAACCCCCAAGTCACTTAGCACTAGAGAAATACTTGCTGGGAACTCTAGCAAAGAAGTGAACCATCAAGCACAGGGTTTTTTTTTTGGCAGCCTTTTACACAGTCTAACTGAATTAATTCTGCTGATTATACCACCTGCAGTATTTACTTGATGAAATGCAAGTGGTGAAAGCTGCTGCATGTATCACTCCTCTGAACATGGTGCTCATCAGAGTGAATGTCCAGGGTTAGCGATTGGTGTAGGTCAGCCAGCACTGCAGAGGTGGGGATTTGTTTGCTTAAACATTCTTCCCCATTTTCTCCAGCCTTACATATGTTTTGTGCATTAACAGGCTGAATTATTCTTGTGCAATGCTAGCTGAAAAGTTTATATCCTTTTGTTGTTTACCAGATTGTTCGACCAGATTGGCTCACACAGATCAATTATATCTTTGGTATGTTAAATGAATGTTGATTCCAATGATCAGACGGATGGCTTCGTGTTACCATCTTGTGACTGATCATTAAATTTGCATGGTAACATTTGGGATCCTTGGCTAAATGACAAACCCTGGTAACTTTGTGACCAAAAGTATTAAAAAATGATGTTTTGCAATTGAATAATTCAACTTGTGGGCTTCTGAATATTTTAAATGATCGCTGCAAAACTGTTGGCCATGTCAGTAGACTTTCTGCTGAGCTGGGTGTTTTCAGAAGTTTCTAATTATCTCAGTGGACAGGTATTTATTTTTTCTTCAATAATAATAAAATAAAAAAGAAAAGGGAAGAAAAAAAAAAAGGAAAAAGGAAAAGAGAAGCTAAAACCCCCAATCCTCGAAATTCTGATTCAGGTGGGAAAATCTGCTGTGGGTTCATTTACCTGCTGCCTGCCTCCTCTTCTATGAATTCATCACATCAAATAGTTTCTCCCTTTGTGTGCTCTGAACAGGACTTGATTGTCAGCTCATCAAATGGGAAGACTGCAATAGCTGGTAGGAAATAAGACCTCAGGAGTCCAGCACAAAATGGAAGATAGCAAAGTCTGAAACCAAGCTGGAACTGTTAAAGCACAGTTTTCCAAAATAAATTCATTATTTAGATATTAACAATTCTTAAACCATCAACATTGTAGTAGTAATTTCTATTATTTGAGCAACTCTGAAACCTGTGTTAGTTGTATATTTTGCTTTCATAATCCCGTGACATAATCCTGGCAAATAAGGTGCTTTAATTAATCATATTGTGTATTGTTCAAACCAGAGGCCTGAGAACAAAACAGAAGATGTAAGCCTATTTGGATACATATGCTGCCACATTTATGGTTTTTCTCTGCTTTTATGCAAACTGACAGTCTTCAGGTTGGCCATGTAAGACCCACCCATGACTTTTTCAGATTAGCACAGACTTTCACATCCCACATGTCTGCTGCTTCAATTTATGTTAATACTCGATAACTGCAAACAAAATGTATGTACATGCCCACAGCAAGCTGATGGCACTTGTATCTATGACCAAAAATATGAGCTCAAACATTCACCTTGCAAGTGCTCATAGGACAGCTTAAAAATCTACCTGAGCATGGGCCTTGGTTCAATCACTTGACATGCAATTGGATTGGAATCCCAGAGAAGGGCAACAAAGTTGGTGAGGGGTCTGGAGCACAAGCCCTACAAGGAGAGGCTGAGGGAGCTGGGATTGTTTAGCCTGGAGAAGAGGAGGCTCAGGGGAGGCCTTATTGCTCTCTACAACTACCTGAAGGGTGGTTGTAGCTGGAGGGGGTTGGTGTCTTCTCCCATGCAACCAGCACCAGAACAAGAGGACACAGTCTCAAGCTGCACCAGAGGAAGTTTAGGCTTGAGGTGAGGAGGAACTTCTTCACAGAAAGAGTGATTTGCCATTGAAATGGTCTGCCCAGGGAGGTAGTGGGGTCACCATCCCTGGAGGTGTTCAAGAGGGGATTGGATGTGGCACTTGGTGCCATGACCTAGTCATGAGGTCTGTGGTGACAGTTTGGACTTGATGGTCTTTGAGGTCTCTTCCAACCTTGGTGATTCTGTGATTCTTTGGAAGAATGTTTAAAATAGAATTAATTGGCAAGACAATTGCCATGTGATGTCATGTATCCAATTTTTTTCCCCCTTTAAATTCTGCACATGTGAGTGAAATTATTAGAGCTAAAAAGGAAAGTAGCTCAATGAGAGAAGCAAATCAGAGGAATGATTTGCCCTTGAAATTTAGAATAGGAATGTATCATGCTACTTATTCACTTGCTCGGCTACATTTCTTAAGAAGTTTGTGCATTTGCCTAATTTTATAGATAGACCATTAATGCAATCCTATTGTTTTTTGTCATCTATCTCCTCTCCCACTTTGCACCACTAGGTTGTTTAGGAGAATTATAAAACTGATATTAAGATAGTTGTGAGATTTTGAATTAACCCCTCCAGAAGAGTCTGTGTATCACCTTTGGATAGCACAGCATAGCTGTCAGTCTTGTGTTGACAGATTAGTCTGCTCATTTAAGTTCAACTGCTTCTTAATCTGCAGGAAAAAAAATAACTATTGAAACAAGACTTTTTCTTCACTCTCTCTATTCAAGGAGAGAACATGTACGCATATATTCCTTGGGTTTTTTGCCTTGCTTTCAGTTCTTCATGTCCTCTGACTTGTGACTTGAATCAGGAACTGACTAGGAATCAGAACTCCTGCCCTTCTATGAATCTGCCCAGGCTTGTATCAAAACACCAAATCTGAAAAATTCCAAATACTCTGTCACATTGTTTGCCACCCAAAACGCCTGTGGCTTCAAACTAAACTTCCAAGTACTTTCAGAGGTCCAAAGCAGCATGTATGATGAATTTTAATTTTATCTAGAGAAATAAGCTCTGTCAATTCCTCCCAACTCCTAAGCAGCAAAAAAAAAACCCCAAAACCAACAAAAGAAGCATGGGAAAGTGGAGACATGCAAAGAGAATCTCCCTCGTCCAAAGGGCTCTGACAGTCCAAACCCTGAGAGGCACTGGAGCAAAACTGTACCCAGATTTTTCACGGTTAGACTCTGAACTCAAAGACCCTGGGTTCAGATCTTAAAAAGCATTCAGTAATTCTGAAAGTGCTAGTAAGGGCTTGGTTTTCTACAAAGTGCTGAGTGCCATTCCTCTGAAAATCAATTGCCTCTACAGCAATTCCAAGCCAAGAATATAGAACATAAGAACTCCAAATCACTAGTTGGTCTTAAAAAGTCTTGGCTCTGAAACCTGCCAAGTCAGCACCTTCTTTGCCTACTTGTAAAAGCAGCCAAAGAAAGGAAATAGATGAGCCATCAGCTCTAAGCATAATTTCTACTGATTCAGTCTTTAGCTCATGAGCTAGCTGGAAGGGAAAAAAGGGAAGCATATGATGAGGATGTTTTAGTTCTCATAAGACAATTTCCAAATGCCTTTAAAACAATAAGTAAAGCATTTGTTGGAGAAGTAGTTAGCCCTTCTGTACACTTGTAAGGAAAAGGAATTAATTAAAATTTAATTACTTAATACCTAAACCAAATATATTAATTAAGTGCTTTCCAGTTGCAGTAAATGACGCATCAGCAATTTTTTTTCCTCTTTTTAAATATATCTTATTTCACTGATGACAGCCAGTAATGGGCTTTCAGGCTCTGTGCAGGCTCCAAACACTGGGAGCAGCAGGTTAGGAAAAGCAGCCAAGAAATCTTCTGACATTAAAAAGCAGAGCTCTGTCACTAATTATGTTAAAAGTCAAGTTTGCAATTGCAAATAGATAGTCCAGGCAGCAAAATGAATGTGGTAAAAGCTATAACCCAAGACACTGGGGACTGAAACTGTGCCATAAACCAAGAATAAAATTCCAGTCTTCCCCGAGCTGAAGCAAGTGCTCCAAATTGGAATCATAGTGTCAGGGGGCTTGGTGGAGGACTAGATTGCTCAGGTTCACAAAGAATGAGGAAGTAGTACAAACTGGATGATGAAACCAAAGGATATGATGCTTTGCATGCTAGAGCATACCCATGTCATTTCATAGGCTGTTTCCTTGGTAGCTCTGCTTACTCTGTTGTGGTGGGTTGAAAATTCCCCCCAACATTAAATTGCCAGACCGGCCCAGTTGGAAGCAAATGAAGCTGTGTTTACAAGCAAAATGACAATCTACAATGAAATGCAATGAATGTGTACAAAATATACGTTATTTACAATATTTACAGGTATTTGCAATTGATAAACAGCACAAGAGCCCCCTGGCCAAAAACCAGGGCTGCTAATAGCTTTCCCTTCCCTGCTCCCCTCCTTACCCCCTGGACACAGAGGGACAAGAGAAGGAGCAGAGAATTGTTTTTTAGTACTTAGCCACAACAAAGAACACAGCCAAGGTGAACAATGGTGGGGGTTGGTCTCTTCTCCCAGGCAACCAGCACCAGAACAAGAGGACACAGCCTCAAGCTGTGCCAGGGGAGCTGGAGATGAGCAGAAAGTTCTTCCCATAAAGAGCCATTGGAATGTGCTGCCCAGGGAGGTGGTGGAGTCACCATCCCTGGAGGTGTTCAAAAAGGGATTGGATGTGGCACTTGGAGTTTAGTTAGTCATGAGGTGTTGAGTGACAGGTTGGACTTGATGATCTCTGAGGTCTTTTCCAACCTTATTGATTCTAAATCAAGTTAGTGTCTCCCAGAGTGAGGAAGCCAAAAAGAAAGATAGCATATACACCCCCACTTTATTGGTAGTGTCCAATGGGTTGTTTAGAACTTATTATTATTTCCCTTTTTACACCCAGTGGTGATTTATTTGCATTCTACCACTTTCTATTCAAGATCTGTGGAAAATTTTAAAGGTACAGCCTAAACCTACCCCATCTGTCCTCCCAGAGGATGGTGGATTTTTCTGATTATACCTGTAGCTCACAAAAGAGAGACAAAATTCTCTAACATGTGGTGCAAACACTTGAAAAAATGTTCATATACATACCAATCAGAGAAGATTCACTTTGTCAAGGAATCTTGCTTTTGTTTTTTTCACCTGTACACTGCTTTTTACCTGCAGCCCAGGAAATGCCTTTGAAACAGGTCTACAGCAAGGTACCATTTCATTTTCTGTGTTTGAGTGTTGACAGGTGGACATTTCTTGCGTTTCTTTATTCTCCTTGCTGCGTCAGCAGAATTTAAGAGCACTGCAGAATTCTGGCATAAGAGTGCCCAACTTTTCCTTGCCTCTGTAAATGCACTGCCCAGCAGTCTTACACAGGTATATGGGTCCACTAAGCAATACAGCCCTGCTCAGACACTTGGGAATGAAATCTACAGCAGCAGGATGACTAAGGATATACCTAATTAAATAAAAACAATGATTGGAAAGAGGAGCATTTGAATTTCAATTCTATTTGATGGGCATATGATTTGGAGATCTGGGTCTTAAATACATCTACAGCTGGTGACAGCACTTACATTGAGTAATTTTTGCAAAATATCTTAGTCATTGGCACATTTGTTCCTTTGCCAGAGGTAAACCAAGTCTACAGATTTCAGGAGAATAGTCTGGATAACACCAAAAGAGAAGCTCTGTGGGGTCACTGTTAGTTGTTGCTATTTATCGATCTGCCATCCATCTTCTCAGAAAGCTTTTTGTCATTGCACTTTCAATGAACTGATTCCAACCTTTCTGGAAACACTGAAAAAGAAAAGGAGTCATAACTGCAGCTCCATGGTTTGAACAGCTCCTAGGAGGTGACATGCAGCTGGGTTCTGGCCATCACGATTGGTTGTGAGACTGGGTGAGATGTTTTTAATGAAGTCATCAGATTTTGTAATACTGCCCAGTGATGCATATAAGACCACAGCAAAAAAAATGAACTCTGTAATTCTCCTTGTTCTTTGGTTCCTTGTCCTAGTTTGCAGCGGGACAGATGCTGTATTGCCCCAAAAGGGACAAAAGAATGACACTCACACAAATTGATTGAATAGTGATGGAAAGTTTAAATGCAAAATCCATTGATATTCTACAAAACTATAAAGCACAGTGGTGAGCATATCCCAAAGCATACAGAGTTCCCTTACACTGCACCCAAAAGCCCAGTGGTTCCCTTCTCCCCTCCTGGGGTGCATCTAAAACCTGCTGGGCTCTTTCTCCTTCTTTCTTAGGCCTAAACTGGCTCAGGAGGCCTGAGATACTCCCCTACCATTTCCCCAACAGGGAAGCATCTCCCACAGGAGCAGAGAGGGAAGAAAGAGAACAAGATTAACTTTGCAGCTAGGTTTACAGGGCACAGGATTTATGGGTAGAAATAGGCTGTTTCCTGTGTCCACCTACTGGGCTGGACGCTCTAGACACTGGAGGTATAACTATGTGGCAGCCTAGGAAGCACCCAGCCTAAACTGCCATGTTCCTTCAACAGATTATCTAACAATGGCCCCACTAAGTTTTTTCTTCTTTCTATTCTACTTGAATGATTGCTTTCTAAAATAATTCAGACTGGAAATCTAGACTCACTGACCATTAGGTCTTTCTGTAATCTGACATGTGCCAGAACCACCCCAATTAAATATAAAAGCTGAATTATATAACCATGTTGAAACAACAAAGCACATTTCACATGGATAGGAAGATCAATTTGCTTCAATGGTAAACAGGCATTTTAACTCTCAGTCTTCAGTTTATAAGATATGATTTTGGAAAGAAAAGACATTTTTGAGTTTCTAAAATAACAAGCCACAAACAAAACAACAAAAAACCCAACTCCAAAGCCAACAATAAAAAAGCACCCCAACCAAACCCAAATGTTTTCAAGGTTGTTCTTTCCCTAAAAGAAAAATAAAACAACTCCACATATGTAGTTTGCATTTAATGGGATAAAAAAAAAAAAAACCCAGAAAACAAACCCACCAAATCTATGAATGATATTATGAAATCAGTTCTGTCCTCACAGTATGGATCAAATTCCTGGGAAAATGTTTGTCAGGATAAGGAAACAGAAACACCAAGTCAATGACCTGCAGAAACACATGAAAGTGGTAGTATGATGCTGTGCAAACTGAAGTGCATCTGCTAATCACTTCACTCCAGGCTGGGTTTGCCACAACATATGCCAGGTATGACTGCCTGCTCTGCATGCCAATGGCCAATCTAGACTTGTCAGTTTGTGCTTGGCTCAGCACCTGTGCACAATATCACCTACTGGGGCACATGACTGTGCGTGGGGTATCAGAACAGGGGGCGCAAACCTAAACATTGCTCACATTCCAAATTTACTTCCAGTCATGCACCATCTGTAACAGGTGAGGAATGTGTGAGTGCCCTGGTCAAAGAACCTGGGTACTTGTTCACTACTGCAGTTCATTGGTTACTTCAGAAAGTCCACAAGGCCACAGGCTTTAAAGTAGCCAGTGCCATGGCCACTGATACACTTCAGAGCTCTCACCCTGTGCTCAGCATGGCTTTCTGAAGGGCTATAGCAATGTGCTTAGTGTATCACATCAGACACTGATTTACCTAGATTTCATCCTGTAGTTGAAACATTTGCTCAGCAAGAGACTGGCAAGGATTTGCTGTTATACTGACTTCCCCTACACCTTCCAGGAAAATGAGAAATATGTGTGGAAAAAGCTGAAAAAAGCATGAACTGCATATGAATTAGAACACTTTATGCAAAGTTCCTACGTTGCAGCAATTTAGCTTTAAATATATTTAAAGGATTTGACTCGGTGGCAGAAATGGAAGCACAATGGTTGGGACAATTGATACACCTGCTAGCATATGATCAAATCACACTTTTCTGCATATTTTTCTCTCATGTGAGGGTGGAAGAGTAAAGCAGAGCTTCTGCTAACATCACAACTCACTAGAAATGAGACTACAATTAGTGTGAGAGTTCTCCTCTCCTGAGGGGAAACTGGCTCTGAAAGGAAATCTGGGAACAGGCCAAAGATCTGTTAAGGTAATGTATCATGTGAGAAGAAAGTGGGTGTCTTCCAAACACATTCATTACCCTATTCTGTCTTATTCAGAAAAGGTGAAGAGATCTGTCCATCTTTGATCAATACCATACCCCTCACTGGCCTAAACAGATTGGATTATATTTAGAATTTCCTTTTGGAGCCTGAACTCCTACACTGTCTTTCTTCAGACTGCCCCAAACGCCATTCCCTATATCAACAAGCAACAGGTCAATTGAAAGCACAGGGGACCTGATAAGCCTCTTCATCTAGTGTGTCTGGCAAGCTTCCAGGTGAATCATATACTAAATATTAGAGCTTTATTCTCAGGAGTTTGTGACCACAAAACTCCTCAAGGGAGGAAGAACATTATCAGCTTAACAAGCAATGTGTGTTTCTGATGTGGTGGCTGCCAGAGTTTTTTACTAGAGTTTTTAGGTCACATTTTCAAGAGTTTTTCCTTTTAAAGTACAAAGTATTATAATACATATCAAAGAGTTGACTTGTTTCCATTCCTCACTTTAAACAATGCACAAATCCTGCTTCTCTTGTCCTGAAGTTCCTGTGTTTCTAACCTAGTCTGTTCTTTGTCCTTGATATACTGACTTGGTTTATCTTGTTATTGGGTCTCTGTGGAGAAATCAAATTGAACTGACCACTAAAACCTTGTCATGGTTTAACCTCAACATGCAACTAAGCACCGTGCAGCTGCTCAGTCACTCCTCCCTAGTGGGATGGGGAAGAGAATCAGAAGAATAAAAGTGAGAAAAGTTGTGGAATGAGATAAATGCAAAGCAAAAGCCACACATGCATAAAGCAAAACAAGGAATTAATTCACTACTTAGAATCATAGAATCAATAAGGTTGGAAGAGACCTCAAAGATCATCAAGTCCAACGTGTCACCCAAGGCCTCATGAGTACTGAACCATGGCACCAAGTGCCACATCCAATCCTCACTTGAACACCCCCAGGGATGGTGACTCCACCACCTCCCTGGGCAGCACATTCCAACAGCCAACAATTCTCTCTGTGAAGAACTTTCTCCTCACCTCGAGCCTAAACTTCCCCTGGTGCTTTTCATTGGTATGCAGATATTCAGACATTGCCAGGAACGCAGGGCTCCATAACATGCAACTAACTGGGGAAGACAAGTCACCATCACATTGAACACCTTCCCCTTTTCTTCTTCTTCTCCCAGTGTTTTGTACCGAGCATAACTTCCTATGTTGTGGGACATCCCTTTGGTCAGTTGGAGTCAGCAGTTCCAGTTGTGTCCCGTCTCAACTTCTTGTGCATTCCCAGCATGTTCACTGGCAGGGTGAGAAACATTAATGACTCTGACCCTCTGTAAGCACTAGTCAGCAACAGATAAAACCTCCCTGTGTTATCAGCACTACTTTCAGCACAAATTCAAAACATAGCCTCATAGTAGCTGCTATGAAGAAAATTATCTCTACCCCAGACAGAACCAGTATGTTCCCTCAGGGGACTTATTAGTGGTATGAAGTGAAATAGTTTTCCAGAAGAGAGAGTTTCTTCAAGAGAAGGTACAAAGTGTATGAGAACCACAGCGGGGCAAAAAGAGCAAGAATCAGGGACAGTTGTCTCAATGCTGTAAAAGCAGGGCATTGGCTGCTTTCACTCCTCCTTTCACTAACAAAAGTATGCCAAGGAGTTCAGAGAGAAGTAAATGTGTGAGCTGTCCAACACAGTATTGATTGGTGCTGTTTAACTAGTTTGTGTTTGTAGAGCAGAAAGGGAAGCAACATTCTGCAGAAGCATACACTGGTAGGTGCTTCATTCTCCATTCTTCCTGCCTCTTAGAGCCATGGCAATGGCCATGCCTTCTCCAGGGAGCTATGAATGAAAACTCAGCACCTTAGAATTTAATTTCATTGCATTCTGTTTATTTCCTCACTTGGGAAATCTAAATCAGTGTCACAGGTGAGTGTCCTTCAGGAGGTGAGAGACCCTCAAGTACCTTAACTCCTCCTGAAGGTGCTATTTTCCAACCATAGAATCATAGAATCATAGAATCAGTCAGGGTTGGAAGGGACCACAAGGATCATCTAGTTCCAACCCCCCTGCCATGGGCAGGGACACCCTACACTAGATCACGCTGGCCAGAGCCTCGTCCAGCCTGGTCTTAAACACCTCCAGGGACTGGGCCTCAACCACCTCCCTGGATAACCCATTCCAGGGCTTCACCACTCTCATGGTAAAGAACTTCTTCCTCACATCCAGCCTGAATCTCCCCATTTCCAGCTTCATTCCATTCCCCCTAGTCCTATCACTACCTGAGATCCTGAGAACCAGATAATTATTTCCTTCTTCAGGACTGGAAATCAATGGTAGTATGTGTAGCTTTGGCCAGTCCAATAGTTTCTAAGACGTCACTAAATAATCCACTGAACCTGCAGTATTATCTCATGCATGAGGAGGATGGTCAGTAGCCTTTAGACACATTGCAGTTCAATGGTGGCTTACCCTCAGCATGACTCTGTGGTGAATACTTTTGTGGTATGCAACCACAATTTTATTTCTAGCCTGTTAGGGCTTTGCAGGCCAGCAGGGAAAAAGATAAATGTCAAAACAGTAGTGAAAAAAAAATGTTGACAACTTACAGAAGCCTTCATACATGATTATTCCAAATTAGTAAACAAATTGACATAACAATTTAGATAACAATACCCACCTGCTGCCAGGACTATGGTCTATGTCACTGTGAAAGGTCACACTGAAGGTTATGCTAAGCTTCACTGTAATCAATATGCATTGCCTCCATTACATAGAAGTTATAAATACACTGCTGTCTTTTGTACATTTCCATGAATCACCAGTCCACCACACTTCACAGCAATTGATCACTTATCTTGTTTTCTCAGAGAATGAAGCCAGAATGCTTTATATCACATTCTCAACCTAATATTAACCTTATTTATTTCAAGTGAATTCCTGTGTTGTCTCAGTTCCAGCATTTCCTGTGTTTGTTATCCATAGCAAGATCCAGACTTTGGCACCAACTAAAATAGAAGCTGGAAACTGAAATATGAAGTGCCCTAATCTGGTACTGATTAGCAACATCTCCACACATACAACCTATGAAGCAACAGATTCATGCTTTCACTCTTTGCTTTGTAAGAGCTGAGCCTATTGTATAATTGGAGGTCACAGGAGATCCTCAGAAGCACTGCCTCAACTAAAGGAACGCAAAACCAGCAAGGACTAAAGAGCTTGAGCACTGAAAACTCAGATAAGATTGCCAGCGTTTGAAGTGAAGATGAGGTTACAACTTTTCAACAAGACTCAATGAGCCACAATGTGCTCTAGTGTCTCATCTTCCTTACGAGGAGAGACTGAGGGAGCTGGGGCTCTTCAGCTTGGAGGAAAGGAGACTAAGGGGTGACCTCATTAAACTTTAGAAATATGTGAAGGGTGAGTACCAAGAGGAAGGAGTCAGGCTCTTCTCAGTGATGCCCAATGACAGAAAAAGGGGCAATGGGTGGAAGTTGAGGCATAGGAAGTTCCATGGAAACACAGGGAAAATATTTTTCACTGTGAGGGTGACAGAACACTGGAGCAGGCTGCCCAGGGGGGTGGTGGAGTCTCCTTCTCTGGAGATATTCAAAATGTGCAAGGATGCATCCCTGTGCGATCTGCTGTAGGTAATCTGCTCTGGCAGGGGTGTTGGATGAGATGATCTTTCAAGGTCCCTTCCAGCCCCTAACATTCTGTGAAAATTTTGCTGAGTCCAAGGTTTTGGATTAAGAATTTAATGGGTCTGAATAAGGGTCTGCATTGCTCTGTGTCCTATTAGAGGACAGTAACCTTAAGCAGATGCCTGGAGAAGACAAAGGCCTATATAGCTACAGTATTTCTCCCTAATATTTCATATTATTCATATTATTAATTATGTTCAGCTAGCTCAGGAGCTCCCAGTATTTTGATGTATTTTTCAGTTTCTATGTGGTTTTAGTGGATTTATTTTCTGTGATTTGCCCACTTTCCTTCTCAACTACAACTTTAAAATCCACATTTTAGCATGGCAAAGATATCCACAAACATACCACACAGTTTATCTTCTTTAATTTCAAATCACATTCTTTTTAACTTCATAAACGACACTGGAAATAAAAATGGCTTCACAGCAATGCTTCTATGCCTGATGTTTTCTTGTTAAATTTGTAGTCTTAAATTTTGTTCTTCCATGTTATAAAAACTGTTAATGCCACAGGTTTAAGTGTCTCCTTCACTGGACTTTTTTTGGATGGGGGTGGGGGGGTTTACTGTTTCAATTCCTGTATTTCTCAGAGGATTATAAGTGGATAGAAACACCTGAAAAGAAAAAACTTTGGTCATCAGAATCCCAAACACTAAACAGAGTTAATGTCATTGCACCCATAAGGATGATACTTCAGTCACCTATGTGACTCATACTGCTTTTGATAAAGACATGAATGATTTGAATATGCTCCTGGCTGAGCTTTAAACTGATTAGCTTGTGGGGTACGTACATATGTATACAGGAGAAAAATTATCTATTGGAGTAATATGACTAAAAGGGAAAGAGTGAAACTGTATGCATTTACATATGATGAATACCTGATTTATGCACAGTACTTGGATCAAAACCTGCTTTGCTTTTCAGCCCAGACAGGAAATTGATTTGCATCAGTTTAACATACGTTGGAATTTGACTCCATTTGTTTTCTGCTGGAAAATTTCAACACTCATTCACCAGGATGCTGCAGTTACCTACAGCTACTAATGATGGCTCAAAAGGCTTTTTAAATGTTACAGATATAAAAGCTAATATTTTTGCCCTCATTTTGCACTCATGTTGGCTATTCCATAATACAAAGTGCAGCCCTGAATGTAGTTCTTTCAGATAATGTTTTCTTTTTCTGTTGTTTTACTGCATTATTCCATTAATAAACAGAATTTTAGTAAATCCAGTATTCTGTGAGAATGTTTTCATATTATAATTCGGTAGCAGATCATAGAATCATAGAATCAGTCAGGGTTGGAAGGGACCACAAGGATCACTTAGTTCCAAGCCCCCTACCATGGGCAGGGACACCTCACACTAGATCAGGCTTGCCAGAGCCTCATCCAGCCTGGTCTTAAACACCTCCAGGGATGGGGCCTCAACCCCCTCCCTGGACAACCCATTCCAGGGCTTCACCACTCTCATGGTGAAGAACTTCTTCCTCATGTCCAGTCTAAATCTCCCCACCCCCAACTTCATTCCATTCCCCCTAGTCCTCTCACTACCTGATATCCTAAGAAGTCCTTCCCCAGCCTTCTTGTAGGCCCCCTTCAGATACTGGTGGAAAGCCACAATAAGGTCACCTCGGAGCCTTCTGTTCTCCAGACTGAACAGCCCCAACTCCTTCAGTCTGTCCTCATAGGAGAGGTGCTCCAGCCCTCTAATATTATTCTTTTAAAAGTACATAGAATAGTATTAAACAGCATCTTCTTTATATTTACCCTTCTACTATGAAGCAACATTTATTTTGGTATCTGAAACTGTAACTGTTAGTATTCTGGACTTAGAATCTTGCAGTCTGAGTGTACAGTCCAGTAGTGATGAATAAACCCTATGTTTTCTTCTGCAGTATTTCTTGTTTCAATGATGACATTAGATGTGTGTGTAAGGTAGACCTGGTATTTTGTCAAAATTTGCTAAAAAGTCTAGATTCAGATGCATAGCTATTAGGACAACAGATCCCCACATTCTTGGATTATGGATGTATTAGGGCTACAACTCTCCCTCTCTCTTAGTTGTAAGCTAAAAAAAAGCTCTAAGTAATTAGGTGTCACCAGATTTCCACTAAACCACATCTGCTTTCTTCCATTTAATCAGTCTCTGCAGAGTAAACTAAATGCAGCCATTAGAAACTATCAGGCACAGTACTGACAGCTGCAAATTATAAGACATTTTTCAGTGTTGTTACCTTAGTTTTAAGGAAAAAAGACAATTTGTTGCCTGTTTGCAGAGCACTGGTTGTATGGGTCATGTTTTCAAGCTTTCCTCTGAAAGTCATTTGCTGCAAACTTAACTAAAGCAATAAAATTGAATCAGATGAGTTGTATTATCTAACCTTGTGACCTTTCAGTAAACTGTCAATATTATAGAGCTAAAGTTAACCACATTGCCAATATTAACATTATAACTCAGCAGACAAATAATCAAAGCAGCACTCTCCATATACAAAGATTGTAGCTGGCTCCCCCATCTCCTCCTCTAGTACAATCTGCAGCAGTGTTTTTGAGTCTGGAAACTCTTAACTTATACCTATTCTCCCTAAGTTCCTTAAATTAATTTAAAAGGCAATTTTCTGGCTTTGGATGGGACTTTCCTTTGGATACTCTTGCAAAGACTGATTTTCATTAAGAACTATTTTAACCTCATTAAATGTTAGCCCAGGTATTCGATGATGCTGTGGTGACAAACAATTCTATATTAACTTGTTGCAGGAAAATTCTGGGAATATGATCTTCAGAACCATCTTACATGAGATCTGAGATGAGATAAATGCTGGAAGTCCTGTGTTCCTAAAATATAGTGGTAAGACTGTGACTCTTAGCCAGAGGTTTGGCCACTGCCTTATAACAATCACTGCATTAGTGACTAAAATGTGTATTCACAGTCTCTTGGATTTGTATTCTCTTGGATTTATTTGTTCTCCTTCCTTTTCTGTATTTCCCCTTTAATTTCTTTACCTGCCTTCCTCTGCACTGAAGTATCTTCTCAAAATATTACTTGCTTCTCCTAGGGAAGGAACAAACCTCATCTCTCAGTGAGAGGTATCATCTCAGAAAGCATACAAGGAAGGGGACTGGGGAAAGAAGCAGACTTGCCGCTGTTCCCAGTCAGTCCCCCTTTAATATAACACACAGCAAGGAGAGCAACAGCACAGACTCTGTTCAACACAGATGTACAGCTCTGCAGTTCCAAATTATATTCCTTGCTTGCCCTCTCTGCTGAGACTTCTGCACAAAGAGCTTTTCTTTCAAATACAAATTCATCAATATTTATCAGGTCGGCTACTGCCAAAGCAAATCTTGAATAAAAGTTTAGCCAGATGCTTCAGTTGCCTTATGTTAGCAGCGAGCTCAAACACACAGCTGTTCAAAAACTAAAAAGTGTTTTCAGTGAGGCTGTGATTCAGGCATCACTACCTTAAGAGATTTTTTAAGCCCATGAGGAGCATGACTTGTGTATGTAACGCAAGGGACTTACATAGGAAGTAATGATAGTTTCTGGCACACATAGCCAATAATGCAGTACTGTAAAAGCTGGGTACCAGGGACCAACAGCATAAGCATTTTAGCTCGGCAGGGCTGACTTCATGAAGAGAAGGTGGAAAATATAAGTCAATCAGCAGTTATTCTATGATCTTCTTGAAGACATGTATGTACCAAGATGTGATAAAATTTGTTTTCTTCTTTTTCAACTGGCAAGGGTGTTGTTTTTTAACCCCCAATCTCATTCAACATTGTGTGATAATTAAGCTGAAGTAGAGATTGTCGCATCTAGCTGGCAGAAACAGATTATTTGTTTGGAAGATGTATTCACAAAATCAATATGAATCCACCTGGGAAAATGGAGTAATTTAGAGAAATATCCACTATCCTCACTTCAGTTCAGTCTATTTACCAAAAAAGCACTGTGGAAAGAATTGGAAAGGCAAAGTATGATAAGCATCAATGTTTAAGAATTTGCCAGACAAAAGATTGGGCAGCTGTTATCAGGCAAATTTTTGCCTGGGTTCAAAAACTTCCTTCCCTTACACCAATAAAGACTTTCAAGTCTGATACCTAGCTCAACCTAGAAGTTTTCAGAAAGGTGACTTACATAAAACAGGCCTTTGAAAAGGCCACATATTTATAAATACATTGATTAAAACTTCAGTTGGTGTGTGTATATACATATATATGTGTGTATATATATATATATCTCCAAGTGTTAAGGCATTAGGCTGTAGTCCTTTTTACAGATTCCTCCTTTTTTCTTTTTAAGGTTTGAACTAGGCAAGTGGAGCATGTGGTAAAAGAGCATAGGGAGAGCAAATATTCATTCACACATGTTGCATGAAAGCACTTAAATGACTGCAGCAAGAAAGGAACCAGGTTTTTCTTTTAGCTTTAAAAACCTTGTATTCAGAAGTTTCAGGTTGCTTTGATATGCTCTGTCTCTATACAAGTGAGCATGGAGACTCAGAAGCAAGGATATACAGAGAAGACAAATCTCCTTGGATCTCTCCTTTGGCTACATGACAAAGTTCTACACTGATCTGAAGACTGAGATTTCCTTGACTGCTTCTAAAACTGTTTGTGACAAAACAGTGAAGCACTGGTAGTAAGTTGTACATTTGTTCATGTCCTCATCCCATATGGGCAGTAAATGAAACAGTTCTTTCAGTTCCATCATTAAGGAAATGATGCAAAAAGTAACTGACTGAGCTGTGACTTATTCTCTTGTTATTCTATCTTGCAACTTGTAAATAAACCAAAGCCTTCCCAAGTAATTATATTATTGCAATATATTCTGTGTGTCCTCCTTAACTTATTTTGTGTGAATCAAGTACCTAAAACTGGATATTCTGCCTTGATGGAAGCTCAAAGTGAACCTGAACATGCCTATTCTGAAATAGTGTTTTTAACTTCCTATTTGTTGCATCTGTGTTGGATCTTGTGGAACTTCATTTCAAAAGCACAATGGTTTGGTTTAGTCCCATTAATGCTACTTTGACATGCTATATTTCCTCCATTGTCAATACATTTTGCTTCTTTACCTATCAGGGTACAATCAATACAATTTTGAAAAATTCATTTGCTATAGTTTTAATCTTTATAAAGCAGTCTTAGTAATGCAGCTGATCCCAAATTATTCAGCTGTTGAATACAGTTAGCTGTATGACAGTTGAAAGGACCTACCACAGGAATGAAGCTTATGTTCTCATATATACCTGACTTTTCCAACAGTCAGGCCTCTGATTATTCTAATAATTGAGATATTGTTCTAAAGCAAAACAAACAACCTTCTCACCAAGATTAAGAGTGAAGTTAGCTTTGTCCTTTGACAAAAATTCTATCAGGATTGAATGGATTCATCAGTCATGTATGGATTTAGAGAAATCTAAACTGCACAGTAATTTTGTCAGGGAAAGTAAAGGAAGTGGGATTAAATCAAGGATGGTTTGGGGCAAATATATTGTTTATATACTCTTCAGTTCTTTCAGAGCTCCACTCAGTAGTACCAAAGGTCAGAAGGGTTGACATCAACAGAACCCAGGATATAGGGCCTTACGCTGCATTTGATGCTTGGTTTTCCTGTTGCACTGTGAGCTGACCATGTGCTACTTTCTTATATTTCCATGGCTTAGACTCTTCTCCACCATCTCCATTTTGAAAAGATAACCTCCTTTTTATTTTAAGGTTTATGGATATTCTATATGCATAAATGTTGAATTTTAACCTTCATTTCTGTCTGATTACTTTTAATATGTTGTGCTACTGAAGTGCAACTTCTTTATTGTTAGAGTGCCTTTTTACTCTCCCATAAAGAATGGGATAATGAATAATACCTGGGCTGTACAGCAGAGTTTCAGTGGCTTTACTATAAAATGATATTCCAGAGCAATGCATGGCTACTTTAATTATTAATTCTGAATGATCATTCTTTTATATTAACACAAAAGTTGCTGCCACATCAAAAAATACTATCAACAGAAAAAGAATATATTAGTTATTCAGAGCTGAGCAAAAATTATGTCACTAGTGTTCAAAAATTACCAGTGAAACTAAAGATAAATACAGGGATGTGGTTTGAATGTCTTGGACATTTTGATTAGGACTGCAGAGACTTTAAGGCAAAAATCCACTCTCATCATGTAGTAAGCCACTCTGAGCTACATAATGCAGTTAACTGGATGTGATGGACTTGTGGATGAGGAAGATGTACTTAAAAAAGAAGAAAGGCAGGATCTTGCTTGGAGGAAAAGGTAATATATTTTCACATGGTTTAGATGGTACAAAGTGGATGCTAAAACATCTAAACGAGTAGCGATACCTGCCAGGGAAAAAGAAGAAAGCAAAATTATGGGAGTTCTAGGCCATTTTTACCTTACATAGATGCTATGCAAAGCAATCAATTATCAGCAAAGTAATCCACAAAGAACTTTCATGCAAAACTGCAGACAAAGCCTCTTTTCCTTGCCCTGCGAGAGTTCTCATACAGAAAATGTAATTTCTATTGGGCCATTCAAAGAAAAACTAAATAAGCAGGGTTCCTTCAATTTGCATTGATGAAATAAAATGAAGGAATGAAGGAATGAAGGAATGAAGGAATAGAATAGAATAGAATAGAATAGAATAGAATAGAATAGAATAGAATAGAATAGAATAGAATAGAATAGAATTAACCGGGTTGGAAAAGACCATCAAGATCATCAAGTCCAACCTATCATCCAACACCATCTAATCAACTAAACCATGGCACCAAGTGCCCCATCCAGTCTCCTCTTAAACACCTCTAGTGATGGTGACTCCACCACCTCCCTGGGCAGCCCATTCCAATGGCCAATCTCTCTTTCTGTGAAGAACTTCTTCCTAACATCCAGCCTAAACCTCCCCTGACACAGCTTGGAACTATGTCCTCTTGTTCTTCTGGTGGTTGCCTGGGAGAAGTGACAAAGCCCCACCTGGCTACAACCTCCCTTCAGGTAGTTGTAGAGAGCAATAAGGACCCCCTGAGCCTTCTCTTCTCCAGGAGGCTCAGGGGATGATCTTGCATCCTGTTTTTGAAGTGTACATAGCAATAAGCACATCTGAAAAATGCATTCTGATTAAATCAGGGGTTACATATAGAAATATCTACCTTAATTATAAATAAAATAAATTTATCAAAATAGGGAAGACCTGAAAATTAATACCAAGAAATATTTTGGAATGAGTTGATCACAAGGCTCTAAAAACTCTAAATGGATCAGCCATGTTTAATGCTGGATTAACCAATGTGCAACTTGAATCATTTGTAACAGTCATGCTTTTGCTTTAAAATGTTGGCCAGTGCTTAATTAATTGAGCCTGTTGTCATAGTATTTTCACTGTGGCTTCCTTATATATAAGGCAAAGACTTCATTATGCTACAGAGAGATTAATCCTTTGTTTCCAAATTTGGGTGTCTATTACCAGACATAGAGTTATGTGATCTTAAAAGGTATGATCACTATAAGGTTTCTAACAATGGATTTAAATGTGTAATTAAAATACACTTTTTCTAAGCTGAATATCTGAACAATCTGGCTTCAGTGGCTAGATGCAATCCAACGGTTAAAAATACATCTGAATATTGTTGAGGATTCCACTCTCTGTCTTTCCTCAGCCATAGCTGGTATACAGATATTCTGGTATAATTCTGTCTAGAACACTTTATAACTTCAAAAAGCAGAATCCATTTTCTTATTGCCATTGCATTAGAGTAATAGACCTATAAAGTGGCCAAAAAATTTACTTCTCTACTGCAGTGATATGAGATTACACAAAAGAAAACAGAAATACCTGTGTATGCAGGAGGAGGGGAACAGACAAGATGTGAACTGCCTCTGCCCATGACCCTAAATCTAGAAAAAGAGTTGCACACCTGCACAGAAGCTGGGGAAAAAACCAACCAACCAACCAACCAAAAAACTTTAGAACAAGAACTTTAGAACAAGACTTTAGAACAAGAAAACTTTAGAACAAGAAACTTTACAAGCTACAGAATATATTTCAAATCTCCTAAGCCTCAGCCAACCCCTTCCCATCATGCAGTGAGAATGAGGTTAGCATGGTGTAGAATAACGACTCAGCTTGCACTGCGTCACTTCGGGGTGAGGGGTAGCCCTGTCCCCTGTCCCTCAAACCTTCTAGTGGAGCCAGTTAGCTTAAACCAATACAAAGTACATTGGACTTTGTTCTACTAAAGACTCATAGGACATCTGTACTGAGCAAAGAAGAGTTCGGGAAACCCATTAATTGATACCAAATGGGAGAAGGGTAGTCATCCAGTGCAGACTGAAGCTAACCCAAGACACAGGCTTTCCTAAGCATACTGCTACATTGCTATAGTCTTGAATTGACTTAGCATCTATGCCTCAGTGCTATAGTGATTCAACTATATTACTTCTGGCTCTGCTGCAAGATGGAAATGCTCCCACTTCCTTTCATTTTAATTTCTGTCAGATTGCCAAGCCTCTTCTTCAGTTTGTAAAAATGTTATCCTCATTGCTGTTGAAAGACAGTGAAACTAGGAACTTGTGGGAATCAGTGGTAATATTTATGAAAAGCAGGACACAGAAATTCTTACAGCTGAAACACAAGATTCCCCCCACCCCCCAAAAAAAGGTAAAATCATGTTAAAGCAAGCAAATACAAACCAATTGGTATTTCCCATATTTATATGAAAGATGATATAACTCATTCATCCAAGGACTCAAGAATTTGTCCTCCTTTTTAAGGAAAAAACCAAAGCACAGTATCTTTCTGCTCAAATCATTAGTATTGCTTAGAACATGCCATTCTAGTCAGCTTTGGCAGGATGCAAATAAAACGTGCAGTTTCCTATTCTCTTTCTTATATTCCACCAGTATGGATTTGCTAATTGACTCTAGTGGAATACCAGGTGTCCCATTGTGTAAAAATGTTTTTAGACATAAGGTGAATGATATGTTCAATTTCCTGTTACTATTTTTCCCATCATTTTTAATAGGAGCATATTTTCGTTTATGCTTTTCTGTCCCATAGCCTGCTTACGCACAAGCCCATCTGCAATAATAATGACATGCAAGGTGTTTCATTAGAATGTGCCTTGCTTATGATATCCCTGCTTACTAAACAGAAATGCCCCATTTTTCTCAGTTGCTTTACTGATACTGATTACTTCCTTACTGCTCTCAGCTTATGGAAAATGCAATCTTGTCTGTTCCTCTTATAGGAGATACCAATGCTGCCACGTCACCGGTTAAAGATTGCTAGGTCCTATACAGTAAAAAGTACAGTAACTAGTGGTTATACTGCCCTCCAAATATTAAATAGCCATTTCTTGTCACAGGCTAATGCAGCTTCTGGTTGTGAGTCCTGAGGTTACCCTGTATAGAATCATAGAATCAACAAGGTTGGAAGAGACTTCAAAGATCATCAAGTCCAATCTGTCACCACAGACCTCATGACTAAACCATGGCACCAAGTGCCATGTCCAATCCCCTCTTGAACACTTCCAGGGATGGTGACTCCACCACCTTCCTGGGTAGCCCATTCCAATGGCTAACAACTCTCTCTGTGATGAACTTTCTCCTCACCTAAACTTCCCCTGGCACAGCTTGAGACTGTGTCCTCTTGTTCTGGTGCTGTTTGCTAGAGAGAAGAGACCAACCCCCTCCTGGCTACAACCACCCTTCAGGTAGTTGTAGAGAGCAATATGGTCTCCCCTGAACCTCCTCTTCTCCAGGCTAAACAATCCCAGCTCCCTCAGCCTCTCCTCGTAGGGCTTATGCTCAAGGCCTCTCCCCAGCCTCATTGCCCTTCTCTGGACACGCTCTAGAGTCTCAGTGTCCTTCAATGAAAGACATGAATTGTGTATGAATTGTGTTTTCCTTCCCTTTCCTTCTCCAAAACATCTCAGCTTTCCCTCTATGCATGGCATTGTTGCTTTGAGATACTTAAAAGGGAAGCTCTCCCAAAATCAAGCATAGCCAGAAAAAGCTTCTACTTTCTATCTCTTATTCTTACTCTCATCCAACTACACTGTGTGAAGGAAGAACAAAGATTTTAAATGAGGTATTCCAATGCTTTCCTTTGAGCTGGAGATGCCTAAGGCTTTAGTTAACATTTTCATTCACTTTGCATTTAGTCAGGCTGAAAAGAGTGACTTGGGCTCTCAAGTTGGGCTTGCTGTATTTGCAGAAAACAAGGGATGTGAAGTGTGGAAAGAGCCACAGGAGTGTCTGTTAGCCCTCCTTTACTTTCTTTCCCTTCTGCAGGTATGCTAAGCATAGCAAAAGACCAAAACCATATTAGAACAAATTTAAAATACGATGTGGGGCTACCTAAGATATCTGCCATTGTCAAAGTTTTTATGAATACAGTAATATGAATTGTATTCAGTGAAAGTATTTCATATTCCTAGGAAGTGAGCCATGATCTTTTATGCCATATGGGACAGCAAATGCACAGACCACATTTTTTGACTCATACAGTTGTGAAAGGTACCCTGACAGTGAATTGAACTGCACTGAGAACTGCCTGAATTACAGAGCTTAGAGGACTGTCATCAGAGATGTAGTCTAGTCGGAGCTTTGTAGCTAGTGGTGTTCTCCAGGGGTCACCATTTGGTCCAGTCTTGTTCTGTATCTCCATCAATGACCTGGATGAAGGGATGGAGTGTACATGTATCAAGTTTCCTGATTATATGAAACTAGAAATGACTGATACATCAGAAGGCTGTGTGGCTGTTCAGTGACTCCTGGGCACACTAAAGAGTTAGACAGAAAGGAACCTAGTGAAGTTCAACAGGCTCAAGCCTAGAGTCCTGTATGTAGGAAGGAATAACCCCATGCAGGTTAGGGGCTGGTCTGCTGGAAAACAGCTCTGTGGAGAATGACCCCCAGCTAAACAGTAAGTTTACCATGACCCAGCAATATGTGCCTGTGGCCAACAAAACCATCACTGTCTTGGGGTGTATTAAGAATAGTGTGTCCAGCAGGTCAAGGGAGGTTCTCCTCCCCTCTCTACTCTGGCCTAGTGAGGCCACATCTGGAGTACTGTGTCCAGTTCTGAGCTCCCCAGTTCAAGAGAGACAAGAGACTACTGGAGAGAATCCAGCAGAGGTCTACAAAGACGACAAGGAGAATGGAGCATTTATCTTACAAGGAGAAGTTGAGAGACTTGAGGTTGCTTATCCTGGAGAAGAGAAGGCTGAGAGGGGGAATTTATCAGTGCTCAGTGAAGGACAAGGGGCAAAGCAGCCAAATCAGAGCACATGAAGTTCCATTTGAACATAAAGACAAAAACATTAAGGGTGACAGAGCACTGTAACAGGTTATGGAGTCTTCCTCTCTGGAGGCATTCAAAACTCACCTAGACATGGCCTTGTGCAACTTGCTCTAGCTGACCCTGTTTTAATAGGGGGACTGAACTAAATGATCTCCAGAGGTCCTTTCCAGCCCCAGTGCTGTGGTTTAACTCAGTCAGTGGCTAAGTTCCAACACAGCCTGCTCACACAAGCCTCCCACAATAGGGAGCAAAAAGGTAAAAAAAAAAACAAAAGCCCTGCAGACTGAGATAAAGAGTTTAATGGAATAATACAAAACAAAGGTATTTTCAGCAGAAAGCATGAGCAAGTCAGCAAGAAAACAACATCCAGGCCATCAGCCAGTAGGTGGAAGAGAACAATGCCACAAGCCCAGAAGCGGGAAAAGCATTCAGGAACAGGAAACATTTCACACTACAGTCTGAACTACAAGCCCCATTATCCTTTGTCCCAGACAGCCCTTGCCTTATACAGTAGATGTGACATCAGCATGGTATTGAACATGCATTAGCTGGTCCAGCTGCCTGACTTGATTGGTGTATTCTTTCAGCTGAAACCCAACATTGGCTTCAGACCCTCCCTCTGTCAGCTACTGGGCTCTGCTCACTGTGGTATGGCTTTGCCCCACACCAGCTTGGTGGCAGCCCTGGCTCCCCTGTCTTGTGACACCATCTAGCTGAAATCTGGACACCCTGCCACCCTGTGTTTCTGTGAATTCATGAGCTGAAGAACAGTGGAGAAACAGGGCCACTGCCTGTGACCCTGCAGAGACTTCTTGCAACTATGCAACTGAAAAAGTGTTTGCATAGTTACAACTAAATTTTATGATGGAAGAAGTCTTGGCTATCAGGTTTCCATTAGAGGGGCATGCCAGATGCATAGGAATAGAGAAAGCACACACAGCTTTCCCAGGAGGTATGATATGAGAAGCAGGGTGTCTGTATCCATCACATACCTGCACTACAGGATACATGAGTCATCAATCTTCTGGATGTCTTCTTACACACAGTTTGATTCTTCTTTCCACTACCAGGGAAGCAAAAAACCCAGTTAACTAAACTATGCTGTCACTATTCTGTCTCCAATATTTTTTGTTTGTTTTCAGGCACTTTGGTAGCTAAAGACTTCTTTTCCATTTTTCTACAATTTCTTATATAGGAATGCCCATAGAAATCTGTGTTTATTTTTAAAGAAGTTTGATTGATCTCTGCTGAGGCAGTTCTAAGGGTCAGCTGGGAATGGCACAGCATGCTGGAAAATGGCATCACAATGGCCCTTTCGCTCTGCCCTATACTGCCTATAGCCCAGGCAACATAGAAGAAACAAGGGAGACAGAGAGGAAAAACCCAAGGTTCCTCACTCAAGTCATATCTGTGGTCTAAAGTCAACAACTTGCCTCTTCTGTTGTTCATCATGAGGCATTTTGCAAAGTATATTTCAACACGACAATTATATCAAGAGACTGAAAACTCACATCACTATTTTGGTCTGTGAATCCAACTGTCCTGCATCTGCAGAAATGGAAAAATGGATGACATTCCCATCATTTTTCCCCAAGGAATGAAGACAAAGAGACACATTAGAAGTCTAAGGAAACTACAAGCAAGATGCAAGCTGAGAATTGAGTATAAAGATGAGTCAGGTCACTAGTCACATTGGGCAGCATCATTCCCACAGACTGTCAGACACTAAATGATATAAAAATATGATCAGGAAGGAGTTCTGCTCTTACTTTGTATGTTATTACAATTCACTCATTAGGAAGACTCTTTAATCCTCCAGCAACCTGTTAAAATATACACTATTTACTATTGTTATTATTATTATAATCATCATTCTTATTATTACTGTCTTGCAGTTTTGTCTGTCTGGCTTGGTTTGTTTATCCCTAATAATTAGCAAAGTGACCTGGATTCTTCTTCAAAAAAACAGATACCAAAAGAGCCCTGAAACCAATTTCTGAAGTGATTGAGTGGCAAAACTGCACAGCAGGCTTATACACTGAAATGGTGATGATTTGTAGGGCTTTGTAAATCACATGGCCGAAAAAAAATAAGTATCTGTCAGTTTTTCCACCAACTTTAGATGAGGAACTCAGATTTGACCTACAGGATGTCTCAATTTATGGGCTTCATCCTATAACTGCTTAAAATTTTGTAATCACAAAGTGATAAACACATTTATTACAGGAGCATGCATTGGTTTAGCCATTGGAGTGGGCTGCCCAGGGATTCACAACTCTGTGAAGAATGTTCTCCTCACCTCGAGCCTAAACTTCCCCTGGTGCAGTTTGGGACTGTGTCCTCTTGTTTTGGTACCAGTTGCCTGGGAGTAGAGACCAACCCCTTCCTGGCTACAACCTCCCTTCAGGTAGTTGTAGACAGCAATAAGGTCTCCCCCGAGCCTCCTCTTCTCTAGGCTAAACAACCCCAGCTCCCACACCCTCTCCTCGTAGGGCTTGTGCTTGAGGCCTCTCACCAGCCTCGTTGCCCTTCTCTGGACACGTTCAAGAGTCTCAATGTCCTTCTTAAATTGAGGGGCCCAGAAATGGACACAGGACTCAAGGTGTGGCATGACCAGTGCTGAGTACAGGGACAGAATGACTTCCCTGCTCCTGCTGGCCACACTATTCCTGATGCAGGCAGGGATGCCGTTGGCCTTCTTGGCCACCCAAGGTAAATGTGCAGGAGAAAATCTTATTTCCTGCCTTTAAGAAACTGTATGTTCTACAGTATTCAGAATTTATCAGTATCATTATACTATTGCCAGTGCCATGTCACATGATTTTTTTTTACAGTCAGTAGCATGACTGTTTGGTAGGTAGACTCAGTTTATGTCTTTGGAAGCCTGATGCTGAAAATACTAAGGTGGGATTAAGGTTAATTTAATACCAATTGTGGAAAAAATATGGGTCTTTAAGACTTCCTTTGTTAGGCCAGATTTTGCACATCACTAAAGATTTTCCCTGCATAAAGAAGAAAATACTCACCTGATTGAGCAAAGATTGGACCAGCATCAGAGAGAAGGCAAAATGGATGAATGGGGCCAGAATGTGCTAGTGAATGTCAGATAGTGTGAAGCAAATGAAGAAATCAGTGCAACAGAGCAGACTGAAGGACTGGATCAAAACAGCCACCCTATAACCTCAGGAAACAGGTGGCTCTTTAGAAAGAATAACAAAAGACATAAATTAACTTCATGAAGGAAGCAATATAGGGAACAGGTGTCACTGCAATACAAAACATGAAAAGGAATTGTGAGTAAGAGCTGGTAAGGACTGTGAATTGGGAGATAAGAAACTTGATTTTTGCACAGAAGACTAACAGCTAATAACAGCTTGGTAAACAGAAAAGTTATGAGCAGAGAAGGTTTAGTGTAAGAGAAGTTTGTCAGTGAGATTATTTGGAACACAGAATCAATATTTAGTGATTCACATTACTGCTTCCTGTGGACGCTTTCATCTTGTATATATAAATATATATGTAAAGCCACTGGTCAGATATCAGACAGAAGGGCATTTTAACACAGTGCCCATATCAATGCATATGGAACTGGAAAGAATGCATAGCACATATCAGTTTGTCTAATAATTAAAAATAATTGTTACTTATGAAGTATCTGTAACATTTATCCTGGGACAACACAGAATTAGAAAGGCCACTCCTCTTGCCAGTAAAACTGATGTTAACTAAGCATCATGAATAAAATCACTTAACTAATGATGGAGAGGAAAAAATCTCTTTCATTTTAATTTCAATCAGAATGGGATCGAAGAAAGAAAACTTCCAAATGGGAAAAAATAATGATGGCAAGGGAAAGAATTGCCATCAAAATGCTTCAGAAATAACACTGTAAACAAAGTATGGACAAAAAGTAGGAGCCAAGGTCTTTAGCTCTTGGAACCAATGTTGATTTACACCACCTGAGAATCTGGCACTGACCATGAGAAAACAATAAAGCTCTTTCACCCAAACACTGAATAGTTTTTACTACAGTACTATTATATTATAATAAGACTAGGAAATGTTGCAAATGGATCTAATTATTATTATAATCCTAACATTATAATCTTGAGGTCCTTGTCAAATGTTATTTCCAAGACATAGAGAGATGTCCTACAGGCAGGAGAATTAAAATAAATAGATTAAATAATTTCCTACTGTAGAGATATCCTAAAAAGCTAATAGGTTTAGATTCCAGATTGCATTCTGTAGCAACGATATTTGATTTTCTTGTCAAAATTTAAAGCTCTTGCAGTGTGCCATCAATCATTATGTATAAGATAGGTTAATAAGAAAATAAAACACAACAATTGCCATCCAGACAAAATGTTGGCAATTTGTATTAAGTAGGGGTAAAGTAAGATTGTGGGTTTCGTCTAATGTTTTCTGTGGTCTTGGATGTGTGTCTAGCCCATGAGATCTACTATTTCCCACACAAAAGAATCATTCTTCAACAACAAGTAGCTTGCATATCTAGTGAGCACTGAAAACCTCCAAAATTTGAATGACTGGATCTTATTTGAAATTACTTGAATTTTAAGTACTGAAACTGAGACAGACAAAATAAGTGAATTAGTGTCCACGCCAACAGGATTCTTCCTACCTTGTCATCTTGCTTTCGCTTGATTTTAGAAAACTGTCTCAATAATTCTTCATTAAACATTGACTCTCTCCGTTAGCAAAGATTTAGAATTGCTTCAGTTGTGAAGGGATGTTATGGTTTGAGAAACATTGCGCTGGAAACAAGACCTGTCATTTAATTTGACCTTTGTGACATTCGAATACTTTCCAGATGACTTCCAGATGACAGCAGTGCCTATTTGGAAATAACTCTTGCCTGATTAAGGGAATCGAGTTATTGTAAAGAAAAAGTCTCCAAGTGCATAAATATTATCATAGTGCTCCAGTAGCGATCCAGTATGAGCCAATGTCCCTTATCTTATGTTGATAGTACTGCCATCTGTTACACTTAATAGCTTTCAAACTGAAAGAGAATGAACATTATATTAGCAAGAAATTTTTGCTAGTGTATCATCTGCACTTCTGCTTGTGGGGCCTGACAAAAAAAATTACCTTTAATATCCTTTATCTTACCCTGAAGACACTCTTTAGAGTCTTGTGTGGTAGTGCTAAAGAGACAGTGATTCCTGTGGAATCTGCTTGCTTCCCTGCCAGGGCAGCACTTACTCTGAGAGGGAAGAAAAGGAAAACACTCATTGGGAAAGCAATATGGTGAAAGAATCAATGAAGAGTGGTAGTGGGGAGTATGAAGTTTGATCATGTCAGCTGTGAAGTCATGCGCAACCACCACAGAACTTGTCAGAGTGAGTATGATACCGCCTTACAGTGATAGTCGCTTATCGACAGTTACTTAACTCCTCTGTAAATGCGAGGCATTTTTCTCAGCTTCACAGAGCTACAAAAATTACCTGTTGTGTAACAGTCTGAGCAGAAATTGTTCGTGTATCCTACACCATTCCAAGATGCATGACAGAAGTAGGCATTGCCAGGATTTTTGGGGCTTCCAGGATCTTACGGAGTTCATAATGGTCCCTTCTGGGCTGGGGGCTAGGCTTTCCCTTTCCGGTTTTGATTTCATGCAGGGCTTGGCACAGGTAGCTGTGTGGATTTGATTAGTTATTTTCCTTGTGTTTTCCCTTGTCTCTTTTGTGCAATCTGATATCCCTGCAATGCAGTAGTAAATAATTTGTATATTTCCAGTAAAACTCTTTACCTCAGTTTTGTTATCTTGCCATCAGCCTAGGAGAGAGGAAAGAGGGGAGGGAGGAGAAGATTATTTTAACCCCTTACACCTGTTCAGTGCACAAACATCCTCTTGCCAGGAGGCAGACACTTCAGACAGGAGCCATTTCACATCTGAGTTCCTGAAGACAGATCTTTCATTTGCAAGTGACCAGATAAAATTCCAGACCATTAGCTCCTCCTGAGTAACCAGTAACCTGAGAGCAAGATCTTGTCAACATCTGTAGCTGTCTCTGTTCCTGCCCGTAACTCCTAGCTACTGGTATGATCACTAATATTGTTAGGAACACATAATGTTATGGATGAGCTTTGCTGTTAGCGACAATAGGAACCGGAACCTTGAGTCTTACAAGTGTCAAGTTTTAATTCTCAGCCTGCCACAGACCTCTATTAACCACTGCTAAATCATAATGTCTATACTTCAGGTGCTAAATCATGCAGTACTTTTGCTGTGTCTCAAGAATTTTACAAGAAAGCATGCCCCATAGTCAGATATTTGTGATGCTGAACAGAAATGTGACTTGCTGCAGTTCAAAGGAAACAAGAGGACAGAGAGCAAATTACATTTGAAGAGTCCTTAATGCATAAATTAACTGAGGGACAAGGCTGGTTTAACTATTCTTTGTTGTACAAGGGAAAAAAATCAATCACTTGTGCACTTTATGAAATGCAGGTGTAGTTTTTAAAGCAAATTAATGATTAGTCATACTAATTAACCCAATGTAAATTAGATGTATGGTCTGCAGAATCTCCAAATACGGCTATGGCTAAAGGGAGTGTGCCTTTTATTACTTGTTCAATTATAATTTTCAAAGCCAAATACTCCAAATGATTCAAGGCAGAAAGGCCTCATTAATGATACAGTTGAAATAGCTAAATGTATAAATACATCTTCCTACTATTTATGCTTTGTCTGTGGTGGTGTCCTCAATCTCATGTCCCATCTTACATCATTATTCATTTTCTCACCCACACCTTCTCCCTTCCTCCTGTTTCCAGGGAAGGGGTGAAAGCTACCTCTGCTGTTTATCCAGCAGGGACTGCCTGGGTCTGCCAGCCCCTTTTCTCGCAGCACTCACAGAGTTGGTGCTCAGATAGGCTGGGTAGTGGGCACTTGGTCACAGGGTGCCTGGTAAATCCAGCTCAGCCCTGCTCAGGCCAATGGCAACCAATTCACCTTCTGACACCTGAGACCAATCCCTTCCTCAGCAGTGGCAAATGTGCTTACTGGGTCACAATATAATATTGTTAATATAACATAAATTAAGGAAAGCTGCATTGAATATGACTGTCCTGTATTTAATTTTGCACTGAGGAAAACTGAAAAAAAAAAAAAAAAAAAATCAGGGAAGTAATTGTTTAATAGTATAGAGTCTGTTGAAATAATTGACTTCCTTCTAATTCCTTCTTGGAGAAAATGAACATTATGCATAGTCGCATAGAGCTGCTTGTGGTGAAGAATTAAAAACATGCAACCACAGATTCAAATCTTAATTGAATGCTTTGTGTTTCCTAGTAATTTGATAATAAATCTTTCATCTTTTAGTGGTATAGGCTAATATTAACAGAAAAATAATTTGGTTTCCAATAAAGAGGTCAGCTGCATCCTTGCTTGTATCAGGAACAGTGTGGTCAGCAGGAGCAGGGAAATCATTCTGCCCCTGTACTCAGCACTGGTCAGGCCACACCATGAGTCCTGTGTCCAGTTCTGGGCCCCTCAATTTAGGAAAGATGTTGAGTTGCTGGCAGGTGTCCAGAGAAGGGCAACAAAGCTGGTGAGGGGTCTGGAGCACAAGCCCTACGAGGAGAGGCTGAGGGATCTGGGATTGCTTAGCCTGCAGAAGAGGAGGCTCAGGGGAGACCTTCTTGCTGTCTACAACTACCTGAAGGGAAGTTGCAGCCAGGTGGGGGTTGGTCTCTTCTCCCAGGCACCAGGACAAGAGGACACAGTGTCAAGCTGTGCCAGGAGAGGTTTAGGCTGGATGTTAGGAAGAAATTCTTCACAGAAAGAGTGATTTGCCATTGGAATGTGCTGCCCAGGGAGGTGGTGGAATCACCATCACTGGAGGTGTTTAAGAGGAGGCTGGATAGAATAGAATAGAATAGAATAGAATAGAATAGAATAGAATAGAATAGAATAGAATAGAATAGAATAGAATAGAATAGAATAGAATTACCAAGGTTGGAAGAGACCTTGAAGATCATCGAGTCCAACCTGTAACCATAACCTCACAACTAGACCATGGCACCAAGTGCCACATCCAGTCCCCTCTTGAACGCCTCCAGGGACGGAGACTCAACCACCTCCCTGGGCAGCCCATTCCAATGATGAATCACTCTCTCGGTGAAGAACTTTCTCCTCACCTCGAGCCTAAACCTCCCATGGTGCAGCTTGAGGCTGTGTCCCCTTGTTCTGGTGCTGGTTGCTAGGGAGAAGAGGCCAACCTCTTCCTGGCTACAACCACCCTTCAGGTAGTTGTAGAGAGCAATGAGGTCTCCCCTGAGCCTCCTCTTCTCCAGGCTAAACAGCCCCAGCTCCCTCAGCCTCTCCTCATAGGGCTTGTGCTCAAGGCCTCTCACCAGCCTTGTTGCCCTTCTCTGGACACGTTCAAGTGTCTCGATGTCCTTCTTAAACTGAGGGGCCCAGAACTGGACACAGTACTCAAGGTGCGGCCTAACCAAAGCAGAGTACAGGGGCACAATGACCTCCCTGCTCCTGCTGGCCACACTATTCCTAATGCAGGCCAGGATACGGTTGGCCCTCTTGGCTGCCTGGGCACACTGCTGGCTCATGTTCAGCTTCCCATCAACCAGCACCCCCAGGTCCCTCTCTGCCTGGCCGCTCTCCAGCCACTCTGACCCCAGCCTGTAGCGCTGCCTGGGGTTGTTATGGCCAATGTGCAGAACCCGGCACTTGGATGTGTTCAATCTCATGCCATTGGACTCTGCCCATCTGTCCAGCCTGTCGAGGTCTCTCTGCAAAGCCTCTCTGCCCTCCAGCAGATCAACTCCTGCCCCCAGCTTGGTGTCATCTGCAAATTTACTGATGATGGACTCAATGCCCTCATCCAGATCATCAATAAAGATGTTGAAAAGCATGGGGCCCAGCACTGATCCTTGGGGCACACCACTAGTGACAGGCCGCCAGCTGGATGTGGTGCCATTCACCACCACTCTCTGGGCTCAGCCCTCCAGCCAGTTCCTAACCCAATGCAGTGTGCTCCTGTCCAAGCCATGGGCTGACAGCTTGGATGGGGCACTCGGTGCCATGGTTTATTTGATAAGATGGTGTTGGGTGATAGATTGGACATGATGATCTCAAAGGTCTTTTCCAAACTGGTTAATTCTATTCTATAGCCCTGCTCCTCTGCTCTATTTAATGATATCCTGTGTCACACAATGTAGGTAGCAAATATTTCTCGCTTTATTTTTTGGAAATCTTCAGCAATATGTCAATATTCAGATCTGCAAAAGGACATTTCTTATGCCTAAAATGAGACCACTAAATAAACAATCCCTCTAGTATTAAGAGTCACCTATCTATACAATTATGTGTTCTGAGAAACATTAATTTCCTTTCTATGTTGTAAATGTAGGCTTTATTTTACCACAGCAAGCCATCTCTATTTACTTAGCCATAAGACATCTCTTAAAGCCTGCTCAGTCCAAGGAAAGCCCAAGGCCTGTGGCCTTCTTGAAGCAATGGTGAAACCATTTTTAGTGGGTTGCAGACTGCATTCACAGCAGGGGTGCATCCTGAGGGGCACTGTCTTCCCTGGGTCAAGGGTACCAACAGGTACTAGCAAAGGCTCTATGCCGCAGTGCCTATTGCTGCACTGATGCATGGCAGAGGAGCTATTGCAGAAATGCTCTAACAGGCAAGAGGTAAAATATTTCTGTTCCTTTAAGAGAATGTACATGGCTCCTGGTAAAAGAGGTAGCTGTTCTTCATCTTAAATGTGCTTGCCACTCATCTTCCCAGTATTTTCTCCTAAGGAAACAAAAAGACTGCTTATTGAATCACTGCCTGCATTTCAAGGGAAATAGAAGCAAGGCTTTGTTCTTTGAATTAAAACTCCTCCTTTTGTTTAAATCTTGGAGCAGTTTTGCTTAGGGTATGATAATTCAATAATTATTTGCATACCATTGATTTTCTTCTAAAGCTAAACTCATTGGACCGTTGGCTCACAGCCAATTTTGCCAAACTTAGATGGATAGTATCACAGTATCAGTCAGGGTTGGAAGGGACCACAAGGATCATCTAGTTCCAACCCCCTGCCATGGGCAGGGACACCCCACACTAGATCAGGCTGGCCAGAGCCTCATCCAGCCTGGGCTTAAACACCTCTAGGGACGGGGCCCCAGCCACCTCCTTGGATAACCCATTCTAGGGCTTCACCACTCTCATGGTGAAAAACTTCCCCCTCACATCTAGCCTGAATCTCCCCACCTCCAGCTTCATTCCATTCCCCCTAGTCCTATCACTACCTGATAGCCTAAGAAGTCCTTCCCCAGCCTTCCTGTAGGCCCCCTTCAGATACTGGAAGGCCACAATTAGGTCACCTTGGAGCCTTCTCTTCTCCAGACTACACAGCCCCAACTCCTTCAGTCTGTCCTCATAGGAGAGGTGCTCCAGCCCTCTGATCATCCTCGTGGCCCTTCTCTGGACACCTTCCAGTACCTCCATATCCCTCTTGTAATAGGGTCTCCAGAACTGGACGCAGTCCTCCAGGTGGGGTCTCACCAGGGCTGAGTAGAGGGGGAGAATCACCTCCCTTGACCTGCTGGGATAGAAATGATTGTGTAAATGTTAATGATAGCTAGATTCTGACTCTGAGATTTTCTTCAGTTGTTGAATTGTCAAAATGAAATGCTGGACAAACACTCATGTCTCATATCATTACATTGATTGTTGAAAATTACTGGTCGATATTAGCTTGAACATTAACTAATGGCACTGCCTATTTCACTGCCCTTACAAATATCACAGTTAATAGCAGTCGTGATGCCTTGCACTACAATAAAAATTGGTATTAAAAAAAAAAATCAATAGATTCCGTGGTTTGTATCAGGGAAGACAGAGGAACAATATATTGTGTGTTTTGCAGTGATTGTTTAGTCTGACAACATGGTATTCAGAATTACTTTGAATGATAGGTATGATTCCCTGTAGAGTCAAACTCTAGTGTTAAATGAATCTCTGAGTGCCTTTGGTGTTTAGGGACGAGACACTGCAATAGTGTCGCAATAAATTTTCTGAGCCAAAGTGCATCACACCAGTCTGGAGCTTACAACATCAGTTTTTCCTGGCTGATGCCATTTGTGGATTGTTCAAGTTAGAGCATCATAACTGGATTAATGGTACTTCATGAATATGACATTGTTGCAGTTTTAAGACTGACTGATGTCTTAATTATAAATAACATTTCCCAGAGGATTCGAATACTAGGGATGGATAGCCTTAAGGGCTGGACAAAGAATAATGCAAGATAAGTTTATCTCATTCCATTGGCCTGAGGAATATGTTATATTTTGAGTACAAGTTTGTTTCACTCTTCTGAGTTGTTTCTTGCTTGCTGCTGGCTTCTCTGTCTCTTTCATTATTTCATGAATGAATCTGTATTTACAATACAATACAATACAATACACCAGGTTGAAAGAGACCTTCAAGATCATCGCGTCCAACCCACCAACCAATCCAACCCACCTAAACAACTAAACCATGGCACCAAGCACCCCATCAAGCCTCTTCCTGAACACCTCCAATGAAGGTGACTCCACTACCTTTTCATGAATAGCATTATCATATTCTCTAATTGAATGGTTTGAATATGCTTTTACTTTACCCATAAGTCAATTTATCAGACATTAGCATTTTTTGACACAACTGATGAAAATCAGCAGAATGTTTAACCTTCACTCTCTTTGTGACATTTATTTTGCAATGGTGTCAATAACTTCATTGGCTGGAATCACAGAGCAGTGTGGTTGATAGTTTCTTGTTAATTTTCTTAACATGAATTACAGAATTGTCAAATGCAATTGTTCAAATTGCAGTCAGATAAAGATCTGCTTAATTTTGATATTTCACCCTATTATAAAACCAAATAAAAGTGGGAAATTATTCTCCACCACAGGAAAATTAATGGGGACCCCCTCTTATTATTTCTTACTAAACAGATCCTGAAATAAAAAGTGATTTCCATGATGATATTCTCCAGACTTTCCACTTTATTCCCTGGGCCCAGAATCTGGAACTACTAGGAAACATCTGTGGTATCAAAGCATTCCTCTACAGAGGTCTCAAACACATCAAAAATACCAAACTAGAACTGAATGTTCAGGAAAATTGTTCTGAGCAAGTACATCTTCAGTCAAAGTTAAAACTGCATTTCTTTATTAATACAAATTAAGGGATATTCTTATTTTGAAGGGCCAGAATATTTGCTGAGAAGCCAGTTGCAAATTGGGAAGAGCTAGTGGGTAGCAGCAAGTCCCTCATAAGGCACTGCATAGTACTTCCAGTAGCAATTAGTCATAAATGGAATAAAAATAAATAAAACAAACAAACAAACAAAAAAGGAACTTATTCTGATTATTAAGAACATTATTTTAATTTTCCTTCATTTCATTTTTACCCTAGGTTTCTGATAATGATGAGTGGCAGAAAGCCCTTTTCTGCTGATGTGCAGAAAATAGGAAATAAGAAAAGTATGTGGTTTTTTTTCCTATAAGCAAATTACACAGGAATCCTGCTTCAAAGAACCATAGAGATGCATCTTATTTTTCTTCTTTTTTTCCTGGAATTTAATAGTATCATAGTATCATAGTATCAACAGGGTTGGAAGGGACCACAAGGATCATCTGGTAATGGACGTTTGGAGAACACATCAGATAGTTTATTTGCCATGTCTTTCTGTCCTTATGTTATTTCTACTATATTCCAGGGGAATCTGTATTCTCTCCTTGTCAAAACCACACTAAGATCACAGAAAAGCAGAATTTAATGGAATTCAGCTATTAACAGACTCTTCTGCCAATGATTTCCTGTAACTGAGCATCTTGAAACACATTCATAAGATCACAGGATAATTCACTTTGGCAAGGACTTCTGGAGGTCTGTCATCCAACCTCCAGCTCAAAGCAGGGTCAGCTACAAGGTCATAAAGACAGCTCAGAATTTCATCCAGGCTGGTCCTGAAACCTCCAGGGATGGAGTATGTGAACCACCTCTGCTCAACCTGCTCCATTGTCTACCTGTCTTCATGGGGAAACTTTTCCTTCTTATAGCCAGCATGAACCTCTCTTGTTTAAACTGAAGACCATTGCCTCTTGCTCTCCTGCTATATGCTGCTGTAAAGATCCTGTATCTGTGCCCTCCTCAGTGCCCTCTGCATAGGTATGGGCAGGCAGCTGTTAGGTCCCCTCACAGTTGTCTTTTCACCTTTCGAAGATGAAGAAGATTTCGCCCACCAGCCCTTCCTCAGAGAGCAAGTGCTACAGGCTTTGGCCATCTTGGTGGCCTTCTGCTGAACTTTCCCTACTTTATTGGGGTATTGGTGCACCCACGTGTATTGATGGATCCAAACTGGGATGCAGTCTAGATCTGATCTGTCAAATGAAAGCAGAGGTGGATAATCCTTTCCTTTGATCTACTAGCTGTGATCCTGTTCATTAGAACCCATGATGCCACTGGCTATCTTTGCTGCAAGGGCAGAGCCCCAGGACTTTTCCAGCAGAGCTGATCCCCAGCCTGGCAGTCACCAGCCTATATTGTCACCAGTGATTCTTCCTTCCAAGGGGCAGGACACCTCACCTGTCCTTAATTATTTTCATAAGGTTTCCTTTGGATCATTCCTCAAGCATATCTAGATGTCTCTAGATTTTAGCCCTGCCCTCAAGAGTTTCAAATACTCATCCTAATTTGATGTCTACTGCAAATCTGAGTATTCACTCCATCGCATCCTCCAGGTCATTGACAAAGATGTCAAGTAGGCCAGATGCTAGAATAACCCCCAGTGGTATTCCATTTGTTATTGGCTTACAGCTCTAGTAGCATTTAATACATTATTCTCTGAGCCTAACCAAAGCCTTCCTTTGTATCCAGTTCCTGCCTGCATCCTCAATATACAGTGTGTTTGCCCTGGGGTACTGTCACAAATTCCCTGTCTTGCTCAACAGTTTGTAGCCAGGTTGCACAGCTGCAGACAAGAACTCTTTGTCTCTTGCAGGGCAATAATTTTGTGGCATAAGGAACCCCTGGATTTCAAAAGGACACATGCATTAATTAATCCTTCAATGCACCTGTATTTTATGTGCTTTTCTCTTGTAGCACAGCTAGCCATCTAAAAGGGTAGCTCCAAAATCATTGAGCTGTGAGCACCAGGAGTATACTTTAACTACACAAGCTATGTGTAGTTAGCCTTTGCTAATCTTTTATACATAATAGAATTTAAAGAAAATTACAGTATCACAGTATCACAGTATTACCAAGGTTGGAAGAGACCTCGAAGATCATCGAGTCCAACCTGTAACCACAACCTCGTGACTAGACCATGGCACCAAGTGCCACATCCAGTCCCCTCTTGAACGCCTCCAGGGACGGCGACTCAACCACCTCCCCGGGCAGCCCATTCCAATGATGCATCACTCTCGGTGAAGAACTTTCTCCTCACCTCGAGCCTAAACTTCCCCTGTTGCAGCTTGAGACTGTGTCCCCTTGTTCTGGTGCTGGTTGCTAGGGAGAAGAGGCCAATCCCTGAATGTACTTTGCAACAACATGGTGGTTTTAAGCACAGTTTCAGGGAGTAAGCACCCTGAACTCTAAGCATTCCTACTAAACAACACATGCATACCAACACCAGAGTAAATGGAAAAGAAGAGAAATGTAGTCTCTCTATCAGTAGTGTTTCCTGACAAGAGGAAGAATATGGGTAATTTAACACCAAATTAACTGCTAGGAGAACCCAGTAGTTTAGACAGCAAATTAGAGAAGGTACGTGGCAATTATTTAACAGAGTCACATTTAAATAGATCTGAAAAGCATTACTAATGTCTAAAGTAATTGTTTCATTTTTGTGTAAAGAAATTTTGCATAAGAAATTTGGTTTCTCAGCTGACTGATATACATTGAAGCCTTAAAAAAAAAAAAAAAGATAGGAAGGAATAAGAAACTTTTTATACCACTAAGCACAAGAACAATCACAGTACGGCCTCATGAGTTTCAGATCCCTCTGACAGACACTTCTTCAGGATCAGGAGCTGACAGGAAGATTCTTCTTTATTGTTTGGGTGGAAAACCAATCCAAATATTTCCATTCTTGCTCAACACTTCAGATGATGCATTTTGTCTAGAATAAAGATGAAAATCTTGAACATTATACAGAGTGAAAAAGGTTTCTTTTTATGCCACATTTAATTTGATACTTCCAGACCTTTCCTCACACATTAATCTGTGTGATTTATTATGGTAGGGGAGACAAATTCAGAGACATGGAAAGAAAGTCTAACAGTAAATTTGTGCTAAGTCCACTGTTAGCATACAAGATAACACCTTTTCCTAAGGAGACTGTCTACAGCAAGATAGATTTAATCTAAAATTTAATATCAGCTTTTATGACTGAAAGGGAAAACTGAAATAAAACATGAGCATAAATGAAAGAAATTATGAAAAAAAATTACTATAATTATGAACATCAAAGTTACTTATCAAAACTCCATCTTCTTTATGCTAATTATTTTCCCAACAGATTATTCTGAATAGGATGAACCCATCTCAGATATGAAAGAAAACTAGTGTTTTCCCGTTCCCTGATAATTAGGCATTCATATTTAGATAGCCTTCATTCACTGCTGCACAGGTGCCTCAACCTTTGCCACACAGTGCTGAGCTGTATTTAAAGAAATACTCTTTGAACACTTCTAAAGAAGAATAAAAACCGGTATTAACAGCTTAATCACCCTGCATCTCTTCAAACAAAGAGAACTGTCATGTGAAATTCATCTTTTTTGTCACAAACATGCACAAAACAGTTCTAACAGACTAGAATATGACAGCGTTGTATGAGCAAGCCTGCTTCAGCAGCCATGCTAATTTAACACCCTATTCAGCAGATACTCAATTTCCATGGCTGCTGGCCATGAAGTTTCAGTGAACTTCTATGTGTTGGCACCTGCAAAGCTTAATTCCAATTCAATAAACATAAATTCCTGTCTTTGTCATTGCAGATATGTTAACTGTTGACTATGGGTATGACTTCCCGGCAAAGGCATGTCCCATTCACATTTCTATACATAGAAATCAGCATTATATGTCCATCAGAATTATGAATTTATGTTTGGATAGAGTTCTAGAGTCACAGAATCATAGAATGCACTGGGTTGGAAGGAACCTTTAAAGGTCATCTGGTCCAACTGCCCTGCAGTAAGCAGGGATATCCCCAAGTAGATCAGGCTGCTCAGAGCCCCATCAAGCCTGATCTTGAATGTCTCCAAGGATGGGGCCTCCACCACCTCCCTGGACAGCCCATCCAATCTAAATCTGCCCTTCTCTAGTTTCAAACCATTGGCCCTTGTCCTAGTGCTACATGCCTTTGCAAACAGCCCCTTCCAGTATCTGTGGATCCCCTACAGGTACTGGAAGGCCACTACAGGGTCTCCCCAGAGCCTTCTTTTCTCCAGGCTGAACAACCCTAACGCTCTCAGGCCGTCTTCACAGGGGAGGTGCTCCAGCCCTCTGATCTGATAGACCACAACTAATGACATGTTAGTAGGAGAAAAGTCTGCATATAGTGATGGAAATACACGTGCTCAGAGATGTCAAAATGAAAAAGCCTTCCTGATCAATATAGCTTTGTCTGACTGGTCTCTCCAAAAGTCATCTACTTATGGCTGTGCTAAGTTTTGGAAACATTTTTTAACAAAACCCTAACAAAACAAGCACTTTCTCCCACAATGCCTTCTGAACTACTACCTAATCTTCAAGGTAAAGCAATTCACCTGCATAACCTACTCATTGTCCCAGGAGCTAGGATCTTCTAATGGAGAGCTACTGCTAGTGTGCTACACTGCATTAACCCTAACACACCTTGTTCTCACACTGACACTGATTGGTGCCACTTCACAAGGCTGTGGGAAGAGCTACACCGCTGTCACTAAACCATATTGACTGCTCTACAGTGGTTCTCTCAGTTTGTTGTTCATTCTTTGCAGTTTTGAAGGTCATTAAAAAACAAAGAAAAAGTAAAAAAAAACAACCCAAAACCAAACCTCAAACCCAGGCAATAAAATAAATATAATTGATCAGTTGCTGGACTGGTAAACCAGAGGTGACCTAGGGAAATAGGTTTAATTTATTACTAGTCAAATCAGAGAAGGGTAATGAGAAATAACATCACATCTGAAAACATCTCCCCTTAACCATTCGCGTCTTTCCAGTGGCACAGGAGGACGAGGAATGGGGTTTGCAGTCAGTTCATCACGTCTCTGCTGCTTCTTCCTCCTCAGGGACAGAACTCCTCACATTCTTCTCCTGTTCCAGTATGGGGTCCCTCCAACAGGAGACAGTCCTCCACAAACTTCTCCAATGTAAGCCCTTCCCACAGGCTACAGTTCTTCATGAACTGCTTCCGCATGGGTCCTCAGGGTGTCACAAGTCCTGCCAGGAAACTTGCACCAGCATGGTCTCTTCTCTTCATGGGTCCACAGGTTCTGCCAGGATCCTGCTCCAGCATGGGCTTCTCACAGGGTCATGTCCTCCTTCAGGCATTCACCTACTCCAGTGTGGGGTCCTCCATGTGGATATCTTCTCCACCATCAATGCCAATGGGCTGCAGAGGGACTGTCTACGTCACCATGGTCTTCATAACCATGGAAGAGAATCTCTGCTCTGGCACTTGGAGCACCTACACTCCTGCCTTTTTCATTGAGCTTGGTGTCTGCATCTTTTCTCCCACATATTTTCACTTCTCTCCCCAGCTGCAGTTGATATAGTACAGGTTTTCCTGCCCTTTCTAAGTGCATTATCACAAAGGTGCTAACATTTTTTGTTCCAAACCTCTATGCAACATGATGAACTCTTATGATGATTTACACATCCATAATACACTTCTGAGCAGCACACAAGGTAATATTGAACTGGCAAACGGCATAGTGGGATATTTTTGGAACCAGGGAAACCTCACAATTTTCCATAATACAATAAAATATACCACTGCTTGCACTTCAGTGAAAAATTCACAATCAAGTCTTCAGTCTTTTTACATAAACTATAGGAAAATGAACAGCATGGTGAAGCTCCATTCTGTTTTTCCTCACTAATTTGGCCTTATTTCACAAGTGTATCGTGCTTGTGCCAAGATTTTATACACTGCTTTTTCCCTTCTCTCTCTGCTGTGCCAATGAAAATGTTTTTCATTTGAAATCATATTTATTACTTTCAGTGTCACTTAAAGGAATAAATCTCTCATGGAGTAAAGTGCAAGTCAATAAAGTAATGTACATTCATCAAGCAAACTTTTTACCAGCTGAGGTACCATGGTACAGATAATAGAATTCCATGAAATATGCTGGAAGGTAGCATTCTTAACTGTAACTGTAAATTGTGCAGTGAGCCAATAAAAGTGTGCTTTTATGCTCTGATAAATGTTGTCTTTAAAATATCCTAAGATGCTTTAGCCTGTTTTAACCTCATCCTTATAGAATTGCTCTTTTGAATTAAATAAGAAATATTTTTATGTATTTTTCCTTCAACAACAAATGCATTTAAAAAAAAAATAAAAATCTGTGTAGTCAATAGAGCATCCACAGAAGATCTGTAATGAAGACCTCTATCTCCTAATAGCTTCAGACTTACAGAAATTGCCTGATTACATAAATTAACTGCCTGAAAGGGAGCTGTAGAAGTGAAATAAATGCACCCACTTATGCAGCGTATCCTCTCCTATTTATCTGGACAGTGTACTGTAAGTCACAATGAGCTGCATTCAGGCCAGAACCTCACCTTAAAAGAAAACCTTTGACCACCTAATTAAAGTGGCAGGAAGGTTTAGCTGTACACTTTCTTTTTTTCCTTTTCTTTTTTTCTTTTTTTTTTTTTTTAAATCAAATATTTTGCTGGGAAATGAAAAGGTCCAGACAGGAAAAGGATCCATTTGGTGGTGTTAACTCCCAGTGTGTGGGCTGAGCAGTTGGCTAGTCAACCTTCAGGCTGGCTTTTGTCAAAAAATTGTGATGGAACCATCAAGTTGTCCATAAGAAAAAAACAAAACCATCTGTAGTGTGCATTGCAAGAGCATAAAAAACAGGCAGATAAATATATATATATATGTATATATATTTCTAAAGTACTGTTATGATCAGGCAGATTTACTTGAATTAATGTCTATCAGCAGGCAGGTACTTTCTGTTCATTTTTCTTATAGAATATCTTAGTTTTCTTCAAAATACTTGGTTATTGCAAATAGCACCATTCAGGCAGGCCATATGTCTATGCCACACCCCATTGATTTCAGGCTTCTGGTGTGAATCAGTAACTTCTAGGTCCAATTTGTTCAGTTCACAACTGAAATGGTGTTTTGCCTGCATTGTATTAGTACCAGTTCTTTCAGAGCATCCTTAAATATCAAAGCCAAGTTACTTTTTTTTTTTCCAGCTCATGATGGAAATCTTCCAGCTCATTTCCAGTAGAAATGAGGTGTCTGATGCCCTAATTTAACACCTGCTTCAATTAGTACCAGTCTTGTCCCTAATAATAAGGGCTTCAACCCGTGCAATTCTACAGAAAGTTCAAGAGATGAGATTACACAAATAAAGCAAAACACATTATAGCAATGGATTTCCACAGATGCAATTGTGTGTCAAAAGAAGGTCAAAATTCTGGAAATAGCACACATAATAAGAATTGACAACTCCTCCTTTTGGATTTGTGCAAAGCTCAGAAAAACCCAACTCAGCAAACCACATACCTTGCAACAATGGCTCCCTTTACATGTTCAACAGGAAGACTGCAATAAAGGAAAATCAGAAGCTTTCTTTTTTCCCCCAATGACTTTTCTGACAAATTCTTAGCAACACTTTATGTAGTTTGACAATGACCTGTGCAAGTTCATCAGATTTTTTTCCTAGAACATTTAACACATAGCCAGTAATGTGTACTTACATCCCAGAAAGTCAGTCACAACCTGCTCTGCATTAAAAGAAGGGTGTCCAGCAGGTCAAGGGAGGTGATTCTCCCCCCCGGTCTGCACTGGTAAGACCTTACCTGGAGTACTGTGTTCAGGTCTGGGGGACCCAGCATAGAAAAGACTGCCCAAGTGGGTCCAGAGAAAGGCCACAGAGATTATCAGGGGGCTGGAGCACCCTTGTGATGATAGGCTGAGAAAGATGGGGTTGTTCAACCTAGAAAAGTGAAGATTCCAAGGAGACCTTGTGGCAGCATTCCAGTATTTACAGGGCCTACATGAAAGATGGGGTGGGACCCTGTTATGGAGTGCAGTGGTAGGATGAGGGCTAATGGTTTCAGACTAAAAGAGGATCAAATTAGATTAGATGTGAGGTAGATGTTCTTTACTATGAAGCACTGAAACAGGTTTCCCAGAGAAGCTGTGGATGCCCCCACCCTGCATGTGTTCAAGGCCAGGTTGGGCGAGGGGAAGGGAAGGGAAGGGAAGGGAAGGGAAGGGAAGGGAAGGGAAGGGAAGGGAAGGGAAGGGAAGGGAAGGGAAGGGAAGGGAAGGGAAGGGAAGGGAAGGGAAGGGAAGGGAAGGGAAGGGAAGGGAAGGGAAGGGAAGGGAAGGGAAGGGAAGGGAAGGGAAGGGAAGGGAAGGGAAGGGAAGGGAAGGGAAGGGAAGGGAAGGGAAGGGAAGGGAAGGGAAGGGAAGGGAAGGGAAGGGAAAATTTCATTTGCCTTAGTTATCTTAGCAGAACACTCCAGTGCAGTGTTCAGTTTCAGGTTAAATTCACTTTCATTATGAACTAGATCCGAAATGAAATCAAACTTCTGTATTTATATATTTACAGTGTTGATGTTGCAGTTATTGACCTTGAATCTTCTCATCCACATTTCATTTTAGCACTTGCAGGTAGAAAAATTAGACTGTTCCTCCAGAGGGAAAAGTCTGCTTTCTGATCAAGTCTATGTCAAGTTGTCAACATTAAATCCCCAGCATGAAGAGAGATTTGTGTTCCAGAAAAGCAGCTTCCCTAACTCAAGTACTTTTAATGACCATTTAGTTTGCCTTTGTTCTCCTCGTCTTTCACAAAGATGACGTGACTAATGATTATTATATTACCTCTGGTACTGTGAATGCTACAGCAGACTTGCAGCATAATTCTCTTCCTCCTTAGGGAACTGATATTTTTATTCACAGCCCAAGAAAACCTAGTTTGTGGACCGAATACTTTTTCCTCATTTCTGTTTCTTTATTTGGTTCTTTGATGCAATAAATTGATTAGATAGACTAGCCAAGCAGTTTCATAATCCTATTCTGAGCCCACCAGAATTAATTACTGTTCACATAATACTATCCAGGAAATATGTTTTAAAAAGCAGAATACTCATTATGGTATAATTTTCAAGGAGCCATCCACATGGTATAATTCCCAACAGTTAAGGGGACATATGCTTGCATATTGTAAAAGTGCAAGATAGGTATCAGGTGAGGATTTATTCAGTAGTGCCATTTGGTGCTAGGTATGATCCTGTCTGAGATTGCCACAACACAGGACTTCTCCCTCATTAGATCAGATTTTGTCTGCCCTGACTGCAAGTATCAGTGTTACACCAATGAGGGCAGAGGAAGTTAAAGAGGTGCAGAATGGATCTGAACCTAGTGAAATGAACAGCAGAATTTCCACTGGCCTCATGGCACTTTGTGTCTGGCCTTCAACATAATACTTCACACAAACACTGAGACAGTTTTGATCCAATTCCCTTGTCTCAAATAAACCAGTCCATGAGTAAGGCATATTAAAGTGTATCTATCTGGAGATCTCTTTAGCACCTTGTTTGCTGTTCAGTCTCAGCATCCAGAACTGAATTAATTTGATAGCTCCACATACAGATCACCAAATTGGGTGCTGCTGTTCATCTTGCCCAGATTAATATTGCACTTTTATCCTATCTGTCTCTCAGCTGAAGAAGAGGAAAACCTCAGATCTTTTTAATGCATGGACACAAAGAGCTTTTGTAAAGAAGTTATTAGCACACCCCAAATTTCTTTATGACAGCTGAATTTATTGCCTAGATCAATATTGAAGGGTTTTCTGTCACTAAAATCTCTCTAATCCCTAAAAGTTAGCCAGTGATGACTCAAATTCTTCCTGAATCAGAAGGGCATCTAAAGTACTTCAGTAGAACAAAAACTCTGAAGGTAGCATTCAAGGCATTCTTAAGGATAATTTATTAAGACAATCCTTCAATGGACAGACTTAATGAGTTCAGAGCATCATTTAATCAGTTACAGAAGTAAACATATCTAAGACTTAAGACATAAGCTTGGGAAACCTCTTTAAATTCCAACAAAAGGTGTATACACATGTCAGATGAAAGGATGATTCTTGTTCAGTTTTATGACTGGAGCAGCTCATATTGAACACAGGGATTTGCATTGTTTTAAGACAGATAAACTCATAGCACTTGATTGTTTTATAGCTATCACCACTTTGCTTAACAATAGAGATTACACTGTAATATGTATGCATATACAAAATATATACTAAAACATTGGCATATGTTGCTATATTATTACATATATATTTATTTATATAATGCATATTCTATAATTAGTGATTCAGTTTCTCTTCCTGACAGTGCTACAACAAAAAAAAAAAAAATATAAAAAATAGTCAAGCTTTTTCTTCTACCAAAGCAACCATAATTATCTCCAAAATCAAAGAAATTCTGTCTAAAATGTGATCTTTGAAAGATGAATGAAAAGGATGCCTGTTGCTGCTTTCAGATAACATTCACATTCTCATGAGCAGTTTCACTGTTCTGACACATGCAGATTGTTAACCTGTACGGAGCTAGCAGACGCTGATTGTATGACAAGGGTGGCCTCTTTTTTTGGCTTGCTTTGTTTTGTGCTTTTTGTTCTGTTTTAATATAATTACTTATTCAATCTAATTTCATCAAGCTATGAAAGGTAACTAGATTTTGTTGTCGGTTACGTAGTACTGAGTTAGCAGTTGAACTTGATGATCTGAAAGCTCTCTTCCAACCAAATGATTCTATGGCTCTAGTAGCATAATTACCTCACCAAAGTGCTTGTTAGCAGGATTTTGGAAAAGAAGAGAACCTAAACAGACTCAGAAACAAACTCAATTTGCTTTCATTTGGGAAGATGAGCTGAAAAGTTAAGAGTAATCCTTAACTGTCTTGCCTGGACTATTTATATCATAGAAGCTTTGCCAGTAACACTAACTTTGTAGTTTCCCTAATTTCTGAGTTTTCTACAGTCTATATTTAAAATGAACATAAGAGTTTATACCTATGGCTGGGTGACTTCAAATAGGACAATGAACATTCAAATTGGTTTTCTGTAGTGAGTTTCCTCCAAGAGGAACATGAAACATTTTCCATCCCATCCTCTTGTAGATACTGGCTTTCATTTGACATTCAGCTCTAGAGAGCTGAAAGCATTCTAAGTTTGGAAACTCATGGAGGCATGGGTCAGCTTGGGCAATATAGCATTTGACAAGAATAATTTGACAAGAATCATTTTAATGAGAAGATATCCCTAAGGTATTCCCAGTATTTAAAGTCAGAGTATGCATTAAATAAACTTACTACATAGAGCTTTCATTGCAGCAAGTGTAACTGGCACTCTTAGGATGCCAGTATTTGTTTTTGCTTACATTTAGCTAAGCCAAAACCCCCAGATGTTTGTGTTTGAATTAGTATCCTGGGTAGTATTCTGCCCCTGTACATTGCACTGGTTAGGCCACACCTTGAGTCCTGTGTCCAGTTCTGGACCCCTCAGTTTAGGAAGGATGTTGACTTGCTGGAACATGTCCAGCAAGTTGGTGAGGAGTTTGGAACACAAGCCCTATGAAGAGAGGCTGAGGGAGCTGGGGTTGCTTAGCCTGGAGAGGAGGAGACTCAGGGGTGACCTTGTTGCTCTCTACAGCTACCTGAAGGGAGGTTGTGGAGAGGTGGAGGTTGGCCTCTTCTCCCAGGTAGCCAGCACCAGAACAAGAGGACACAGTCTCAAGCTGCACCAGGGGAGGTTTAGACTGGATGTTAGGAAGAAGTTCTACACAGAGAGAGTGATTGCCCATTGGAATGGGCTGCCCAGGGAGGTGGTGGAGTCACCATCATTGGAGGTGTTCAGGAGGAGACTTGATGGGGTGCTTGCTGCCATGGTCTAGTTGTTTAGGTGGGTTGGATTGGTTAATAGGTTGGATGTGATGATCTTGAAGGTCTCTTCCAACCTGGTTTATTGTATAGTATATACTCTTGCAATAAAAATAGCCTTTCCTAAATGTTCTCTAGGAACAGAATCATCTCCTCTTTTCTTCTATAAAATGATATACTTTTTAACAGTTTTTACTAACAAACTTTTCACATAGGAATTTATATTCTTATATTTCTAGATTCCTTTTTGTGCTACAGAAGTCACCAATTCTCTTTCCTTCTTCCTTGAACAAAATCTTTCACCCTTGAAACAGTCTCAAGCTGCAACAGGGGAAGTTTAGGCTCGAGGTGAGGAGAAAGTTCTTCACTGAGAGAGTGATTCGTCATTGGAATGGGCTGCCCGGGGAGGTGGTTGAGTCGCCGTCCCTGGAGGCGTTCAAGAGGGGAGTGGACGTGGCACTTGGTGCCATGGTCTAGTCGTGAGCTTTGTGGTTACAGGTTGGACTCGATGATCTTCGAGGTCTCTTCCAACCTTGGTAATACTGTGATACTGTAACTGATGCTTTAATTTGAGGATGTAGTCTCAGAAGATTATTCAGTCTTCTCTGTAAAGATTAAGTGAAACCTACTGATTTGACTTTCTAGAAAGGATGATTTTGTATTTCATGGACGTTATCCATGAAACTACATGCTAGTGTTATGCGTATGGCTTGATTTTCCCCCTCCCAAAGTGGTTGACTTATGGAAGCTGTAGGGAGAAGGGGATAAAAAAAAAAAGGGCACCAAAACAATTTAGGAACAGTGATATATTCAGATGGTAACAGTTGCCAAAGCTCAGTTTTGGACAGAAACGTGAGAGTTGAGCCTTCAGAGGTCCCGACATCCCTAACATTGATCAGACCTCATTGGGAATGTACGATCGGTAGTTGTAACTGGCATTCCTGCTTCTGCAAGGTAGGGAGGTTCACAAATAGCTTAACTCATGAAAAGAGATACCAGTATGTGTGTCTAGAAGAAAATTAATTCTGCTTCCTGCTGAATCAGCCACCTTATTGCTGCAGAGCTGAATTAGCAACAATTGACATCTGCAACTGAATTAATCCCAGCTCTTCAGGAGTTAGAATCATGAAACAAAAAGGAGTCGCTGACACCCTGTTACCACTACCAGAATTACTAAAAGTTCTGAGATCATGATATCTCTCCTTATTGAAATGAGATCCCTGATGAAGCTATCCCTTATTAGAGAAAAACATGTCCCCCGATATCATCACAGAATCAGAGAATTGGTTGGGTTGGAAGAGGTCTTAAGGATCATCTACTTCCAAGCTCCCTGCCATGGACAGGGACATCTTCCAATAGTCCAGGTTGCTCAAGGCCCCATCCAACCCGGCCTTGAACACTTCCAGGGATAGGGCATCTACAGCTTCCCTGGGCAATCTGTTCCTGTGTCTCACCACCCTCACTGTGAAGAATTTCTTCCTAATATCCAATCTAAATCTACCTTCTTCCTGCTTAAAGCCATTCCCCCTTGTACGATTACTCTGAACCCTTGTGAAAAGCCCAAGCTTTCTTGTAGGCCCTCTTCAGATACTGGAAGGCTGATATAAGGTCTCCCCAGAGCCTTCTCTTCTCCAGGCTGAACAGTTCCAGCTCCCCACAGGAGAGGTGCTCCTCTGATCATCTTCATGGCTCTCCCCTGGACCTGCTCCAACAGAATAAACACTGCATCTGGAAAATGATACAATTTGTTCAAGAGAAAAAAGAATCCATGGAGATGACTAGTTTAGGATTACACATTAGGTTAGAATAGAAATATGATATTTGGTTTAACCTCCTCCAGAGCTTCAGCATCACAGCTTCTTTGATTCCAGTCAGAGAACTGGATCATGTCAAAGAGCCATAATGTGTAGTCTTTCAAAAGAAATGCTGGAAGTCCAGTAGGCAAAGCAGGGAACACCATAGCTACAGCAATGTAGAATATAAATTATCTTACTGTGCAAATACTGATCATTTCCCTTAACTGGAACACTAAAGGTCGATGTGTTTGGTCTGTGGTTTTGCCTTATTTGCAGCAAGCTACCAGCTGAACTCCCAAGTTTTTCTTCATCCCACCCTGTTCCTCTTTCTCAAGCTGCACATATAGAAGCAACCCACCTTCATTACAAAAACTTCTTACTTTTAAACTGTATCCATACATAAAGAGCACAAGTATACACAAGTGTGGAACACTGACTGCTCAGGCACAAAGGCTGAGATACAGCTGTCCTCGAATCTCATTGTTGCAGCTGAACCAGAAGACAGTGGGCCAGAAATCTGAAATTTTAATGAACACTACAGCGAACCACAGCCTGAAAGGCAGGATTCTTTCTCATAAAGAGAAATTAAATATCTAAGCCACCTGATGTGAAATCCTTTGTCATCCTTCAGCTTCCTGTGGCTTTAGTGGTAATACTACAGCCAGCAGGATCTGATACCTTGGCATCTCTCTCCACAAATCCATATCAGAGAAGTTATGCTCTAGGGTATTATCTAGGATGTCTTCTCCCTGACTTAAATCACAGCATCACAGGAACATTCAGGTTGGAAAAGACTCCCAGCATCACCAAGTCCGACTGATAACCCTACTCTACAAAGTTCACCACTAAACCATATCCCTGAGCATCACATCCAAATGACCTTTAAACACATCCAGGGTTAGTGACTCAACCACCTCCATGGGCAGCCTATTCCAACGCCTGACCATTCTTTCTGTGAAAAACTTCTTCCTAATTTCCAGTCTAAACCTACCCAGTTGTAGCTTGAGGCCATTCCCTCTTGTTCTATCACTAATCACCTGTGAGAAGAGAGCTCTTTCTCAGTGGAAACTTGGAAACAAGTGAGAGAAGTTGATCAGGGCTGTTGCCTGCACGTAAGGGTGTCATGAACTTGGAGGCAATATAAAAATTTCAAGTCTTGAGCCTTTGTAAGGCCAACAAGGAAATGCAGGTCAGGGACATGAGCAGACAGTGTGCATTTGCAGCCCAGGCCAATCACATCCTGCGCTGCACGAAAAGATGCATTGCCAGCAGATACAGAGAGCTGATTGCTCTCACTTTGCTCTGGTGAGACCTCACCTGGAGTACTGCAACCAGGTCTGGAGCCCTCAATATAGGAAGGACATGGACTGGATGGAGAGGGTCCAGAGGAGGGCCACAAAAACAATCAGGGGGTTGGAGAACCTCTGCTACAAGGACAGGCTGAGGAGGCTGAGGTAGCTGGGGTTGTTCAGCCTGGAGAAGAGGAGGCTCCAGGGACACCTGATAGCAGCCTTCAAATATCTGAAGGAGCCCTACAGGAAGGATGGGGAGAGACTATTTACAAAGGCCTGCAGTGACAGGAGGAGAGGCAATTGCTTCAAATTAGAGAAGGGCAGATTTAGATTGGATATTAGGAAGAAGTTCTTTACTATGAGGGTGTTGGAATACTGGAACAAGTTGCCCAGGGAGGTGGTTGAGGCTCCTTCCCTGGAGATATTCAAGGCAAGGCTCGATGAGGCCCTGGGCAACCTGATCTGGTTGGGGATGTCCCTGCTGACTGCAGGGAGGTAAGACTAGATGACCTTTGGAGGTCCCTTCTGGCCTGGACCATTCTATGATTCCATGATTCTATGATTTAAATTTCTGTCCCAAGGAGATAGGCCTCACCAGCCTGGAATTTCAAGCAAGGCTGGAAACATTGACCACATAGTGCTGTGTAAATTAACCTTATTATGCCAGGCCTCCTCTTTTAAAGAACTCTGAAATGGCCCTTAAAGAAAGATAACAATTTTCTCTTGTGAACTGTTTGGTTTACAATACAATACAATACAATAAACCAGGTTGGAAGAGACCTTCAAGATCATCGCGTCCAACCCACCAAACAACTAGAACAAACAACTGATTTGGTTTGATCTAGTTTGGTTTTCATTTGAGGTTTTCCAGGTAATATTGTTATTGCTGACCAGAAAGGATCTGAAGGCCAGCAAGAAAAACTTGAAATGTCAGCTGCTGACATCCAAGTACAACGGCCTCTGCAGCAACACAAAACAGTTTTACTACTGTGTGTTTCTGATGACCCTTTCCCATTGCTCTTGCATTTCTGTTCAGTTGGCCATGACTTCATTAACTTACAGTCCACACAGTTCACCTAGGTGCAAGAAATCATCTCTGCACAAACACACTCTCATGTCTTGCACTGTGAGTTTATCCAGCCTGACATTAAGCAGTTTGGTCTTCTTTGACAAAACACACAAGATACCCAATTTTATTCCATTTGTACTACAAGAAAATCCTTTGAGTGGGCTGGCTAAGAGATATAAGCTGACCCATCAAGGCCAAGAGCAACAGACTGAAACATCTGCTTAAATAAGAGACACTTATCTGCATGTGGCCGTATCATTACCATTAGTAAAAGATCAGGACTATGCAGGACTACAGAATTGCTTTCAGAGTGTTACAAGTCCTATAGAACATGATTCAGAATTACCAGGAGGTACAAGAATGAGCTGCATGCCTCTATCAGTAGAGGTAGGGAAACTAGTTCTGAAAGAGGGTCTAAACAGGGTAACATTGCAGGAGATTTGCAGTACCATCCATAGAATGATCCAATTGGGATAGAATAGAATAGAATAGAATAGAATAGAATAGAATAGAATAGAATAGAATAGAATAGAATGGAATAGAATAGAATTAACCAGGTTGGAAAAGATCTTCGAGATCATCGAGTCCAACCTATCACCCAACACCTTCTAATCAACTAAACCATGGCACCAAGTGCCCCATCAAGTCTCTTACTAAACAATTCCAGTGATGGTGACTCCATCACCTCCCTGGGCAGCACACTCCAATGGCCAATCACTCTTTCTATGAAGAACTTCTTCCTAACATCCAGCCTAAACCTCCCCTGGCGCAGCTTGAGACTGTGTCCTCCTGTTCTGGATAACAGAGTAAGGAGTAGAGGAGCAGAATAAGCACTGGCAGAGATGAGGAAAAGTGAGAGATGCAAAGAAATGTAAAAGGAAATACCACTATCTTCACCAAAGGAAAAAAATAATGCTCACTTTGTCTCATATGGCCAAAAAAACCCCTTCTGCTAGTAGGTACAAATACTTCCAATGGTAAGATGAAAGAGCAAAGCACAACCCACAGCTCAGGTTCCAAAGGGAAAGGAAGAATACCCAGACTGTCAGGCAGTCTCTACTGCTGAGCAGATTTAATAATGATCAACTTAATCGGTTATCACATCTTCTTTGAAACATGTTTATTTTTCAAAGGAGTTGAGAAGGAAAGAAGGAAAGAATGTGTGTCAGCTGTCTGACTAACAAAGTACAAGATAAAATCTGTGCTCCTTTTCACATGGTTACTGATACACAAAAACACTTGATCAATCCTCCTGGCAAACCTGTCCTGCTCAGTTGTATAAACAGCAAAAACAAAGTATGAAAACTCAGTGAATCACATGACATTCCTGAACAAACTTGCTGTCCAGAAAGTTTATAGAAAATTTTGATAAAATATATGAGGAGAAAATAAGATCAGGCAATCACAAAGGTCACAGCAACAGGGAAATGTGCAGTACATCTTTTATCTGCGTCGAGACTTACATAAACACTGCTGGTATCTGTAGCACATAGAGACCATGAGGTCCTGTCTTCATCTGTGGTACACAGGGAAAACAGGGTAAACACAGCAAAAGAATAACATTAGTCTAATATTTTACTCTCATAAATTTGCCATATATGATATTTGATGGAGATCAACACCACCTGGAGTACTGCGTCCAGTTCTGGAGCCCCTATTACAGGAGGGAAATGGAGGTACTGGAGCGTGTCCAGAGAAGGGCCACGAGGATGATCAGAGGGCTGGAGCACCTCTCCTATGAGGACAGACTGAAGGAGTTGGGGCTGTTCAGTCTGGAAAAGAGAAGGCTCCGAGGTGACCTAATTGTGGCCTTCCAGGATCTGAAGGGGGCCTACAGGAAGGCTGGGGAGGGACTTCTCAGGATCTCAGGTAGTGATAGGACTAGGGGGAACGGAATGAAGCTGGAGGTGGGGAGATTCAGGCTGGATGTGAGAAGGAAGTTCTTCACCATGAGAGTGGTGAAGCCCTGGAATGGGCTATCCAGGGAGGTGGTTGAGGCCTCATCCCTGGAGGTGTTTAAGACCAGGCTGGACGAGGCTCTGGCCAGCCTGATCTAGTGTGAGGTGTCCCTGCCCATGGCAGGGGGTTGGAACTAGATGATCCTTGTGGTCCCTTCCAACCCTGACTGATTCTATGATTCTATGATTCTAATTTCAGTTCTGATTCACGTGAATCATGTAAAGATATACAGATGCATGTGCTCATTCAAAGGTATAATTCAATCTCCTCCCATAGAGGCCACCTGGACTTTGAAGCTGGGCATTCGATTTTTAAAGAACATTACTGCACAGTTGCTGTGTCCCTTGAGAGGACAGAGAAAGAAGTGGGTAGAAATTTGACACAGCTGTGAATCCTGCTGAACAAATATTCTTACTCAAAAAGGTTAATTTTCTGCCAACATTTGGTCTTGATTACCTCCTTGCCTTGAATGTATTTTCTTAACAAAGCTTTAAAGTTGTCAAAATGCTCATCTTGGCAGGTCCAAACAGCTTACTATCTTGATTTGGATCAGAACTGCTCTTCAGAGTTAGCATTTTGCATCCGGTTTAAGAATCAGGCTTCATTAACACGCACAGAATTTCATTCTACTGATTAGTCTAATCCAGACCCAAAAAATGTTAATAAATTGTGTCTGTAGCGCATCAAGGTGTTGCTGAAGAAGAAGCTTTAGTGGGATTATAAGAAGTGTGGGAGGTACAGGGGTGAGGAAAGGATGTTATTTTGGCAGATACAAGGTACCTCACACTTCAAGGATGCTTAAAAAAATCAGTGAACTTACAATTTTTGTGCTAATATGTAAAAAACGTCCTGTGGCCTTTAGGAAACCCTGATTATCTAAAACTCTTTGTTCATTATCATTTTTTTTAAACTACTTCTGCTATATGTTACATCTAAATGGATTGTAATCGAAGGAAATTGAATTACTTTGATCCTCCTTGGCAGAACTTGGTGTAACTGTCAGTTATTACTGCATTGCACGTATGGCCACAATGGCATTTTGCACTGTGCAATGCAGCACTCTGCAGAAATATCTGAGTTAGTGCTGAATTAGCTGGCTTCAGAGCTGGACAGATTAAGGTGGGAACAGTGCCATTCTAACTGGGGTATCGCAGTGCAAGCCAGCTTGTCTTGCTGGCCTCAGCTACACAGACCACTAACTCTCAGTTAGTTTGGGAATTTCTAAGTGACACTGTATTGCACAGGCTAGGCATACATTTTTAGACACTTGAAAAACTAGAAATGGTACATTTCCTTTCTTCTTTCTCCTGGTGCCCTTTTTTTCTTTTGACATGTTAACTTTACAGGCACTTCAGATTAGAATAGAATAGAATAGAATAGAATAGAATAGAATAGAATAGAATAGAATAGAATAGAATAGAATTAACCAGGTTGGAAAAGACCTTCAAGATCATCAAGTCCAACCTATCACCCAACACCATCTAATCAACTAAACCATGGCACCAAGCACCCCATCCAGTGTCTTCCTAAACACCTCCAGTGATGGTGACTCCACCACATCCCTGGGCAGCACATTCCAATGGCCAATCACTCTTTCTGTGAAGAACTTCTTCCCAACATCCAGCCTGAACCTCCCCTGGTGCAGCTTGAGACTGAGTCCTCTTGTTCTGTTGCTGGTTGCCTGGGAGAAGAGACCAACCCACACCTGGCTACAACCTCCCTTAGGGTAGCTGTAGGGAGCACTAAGGTCTCCCCTGAGCCTCCTCTTTTCCAGGCTAAGCACCCCCAGCTCCCTCAGCCTCTCTTCATAGGGCTTGTGCTTCAAACCCCTAACCAACTTTGTTGCGTTTCTCTGGAGACGTTCCAGCAAGTCAACATCTTTCCTAAACTGAGGGGCCCAGAACTAGACACGGTACTCAAGCTGTGGCCTAACCAGTGCTGAGTACAGGGGCTAAAGAAGGGCTTAAAAATTCTCTAACCCCCTCCCCTTCTTACATCTTCTCAACTGTTTTTATCATTCAAACTGAATTCTCCATAAGTATAGGATAAAAAAGAATAATTAAAAATACAATGCCATTACAGTCGCATGAAAATTGGCAAGAGAGTCTAGGTAGCTTAAACCATTTCTGGAAGCCAAAGAGATATCAAGTTGATAGAGTTTGAGCAAAGTTATTTAATAAATTATTCATATGCAAGCCATTGCATATGGTAAATATACAAAATTCTTTTCTCCTTCTACTTTCAGATGTATACCAGAGCAGTCTGAGACACTGAGTCATCCAGGCTTATGAGCAAATGTTGGAAGAATTTAACAAAAAAAAAAAAAAGAAAAAAAAATAAAAATAAGATGGAAATGTTCATTGCTGAGAAATGAAGTGAGCAAACAGCTGTAACTTAGACTTTAAACAGCACTTCATGATGCATAGAACACTACCACTTTGGTGAATAGTAAAACAGAGGAACGTTTAAACCATCACAAAGGGTAGATATTCCAACTTAATTTCCTTTTTGTTCCCTTCTGGATTTATTGGAAAATTGATTAGTGATACTAAATAGCAACCATCTATAAGATTGGTCAAATCTGGTCTTTAAAGTGTTTAAAAAGCAATAAGGAGAAACACTTTTATTGATCATATTGCTGTCTACAACTACCTGAAGGGAGGCTGTAGCCAAGTTGGTTGGTCTCTTCTCCCAGGCAACCAGCACCAGAACAAGAGGACACAGTCTCAAGCTGCACCAGGGACGTTTAGGCTTGAGGTGAATAGAAAGTTCTTCACAGAGAGAGATTGCCCATTGGAATGGGCTGCCCAGGGAGGTGGTGGAGTCAACATCACTGGAAGTGTTTAAGTGGGGACTTGATGGGGCACTTGGTGCCATGGTTTAGTTGGTTAGATAGTGTTGGGTGATAAATTGGACTTGAAGTTCTTGAAGGTTTTTCCCAACCTGGTTAGTTCTGTTCTGTTCTGTTCTGTTCTGTTCTATTCTATTCTATTCTATTCTATTCTATTCTATTCTATTCTATTCTATTCTACTCTACTCTACTCTACTCTACTCTATTCCTATTCTAATTCTATTCATATTTATTCACAAATTCATAGGCTAAATGTTCTTAAGCTATCTAATGCTTTAGCTACCTTATGGAACAAAAACACTCAAGTTTACCCATTTTCTGCCATGATTTGGCAAATGATATCACTTAAAGTTACCTTAGAAAAATACCTGGCCCTGATTTGAAGACAGCAGTGTTTGGAAAACTTTATGTTTAGCTAAATTGTTGTCTTTCTAATTTTGTATTCTCCAGATTAGGAAATATAACCTTGTAATGTGGCCAAATAATGGTGTCAGAGCAAAGACAGTTTGCCATTCAAAGAATTGTTTCATGGATATAAAAGTTATTAGAATTTTGCAATAATCATTATAAATTTTATCATATTAGGAGTGATTCATATTCTGCATACCAGAATTGTGAAATATGCATTGCTAGGCTTTTGAGTTGGAATACAATTGTTATAATTTGCTAAAATTCTAGATTGCTCAGTGACTTCACAATGCCACCCTGTCTGGTGTTGACACACTGCTGATGAAACCACAGTATCAACAGCGTGAATGTATTATAAAGAACATAAACCTGGTCCCAGCAGTGGGTCTTGTTTCTGTTGTTTAGAAGGCCCAAGTGAACAACTGCAAATTATGCCATTGCTAGGTCTGGGAAGCAATTGTTTTTAGATGAAAGTAAAACCACTATTCCCTGAAAGAAAAAAAAAAAAAAAGAAAGAAAATAACTATAAAAGGGACAGGGAAAAGCAGACAGATTAATAAATTGCTTCTTACGCGTTGTGAATTAGCATCGGTAAGGAAAACCCCTATGATGCAGTATCACAGGGCTCTGTGTTTTCTTTCTGGAGGAAAGAAAGAAACAAGTTGCTGGAAGTAAGGTGAAGACAAGCCTAGAAACTTCCTGCAGATAATTGTGAAAATGCAGTTTGGTCTCCATACAACTGCATTTATTTTTTACCCCCCCACCCAAGAGAGAAAAGGGACAGGGAGAAGCAGACAGATTAATAGATTACTTCTTAACTGTTGTGAATTAGTACTGGTAAGGAAAGCTCCTATGATGCAGTATCACAGGGCTCTGTGAATTCTTTCTGGAGGAATGAAAGCAGCAAGTTGCTGGAAGTAAGGTGAAGACAAGCCTAGAAACTTTCTGCAGATAATTGTGAAAATGCAGTTTGGTCTCCATACAACTGCATTTATTTTTTACCTCCCCCACCCAAGAGTGTTGTGTGATGAGACATGTAGCAAAGATCAGCAGAATGCCAGGAACAGTTGCTGTATATAGAATTTTGGCTAGTAAACCAGCATAAAGAATGGAAAAAAAAAAAAAAAAAAAAAAAAGGGGGGAAAAAGTGCTGCATATTTTACTGAAGACAGAATTTGGTTTGTTTCCCTCTGCACGCTGTTAATTCCACTGGAAAAGAGATGGTGTTGTGGATGCCTGTAGAGTTTCTTTAGCTGTGGTAATATGTGATTATTTAATTTCAACAGGGCTTTAGGAGCTAGCAAGCTAACAAAGTTTTTGCAAAGGTGTAAGAAAGAAGACCTTTTCAGTATCTATGGCTGATATCCAACACAAAACTAAAATCAGTTTGGAGGGGTTAGTCTCTTTCTATCCAGATGTCATATCTGAAAGAGTAGGAAACTTACACTCTGGAAAACTTCTAACACTTTCTCCACCTCCTTTGGCTGGACAACACTTGGGAACCAAAATAATCCTCCCTGAAGGGAAGTTGTGGACAGGCAGATGTTGGTCTCTTCTCCCAGACAGCCAGCACCAGAACAAGAGGACACAGTCTCAGGCTGAGCCAGGGGAGGTTTAGGCTGGATGTAAGGAAGAAGTTCTATACAGACAGAATGGTTGGCCATTGGAATGGGCTGCCTGGGGAGGTGGTGGAGTCACCATCATTGGAGGTGTTCAGGAGGAGACTTGATGGGGTGCTTGGTGCGATGGCTTAGTTGTTTAGGTGGGTTGGATTAGTTGATAGGTTGGACGCGATGACCTTGAAGGTCTCTTCCAACCTGGTCTATTCTATTCTATTCTATTCTATTCTATTCTATTCTATTCTATTCTATTCTATTCTAATTAGGACAAACTAACTCCTTCATATTTGCCACATAGGAGTAGGTTAAAAACATGTAGAGCTGAAAGGCTTTTATTACCAAACATGTTTTACATTTTTTACTTTATTAATTACAGGTTTTAGTCATGCTTTTCTTTCTCTGCATACCATTGGCTTTACATGAAGGTTGAATCTGAGACGTATGACCAGTTTTAGATCCCAGCTCAACTTGCCTATAGATATGAAATAAAAAAAAATAGTTATTGGCTTGGAAGCCCAAAATTCAGGTAGAAAAAAATCTGTCAAGTCAAATAAATAAATAACTCCGTTATTAAATCAAAAAAGTTGGTAACAAAACACAGAAGTGCTTGAAATAATTTTCCTTTGCTACTTAAAAACTCTAAGGGTTTTTTACTAAGAAACTGACACGGGGTAGCTTTAAGGCAGCTAGGAAATCCATCAAGTGTTTTAAAATCCATAGTAATCTGAGATGTATTGACTTCAAAACCTGGTTATAAACATCCAAATGGAAAATGACTTACCAGTATGCCAGATATATATGATATCTATCCGAGTTCTGAGAAAGTTGACTGGCAAACCCTCAAATAATTTGCATACAAAGTGTGTCATCTACAATGATCTATCCCATTTAAAAGCAAAGTGTTCACAACTACACAAGTAATAACTCTACACACTGTATTTGTAGAAAAAATCTTAATGTGACTCTGAAGAACAAAGTCTTTAAGTGTTTCTTTGAAGAACTCCAACGAATTAGCACATTGTGTTTGCAGTGACAGTAATAGAAATTTAAGTACAGTTATCTTCTAGGGCAGTGAGAAAGGGGAATTTTGCATTATGTGTTTATGTATCTGTAAATTTTTAAGCTGACAACAGTACTTTGCTATTCTTGCCAGGGAAAAAACAGAACAGAAAAGTCTGTAAAGCCTTTGACTGGTATGAAATCCCCATTACCTGATCGTAATCATATTCACCAGCCGGCAGGACAGTTACTAACTCCCAGTGACCCGACGGCGTCGGGCTCGACGGCAGCCCCCGCTCCGAGAGCCCTAGGCCCGAGCGGCAAGCGACAGCCTCGACGGCAATCAGCTGCCTTTGCGGTTCTCGCCCGGCTTCGTTGAGGCCGGTGAACAGGGGCGGGCACTCGCCGGACATCACTCCTCTGCACGACACCCGAAATTGGGCGATTGCCCGGCGGGACTGACGGCCCCAAGCGGCCCCTCCTCTCCCCCACCGCTCCCCGCGGAGCCAGTAATCCCGGGTGCTATGTCCGCATCCGTCCCACCCCCACGGTGGGGGTAGATCTCTGGCAGGGTCCAGCCGCTGTCGGGGCCTGCCAGGGGGCGGTGGGGGGCGGTGCGGGGGCGGTCCTGGCCCCCGCCTGGGCCGGCCCTCGGCGAGGGGAGCAGATATAGACAGGGGCACGGCACTGGGGGAAGGCGGTGGTGGGTAGCGGTGTGAAGCTGCAGAGGCGGTGTTTTGTCGCTGGCAGGCATCAGCCTGCCCTGAGCGTCCGGGGTGCTTCTTGGAGGGGAGCCGGCAGCGCGACCGGCGCCATGGGATCCGGAGGCGGGCTGAGGCTGGCGGCGGTATTGGCGGCTGCCGTACTGTGCGGGCCCGGGGGCTCGCTGGGCGCGTTCTCAGCGGTGAGTGCGCCGGCGAGGGAGGTGCGGGGCCGGATGATGTCGGCGCTAGTGCGGGTGCCGGTGTGGGAATTCAACGCTCACAGGAGCAGGAACTACGAAGGGGAAGACCTGGGACCAAACCCACTCGTTACACGACTCGCGTGTTAGAACACGGGTTCCCTAGCGCGCCGCGCACCAGCGCTCCGCCTGCCTCGGAGCTGTCCTGCGGCGCCGGCCGCTGTCAGCGTATCCGGGCCGGGTGAGTCCAGCCCGGCGCCAGCGCACCTGTCAGAGCGGGGAGCAGCTACAGGCTTGGGTCTGCAGAGACTGAAAGTTAGGATGTCAAACTTCTGCCGCGGTTTTAAGTAATCTCCTGCCAATCCGGTGTTGGCTTGTACAGGCAGGCTCTTAGATTTGGTTGATTGCCTGGGTAATGTAGCTCCCTTTTAGTTGTTTGGAAAGATAGTGCATGCTGCAATTGTCTTTCTGAGCAACAGCTATACATTGAGATTTGTTTGCCTCTGTACAGGAATATACCTTCTTTGTAATACAGTTAAGAGAAAAAAGGCAAACTTTTGAGCATGTAAAGCATAAATAGTTTTGTTGTGTGTGGGTATATCTGCATCTCTCAAAACTAAGAAGGCAATGCTTCAGAAATCTAAATGCAACTTTAAGCTTAGGTTTAAGAGTTGTAAGATCATGTTGTATATTTCTAGCACACGGGTGCATATGCTCAGAAGCTGCTAGATCTAATGAAAAGGCTATTTTAAATTGCACTTTGACTTCCAAGCTAAAGCTAACAGGCTATTGGAGGCATGCTGTGTGTGAGCACATCCATGCTTTTGTCTTGAAACAAAGTTTTACACACTTGACTGTACTTGTGAAATTATGTGCAAATTTCTGTGTAGGTAAGAGCATATTTCTTTACAAACTGATTCTGGAACAATGCAAATTATTTCTATACAATGGTTTCAGAAGCTGTAAAGGGAGCACATTAAAAACATTTTGGTAGCTTTTTTGTAACAAGCGTTTAGTTGCTGAATTCAGATAATTAGCTGCTGATGGAGTACAATCATTGACCGTTCTGGTGATGTTTTATTTGAAGCAAGTTCATGTGCAGACCTGAGATGTGCTGTTGAGCTTTTGCTGAAACTTACCTTCCAGGAAACAATAGCTAAGTAGTCGTACAATTTTGAAATGGCTTGCCTGCCTGAAATGTACCCTGGAACATTTAATCTACCTCTGTTACAAGGTTTAACAGTTTATGGATATTATGCTGCCCTTCATTATTTTCAAGAATAGTGAAAATTACTTATGAGGAGATGCATCTCAGGACTTAACTTGAGACAGTAGATTCAGTACAGATGCCTACGTGTGGCTGAGGAAACCTAGTCCCTTAACCTTCTAGCTGAAGCTTCTGTATTCAAGTGATATAGTAAACAGAGTAGAGGTCCAGTTTTTAAAACAATGTTTAATATGTATATACTGCTTAGTCAAACTGTTCCCAGATGCATATAAGGCTTTGAGATCCTTAGAGAATACAGACTCTACCCTGTATTTCTCTGAAGCATTTCAAAGCATGTGATGAGTCTTATGTCACGGTATTTTGCAGCTTACAGTTGGCTGGTAGAATGCAGGAAAGGATTTGAAGCCACATACAGAAGGAAGTGTTTATGTGCAATCAGGTATATTTGCTGAAGTTGTATTTATTAGATAAATATTCTCTAGACAATAACGACCAAGTACATTTAGTACGCTTATGCCAGAATACCCTCATACACTGGCAGGGGAACTCTTGTTTTCCCTCTCAAGGACCACACCCCTATCCTGCCACATACACATGGATAGGTCTCGTACCAGTAGTAGTTGGCATTTTTTGAAACAGGAAATAATGTTACTGAATTATTGGGCAGTGTATGCTGTGTGCCTGACTTCCATCTAGCCTATCTGTCTATCTTATATGAGAACCAACAGTTTGGATAAAACAGGCTTACATTTAGCATGGTAAAGTCTGTATCTTACACAGATCTGTTTCTGAAAAACTGGTAATTTATACTTAAATCATGGCAATTTCACTGCTGTCATTCCACATAAGTTAAATATCATTCCCATCACTTACATAGAAACTGTTCCTGAAACTGACTTGAGTGCTGGCTGGACGCTGTGGAAAGAATCCCATAAAGTACAATAAGTTTGCAGTAGACTAGCAATAACTACAAAATTGAGAATATGTTGATCACAATGTCAAGATGGCAGAGGAGGCAGGGTCTGCATTTTCAAAATGCCATTTCATTAGGAAAGGGTTTTCTTTTGGCAAGTATGATAATTTTTTGGGGATGTAAATAAAATGATAGTTGGCATAAAACTATTCACATTTTGGTGTTATTTCTTGTCATCTTTAATATGGGAATTATTGAAGAAAAGGATCAGAAATGCTTTGCAAATTTTTGGGGTAGTTAGACAGATGTTTTGTGACCAGTGCTCACAGCCTCCATATCAGAATATCTAGTGTTGCCAGAGAATTGATTCTTGAGAAGAAAAGAAATAATAATCAAAGCTAGCTCAGCAGAAACTGCTGAGTCTGCCTTGCTGTCCCATGACATCATGAACAACATGAAATGATGATAATGCAGTTTGCAAAGATGCAATTACTTTAAGTATCTATTGGGCAGGGAAGATGCAAGCTAATCTTATTGCTAATCATTTAACAGCCTATGTATTTATCATAGATGTTATAGTTTAATGACTACTCTTTGTTGTCTTTTTGCATTTTGCTGGCTTTTTTATTTGTACTCTGCTATTGCTATGCATCAATAGGAGGTTAAATACTGATACAATATCTTAAAGCAATATGTATCTATTTTGTTGTAAAAGTATTTGGATGCATAAAACAATAAATGAAGGAAAATATTTGGTGGATCATGAAATGAAGAGTTGTCCCTAAACTATAAGCTTGTTTGCTCCGTGGATATGTTATTTTGAACAGCTTATGACTGGATTTCAATTGGTCATAAAATATTGTAAAGTAAGATAGTTAAAGAAGTATCTTCATAGGTAATCAATTGAATAGAGATAGCAGACCCTTTCTCAAAAGGCACAATTGAATTTCATTCAATTGGCTTGCCCTGCTTATTACACCTGAGTTTTTCTGTCATAGTATAAATTTTTTCTATAGATGCAAACTTCTGCTTTTTCATGATTGAAGGTATGAACTGTTGATTTTAAGCAATATTTGTAGCTTGAAATTTGAGAAAGTATTGCATTATTCTGCAGGATACATATACAACAGTTGTGTATAGAACACAGCATTTTCTTGTGAATGCCCAGCATTCAGTTCCATACTGCAAAAGCTTTTAATGGACATGCTTGCCCACATAGTAAAAGATCCTCTTGTTCACTTGTAGGTCTCAGAAATCACTAAAGCTACAACCCTGAGAACTTCAAGGGAAGCTAGGCACTTAACTCCCCTAGCCTCTGTTATTATCCAAGTGCCGGGTTCTACACATTGGCCACAACAACCCCATGCAGCACTACAGGCTGGGGTCAGAGTGGCTGGAGAGTGGCCAGGCAGAAAGGGACCTGGGGGTACGGGGTATTAGGAAGGCTGGATGCTAGGAAGAAATTCTTCATAGAGAGAGTGATTGCCCATTGGAATGGGCTGCCCGGGGAGGTGATGGAGTCGCCATCACTGGAGATGTTTAGGAAGAGACTGGATGGGGTGCTCGGTGCCATGGTTTAGTTGATTAGATGGTGTTGGATGATAGGTTGGACACGATGGTCTCAAAGGTCTCTTCCAACCTGGTTTATTCTATTAATTCCTCTCCTTAGGCACCTATTCTGAGGTCTGTTTTCTTGGGGATAAACTAATGATCTAGGTTCTCAATGTGAAATAAAGTGATAACCCTTGAATGTAATACATGTTTTTACTAAATACCTCCTTGCTCCTAGCCAAGAATTTCCATTGTAACTTCTGGAAAACCATTTTATATTAGGTAAATTGCTGTAACTCGAGAAGTTTTGATAACCTGGGATGTGTGATAGTGGATGAGCCCATCTGTAGCAGAGTCAAAACACTGAAGTACTTAAACCAGTTTCAGGAATCAGACTTCGATATTAGAGTCTATCCCTGTCTATCTACCCTGTAAAACTTCCTTTGCCTGTGAGGAGGAGCTGTTCATGTTGGCGAGACTGTGGCTCTGCTCAGTGGCTAAGAAAAGAGTGATGAAAAATTGCAGTCTTTGTCTCAGGTGAGCATGCTGCTTTTTCAGTGTCTTGTTCAAAGGTGGAGGACGATATTAGAGTTCTCAAAATCATCATTGCTAAACCCCAGTAGCCCATTTGGCTAATGGGCCCAAATGAAAAATACCTACCATGGAGGGAGCTGTGGTAAGTAATATGTAGGACAGAACGGATGGTCTGTCTTTCACATGGTTTCTCTTGCTTGCAGCAAGACAAGACTAGTGTGCTATCCCAGTGTAGTGACCAGGTGCGGAAAAGTCTCTGGCTATATTGAAGTCTCATTCTGTACCTTAACTTTGCTTCTTTTTAGTTAAGGTCTGATCCTGCGCAGACCAAACGTCATTGATGTTAAGATGTTTGCAGGAAAACATGCTTTGGTTCACAAAGCACTCTATCCAGCACAGTTTTTTCAAACTAATTCTCATAACAATTTTTCTCCTGGATCAGAAAATAACGTCTAGTACTAATGTGAAATAAGTCAGATGAATCAATGACTTGATAGTAATTTCTACGTTGTAATCCCATACGTACACCTGTCACTCACAGCAGTAAGACCTTCAATTCTGAGCAATCTTAAAAAATACTGAGTCCTAACTAAGCAGTTGATACGTCTCTAAATCTAAATGTAACTTCAGTGTACAGCTAATCACTCTAGGCTTACTTTATAAGCAGTGAAGGAGAAAAAACAAAACCAAACAACAAAAAACAACTAAATGAATACCAACAGTATTCTTGCAGGGGAATTAATTTCCTTTTAACAAAGATCTTGAAAATTCTGCAGATACATGCCTGTTTCTTTCAGTTGTCCACACAAGGAGGTCAGTGAGCCAGCTCAGCTATGGACAGGTACACCGTGAATAAACTGAAATTAGGTGAGGTGAAGCTCACTCTATTTATCTCAACAGCTTCTTCCCATACAGGGTTGTATCGATTACACTTTTCCTCACTCTGACTTTATTATAAAGGACAATTTACCATGGGAGGAAAATATTCTAGCTTATTTCTCCTCCCCTCAAATATCCCATTTAATTTTGCCATTAGTGAACTGCTATGAATTTCAAGGTCCCATATGGATTGGCCTTTCCCGTGTTTTTTGCTAGAAGGTAAATGAGCACAGACTTGTATCTGTGGCAAATACAGGTATCTTGGTAACAATCCATGAAAATATCATTTGGAGAAAAGCTGTCAGATTTCACTGAAAAAGAATGAGAAAATGAATGATGCTTGCTCTGGCTAATGATTGATGAAAAGTATAATTTAATGGCTGAAGATTTATGAGCTATTTCCTTCTAGAGAAAAAAATATAAGTGAGCAGTCAGCAGAAATTCTCAGAAGTGAGAAATCTTGTTGAGGGAGTCTGATGTATATAAAATTAGGTATGTGTGAAAATATCTGCTGGTTTGGAGCAGGAGAGTATTCCCTGCTCTCCTAAGTAGTTCAGAGCCTAATTTTTTGTTGTCTGTTCCACAGAACGCTAGCAACTTACTAGCTGCCATATTATGCTTGTCTTAGAAGTATCGGGGAATTCTATTCTGGTCTTTACAGCTACACAGAAGACTATCAATGAAGTGACTTAATTTGACAGTCTTGTCAAGTCTTTGTGTCAGTGTTGATGCTGTTTTACACAACATCTGAAGTGATGGAACATTCTTGGTGTGTCTTTAGGCTGTGCTGTATAAAAATATTGTGTGTGTGTAAAACTTTCCAAAAAAGTGAAAATGATCAAGCAAAGCCACTGCTAACAGCTGTAGCACCAAGTGAGGCTTTTAAAGTACTGGGCAAATAAACCACATCTTGGAGCAAGCTTGGATATGTATAGATCTTCCTAAGACCTAGTATTTCTTCTTATTTTGAATCTGCTCAAATAGATTCTGTGGACATTTGGATATTATTGGTTGTGTCCATGGAAGTGAATAGGGTTATTTGTGCCCATGAGGAGTGATACACTTGGGGTAGTTAATGCATTTATTTATTTATCAAACATAATTAATTGTTAGGGAAACTGAGGTCCTGAATATATATTGCAAAAGAAAACATTTATGCTCCATGCCCTAACTAAATTCAGGATGATTTTTTTCCCATTGCCAGTTGAGAAGATGCAGATTGTACTGTGCTGAAGTGCAAGCCTATGATCTCTGTGGATGCCAGTGCTGAGTTTCTAAGTGCATTGTCCTCATTGTGCTTGGGGATGCCAAGGAGCCTGCACTGCTCACAATGACAGCCTTGCTAGACTTCTCAAATACAGCCAGGGGGGAAACATAGGTCTGACACCAATCTCAGTTACTTCTTAGCATGAGGAAAAGGAAGCACAACTTGTAATTTTTAAAGAGTTGTCTTAGCAGCTATGTTAGCACTTTGCATGAACACCTAGGACAGTGCAGTTGTGCACTGAGCCATTATAGAAGCAAGTGGCTGGCTGCCATGATGAGCCCTGTGATATATACCCATAAAGTTCACATGACCAGAAGAGAGTAGAACAGCTCTTACAGGAAAAGCTAAATGGATTTCAGGCTTTAAATTTGTGATGTGCTAGATATCTGAAACTGAACTGATGCCAAAATGTAGGTATGTCTCACTTGGAAGAAAGGAATACTGTCAGGGCTTTACTGTCAGGACCTGGGTGGGGGAGAAAATACATGGGGAAATACTTTATAGATATTTTTTTCTTTTTCTTTTTTGGACACTGACATATAAGTGACATCAGTGACTAAAACTGTTTCATAAAAGTGGGTATTTATTTTCCAGTTGAAGACACTTACCCAGTATTGATTTACATAATTGTAATAGTATGTTTTCCTGCAAGGGTAATTATGGATGGTGAAGTGTTGATTAGCCTCTAATGTGATTTAGATCTCAAGCTACTTCTTCACAGCTCAATCACTGGCCATGTGAGCCAGGACTGAAAATCCACCATAAGAAATAAATGTGTTATTTTCTTTGTGAAATGAGGGAAGCCTGCCATAGCTTGGTGAAGATGGCATCCTTTCATGCAGGCAGATATTGCGGGTCTCAGTACATAAGAACAAGCCTGTCTGAAACAGTATCTCTGATTCTGACAAACTCATAGTCTTCTCTGGGGAAGAAAAATTCCCCTAGCACAATGAAAAACTTTTCTATATGTTGTAGGAAAGAAATCCTTGTTTCCAGGACCTAGAGTAGTGCAGGTTCTGAGCGTATAGAGGCTTTAACAAACCTCTCCCAAAATAACCTGTTTAGGTCAATAATTGTCATCAGTATTCATACGTCTATTTTTTAACCACCTGTTTTCCAATTAGCTATCTTGCTGCATTATTCAGGGAAGTGATCAGGTTTCATTTGATTGCCTTTGTATTCAGACAGATGGTCAAAAGTAGGTGTTAGTGACAAGTAGTATTCTTTAATACTCAAACTGACGCTTCCCAGTGCTCCTTTCCAAACAGTCTGTCTCCTTTCAGTTGTGCAGTTTTGTAGAAGTGTAGCTATTATTGGTCTGTTGAGAACAGCTGTTATTCGGAAATAACCAAGTCAACTCCTTGTGCCCAAAAGCACTTGGAAACACAATTGCATAACTAGTAAAAGCTGAGATATGGGTGAAAACTCAATTTCATCAATGAATGAACTGAAAATCGCTTCCCATGGCAGAAAAGAAAATAAAGACATTAGGGACTGGACTGAGACAAGTAGTTCTTGTGTAGCTTCATATTCTGCATAACTTTACTAGATATCTAAATGAGTAGCATAATACAGTACTTTCTTCTTACTGAAAATTTCCATCATTCCCCCTTTTTTCTCACCACAAGAGCTGTATTAATCCTAGAGGTAGCTGTTCAGCTGGTGCTTGAGGACATTTGTTGTAATCTTTGCTAATTCAAGTTGTGGGATGGTTAATGGCTAAATATCTGGTCTGTGTTTGAGAGAGAATAGAAGATTTGCTTTTTGCCTGTCATTCTCTGCATGCTGTCTATACATCTATAATTTTTACAAGCTAATGCCTAAGAATTTAGCAAGAAAGGAACTCCACTCTGAAGACTGACTACGACGTATGAGATATGGCAAACAGATGAGCCCTGGTTGAGAGGTTGGGGCCAGCCTTTATTAAGGCACCTTAGACAATGTCTGCTATGTGATGCGATGTATACAAACTGTCTGTCTGTACACACATGTACATGACATAGCTGTATCACAGGCTGTGTTTGAGTGGCAGATTTGTGAGCACATGCAGTTCCTTAAGCTGCTCAGGAGCGTGAGCTGAGCAACATCTGTGATTTTAATACTGACTCAACTAGAGAATGATGTGTCCTCAGTATTACAAACTTTGGGAGGCAAGATGGCAATTTGCTCTAATCATAAATGAAGAAAGAATGTAATTATGAAGTCTTATCACAGTAGTATTTGTTACGAAAAGTAATATGAATCATCAAAAAACCAAATTCAATTTGGTAGATGGACGCAAATATGATGCAGCAAAACATCAACAGCAGTAACATGATATATCAAAACATGACCAGCAGCTGAACCCACTCAGAATCTGACTGGATGATAGAAAGGTCAGTTGACAAGATGCATAAGCTTTGAATCAAAATGTAATTAGGATGATTTAATACCTTTTAGTATTTTACTGACCACATTCTGAAGTGCATTACTGAGACCTGACACGGAGCACGTTGAGACACAAGGGCAAGTGAAAACGAATTGTACCCAGCATCCTGCATGCTTCTTACCCAGCCTCTGACGTTAAGATGCTCACTCAAGCTCAAGGCTAGTTTTCTTAATGCAAGCAGAGGAATATTCTCTAGCCAGTGGAATCTTTTGGTTAATTTATGTGTATTTCTGTCTTGCTATTTCAGTATCATTTTGCTTAAGTCTTTGTGTCACTGTTACTTTGTTTTCAGAGGCCTTCATCAGCCTCATGCTGACCTTGGGGACTCTGGTCAGCGTTAAATATATCACATTCCTTTGTGCCCAGTGCTCCTCCTCATTTTCTGCTGAGTCCATTATGTTAGGAAGAAAAAAGTCACCGTATGAAAATATAATTAACTTTCCTGGAGCATTGTACATTCCTTTGTTCTCTCCTCACATATGCTATGCTCATGAAAGTGCTGTTCCCTACAAATCTAAGTGAATGCTAATGGTAATGGAGCCTGGACTTCTAGGAGATTCGAGAGAAAGGGTGATGGGATTTACCAGCAGGGAGCTTATCTTCTGCTTGACATCTTCAAAACATCCATCTGATTCATGTGTGTTGCTCAAGATAACCTTTGTGGCCTTTAGGCCCATGGAGGTGTAGTTAGGACTGAGACTCATACTCTTAGGGAGAAGAATCTTTGAGCTGGGTACGTTAGCAGTCACTTTGTTTCTAACTTCTGACATGATAGATTTAAAGGAACCTATTAGTCCTGTTTAATGAAGCATCATTATTAAAACATAGTGGAGGCATTTGCTTGTTTCTCCTTTTCAGGAAGGTTATTTTTTTCCATGCAGAATTATCTGTAGAAATGCTTTAAGTATGAAATATTTTAACAAAAAGATAACTTTGTTTTAATGTTGATACCAAAGCTGTCTGATATGGAGCTGCTATGTGACACCTAAAGATGAAAACTGATCCATATGGATGCAAAAGTTAGTTAGTGTTTTGAGGAAATACTGTACATTTGCTTTCTTCAACCAAGAGGATGATGAGACAAAGGGAATTTCAGGCACCTCACATTCTCTGCGGTAGGCAACTAGAGCTGCTAAGGCTCAGGTAACAGGGCCAGATATATGTTGTATGGCTTGTATACACAGGAAGGGAAGAAAGAACAAACCTAGAGACATTTCTGTTGGGGAAACTGGAGACACCTAATCTTGTGGGTTTGCAACTGGGAAAAAAAGAGAACCGTTTCTGTCAGTTATTTGTTGCTTCAACACAGTACTCTTCACTCAAGAGCAATAAAGCAGTTGATGAAAGGATAAGGTATGGGTTCATGACACCAAGCCCAGTGCCTGTTTTACCTATTTCAGTGCTGACATTTGACCAGGTTCTGGGCTTTTGTGCTTAGGTGAGGGAATATGGGTCAAGGATTAAGGAGTTGATACACTCCATGAAAGGAAGAATATAAGCATTTCAGCTTCACATTTGCACATAGTCAGCTGGATGGTTGGAGTCCTAATTTGTCTGGGAATTTGTAAGGGAAAACAGTAAGGATGAGTTCTTAGGTGTTATTTGGATCTTTGGTGTCATGCTGAAGGGAGAACTAAATACAATAACATGCCTTTTTTGTTGCTCTTTTTTTCTGGATACCCTGTGATTTTCTTCTTCTTTCAGTTTTCTTCTGTGTTTTCTTCCATCTCTCAAGCAGCACAGGGAAGATTTTGTGGAGAGGTTGTAAAGGCCTAACTTGCCTATATTTAATCACATTATATAGTGTCTTAGCTTGATTAATTCCAATTAGCTTACAAATTTAGAGTGGCCAGGCACAGAGGGACCTAGGGGTGCTGGTCAATGGTAGGCTGAACATGAGCCTGCAGTGTGCCCAGGCGGTCAGGAGGGCCAATGGCATCCTGGCCTGCATCAGGAACAATATGACCAGCAGGAGCAGAGAGATCATTCTGCCCCTGTACACTGCACTGGTTAGGCTGCACCTTGAGTGCTGTGTCCAGTTCTGGGCCCCTCAGTTTAGGAAGGATGTTGTCTTGCTGGAACGTGTCCAGAGAAAGGCAACAAGCCCTTGGAACACAAGCCCTATGAGGAGAGACTGAGGGAACTGGAGTTGCTTAGCCTGGAGAAGAGGAGACTCAGGGGTGACGTTATTGCTCTCTGCAACTACCTTAAGAGATGTTGTAGACAGGTAGGGGTTGGTCTCTTCTCCCAGGCAACCAGCACCAGAACAAGAGGACACAGTCTCAAGATGTGCCAGGGCAGGTTTAGGCTGGAGGTTAGGAAGAAGTTCTACACAGAGAGAGTGATTGGCCATTGGAATGGACTGCCCAGGGAGGTGGTGGAGTCACCATCATTGGAGGTGTTTAGGAGGAGACTTGATAGGGTGTTTGGTTGCATGGTTTAGTTGATTAGGTGGTATTGGATGATAGGTTGGACTCGATGATCTTGAAGGTCTCTTCCAACCTGGTTTATTCTATTCTATTTTCAATTGTGACAAAAAAAGAAATTGCAATTCAATTTATAGAGTTGAAATAACAAATGTTCTGTAGAATTAACAGTGGACTCAAAACTGTCACAAATATGGTAGAAGAAGGTAGAATAGTCCATAGTTAATGTTTCCATGTTTGTCTTGTCTGCTATGCAATGCAGTCCATTCTGTCATTTTTCACTGGTAAACTATTTCAGCTTTGTAGTTCAGGAATCAGTAGTGAGAGAAAGCTGTAAAAAATGATGCTTGAAAACTCGGCATCTGGGCATGTTCAGAGAAGAGCACTAAAATGTCAACTGATTAAGGCACAACTGCAGATTTCCATTAACACATTGCACGAGCTCTGCTGCAGCAGATGAAAGTCGCCTTCAAAAGAAGAAAGGAACGATTCACAGCAGATCATTGCCTAAACACAGGGACTAAATTAACTGAAAAAAAAAATATTCACAGCTTCTTTCAGAATGCTTACTACTCTGCATGGCATATTACACTCACACCAGATGGGTCTTAATGCCAAATATTTATTTCTTGGTTTCTTGTAGTTTTCTGTGTTTATTTCTAGAAGTACATCCTTGCATGAATGATCAATTTGTGAGAAGGAAATTTTCTTTCGCCACAAGTGCAGAAAGCAGCAAGTAAAAAAGAAGTAATTCAGGAGCTGGATTGTATGCAAATTTTAACTTTAGCATACTGATTTTGGAGTTATTTAACCCCACAGTAATAATGGTGTCTTCAAAAATGATTGAGGAAGAAGTCTTCACACAAAGTTTCAAGATCTTGATCCACTACACCTTTCAGATAAACCCTTGGGTACGGATTGGGCCTTCACATCTGATTCTGCATGGCTCCAAGAGGGCTATCTGCTCTGAGTGCATAACTGGACATGTATTGGGGACTGCAGATTAGATTAGCTACTGTTGAGCAGCTCTGCTGCTGTTGTGCATCACAAGTGTCTGTCCTCCCTGCTCTTTACAGTGCTGCCTGGTTTCCCTTAGCTTGGAGAGAGTGGTAGAGCTGAGACTTAACACTGATGCAGCTTCTGTGTTGGACCAGTACACATCATGACTTGTGTCTTATGGGCATGACCTCTATAGTGGCTCATAAGCAGCATGTGCCATTTGACAACACGAATCTCCAGGCAGCAGCTGACTGGGAGATGAGTACCATGAAGAAACTTGATTGGTTAGCCAGCAAGGACCCTTTTATTGGAGGGGTCATTTGAATCAGGTTTTGGGGGAGTCACAGAAGACCAGAGACTGTACATGGGAACAGAAAGTATGGGGCACTGCAGCAACCTGAGACGTGCATGGGAAGGCAGAGTGAATAACGTGTTACGGATGGAAAGCTAGTTTTATTTCAGGAAAGGGAGTATAGCACAGGAACTGAGATCAGTAGTGTCCAGCACATTTGTTTCAGTGGATTGAATGTTTCTGCATAACTGAAATAGTGATGAAGATATTTTGGTACCTGTATTGCTCATAACTTACTGCCTGGTGTTAAGGAAGAGTATGTACACAGAATGAAAGGAACCGTGAAAGAGTTAAAACTTGTCTGGGAAATGAAAGGAACAAGACAGTGGACAAAAGACTCCATAAATCATGCATTTTGAATTAACGATTTTAATCCAATGTTTAGTTACAGGGAGAGGTGTGGTCTGTTTTCCTTGTCAATGATCATTATCCCAAGTAATTAAATGCTAGCATTTTGATGTTTGTGCTGTTATGTACATAAGCAAACTCTGGTAAGAAGCTGTTGTCACTTGTGTAGTGATGAGAATCAGAATGTCCATCAGCTTCTCCTGCGCTGGGCACTCTATCTTGTCAATGAGACAGAGCTCCTGAGGAAAATAAAATGGTGATGGTCATGTTAGCAAAGCTTGAATTGTAGCATTATAGATGGAGGAAATGAGCTGTGATTTCATATGCAGCTTTTATTCTTGCCCTTCCCACTTTTGAACGTTCAGGGTTACCACTTTGTCGCTTTGATAACAGGGGTGTTTTTTTCTTTATGTTCAAAGAAGTACAAAGAAACTCATTGTTTTATATGTATCTCTAACAAAGGGTCTGCTCCTTGATTCTTTAGCATCATGGCCCAGCCAGGACTATGGGTATTACTACATTAATTAATAGCAAGACTCTTAACCTATATGAATAAAATTGCAGGGAAGGAACAAGGACATATATAGCACTCTCAGGACATTATCAGAAGTCCAAATAGGTACTCTCTTCTGATCTCAGAGCCTGGCTTTTCCCACAGCTGTCTGTAGTGCAATCTTGTCCTTACATTAGATTATTCTTGTTCCTCTATTGTTTTGGCAGAATAGCTACTGATAATCAAGTGATTTTTCAGAAGTCTTGTCTGCCAAGCCTAAGTAAGAATGAGTCTGCAAAGATGCAGTCCTCCCAGATAAACTTTGATAGGGTATGATTAAGAAAATATTTCAAGTGATGTGTTTTGGGAGGGGAAAAGATTACAAGAATCATGGGAAGCACTAGAAAATCATGGAGTCACCATCATTGGAGGTGTTTAGGAGGAGATTTGATGGGGTGCTTGGTTGCATGGTTTAGTTGATTAGATGGTGTTGGATGATGGGTTGGACGTGGTGATCTTGAAGGTCTCTGGTCCTATTCTATTCTATTCTATTCTACTCTATTTATTCTATTCTTTTTCTGTACTGCCTCTATAAGTTAGTTTTTCACAATAAAAAGATCCCATTAATAGCAGTTACTTTCAGATTTAGATGAGATGTCCTGTTTTTACGTTCCTGTATTCATGCAGCTTTGATACACTGTGCTTATACTCTGTGCAAATATAGCAGAGTCTTCAGTCAGCTCATGTGCTGTATGCAATCTGCTATGGGAAGTATGCAACCTGTCATTAAATACAATAACTAAAATAACAATAAAGCATGACAAAATAGCTTCATTGTATCTTTTATGCTAATTTATTCAGTTCTATGTTTATTCTTTGTGTTTAGAAAAACACTGTTGTAAAAAGCCCAAGTACAGTTAAAGGGTTATGTTGCCGTTTCCCAGTGACAAATGGCAATTTTGTAAGGTAAAAAAGGATAAAACCTGTTCAAATGTAAATGATTATTTACCTGAGTTGTGTGTCTGGATTTGCTTAAGAGTAGGAGTAAATTCAAGATTTTAAAATGAAAAACTTACATGGTATAATGAAGTAGTGGCCTTGCCAAATTATCCAGTGAAATGATGAAAATTGTTTCCAAACAATCTAGATAACACCTGGTAGTTCCTTATTACTTCAGTATCCTTCTGTGGGAAGGTTTTGAGGCTAGGTGCCTTTAAGAACCATGAAGTCACAGACCTCCCAGAGGTCCAGAGTGTCCAGGAGGTGGACTTGGAAGTGTATTTCATTCCCATAAGTCCTGTGTCCCTATGAACCTGGCTGCAGAGTCAGTTTTCTTCCCTTTTTCCCTGCTTCTCTCTGCTCTGGTCTGGTGAGACCCCCACCTGCAGTACTGCATCCAGTTCTGGAGTCCCTATTACAGGAAGGATCTGGAGGTGCTGGAGTGTGTCCAGAGAAGGGCCACGAGGATGAGCAGAGGGCTGGAGCTGGGCTCTGCTATGAGGACAGACTGAGGGAGTTGGGGCTGTTCAGTCTGGAGAAGAGAAGGCTCTGAGGAGACCTATTTGTGGCCTTCCAGTATCTGAAGGGGGCTGCAAGAAAGCTGGGGAGGGACTTTTTAGGGTGTCAGGGAGTGATGGGACTAGGGGAAATGGCAAAAAAAATAGAAATGGGCAGATTCAGATTGGATGTTAGGCAAAGTTATTCCCCGTGAGGGTGTTGGGACACTGGAACAGGTCGCCCAAGGAAATGATAGAAGCCTCATCCCTGGAGGTTTTTGCAGCCAGGCTGGATGTGGCTGTGAGCAACCTGATCTAGTGTAAGGTGTCCCTGCCCATAGCAGGGGGTTGGAACTAGATGATCCTTGAAGTCCTTTCGGACCCCAACAATTCCATGATTCCTGCCGGGAGGACACACAGGCTGCTATTTCTTGCAGGGGAGGCCTGGTGTCAGCCTTGGCAATGCTGCCAGTTAGGCCTGAAGTGGCCTAATAGGGGCTTGGAGCTGCCAAGTTGAATTTCAGCTGGTTTGGAATGGGGGATAGAGAGGCATGGTAGAGGGGTGGGGCATGAAAGCCTGGGTTTGTTGGCCTGGTTTGAAGGGAGGTTTGTGTGAAGCTTTGGCTTAATGGGGTTCTGTGTTAAACCCAGGCTATGGATTTTGTGTATTTTATATGCTTTGTACTGGTTTATCAAGTTATGAATAGCATTTCCATTTAAATTTTCCAAATCTATCCAATCCTTTGTGTGTTTTACCCCTTTAGGAAGACGTAAAAGAGCATCTGTCTCACTCTAAACTAAGTCATTCAGTAATTCTTACTTGGTTAGCAAAATAAACTCTCCTACTTTTCTTCTCCAATGATGTATTTCCATACTGGAAAAACTCTTTTTTTTAAAGAGATGATTAGCTTATTTCCTTATATTTAGATTCCTTCTCCTGTTCCTAAGTAAACACACTGGAGCTCAGTTGCAGCTGATAAGTAGGCTTGTTCATTCCACTTCGTGTATATGTTGAATAAATTCTAGAGAATATCACTAGTTGAAGAGGATAATTATGTGTCTTTCTTGGCCAAAGAACTCCAGGGAATAAACATTTTAATAAACTTTTTAATTCTTTCTGTAGACATAATTCTGAAGGGCAAGGGAAAACTGGTGTGACTGTAGATGATCTAGTGTTTTCAGAAAGTATCTCGGGGCATCCTTATGGTTTCTGGACAGTAGAATAGAATAGAATTATCCAGGTTGGAAAAGACCTTCGAAATCATCAAGTCCAACCTATTGCCCAACACTATCTAATCAATGAAACCATGGCACCAAGCACCCCAGCAAGTCTCTTCTTAAACACCTCCAGTGGTGGTGACTCCACCACCTCCCTGAGCAGCTAATACATAGAGATTCTCTTGGCTGTGTTCAGGGATGTGAAGAATTTGACTTGTCCTCCAGCACCTCCAGGTTTCACTCCTGTCCTCCAGGATTCACTCCTGCCTGCCTGCAGGGTCCTCAGGGCCTCACTCTGAGCTGAGGGATGTGGCTACTGCTTTCCCTTTTGCTAGTTCAACCACTGGCAGAGCTGAGCAGACACCCCACTGACACACAGACAAGATGCTGACACAGCTGTCCCACAGATTGCCACGGACAAGGTGCTGCCATCAACAGCACCCGTGTGCAGGACACACATCAATATAGGCAGCTAAATCTGCTCCCTCTGGACAGCTGGCAGAGATAGAAGATCCCTAGGGAAGGCACATATCCAGGCAAACACACACTTTGTTTTGCATGGAGCCTGCCCCTTTTATACCTCTTTCTTTCTGTTCCCCTTTTTTTCCTCCCCATTTTCTAACCCTCCACTGTCCTTCATCAGATTGCATAGTCCCACCAACTGCTCCAACATCCTTATCATGCTGCAGAATCCTGATTGCCTGCAGTTTCTCAACAGCACACCAGTTAGTGTGTCTGAAGAGGTTTGGTGTGTTTTTTTTTCTTGTTTATGTCTGTATTTTGTTCCTTTTCTTAATATTTTTTCTTGCACTGTAAAAGTCATTGACTAGATACTCTTAAAGGGGCATTCTCTTTCCACACACTTAAAAGTTGTACTTAGCATGTTATAGCAAAGACAAGCTATGACATCATTGTGAATACTGCTTCTCAAGGTTATTAGGTAGCAGAATCAGAAACCTGCTAGCTGCTTCTGCACTAAAGAATGTTAATTTTTGGGTTTCAGTTTTCTGATCAGATAGCTTTGATAGCACAATGAAAGTGGAGCTGGTCCATGAGTATGAAACAGTTAAGAAAATACCCTTCAGACAAATCCTAGCTGTAACAGAGGGGCCTGATGGAACAGTCATTAAAGCAGAGAATATTCTTCTAGAAGTTAGTGGGAGACTACAGTATCTTGGTGAGTTTCACAGGCCTTAGGAAGAAAGCCATGGAAGATTCCCATGAACTCTGTATTTGCAATTTGAATTAAAGCTAAGGTTTTCAGCAGGGTCAATGTATCACAATGAGCCCTTTCAGGTGGGGGCAGAAGGGAAAAAAACACACTGTCCTTTTCCATCTGTGCATGCATGCTGTGCTATATTCATTTATTTGCCTTTTTTCAATCATATTTATTACTCTACTCTAAATATTCTCATATTTCTATTTTTCAGGTCAGAAAGTGTGCTATGGTGACTTCAAGCATTCTTGTTATAAGTTAGCTTATTTCCAGGACTTGTCTAGACGTGTGGGCTTTCAGGAGGCCCGCCAGGCTTGTGAAATTGATGGTGGGGCTTTACTAAGCTTGGAAAGTGAAGCTGAGCAGCAACTAATAGAAAACATGTTGCAAAACCTCACTAAGTCAGGATCCGGGATTTCTGACGGTGATTTCTGGATTGGGTTGTGGAGAAGTGGTGACGGACTAGCCACCTCAAGTGCCTGCCCTGACCTCTACCAGTGGGCTGATGGAAGTAATTCACCGTTCAGGTAAGTCCATAGAACTGCTTATTGAGGAGTTTCATGGAAAAAATACAGAGTAAAATGTCCCAAAAGTCTTCTAGAATGAAGCTTGAAGCCTTGCTGCCCCATGAAGTTAGTAGCATTCCTCCTCAACTTCTACAGATAGAGGGGAGATGGCAGCCAGGGTTATGAATTTGAAGCTGTAGAAGTGTCGTATAGTGTGGTTTCAGCCAGAAGTTTTCTTTGCTCATCTGATGAGTTGGCAGTTTTGCATGTTTTTCTGCCCCACATAAAGTCTTCAGGATGCCATGTGGAAGCAGGCAGACTAATTCAGCAAGTCTCAGGTCACCTCAAATCAGGGAACCAGCCACCAAGTAAATTAGTGCATGTCGGTGCAAATTATTCTGTTTCTACCATGTCTTTTGAAAAGCCTTTCATTTCCTGATTAAACCAAACTTCAGACTAGCAGCAGCTCACAGGACTTGGGACAAAGGGATGGGTAGGAGTCAGATAGGCATGAATACAGGTAGGGTCTTAGTAGTTTTGGCTGAGCAGTAGGGTGTTCTGCAAAAGTTTGGTCAGAATTTTTTAAGATCCGAAGAAATGGAGTCCAGGCCCTAAACTTATTTCACAAAGGAGCTGTGGGAAATGCAGCATATATTTGAAGAAGATGAAGCCATTTTATTTGACATGTCTTCATTGATGTAAACTCTTTTCTTTGGCATCCTGGTGAATCTTGCCTTCAAAATCTGAAAGCTTAGTTTTATGTTTGCTACTAGAAATTGGTATACAGATGAGCCTTCCTGTGGAAGTGAAGCCTGTGTTGTGATGTATCATCAACCGACTGCAAACCCTGGTCTGGGAGGGCCGTACCTTTATCAGTGGAATGATGATAGATGCAATATGAAGCACAATTTTATCTGCAAGTATGGCCCAGGTAAGTAAAATTAAAGCTGTATTTCAGAGGTGGGGCACTTTCTGAGAAAAACAATTGGCATGTTGTTTTGTGCAAGAATCAGTAAGTGTCTTGTGACCTGGAATACTGATTCCTGTGGTGTGTGAGTGCCTAAGCTGGCACTGACAGGGGATGCAATATAGCAAATCTGGTGATAACTTCAATAAATCTATCTGTATCCAGCAAGAATGTTCTCAAGCTTAGCTTCACTGTCATGCATTCCCAGGTTTACTTGGATTTGACTCATTCACCAGTTATTTTACTCCCCACAAGGTGTTTTAAGTGGCCATTTTCTAATTCTCTTGTTCTTTATCTAGTAGGATGAACACAACGCGTCTTGGCCCTGCTGCAAAAATAATTACCCTGCCCTTGTGGCTGTAGACCTCTGGCACAATATGCCAACTTGTGTGATGGGTGTCTCAAAAAGTTTTGGCTTAAACAATGGAGGCCTATAAAGCAGTAAGACAATTCTGCATTCATGCACGTAGATTTATAGATATGAAAAGCAGATGCACACCAGTTCAGACGGTGATGCAGAAAAACAGATCACAGAAATTTGGCTGTACTTCCATAGGTTGTGTATTTGTCAGTAGAGGAAACATGGATTATAAACCAGGACTTTGTGCAAACAGAGAAAGGACGTGGAAAAAAAAACTTTCAAGTTGAGCCTGTAACAGTTTCTGCCTTGGTTGGTACTTCTGATAAATGAAACCCAAGTTTTTCAGCAGGATCATGCGAATATTTTCAAATAATTTATGATGTGTCAGCTTTTCCAAAACTAATGCATATGAAATCCTACTCTTAACAGCTTTTTGACCTACCTAATTCTGCAGTTTCCTACATACCTACCTTCTTGTTGCTCATGAGCTAATAATAATCACACCCCTCCTACAGATCTGTCTGTCTCTAGAGATCCAGGCTATTTTCTTCCTTCAGTTTTGGTGGCTAATAGCTTTCTTATGCTCTAATCTTTTAATGGGGATATTAATAACAGTTAATATTGCAAGCAATTACATGGAAGGCTTGATAGACCCACACATTTTACCTTCACCCCCAAAATCTGTTCCTGCTTCTTAATTTCTTGGTGAATGTCACTATTTTATGGTAACTGGTTATCATCTGAGTCACATAGGCTGTTCAAGGATCTATGATGTACAATTTTATCACTTTTACAACAGATCGCAATTCTTCTGAAATAACAGAATAGCAATGTTTTAAATGGTTAAAATAACATTTGTATGTCAGAAAATGCAGGCTTGATTAAGAGGGCTCACTTTCAAGTATATTTCATACCTTTAAAATCAAACTCAATTGAAATAATTATTCTGTAGTAGTGAACTACTTTCCATTCCAGTTGAGATGTGATAAATAATTGTTTTTTCCTATTGCTTTCACCATCTTAAAAAATGCTAAGTATTGTCAGAAAACAAAGTGATAACAGTAACAAGGAAAATGAGTTTATATTTCTTTCATTATGTAGAAATAGATTACTAGCATATAAGGAAGTATATAATAATGCAAATGATATATAGGTATATTGTTATTAGGACTGACATTGTTCTGCAGCTAAATACAGCACCACTGAATTGGAGCTATTTATTTTTTTCAAGCTGCTGGGATTGTGCTCTTCAGGAAAACAAGCTATTCTCCAGAAATGCATTTTTCTATCACATAAAGGAGTAGATGCATAAATGTATATAAATAGGTGCATGAATTTCTTTCACTGCCTGAAGAAAGTACCACAGTGTTAGACAGAAGATTGCATTTCCTATCTGAAACCTAATGAGACTTACAAATTACCTTCCCCCACCCCCTCAAATCACTGCAATATATTCAACATAAGCTGTTTGTATTTGCAGTGCAAAATAATGTATCCATTTTACCAGGAGTATTAAAGTGCCACATGCATATTGAATTTCACTTTGTTATCTGAGCATATTGTTTTTCATAACTTTTCTGTCTGTTTTGAATATGTGGTGTACGATACCAGTCACAGGCCAAAACACAGGGGTTGCAGGTGACCGTGAAGAAGTTGCATCTAATTTTATCAGTAGTAAGCTCAGGGCAGTGCTCATTAGGCAGTTTAGTTCAAGCAGCAGCTACATTCCTGGTAGCCACTTTAATTTTTCTAAGCCCTTTTCATAGTACCTCCCTTGGCAGCATTTACTGTTGCAATGTGCAGTCTGGCTTTAGATCATATTGATCATTCAGTGATCTTAAATTTAATTATAGGTTGGCAATTGCAACCACATTTAGTTCCTGCCCAGCTCCTGGAGGGTTGATTATGCAATCAAATTAAAAACTCATCTCCTTTTCTGCTGTCTAGAGCTAACAACTCCGTTCTTTGTGGTATTTTGATATCTATCTATGGCCAAACATAGCCAATTTTTACCAGGGAAGATGAAATAATTGCCTTTGTTCTCCTAGGCTTTATTTCCTTGATTTCTCCCAGCTTTTTGTGTTTGTCAGGACACCTGAAACTGCAGGCTAATGACACTATTATGTTAATAAATGTTTCTGATAAAGGAGTGTAATTCAAGCCCAATATGAGGTAATTAATTCTGTAATCTTTGCAAACTTTTAGAAGTAACAATAGCCATAAGTAAGCACTCCATCCCGAATCCATTAAACGATCCTCCAGTTTCTGATGCATTACAAGAAATATGATGCTATCATTCCTCTTGCAGTTATTTCACACTATCACAGTATCACTAAGGTTGGAAGAGACCTCGAAGATCATCGAGTCCAACCCGTCCAACCTCCTTATGGGATGTATTAGAAGCCTGTGCCCATGAATTGTATTTCAGAGTTGCCTATTGCAAAACTGAATCATAGAATCAGTCAGGGTTGGAAGGGACCACAAAGATCATGTAGTTCCAACCCCCCTGCCATGGGCAGGGACACCTCACACTAGATCAGGCTGGCCAGAGCCTCATCCAGCCTGGGCTTAAACACCTCCAGGGATGAGGCCTCAACTCCCTCCCTGGACAACCCATTCCAGGGTTTCACCACTCTCAAGGAGAGGAACTACTTCCTCACATCCAGGCTGAATCTCCCCACCTCCAGCTTCATTCTATTCCCCCTAGTCCTATCACTACCTGAGATCCTGAGAAGTCCCTCCCCAGCCTTCTTGTCGGCCCCCTTCAGATACTGGAAGGCCACAATGAGGTCACCTCAGAGCCTTCTTTTCTCCAGACTGAACAGCCCCAACTCTTTCAGTCTGTCCTCATAGGAGAGGTGCTCCAGCCTTCTGATCATCCTCATGGACCTCATGAAGTTGACATCTAATCTTGTAAACTCATGCTGATTTGTTTTGCATCATAGGAAGAATTCTGTAAGCATTATTTTGAAAATATGAGTAAGGTTTAGGTATCAGTTGAGAATACTTCTTTGTTTAAATCGGTTTAGATTCATCTGCATGAATAAAAGTTTGAATATGTTAGGAGAAATTAAGGAATTCAGTGGTTTAGCCAGTAACTTATCAGAGACCAGTAAGAAATAGAACTAGGATAAACTATAGCCCTTTTCTAAGGAGCAAAGCATACCACCTAGAAGTGATTTGACACCAGCTTGCAAATAGTCTTTTGTAAGAAGGTTCTAGCAAGGCAGCGCAGCTAGAGGACACAGTCTCAAGCTGCGCCAGGGGAGGTTTAGGCTTGAGGTGAGGAGAAAGTTCTTCACGGAGAGAGTTGTTAGCCATTGGAATGGGCTGCGCAGGGAGGTGGTGGAGCCACCATCCCTGGAAGTGTTCAAAAAGGGATTGGACGTGGCACTTGAAGGCATGGTTTAGTAGTCCTGAGGTGTTTGGTGACAGGTTGGACTTGATGATCTTTGAGGTCTTTTCCAACCTTATTGATTCTATGATTCTAAATACTGAAGAACTTAGGAATTATTGTTTTGGAGTGTGTATCTATTTCTGTGACATTGCCTGCAGAATAATGAACACATCTGTTTTATTACACACATTTTTCCTTCTTCAACAATCATTTTCAAATATTGATTCAACAGATAATGTCTTAGAGAAAGAATTAGGAGCCAGAGCGGAGCCAGATTACGGTAAGACATTTTGAAATGTTAAATTTTGTTCCAATGGTAAATACGCAATTATAAGGATAGCTTACAAGAACCTCCATAATTACTCAGGTTTATGACACATGATTTAGAACTGGAACATAGGAAAAATGAGTCCTTTAGAAAGCAATAGCTACAAATACATGCACTGCTCATAAACTTTGTTCCAGATGTAATCCAAATTTTGCAACAAAATCTCGTTTGCATGCTTATATCCAGCATTTTAATCAAACTTGAAAATGCTCACTCCTCCAATATCAATTAAGATGCAGTTGCTATTAATTTATTTTAAAGTATAACAGCTTATTAAAGTATATATATATATTAAAGTATAACAGTTTATTCAACATTTTGCTAATATGTCTAATACAATTTTCAGACATTTTACCAACAGTGCCGGCAGGAAATCCTTATGACACAAGCAAACCAGAAGATCAGTATCATATTATTGCTACTGAAACAGGTAATGTGTTCATATGAATGTAGTGTTCTGGTAAAAGTGTTAACAGTGGTCTGAGTTAAATTAATCTTTAACAATTTCCATTATTGTCATTGGGAGGAAGTAGGCTGTTTCCTCAGGAAGCGCCCTGAAAGCATATACTTTTGAATAACATTTGGAAAGTTTTAGTCACTCCTGTTTGTAGCTGTGGAAAACAAATTATTTCCATCTCTTCCCAAACTTTCATCCAAACTTAGTTTAGCATTCTGTGAAATCTTTACCACTGTCTCTGACCCTGGTGAATCTCTGTCAAGGTACAAGATTTCACTGGTGTGAAATTGCTGTGGAGCATCTCCTAGGCTGTAGCAACCAGTTCCTTGCCTTTCTTTATCTCCTTCCCACGTCATCTCCAACACATGTAACAAACACATGGGCATTTATTATCTTTTATATTTGATACCCAAGGCTCACCAAAAAAAGATACAAAAGAATCTTTCCTGACAGCACATTAATTTTTCAGTTCTCTACAGAATAAGATGAATTTTTCAGTTACTTACGCAACAAGAACTGTACTATTGCTCCCCCAGGTACTCTCTTTTAAGGACCACCACATTCTAAGGGGAGTTATGTGCTTTGCTGAGATTTCTGGTAGAAATGGCACTTGATGTTTTGAAAATGGATGCCTCCTCCCTGGGAGCTTGCTGTAATGCCCCAGCTACTTCATTTACAATTTATGTCCTAAACAGTCCTGATGTTCATGAAGAATTGTAACATGGCCTCAATTCATTAGGAAATGAACTTCTCTAAGGATTTCACAGGATTACGGAAAACGGGTGCTCCGCTTCCACACTGATTAGCTGGATTTGAGCCAGTTTCCTAACTGATGTTCTCTCCAGAGAAACTGGAACTCCAAAGAAATGAATATACTGATGACTTTTCTGTTTGAAATCAATAATGCTACTTATATAAACCATGCAAAGACTCTCTGTTTAAAACTCGTAAGCAAACCCAACCTGCACATTCACATTTATTCTTGCTAGTGAAAGGATGTTCAAAAAGGGAGCAATTTGTAAGAAGGGCCCCATATTTTGTATGTTAAATATACACTACTATAAATTATGGGCATATAGTTACTGAAAAAAAATCAAACTCTTCTGGAAGCTCTAGACCCCATCCTTTATTGCAGGCAGGTTATAGTCCCAGCTTGTACCATTTCCCATTCCTTTTGTTCACAGACCTGTGGGGAGCAGCTCTAGCTTTCTCTTGATTAGTCAAGGAGAGTGTGCATTTTTCTTTTCAGGGGAATGAGGAGACAAGAAGACAGTTTTGTTCCTCTTGTGGCCCTGCGTTGGTGGGAATCCAACATGCAGGGGCAACTGAATATGCAGGATATGTGGACTGTAGAAATTATAGGCTGTGAAATATGCTCTGTTGAAATACTTAAATTTTCAATGCCAAATTGAAATTCTTGCACTGATGACAGATAATATTAGAATTTAAGTTCTCAAGATATGTTTTGCATAATCGTCTTATAGAAGGAATGTCTGAATGTTCTGTTCTGTAAATTAATGCATTTCTGATTTTTGCTCCAGGTTTTGACTCTCACACTTTAGAGTATTTCAACAAGGGAGATACTGATGGGAACTTTTGTCTTGTAGGTATAATTCCAAATCTAATCTATGTCATAATACCTACTATACCACTACTGCTGTTGATACTGGTGGCTTTTGGGACATGCTGTTTCCAGATGCTTCATAAAAGGTAAAATATACTAATCCATAATGGTCTCATAATGCAGAATTCATATTTCCATTGGCAAGCTATTCATACTGAAAGGCTGCTTACATCTGTCTCTAAATATGTGAATAAACATTTCTTCCATCTATTAAAATTCAAGTAGTTTACAGCTGTTACAGCTTAATATTCACCTTCAGGCTTTTCCACAGCGTGCTGAGATAGTCAGGCCTTGAAGTATATAGCCACTAGGACTTCAGCAGTTTTTCAGGAAGATATCTCTGCTGACTATTTGATAGGCTGAGCTACAGTCAACACTTTCACGTCACCTCTTTCAGCATAATCACCACTTATACAGCATCTGGGCTTTGGGAAATAATAGGGGGATCCTCAGTGATAGAGGGTGAACTCAAGGACTCACCTCACTTTCTGACCAACAGTGCAGTTTGTTCCAAGGATAAAACTAAGGGGCCAGCAGCTGTTTTATTCTGTTTCAGTGTAGATCCCACAAAAGCAAAATGTGGGCCACCGGCGTAGATGAATTGAAAACAAAAGGCAAAACCCATGGGTTTAAGCCATACACCAGTGCAACTCCTTTGCACATCACGTGTCTGCCAGAGAAGATACATTAATTAAATAATTTATGTGTACCTAGCTGTAGTATCAAACAAATGTGCAAGTAGGAAACACTGCAGCCAATGAAACAGGATATGTTTTGATCCATGCCTTCAAATTATTTGGACTTTTTAGCTTTCTCAAAAGCTGACATACCAATATGTGACAACATACAATATATTTCCTTTTCCCCCAAACTAATCTTTCTGAAACTTTCAAGGATGTTTTTCATTTTGCAGGGTTTTTTTTTCCCCCAGAAAGTGCTCTCAGGTTAAGGTAATCCAGAAAAATGTAACTGAAATATCCTTTATGAATCAATGCTGTATTGGTAAAATAACAAGTAATAAACAGATTCACAAGGTTTTGCTGTTCTTGAAGAGCAGGGATAGTAGTAAGGAATAAAAGATCACTGTTTTGGGAAATTAGGAAAAACAAAAGAAATCTTCTCCTTAATTTAAATCTTCATTTTTTTCTTTGGGTATTTTATTTAGCATTTTCTGCAAGTAGCTAAATAACTTGTTTAAAGTGCAAAACCACTCCAAACGTCACATCTATTTATATTGCTACAAGCGAGTGGTGATGTTCACAGCTCTCCTTAGTAATGTCTCACTGACACAATCATAAACAAATTATGGGGTCTTCATCAGAAACTAGATTGAGTCCTTATTTTATGCACTTCCCTATAAAGAAAAGGAAAATGTGTGCTTTCCAACACATCTTGTGACAAGCGAATTCATGCTTGTGAAAGGTGACATCTAAACCTCAGTACTGCAGCTATAGAAGGGTGGATACTCAAAAAGAGTAATAAAGGGATTATATAACTGCTATTTTTATACATATAAGTAATCTAAATCTGGAACCCTTATTACAATGGACTTGGATTTCTTGGTAAGTATGACATACTTGTTCGGATCTTTTCTGGCAGCTCTTTCTCTCCCCAGTAAAGGTTCAGCTCTTAAATACTCCTGGGAAAACAATGAGAGATTCATGGCCCACTGAAATCAATAGAAACAGTAGTGTTGACTTCAGTGGGCTTTGATCAGGCCTTTGATGCTGTATCAGCTCACTCAGAAGTAGTTAATCTGAACTTCCAAGACTTCAAAATTGCATGACACAGATATGCAGATTCAGCTTGGAAGACTGCACTCTTTTTTTTTTTTTTTTTTTTTTCTGGTGGATTAAATGATACAAAAATCAGGGAATTAAAACAATTTTTAAATCCCCCCTCCTGTAATATTCATTTTGGCTTGCACCAAAACTTTAATTACAGAAAATATTTTTTTCTTTAAAATTCATGTAAGCCAAAAAAGGATATTCTGGTATCACAAAAAAAAAAAAAAAAAAGTATTTTTTTTTATCTGTTGAACTAGAGCTTTGTTTTTAAACAATGTTTGCCCATTTGTTTTCAGTTATTTCTCCACATACGACCTACCTGGTGAATCATTTTGGTTCATCACAAACGCACAGTTCATAGACAAAATGCGAATCAAAAAAAGAGGCAACCACTTGAATTGGTCAGCTGGACACTCTAGAGCTTTAGGAAAGGGATTCTGTCCTGCTGGGGAAGGAGGGATCCCCAACTTTCCAAATGAACCTGACTTCTCATTCTCTTTTAGGCTTCCACAACATGGTGACCTTTCCTCTGAAAGCTACAATCCATGGCCAACCAGGACATGTCTAGCTTGAAAGGTCATGACTAATTTTGCCTGGCATTGGGCTCTTAAAGGGTAGTAATAAGGCGAACCAAAACATCTTCCCTGTAGCTAGTAGAAATGGTCAGCTCATTCATGCTTAGATGCTCTCCCTTTCATTTCTTCCAGGGAAGCAAGGAGAAACTGCTTCAAAGACCCATCTCCATTATCATCTGAATGCCTTGCAGAAAGTTTAATTTCCAACCTGGTATATTTCTGAGTTTCTATGATTTCATTTGATGGTCAAAGCAGTGATATGCTCAAGCTTTTTTGTATCTTCCTTACATTTCTTACTAAAACCTGTTTCCTAAACCAGTTCTATAGCTGATGAAAATCAGCATAGGTTCACTGAGGATAAACTCATTTTATACAGCTAAAGTTCTGAACTGAGGTATTTAGAAATTGTTCCTGCTATGTGGCAGGGACTCTCCATTGAAAGCTTTTACTCATTAATTTACCAAATAGGATTGATTTTGCTGTAATAATCTGTAGGGAAGTAGTGAATCAGTTTCTTAAAGAAGTGCTGAAACTGCTTGATTCATTGCAAATGATTTGTTTATATCATTGTGGCCTGATCTAAAGTCCACTGAAACCAATGAGGAACTTTTCAGTTATTCTAATGGGCTCAGGTACTTAATGCATTACATTACAGGACTTCAGAGGTAAGTCTGGAGGGATTTAAATCTACTGTACCCTCCAGCTCCCTCAAAGTGCATTTTAAGTGAATTCAGATGCATTTACACATGCACACCAGGGAAAGGGTAAAACTGAATATAAAAGACTGTTGAGATCTTGACTCTCAGGTTTCCAACTTACAGAATTGTGTGGGGCTACTTCTCCTCCTCTGATTTTACTGAAGTGGAGAAAATTATAAAATCGGCATGAAATGTTGTGGCCAGAGACTAAAACATTTTGCCTGAAATACAGCTGCAGTGCTTCATGAAGTGCCTCTTCTGTTCAGCAGAATGCAGTACACTGTCATCTGCATCATTTTTTAAGTGAGAGAAAGTGGTGTATTATGGCAAAACAGAGATGCTAACCACATGGAAAGACTGGCCTCAACGTATATGGTACTTTAGGGCTCACTGTAAAGATTAGAGTGAACATTTTTGCAGTCCTATAGAGCTTTTAGAACCAGTTTTATTCCCCCCAAAATCCCAACAAAACAAACAAACAAACAAACAAAAAAACAACAAACCCACAAAAAACCCTCCACAAAAGCTACTATTGACGGTTTTGAATGAAAAATAGGCCTGAGGAAGCTTTCTACCAGTCATTCATTGCTAGAGTCTGATTCATGCACCATTACTTCATTAGAAGTTATATCAATCCCTGATGGGAAGAGGCTTTCTGGTGTACCAGTGCACACTGGCATCTGTTAGTGTACAGTGATCACAGCGGTGCAGCTCCAGATGTACATGGGCAGGGTTCCAGCAGCTCCCCCTGGGGTGGATTAAGCACATTGGACACGCCAATACATTCCCCCAGACAGGGGAAGTGCCCAGCCTCCTACCACCCAGTGTCCACACCCATCTCTGAAAAGGCCACATGTTATGAGTAGGAATGGTTGAATGTGAACTGAAAAAGAAAATAAAAAGCATGAGCCAGGTCAGTTCAGTTGCCAGGAGAAGCGCTGCCACGCTTTGGTAAGAATTGCTTCCCGCGACCCGCCACTGCCGCGGAACCTGTGCTATGGAAGCAAGAATGATGGCCTTCAAACAGGGGCTTGATTGCAAACCTGAATCAGGACTGTGAAGGGACACGTGCACTGAAAATAGTCTATATTTTTATTTTTCAGTAAAGGAAGAACAAAAACCAGTCCAAACCAGTCCACACTATGGATTTCAAAAACGCCTAGGAAGGACAGTAGCATGGAGGTATAATGTGTTACTGACTGAAAACAAAGGGAAAAGAAATAGCCTTTTGCAGTCAGGCTGTATTATAATGTCGTCAAAGAACATGAGCTTGGAATGGCTTGAAAAATGCAAAGGATCTACAAGAATGAACTGTAAGCTCCCCTTGAGGCAAATGTTCAGATAATTTTTATATCATGTTTGATTATTAATTCAGTAACAAAATATGCCATGCTAAATAAAGGGTATGTGTTTATTTTGCTAAGAGATGTAAGTCAGCTAGTTGTGAGCAATGAAATGGAGAGAGCCTTTGAGATTTTTATGGGGAAATATCTGCAATGTATATCAGTTTTAAGACTGTTTGTAGTTAACCCCTCTTTGTTTCCTTTAGTCTGTTGTGCGTTGTAACCTAGTTGATGTACTGTAAATGGAACTGACAATTTTACAGTGTAACTATTTATCTTTGCATAAATGTTTTATACAAAACATTTGTTTAGTGTTTATTTGCACACAACACAGTGTTTGATCCTCAGACACACAAGTTATTTTGTTAAATATTAACAAGGCTGCTGGCAGAGTTGTCCGTCACGTTGTGACGTTCTGATGGGGAAAAATCCAAAGGTTCATAAAACTCATCTGATGCCATAAAAAGAATCCACTTTGCCGAGGAATAACTTTTTGACATATCAGTCCAAGGTCAAGGTAAATAACTTGGCAAGTGACACCTCATTAATGAGGAGTCTTTTGAAGGCAGCCATTAGCTGTTATTTGAGTAAAATATTTTTTACTTTTTCTGAAGAAAAAAATAAATCACAGTAGGCAAGAGTTTAAACTCACTTGTTTCAGTAAATCTATGTAAAAATCTTAAGGATAATTTAAATATAGCTAATAGTTTGTTAGGAATAATGTACTGGTGGATCAAATAGAAGATGAATAGCTCTTCTTGGAAGTTGCACTAATAGGTTCCCAACATTACTCAGACTGTTAGCTGGTAAAGCATTAATTGTGTTAATCGATAGATTTAGAGGTAACTCAAATGCATTTAAAAGTCCTATTTTAGCATTATCACTAACATCATTAAAGTCCATTCTCTTTTGTTCCGTAAGAGCTTTACCATAAGAGAGGTTTTGCCAGTCATTAGGAGCAGGTCTTGGGGTGGTAGCAATAGCACTCTGGCTGATTTGTTGGTGACAGGTGCTGTAGCGGAAAGTTAAGGGTTTTGCTGCAGTGGCACTGGGAGGTGAAGAGCATGAGTTCAAGGCAGTTGGTTTTACTTTAACACTGATTAAAGACTACCAATGGGGGGGAGGTGGGGAGGGACAGAAGCAAAACTACAGTGTGCTAGCTGATGTTAACCACAGCTTTGAGTTTAGAGGCAAAGGTGTATCAATTTTTCTGAGTAAAGAAAAGGCATTTAAAAATTCAATACCACTAATGCTCATTGTACAGTGCTATTGCTGAAGCATTCTTGGAACCATCTTAAGGTTGCTCTTGTGCCATGTTTTTACTTCCTCTTTGAATAGTCCTCTTTCTGTAGTTCAGGTTAAATACTGCTGTACCTACTTAAAATATTCTGTATTTTTTCTGGTCAGTCACAACTTATTTGCTTAAACCTTTACTTCAATATCCTTTGTGGTGTTTTTAAAAAGGAAAGGCTATGATTCTGTGTGATCACAAAAAACCAGAATTGTTTTTCATCTAACTCAATCAAGGGCAAGATACTCTTCTTTTGTTGGAACAGTTGTGGTCAAAAGAATGCAGTTCTTTTTTATGGTGTTGAAGAATTAACTCCCTTTAACTTAATCTAGGGATTAACTATTTCTTCATGCTCTATGCTTCCAAAGGAACTGTAAAGGTATAGGAATTGATAAAATTATTAATGCAGCAGAAGTGATTTCCATGCAGCATGTAGGAGAATGCATATACCTTCAGATGTGTCTTATGGAGTGAAGGTGATTGCTTGGGCAAGCAATGGACGAGTCTTAAACACTGCACAAATGAAGAACAGGAAGTGGCATACAATGTTTTTATTATAATGTACTCAGATTCTGTATGTAAATATGAAATACTGATTACTGGGACAACATATTTCCATAACATACCACATCACCTGCTTAGGAGAGGGAAATCTTTCTCTCCCTGTATTTCCTTAGGTACCATGGTCTACTTGTTTAGGTGGGTTGGATTGGTTGATAGGTTGGACGCAATGATCTTGAAGGTCTCTTCCAACCTGGTTTATTGTATTATTGTATTATTCCTAAATCCTAGGTACAATACAATACAATACAATACAATACAATACAATACAATACACCAGGTTGGAAGAGACCTTCAAGATCATCGCGTCCAACCCATCAAACAATCCAACCCACCCAACAACTAGACCATACAGCCAAGCACCCCATCAAGTCTTCTCCTGAACACCTCCTGTGAAGGTGACTCCACCACCTCCACGGGTAGCCGATTCCAATGGGCAATCACTCTCTCCGTGTAGAACTTCTTCCTAACATCCAGCCTAAACCTGCCCTGGCGCAGCCTGAGACTGTGTCCTCTAGGTAAAATCTAAAGAGACCTAAGAATAATATGTAGAAGGCTGATAAGAGTACACAGATCAAATTTATAGTCTTTTGGGTCCCAACCTTTAATGAGATGATTCTTTTCCATGCAAAACATACAAATCCCCCCCGCCCCCGAAATTCTTTCATCTTTATTTCCCTTATTTCCGCACGCAAAAGGAAGATAGGAGTAAGGGGGAAAGAGGGAAAGATATGTGTTGCACACTTGCAGAGAGAATATATAGAAATTAGACTTTATGCTGGTATTTCCTTCGGATTTTGTTGAGCATTAATGAATTCAGAGTTGTGTAACATGCTCTGTTAGGGGCAACAGAATTTCTACTTAAAAGAAAAAACAAAAAAAAGCACAACAAAAATCAACAAAAGCCCCCAGCACTCTTCATCTTCATTTCCAAATCTACAGATTGGAGGAAGGTAAATTATTTCCAATTTCAGATGACAGATTTCATCAACTATTGCCACTTTGAATAAATTTACCAGATTGAAGCTATAGCACAAGCCCTGTGAGGAGAGTCTGAGGGAGCTGGGGTTGTTTAGCCTGGAGAAGAGGAGGCTCAGAGGAGACCTTATTGCTGTGTGCAACTCCATGAAGGGAGGTTGTAGCCAGGTGGGGGTTGGTCTCTTCTCCCAGGCAACCAGCACCAGAACAAGAGGACACAGTCTCAAGCTGTGCCAGGGGAGGTTTAGGCTGGATGTTAGAAAGAAGTTCTTCACAGAAAGAGTGATTGGCCATTGGAATGGGCTGCCCAGGGAGGTGGTGGAGTCACCATCATTGGAGGTGTTTAGGAAGAGACTGGATGTGGTGCTTGGTTGCATGCTTTAGTTGATTAGATGGTGATGGATGACAGGTTGGACTCGATGATCTCAAAGGTCTCTTTCTATTCTATTCTATTCTATTCTATTCTATTCTATTCTATTCTATTCTATTCTATTCTATTCCATTCCATTCCATTCCATTCCATTCCATTCCATTCCATTCTTTCCTATTTCTATTTCTATTTCTATTTCTATTTCTATTTCTATTTCTATTTCTATTTCTATTCCTATTCCTATTCCTATTCCTATTCCTATTCCTATTTTAATTCTATTTCAATTCTATTTCTATTTCTATTTCTATTTCTATTTCTATTTCTATTTCTATTTCTATTTCTATTTCTATTTCTATTTCTATTTCTATTCTGTTCTATTCTATTTCTATTCCATTCTGTTCACTGCCTGTCTAGCTCTCTTCCAATTGGCAGCAGAAGGTGAGGCAAAGTCCTGAAGGATGAGCAGTAAACCTTAGCTGGTCATCACAAAGAAGTCATGGCTTCAGTTTGGCATGGTAAAAAAATTATACTCCTGTCACTTTTTTTTTTTCCCTATAGTGATCCTGGCCTTTTGCTAGTGGGAAGCATCTGAGAGAGAAAACCCTTGTTTCTTTCCGTAATCTTTTAATCTTTTCTGGGATATAATCAAGTGTAAGTCAGCATAAAGCTTCCACCCTCTCAACATCTTGGAATTGTGATTCAATTGAAAGTAATCCATGCTGCCCACATGTTTTGCTGCAGTAACTACTGGTTTCTCAGAGGGCTAGTATGCAGGTAATGAAAGTAATGGATACTGAGTTGAAGGGTAAAATGTGGTCAACTAAAGTTATGCTAGTTTTATCTAGACATAAATGGATTTACATAAAATCTTTATTTCTCATTATATTAACCTATATTACATGTATGTTTCCGTATCAGAGTGTATAATAGGAATTTTTTAGTCTGATGCAGTGATTTATTAATGTATACCCCAAAATCCATCAGTGCTTTGCATTTGGAGAAGCAAAAAAATACATGTAAATCAAAACACATTACTGTATTTTGGGGAAGCACGTTTTCCAGTGACTGGATCTATTTTGAGTTGCCTCTTGTATTTCATTAGCAGACTGAAATACAATTTACAGTAGTGACGTATGGTAAATAATGCAGAAATTGTGCCATGTTTTAATTAACCGTTTTAACATAATTGCTTCATCCAAATCAATTTATACTGATAGCAGAATGTGCTTTATTTTCAGTGGCTGTTTTCAAGTGAAGGAGAGTAACAGAAGAAACAGTAGTCCACTGTGAAGCATAGAAATAGCAACTGTAACGTTTTAATGTTAAAAACCATCTGTTTTATATGAAATAAGGTGTCTAAAATGCCTTTAATCTTCTCTTTGGCTTAACATCTGACAACATTTCTTGTGGTCACAGACACATTGATAAAGCTAACTACTTGGGTATGGACCTAGTCCTCTGATACTTATGAAGACCTGAAAACAGGCTTGTGTGATAAAGACTTCAATCTCTGTTGGTGTGGCAGCATTTATAGAGAAAACTTTGTTTGTAAGGTAGCTTTGTGTTTCTGAGCACTTTATATCTGCATTTAACAATTTAAGCACCAATTGTGGGAGCTCCTCCCAAATCATAGAATCATAGAATCAATAAGGTCGGAAAAGACCTCAAAGATCATCAAATCCAACCTGTCACCCAAGACCTCGTGACTACTAAACCATGGCTTCAAGTGCCATGTCCAATCTCTTTTTGAGCACCTTCAGGGATGGTGACTGCACCACCTCCATGGGCAGCACATTCCAATGCCTAACAACTCTCTCTGTGAAGAACTTTCTCCTTACCTCAAGCCTAAACTTCCCCTGGTGCAGTTTGAGACTGTGTCCTCTTGTTCTGGTGCTGGTTGCCTGGGAGAAGAGACCAACCCCCACCTGGCTACAACCTCCCTTCAGGTAGTTGTAGACAGCAATAAGGTTTCCCCAGAGCCTCCTCTTCTCCAGGCTAAGCAACCCCAGCTCCCTCAGCCTCTCCTCACAGGGCTGTGCTCAAGGCCTCTCCCCAGCCTCACTGCACTTCTCTGGACACGTTCAAGAGTCTCAATTGAGGGGCCCAGAACTGGACCCCTCTATGTGTATATGTGTAGATACACGTGCACAGTAAATTAGAATGCATTTTGTATTTTCATACAGTACTTTGGAATTAAAAATATATTACATCACTACACTGGCTGAAAACAGAAATAAAGGAAATGCATCATATTACACCAACAGTAAAACATCATTGACTTTAAGGCATTTCAAGAAGTAGATAATTCTGTTTAAATAGAAAGCTATTTAGAAAAGAGCTCAAGAAGATAAAAGCCACCTTGTTTCTTCATATTCTTTCCCCATTACGATGATCTAATGGGCTATCGTGATAGATTTTATACAAAGCACAAAATCAGTATTAAAAGTCATTTTACACCTCCTACTGTTAGGCAAGGATGTTCAGGGTCCCAGCCAGCCTGGCTTTCAACATTTCCAGGCTTGGAGCCTCCACAGCTTCTCTGGGTGGCCTGTTCCAGTGCCTCACTGGCTTTGTGGGGAAAACTGTTTCCTAATGCCTCATCTAGCTGTTCCCTCTTGCATTTTAAAGCCATTACCCCTTGTCCTATCACTGCATGCTCTCCAACCTGATTTTCTGCAGGCTTCTGGCAGTCATGATGTGGAGGTTGCTTAGCCTGGACAAGAGGAGGCTCAGGGGAGGCATTATTGCCATCTACAGCTGCCTTAGGGAGGTTGTTGCCAGGTGGGGGTCAGTCTCTTCTTCCAGGTGACCAGCGATGGAACAGGAGGACACAGTCTCAAGCTGTGCCACGGAAGGTTCAGGCTGGATGTTAGGAAGAAGTTCTTCACAGAAAGAGTGATTTGCCATTAGAATGGGCTGCCCAGGGAGGTGGTAGATTCACCATCACTGGTGGTGTTTAGGAAGAGACTGGATGGGGCGCTTGGTGCCATGGTTTAGTTGATCAGATGGTGTTGGGTGATAGGTTGGACTCGATGATCTCAGAGGTCTTTTCCAACCTGGTTAATTCTGTATTCTGTATCAGTATAGAAAAAAATCCCCATGTAATATATCAAAGGAAGCCTTTTTTATTCACCAGGAATAACTGATACTCATTGCTGTCAGATATTTTTAAAAACATTCCCTTTTTGTGAGTGGAACTTGCAGTATTGTGAGTCTGTGCTTGAGTGTGCACAAGTACATATCTGTAATTACTTGAATAATTGCCAAACCACTTACTTAAAAATGGAAACTAAAAAGCTGTATTCAATCTTTATTTAACTCTATTAATTCCAAACAAATGACACAAGGGAGAACCTTTGGCTTACATTCAGTTTATTCATTAGAAAGCAGCATGATACATGATCAGCCTTTGTGCACAATCCATAAACCTCATTCCAGAGCTTTTTTCAGTAGGCAAGATAAAAGATCTCCCATGAAGCCAGTTTAAACAGGTATCATAAACCTTCATTTTGATATGTGGTGAGATGAGTTGACTATGCATTGAAAGGAAAAGGAATGCTGAAAAATACAGTTAAAAAACAAAAAACAGGTACTGTTTGGCTTGAAATTCATAATTTTTAATAATTTTCAATAAAGAAATTGCAGTTTGCAAAGTTGTTCTTTTTTTCACTGCTCATGCTTTGTAAAACCCTCCACTATCCATGTAATGAACCTGCATTCAAAGAAGCTGCTTCTTTGTGGTCTCATATAAAAGTAAAACAATGAAACTAGTTATTAGTGTAACCAATTTTTAATATATTGCTATCAGTTGGTAATGGAGGTCTCAATTATTAATGTTATCCTCCTCAACATTTAACTATTTATTCAGTTTGTGTAACCATGAGATGGAAATGGTAGTTTGATTTACATCGTCATGCTTGCTTTCAACCTTTGGCCGAGAAGGCCAATGGCATCCTGGCCTGTATCAGGAGTAGTGTGGCCAGCAGGAGCAGGGAGTGTGCCCCTGTACTCAGCACTCGTTAGGCCATACCTTGAGTACTGTGTCCATTTCTGAGTCCCTCAGTTTAGGAAAGATGTTGACTTGCTGGAACGTGTCCAGAGAAGGGCAACAAAGCTGGTGAGGGGTTTGGAGCACAAGCCCTGTGAGGACAGGCTGAGGGAGCTAGAGAAGAAGAGGCTCTGGGGTGACCTTATTGCTGTCTACAACTACCTGAAGGGAGGTTGTAGCCAGGTGGGGGTTGGTCTTTTCTCCCAGGCAACCAGCACCAGAACAAGAGGACACAATCTCAAGCTGTGCCAGGGGAGGTTTAGGCTGGGTGTTAGGAAGAATTTCTTCACAGAAAGAGTGATTGGCCATTGGAATGTGCTGCCCAGAGAGGTGATGGAGTCCCCATCACTGGAGGTGTTTAGGAAGAGACTGGATGAGGCACTTGGTGCCATGGTTTAATTGATCAAATGGTGTTGGGTGATAGTTTGGACTTGATGATCTCAAAGTTCTCTTCCAACCTGGTTTATTTTATTCTATTCTTTCAACCTTTAAACTGTATTTCTGTCATTAAAAAATACTCACCTAATAGATTATTTGTTTGATCCAGTCCACAAACATGGTGACTTGAACATACACTCCTGGTCGTTTGGGCAATGCACACTCATAGCCAAATGATGTTACACCAACCAAAAAACTCTTGTTACCATCTTCACATGTCAGAGGGCCCCCTGAATCTCCCTGCAATATGAAATCAAAAAGTTAAAAGTGAACACTGTCAACTCTGAAGGAGAGCCTGTTTATGATGTTTTGCTTATGTTGATTCTTAATCACAGGCATTATATCTTAGTAGTGTTGACTTAACAGTTGAACTTGGTGATCCTAAAGGTCTCTTCCAATCACAATGATTCTGCGATTCTATCCCTGGATTTCTTTGGTACCACACGTGAGATCAGTATGAATTCTATATGGAAAATCTCTTGACATAATATGTGTTGTTGGGTTTTGGGTTTTTGTTTTGGTTTGGTTTTTTTCCTTCCAAAGGATGCAATGTTAAGCTCTTACAAGTTTTTTGGTACAGAACTGGGTTTCAAATACATTTTTTCCCTGCTTATTATTATCATGTTTAGTCCTTCATCTTTCACAAAGCCTGGGTAAATGTGTAGGATTATTTTTCAGTTGTCTTTATTCAGTCAAAATGCAGCTCTATTTTTGGTCCCTCCAGAGTTTCTGCAGTTTCAGATTTAGAGAAAGAGATGGCAATGTTGCCAGAAGAAGAGGTATCCTTTTCTCACACCTCCTTCTGAACAATTTAGCCGGTGTAGCATTGCAGAAGAGTGTGGGAGACCAAATTTGATTCATCCCAGAGTTCAGTGGAGGATGAGTCAGCCATGAGTGTCTCTTTTCTTTTTTTTTTTTTATGAGAAAGAAAACAATTACTTTTTGTTGTCTGTTGAGTTTGTTGAACCAGTACTATTTTTATCTTCTCATAGCACTGTGAATGGAGCTTGATGGGAGAGTTCTGTGAAGACTTGGCCATTAAAATACCTCTGCCCACAACTCTAGGGCATCCACAAATGTTCAAAGGCTGTGACAGCGGCCTAAAGGCTGAAGTGCTCTCAGGACTCACTTGTTCATCTTTGCTTATGGTTGAGTGGCCACTGATCACAGCACTGGTCACTTGTATTCTGTATCAGCCTGTGGTGCTCAACTGCTTGTTTTTTCAGTATGAGGTTCAGCAGGCAAAAAGGAAAGACAAAAGCCACAGAGGCTGAAGGAATGGTAAGTGAAATAAGGCTTGCATATATTCTTACACTAAACTATTCAAAGTCATTTATCCTGATGAAGGATAGCTCATGAGGGCAAGGCAAAAGCAATGAGAGTGCTCCTCATCAGACTTAAGGAGAACCAGCCAGTCTCCATGCTGTAGACTCTGTATTGCTAGAATAAAAGTTATGTGACAGCCAAGTCTCACTACATCCTCAAAGGAGAAGCATTATGTTCTAAGAAGAGGAAGAATGGATAAAAAATACATTCTCAGGAAGCAGCATATGAGATCAATGCAGAAAGGCATCCTCTCCAAAATACTGTGGAATCCACTTATAAAAGGTTTCCCAGAGTCTACAGATTCCAGGGAAAAGCTTCATTACTCTGTCTTGTTCCCTGTATGAAGCATTTCTGGGACTTCAATCTACTTGCTATTTATTGCACTGTACTCTTCCCTAAGCACATCCCTCTTTCATTCATGAAATTACTCAGCAGTAAATTGTTCAAAGCTTAGTACAGAAGATTTATCTCCCCATATGATTGTTTATGGCAAGACGATGCAGAATGCATTTTTAGCTTTCCAAATTTTATCCTGGTAAAGTCTTCATTGGACAAAATGCAGTGAACAGAAATTACATTCATGGATAGTCAATGTCATGATTTTAATGACTGGAGGATCAGGGAGCATTTTATTCAGTAATTAGATGTGGTATATGCTAGCAGTAGAAATTAGTTGCTTCTTGTTACCTGACAGGAATCTATTCCTCCTATGTCATATCCTGCACAGATCATATTCTCAGTAATACTATATTCTGGCATCCATTGCTGGCATTTTTCATTTGAAATGAGGGGGACCTCTGCTTCTTGCAATATGTCTGAAGTGGGACCTGATGAAAATAAAAGCACATTTACCTAGTGTAATAAATATTTATACCATGCTCAGAACACTGGTGGGTTTGTTCCTGTTCAGTATGCTGGGTATGCGATCAGGCAGCAGGAAAACTTCCTTTGCTGCTATGCTGTTCAGGCTTATACCACTGTAACACACTCACTGATTAAACAGTGCTCATTAACGCAATCCTGTCTTTCATTTGTGTAGTGCAACTGAATTTGGTTATTATTAAATCAAGATTACTAAAATAAATGACTATAAACTCCCTGTGGGAAGATCTAAGGCATAATTAAGGGCTTAAGAGCTTGAACTGTTCAATGTTTCCTCAATATTCATTGTGTGCCTTTGATTATTTCAGGTTTTCTTCTACTAATTCCTACCCAATATCTAAGATGCAATTTTATTCTGAAAATGTAGAAGCAAATGCATATGAGGAGCTGTGGAGGTGAAATGGCATGTTTATTATTTCACAGACACTCCAAAATCTGGAGCATGGGATGTACAGACAGAACATACGTTTCACACTACAGTCAGTATGCTTGACTAGTCTCTGGGGAAAACCATTTCTACTCTGTCAGAAAGAACAATCCCACTCAGTATCTGAAAATAAAAAGATGTGTATTTTCTGTTTAGAAAAGTAGTCATCATAACTTAAAAGTTTGTTTGTGTGTTTGTTTCTTAATTTAATGATAAAAGATAGGTATATTTTTTTCTGTTGTAATATATATGTTATATATATATATAACTACTGCTTTAGAGAAGGAACAGTGGAGTGTGATAGTTCCCAGATTTTCATATGGAGGAGTGTTTTTCTAAACTATTTGACCTTAGCAACCCCTTTGGAATCAGGAGCAAGCTTTCCCTTGTGGCTTCACGCCTGTCGTGATTTTCCAAGCAGATAACCCACCTTCATTCAGAATACTACCCCAGCCTGCAATGGAGCAGTTCATTCCTGGTAAAAACTGTTGATTTTTTTCTGGTAAGCAGATAGGTTGTATGTAATCTGTGAATGAGAAACAAGCAATTAATTTCAATCTCTTCCCTGTGTTCATGTTCCTGTGAAGTCACATGAGGAAAATGTTCATTAATTCAAGCCTGCTTTTTAGGCAAGATATCGAGGAAGTACTGGACTGACTCCATAATGACTGCACTGTGAAAAATGTACGGCCTCTCCATCACCTTCATATGCTTGGCATAGTTAGGGTTTTGCATGACAGAGTAAATCTAGTTTATGGGAAAATAACAGCTCACCTGTGTATTGCACTTTGGATTCAAGATGCATGAGAGCAATATCACTGTCTTTTGTGCGTTTCATGTAATGAGGGTTTATAACGATTTGATCGATGTTTTGAACTGCGGCTGGAGGATGTGTCACGTCTGATTGATCATACAAGCCAAGAACTGCTTTCCATTGAGATGGCTTTAATTGCCTCCTAGAAGTTGCAAGGAATATTCACGATTATGAATGATTAATTGAAGGTTTGAAAAACACGGTAGTTAAAATGCTAATCTTTAACCTCACAATAATTCATAGCGTTTGCATGTTTTGTCAAACTAATGTAGCAGATGTGCTTACAATTTTGTGATATCAATATGATCTTAAACATCCACACTGTAGAAATACACGGTTGACTTTTTGTTTATATAAAGCTTATAATGCATTATTTATAAAGAATTAATCACACAGTGGTGCAAAGGAAGGAAATAATATATTAACTAAAGTACTGTGGCTTTTTAAACACTGTGAAGAATACTCCTGACTGCCCACCAGGCAACTGGTAGTGGTCTCAGTTGGAAAATTATTGTAGAGCATCTAAAAAATTATAGGTCCAAAATGTCACTGTAAGTGCTGCAGCTTACAGACTTAGAAAATCGGCCTCTCCATTTTTCAATCTATATTGGAAAATACATGCCAAAACAAAATGTGACACAATCTGCATGCTGTGCTAAGCAATGCATGCTGGTTTGAGGCTGTATTTAAGTCAGAGAATTTAATTACTTGCTATTTTTTTAAGCAACCAGTTGCAAAAATACATTTTCAGACCAATTACTGTACTGAATTGGTTTCTGCTGGTCTTTTGGTTTGACCTCGAGAGGTTATCTTGTCTTAAACTAGGGCATAAAAGTTAAATGTTCAGAAATAAGGTGTGAAACTGCAAGGAAAATTCCAGCAAAGTTAAGATGTTAAAGTGAGATTTAAGTGAAAATAGAAAGGTGATTTAGGTGAAAAGGAAGTAACATGACAGGTGTGCATATTCTGTGTGGAAACTAAGAGACCTTGATCCTTCTTATTTCAGTGTCTTCTTGTGGAATATAGTTCCCATCAGGCAGTGAGGCAGCATTAAGTATTGGCATAGTCTCCACTGCCAACTTAGCGTAGCTATTTATAGTGACAGCTCTACTGCAGTTCTGAATATTCCCGTTTCGAAGTGTCTTCTTATTTTTATTATAGATGTTATGGAAGCAAATGCTAGAAAATACTTAAATATGCATCACATCATTGTATGATACAAATATCGCCATCTATAGGACATCCAGTGTTGCCTAATCAATGGACGTAAATCAAGATTGTCTACAATGATGTGCAGTAAATCTTAATCAATCTATGATAATATACAGGAAGAATAGGTACCATTGAGTTTAGCTTTATAAGATATGATGTCATAATTTAGACTGCTGGTGAAAAGATTTAACTAATTAATGGAGGCCCACATTCATTACGGGTTAAGTGCTAATGCTGGGTATTAATAACATATATTTTAAGTGCAGTTATTCATTGTGCAGAAAATGCTGCTTAGTTTCCATGATTCTGCTTTAAAGTAAGAACTGAGGTTTTATCAGAAAGTAAAGAAGCCCTTAGCTGCAACCACAAGTGAGTCAAAACACAGCAATTAAACAGTGAGCTAGTTGTTAATTTTTTATATCAGTGTCACAAATTATTTATGCTCTGATGCCTCCTGAGAGAACTGGCACATAAAACAAATGTTTCATCACCATTAAAATAAAAAGGAAAAGACATGGCATGGATGTCATATAGCCATCTCAGCTAGTTAGAAAGCTGCCTTGGAGTCAGCAGAGGGGAAAAAGCACTTGTGAGTTTATATTAATTTGATTCTAAAGTAAACATCAATAAAGCCTCTAAAAGTACCACTCCTCAGCAATTTCAGCTTGATCCCTTAAAAGTGTGGTTTGCTTCTTCCTTTAAAAGTGTGGTTTGCTCTATGCAGGCCTGATTGATGGCTCATGTCATACTTCAACCCAGCTTTACTGATGTGTAGCCACCATTTGGATACTTGCATGTTGCGGGAGCTTCAGAATGTGTTAGCTTTTCAGTTCAATAAACGTTACCCATATACACAGTGTGCTGCTGTCACCAGCCATTCATCACTGACAAGGGAAGCTCCACAAACAGGTCTGGAATTGAAATGGAGTGAAACTATCCATGGCCATGCTTCTCTTCTGGCATCACTTCCACCTATAATCCTTGTTCCATTCTTCTGAGGGACCAGATGTTTTCCACAAGCTAAAATAAAATGATAATAATAAAACAAAACCAACCAATCAACCAAAGCCACAACAAAAAATATTTGTAGTCTTTTAGGGGGATATAAAATGTTTAGAATAGAATAGAATAGAATAGAATAGAATAGAATAGAATAGAATAGAATAGAATAGAATAGAATAGAATAGAATAGAATAGAATAGACCAGACCAGACCAGATTGGAAAAGACCTTTGAGATCATCAAGTCCAACCTCTCATCCAACACCATCTAATCAACTAAACCATGGCACCAAGTCCCCCCATCCAGTCTCTTCCTAAACACCTCCAGTGATGCTGACTCCACCACCTCCCTGGGCAGCACATTCCAATGGCCAATCACTCTTTCCACGAAGAACTTCTTCCCAACATCCACCCTAAACCTCCCCTGGCACAGCTTGGGACTGTGTGCTCTTGTTCTGGTGCTGGTTGCCTGGGAGAAGAGATCAATACCTACCTGGCTACAATCTCCCTTCAGGTAGGTGTAGAGAGCATTAACGTCTCTCCTGAGCCTCCTCTTCTCCAGGCTAAGCCACCCTAGCTCCCTCAGCCTCTCCTCACAGGGCTGTGCTCCAAACCCCTCCCCAGCTTTGTTGCCCTTTTCTGGACACATTGCAGCAACTCAACATCTTTCCTAAACTGAGAGGCCCAGAACTGGACACAGTACTCAAGGTGTGGCCTAACCAGTGCTGAATACAGGGCTAGAATGACCTCCTTGCTCCTAATATTATTGGAAAACGAGGAAGAACTACTGTTCAAGAATACTATTACTGTGGGAAAATGTTTGGCATTTTATAGCCAAGATGAAGATGCAGCTTTATAGCTTGGATTTTAATGTGTTCTTTCCTGTATATTTTATATAGGTGTTTTCAGTATAGACCATCTCTAGTGTATACTAAACTCTGAAAACAATTGAAGACTGTAAGCTTTCCTGTGTTTATATCATTACAGTCCATTCCCTAACCTTTCATTTCACACTATAAACATTCAGCTTTATGGCCTGAACAATTTGATTTCTGTGTGAAATACTGCCAGAGTATGTATACTTAACGTTGTGTACTTACGTTTAATGTTACATTGCAGAAGAACCACTAGGTTGTTCAAACAGTTTTCTCTAGAATGAAAGTGCAATTAAATCTCAAGTATTAAATCACACCAGGTAATACTGATTGTCATACATACATACATATATGTATATATAAAAGGTATATAAGCATATATAGATAGGAGTACATTCATGTATAAGACAATATTTTGACAATACAACATTTTATCATACATGTTATATTTTAATTATAAACATACAACATTCTATATTGTATTAAATGTACATATTCCTCTTCAATGGGCACTTAAATGGTGCATGTTATGGATATAAAAGCAGTCTCCCCATTGTGGTTTGGGGCAATGAGTCATCTGTCTGTGACAGATTCTCAATAAAATTAACTGTGTGTTTTATTTTTTCTACCTTTTGAAATGTTTTCAATACCTTACCACTAGAGATCAGTGTGACCAAAGAATTTAACATGGTAGCTTGGTATCACTGCATCTTCTTACTAAGACTATAATGCACTGTGAAATCTAGAGCTGCATCTACAGGCTTAGAAATTATTTATCAGAGATATAAAGCCAGAGTCTGAAGAGCACAAGATCACAGATCAAAATTACTCAAGCATTTCTGATACCCAGAGGTTTACAGATTATCTTCATAGCTTGCAATGAATCTGAACACTGGAGAAAGTGTGTGTGGCAGCAATGTAAATCTGATAGACAGAGAAATATATCAGAGTTGAAAAAGAAAGCCAATGGCTAATCCACAGTATGCATTTCCACACCATCTTTAAATGGAAAAAGGGAAGGATGCATTAAATGTGGTATTAGGTATACCTCACAATGTATGTGCTGTGAGGGAAACAATGCACATCACCCACAGTTTTCATACAAGTGCAACTCCCCCATTAAATCTTCACTACAGAGTGGGTAAGCATGAGATATGCCTCCAGCCCTGAATAGCCTCACATATCCATTTTCCTCTTCAAGACAGATGCATGATTTAAAAGCTGTAATTTATAAAGTGGAAACAAAAGTTTGTAATTTGTATTCAAATATGCATGGATTTCATTAGGGTGTCCCTTGGTAGTGAAACAAACATCAAGGGCAACTAGAAATACATAAACCCACAGGAAAACAGTACTGTCTTCTGTGTAAACATCCTAGCAACTAAATACTCTTGTCCAAGCTCCCTCCACAGTTTGCAAAAAGCAGTCAGTTGTACTGTGGATTAGCTCTCGTATCTGACCCTACACTTTCTGCAACGTGTCAGATTTGGTGTTTTTTTTTTCACGTTGATCCATTGGGTCCCTTATAATGAGGGCCTTTGTCCCACCATCAGTATCTGTTGGTTGCTTTAGAAGAAATTACTTCTTGGGCCTTGAATTTGTCTTAGTTCTGAAGCTAGCTCCCAGTATGAAAACCACTTCTTTGCTTGCCTTCAATTCACCAGCTGCCTCTTGGTCAGCACTGAAGAGTCCAGAAGATAACAGAGGCATTGAATATGATGAATACCCTGTGTGCATCTTTGACTGCCATCTATGAAGCAGCTTGCCAGACAGAAATCTGTAGTAGCTGAGACATCTGTGAATATGATCTTCACTTAGGACTGGCAAAATCAATTATGCTTGTGGAATCTGCTCACATATATCTCCAGGGCAGGATTTTTCCCTGTTAGAAAGCTGTCCTGCCAAGAAATATATTACCTAAGGGCATCAGAGCAGAGTTTTGCTGTCTCTGCCAACATAGCTTTCAAGTCCTATTATACGTGCCCTCCTTTGTTTCAGTGTTTCTTACACTTGAATAAAGACCAAATACAATGTGAGAAATAGCTTTTGTAATTTGATTACCAGGTAATGAGTTTTATTTTTTCAATTATAAAATATGTGTGATCTCTCTGTCATTCATTATATGGACAAAAGAAGTGTGCAAGCCTGTAATGCTGTCACCCTTTAAAATGATTGCTATCAGTTGTCCAGATGAAATATGGTAGACACCTATTTCTGCAACAGAAACACAACCAAGATGGATGAACTTATTCCATTTCCTCCTGCATTAATCACTTTCTAGTGTTTAACAGATATTAACAAAAGGCATCTTTAACTCATTACTATTCTTTAAGATCCCTTGTGGCAATGCTGGTTTAGGCATTCACTCAAGGAAAAAAATGAAAAATACTTTGCAATGATATTGCATTACTTTAAGATACTTTCACCACCAGTGAGAATGATAAATGTTTGGATTTAGCATTAAATGCATATATTTTATACTTTTCACTGCAGACATATTACAGTGCAGAATCCTCTCCTGCTTTGTTGCTACGTGGCATGTTTGTAAAGGGAACCTGGAAGAATATGGACACAACATGGTTTCAGCATTTTAGCAATTAGACAGTCATTTTCTGCCTGAGTACTTTTGGAAGCATTCCAGAAAGTGTGTATAATAAGCCTTCCTAGAAGCAGAAAGACAGTAATTGAACTCATGATATATTTGTTAAATTTGATGATGGCAGGCCTTTCTCTTTTTGGAGGCATACTGTAAATCCCAGAACTTCCTGAAAATGTGATCCTGTGCTAATGTTGGATTTTCATTGAATCTATAAGGGACTCTACTGGACTGTAGGATTCTTCAGAATCACTTCAGCTGTTATTGGGATAGAGAAGGATTAGAATATAATGAATAGTATTCCAAGGATCGTCTCATCTAATAATTCACTTTGAAATGTGGAGACAAATCCAGAAGTAAATTTTGAGTGGGATTAATTTGTCTAAATATAGACACTTGTGGATTGCTTGCTTTAACAATGCCCTCACTTCAGGAAGTATTGATATCAAGGTGCTGAAGCAGGTCCAGAGCAGACTGATGAGACTGGTGAGGGGGCTGAAGGGAAAGTTCTATGGGGAAAGGCTGAGGGAGCTGGGGTTGTTCAGCCTGGAGAAGATGACACTTAGAGGGGACCTTATCACTCTCTACGCTACCTAAAAGGAAGCTCTAGTCAGGTGGGGGTTCGGCTCTTCTCCCAGGTAACTAGTGACAAGACAAGAGGGCCTGGTATGAAGCTGTGCCAGGGGAGGTTTAGGTTAGATATTAGGAAGCACTTCCTCACAGAAAGACTGATTAAGGACTGGAATGGGCTGCCCGGGGAGGTGGTGGAGTCACCATCACTGGAGGTCTTTAAGAAAAGATTGGATGTGGCACTGGGTGGCACGGTTTAGCTGATGTCATGGTGTTAGGTCATAGACCGGACTTGATGATCTGAGGGGTCTTTTCCATCCTCAATAATTCTGTCATTCTGCGATCCACACTTAGTCCTAAATCTCTATCAATAAAGTAAATAGATTACAGAGGGTGACTCATTATATAATTTCAAAAGATGCCTTGGTGGATCACAATTTGAACTGCTTATCTTTCTCTTCTGATTGCAAAGAGAACCTAATGGGATAGCCATGGGTGAATGCCACTCCATTTTAATTCTACTGTATTATATATTCATAATTTAGAAATTTATCAGTAAGGAATGTTCTGTTAAAAATAGCAGCATTATCATTTCTAAAACAAATATATAGACTTTGCTTAAGGTTGTACTGAAAGCTAGCTAGAAATGGATCAAGCATCTCTCTCCTTTTAAATTTACTATACAGTCTCAAGCTACACTAGGGGAGGTTAGTCTGGATGTTAGGAAGAAGTTCTTCACAGAAAGAGAGATTGGCCATTGGAATGGGCTGCCCAGGGAGGTGGTGGAGTCACCATCACTGGAGGTGTTTAGGAAGGGACTGGATGGAGTGCTTGGTTGCATGCTTTAGTTGATTAGATGGTGATGGATGACAGGTTGGACTCGATGATCTGGAAGGTCTTTTCCAACCTAGTTAATGTCCTATTCTATTCTATTCTATTCTATTCTATTCTATTCTATTCTATTCCATTCTTACATGAATGGAGGAAGAAGAGTGAGTTGCCAAATGTTACACAGAATTCAGCAGTAGACAGAGAATGATATCTAGATATGTTTGTAGTCCAGAGCTCATAAGGAATGATGTTACCTGTCACATAAATTTGAGATAGAAATTACTGTATAAATGACCACCACCATATTTTAAGTTATCCTTTGTATGTGGAAGAAACCTCACTGCACCCACCTTTTGTAAAGACCAGGCTGTGGTTTCTTGCTTTCGTGATGTTGACAAAGGGGCCATCTCCTGTGAATAATACAGCTGATGACATGTTTGCATCCCTGGAAGGAAAAGACACATATGTGCATTAGTAGCTACTGATCCAATTCTACCAGTGGAGGAATGTTCAGGAAATTATTATGCTGGGGGAATATATTGCATATTTTTTTTCCTGATGTAATAACTATTTTCCCAGATATTTTTAAAGCTTGAAACTCAGGTAGATTAAAATGCAACTTGCCTATTTTCACACATACAACATATTCTAAGAGAGAGGCTGAGGGAGCTGGGGTTGCTTAGCCTGCAGAAGAGGAGGCTCAGGGAGACCTTCTCGCTGTCTACAACTACCTGAAGGGAGGTTGTAGACAGGTGGGGGTTGGTCTCTTCTCCCAGGCAACCAGCACCAGAACAAGAGGACACAGTCTCAAGCTGTGCCAGGGGAGGTTTAGGCTGGATGTTACGAAGAAGTTCTTCACAGAAAGAATGATTGGCCATTGGAATGGGCTGCCTAGGGAGGTGGTGGAGTCACCATCACTGAAGATGTTCAGGAAGAGACTGGATGGGGTGGTTGGTGCCATGGTTTAGTTGATTAGATGGTGTTGGATGATAGGTTGGGCTCGATCTCAAAGGTCTTTTCCAACCTGGTTAATTCTATTCTATTCTAAAAGGTAAGAGGCTAACAGAGATGTTAAGAAAACTTCATTCTGTTCAACCTGCTCACTAGGCAAAGCTTATAGAAAACATTGAGAACAGTCTTAAAGAAGTTTCTTCCATGCAGATGTAGAAAGATATCTGTGTCTGTGCACTAAATTCCTTAGATGTTATTGGTCCTCGTGTAGATAAATACTCCATGGATCACTGTGATTTCACATCTGTCTCAGATGTGCTCACTAACAATATGCTGTAGGTAAAGGTTGAGAAAGATTCAGATGATGTGGTGCCATGCTGAAAAAAATATTCATGTTCAGTTTTCAGGCTGAGATGTTAGCAGCTTGTTTAATTTGTGTTTGAGACACAGGGCAGTGTTTGAAAAACAAAGAATAGTGGCAAGTTACAAATTGTGAATTCTTTTTGGCATAACAAAAACTTGTTCACCTGTGGATTCATATGAAGAGCTGCAGTTCTCTAAATGCTTGTGTGCACAGTGTTTTTAATATGAAGTTTTTTGTGAATTATAAATAAAAGTAACCACTCTAGACTTTCTGAGTTTGAAATGGAGATTCTTAAGCAATGGATTTCTGCCAATCTGTGTCTGACACTAAATGAAGCGGGAGACCTACAAATAAATAAATAACTTTTAAAAACAAACCAACAAACAAATAATCATTGAGGCTTTTCCCCTGGCTTTCATGTTATAGTCCATATTATTATTTGGTGACAACTGGAATGAAACTCAGACTACAATCAACTTATTAGGGCTGTCCTAATTCTGGTCCTCAATGCTGAAAAAATAACCCGAATGCACATTCTTACATCCAGCATGACTCTACCTCCCTTCAGGTAGTTGTAGCCAGCAATAAGGTCTGCCCTGAGCTTCCTCTTCTCCAGGCTAAGCAACCCCAGCTCCCTCAACCTCTCCTCACAGGGCTTGTGCTCCAAACCCCTCACTTGGTGCATATCACAAATGCAACAGTCACATATTTGAAAAATAGCAGGAAAAGAATTAATATTTAGGATTTATTAGAATCTGTGTACAACACTGCACTTTATAGCCCAGCTCCATAAATAATCAGGATGTGCTGCTGGACTCCCACCTTTTCAGGCTTTTAATAAATTAAACTGTAAATGTATGAGCAATGTACCAGCACAAGTAAATTGGCCTAGATGAACCTTAGCCTCCTGCTCTAATAAAGCATGATTCTAGGTAATTATTCAGTATAGGAGCATGAGCTATAGCCTCCTCAAGATTCACTCTTATAAACATTCATTTAGTAACAAATATGGTGCTACTTACGAACACGTACACAACTATGGGGCAAATAATGGAAGGTGGAAATAGCATGATGCTTACAGGAGCTAAGAAACTGAAATAAAAATAGTTACTGGGAAACTTAATAGACATTTTCTTAGCAAGGCTGACTAGTTTATAGAGGCATGCTGAAACATATTGCCACAGGCAAAACCATAAGTAATTTTTATAAGGTAATACTGTGAAAGATAAAGTTCACTGGAGCCTATCAGACATAAAAATGTAAATGAAATCAGCAGACCACAAAAAGACTAGTGTCCAGAAGTTACAGAGAAAAAGAAATAGGGGAGGGGTGGAAATAATCAGCAGAAAGCAGCTACTGGACACTGTAAAGGACCAAACATTTGTATGCTCTCACATGCATGTATAAATGAGATAACATACATAAATTACAGTCAGAATTTGTGCATGCATGTATCTGGTATTTATGCAATTGTGGTACCTGCCCCAAAGGGAAAGAAGTAAAAAGCCAAACCCAACAATTAAAAGTATTTCCAAATAGATTTGAATATTTTCCTAACTCTGTGATTTCTGTGATTAATTTATCAGAAGGGCATTTGCAGGCATCCTAATTTGGACAGACACCAACATAATGAATTGCAAGTTTAGAATTTAATTTGATTATTACTTGGGTGAGTGACATTCCCTAAAAGCCTCAGTGCTGTAAGAAAGCTGTTTATTAATCAGTGGATGGCAGTAAAATTACACAGTGTAAGGCAGGCCAGAACTTAGGCCATAAATTTTGCCATAGACTGAAAAATGCAGCACTTCTGCATTCAACCCTCCTCAACTTTTCCCTGGAAATTCTGCTGAGCAGTGACTGAAGCCAAATGTCTTTTTTTTCACTCATATACTTTCCTCCTCCTTTCTTCATCTAACTGTACATCAAGAGAAATAGTTTTCTCTCTCAAGAGCTGAGCTCTAATGACAGATATGAAATGTATTTGAAGCCATGTAGCAGAATACCCAAGAGATTATCTTGAATTTACCTGAAATGAACACTGTATGATAGCAAAGCAATCAAGATGGCTGTTTGCTCCACCTTTATTCTTGAGCCATACTCATAAAAGTGAAGGAGTAAATGATGACATAAAATGATAAAAGACTAATGCTTCTACATCAGTCTCCCAATATTCTCCAATATCTATCCTCATGCCTAAGCTGCCATATTCAATCATCAGTCCTGTAATGAATGCCATCAAAACAGAGTTCTCAATACTTCAAATGGTGTTGGCATGCCAAGCACTTCACTTGCCACATAAAAATACATTTGCCCTTTTTTTTGGGGATGGTAAAGACACCAGTAAAAATGATGATGAAGACACCAATACACAGACTCAAGAGCAAGTTACAAGGACAATGAATATTCTTTTACTCACCCTAACCCCAGCAGCTGGCAAACACTATCTGAAATCTGTTCATTCCAATCATCTGCACATGCCAGGTGCCATGTCTTCCCAATCCTGGCCTGTACCAGCCCTTCAGTGCTTAAAGAGCCATTAACCAATCTCACTGTAGAACAAAATTGACAGAAAGACATTAGATAGGTGGCAAACCACCCTCCCCACCACCCCAAAGCAGACAAAATGTAATATAAACAAAACAGATTTATTATTGCCAGCAAAGAACAACAACAAAATTGAAATACATCACAGCAGTAATAAACACAGCATCTACAGGATGCTGTATTCCCACAGGAAGGAAATGTTACTGTTATCTCCTTCTACATTTCTGCCACAGGAGAGTTTTATAACCTGTAATCTGTAAATGTCTCATGAATAGGCAATAAACTACATTTCCCATCAACTCCAACCAGTGTTTTTTTTTTTTCTTAGCCAGCATTCCATAATTTCCAGATGCTGTATAAAGCTTTGGCCACATGATGCTCAGCAACACTGATTGGAAATAAAGTTAAACCCAAAGCTAACAGGAAAAGTGGGTTTTCCAGTTCAAATTGCTATGACAATTTTCACTGTTTTCTTTGTCTCTTTAGGTAAAACACACACACAAATAATGAAAGCTCCTTGAAAATCTAACTCTTTATGTAAACTTCCTAAAATAAAATATTCTGAAGAACAAATCAGAAGCATTTGGTGAAAAATATGCTACTGACATAGTAACTAAGATTGGATCACAACATTCAAGGTCAGCAGAACCCCATGTGTATCTCAGGAGCTACAATTATGGCAATAATGAAGTAGGAAAACACACACAATGCTTATGCAATTTACTAGTTGCCAAACATATTTTTTAAGGTCTTATTTGTTTCTCTTTTTCCCAAAGAAACTATTTCCACCACAGAGTAAAAGCTTAGTTACTATAGTAAGAACAAATGAAAACAACCAAACTTGATTTTTAGGAAGGTCTCTGACATGCAGAGTGCATGAATGAAAGAAGTGATGTACAGTGATTTATCACTGTTATAAGAAACTTCTGAGCAGTCTTGGAACACCTCAGAATTGTTTACACTGCCAAAATGCTTTTGACATGTCTTTTCCTTTACTTGAACTATAATTTCTTTACCTATTTGTTTCATCATCAAATCCATGTCCTTCTCAAAGCATACTTTGGATAAGGAATAAGAGAGTCATTGAGCTCTCTGCTTAATTCAAATTATGTTTTAGTGTTCCACAAAGAGGTGTTCTGTGCTTTTTCTTTATGGCCTCTAGGAAATTTCAGAAGTGGGATTATTTGAAAAATGAGAGTTTGTCTCTTTCAAATTCGCACTTCTGACAAGAAACTGAAATTGGTTTCAGGAAAATGCACAAGACTTTTGGACACTGAAAAGGCTCAATGTGAAGATACTTAACTGAATTTTCTGCTTATTTTAAAGCTTAGGTTGATTTAGCCACTGTTTGGATTAAATGGGGTTTTGGAAACAATTCTCCCAGTCCTTTAATGTGAGGTAATTTGTTATGAAGTAGTAGCCAATCTATGGCAAAATAGATCTCTGAGAAAAGGTAAATCGTATTAATGTAGGTGATGGTTATCTTGTTCAGATCTTCTTTAGCAAGAAGTGGAAAAACACATTAAAGTCCTCTTTTCTCAAGAAAATGCTGGAATTAATTTTATTCTCTGCATTTTAAAGGAAGACTATATTAAAAAAAAAAAAAAAGCAATTACAGTAATGTGAAAAAGGAACCTGTGCCTTTAAGTATATATACATATAATAGTATTTATATGCGTCATGTATATGAGAATATATATATATATGAAATGAATATATATATATATGCATGTAAAAGACATTGAAATCAATGAGAACTGTCAGCACACATCCAAGGACTTATCTGATTCCTAGCAGTTCTGTTTAAATCATGGGAAGATGATTTGTACTGAGCCCACTTTTAGCTCTTCCATTAGTTCTCCATGACAGACTGCCAGAACAACACATTGCCAGAAACAGCATTCGAATTTCTATGCTAGGCCCAACACGGTTTTTATATCAGTTTTGCATTTTAAAGAATGTTTAGAGAATGCTGTTTCCATGTTATCTGAAATAAAGCCACATACTGAACACCTGCATTTTGGAAATAACCATTTTACTAGAAGAATAAGTAATAGCAGCTCTTGGTCTCCTTCTTGTAGGAACACGCACATATACTGCGAGCACTGGATGCTGCGCCATCCCTTTACCTTATGGTATTGCCTCCATATAATGGAAGCCAGCCAGCCAAAAAGTGCTAGAATTTGGGAATACAAAATGGATACAGAAGGAAAGCATGTGATGAGTTTTCATTTAATTATGTGGCTATTATCAGCAGCCACAGTTTAAAGCACAGAGGAATCATGTACATTTTCCAGAGATCTTCACCATTATACACACATTATTAAAGAGAGCTGAATTTATTGTTTGTTTTATTGTTGTTTGGTTGTTTGGTTGGCTTGGTTTTTCTGTGCTGACAAACTCAGCAAGACACTGCTGTGTAAATCATCATGGCCTTCATGAAGCTTGCAGTACTTTATGCTAGCTGAGGTTTTGTGGCTGTTTTCCTGAGTAATTCCTAACAAACATGCATGCATTACTTCTCTTTGTATGAAGGAAACCTTACCGCACTTTGCTTCGTCAGAGCCATCTTCACACTGAGGTATGTGGTCACAAAGGTTATGCAGTGGTATACAATCCCCACTTCCACACTGATGCTCATCAGTTGCACAAGCTCCTACAGGAAAGCAGAAAAGGAAAGTAAATCTGTAATTATAAGGAAGGTTATATCCACTGGAGATCATAGAGTTCACCTGAAAAAAAATTGAGTTGAAAGTACACAGTACCTTTAATTTCAATTTCTTTCCTATCCTATCCTATCCTATCCTATCCTATCCTATCCTATCCTATCCTACCCTATCCTATCTATCCTATCCACCTCTTTTTTCCTCTTTTTTTTTTTTTTTTTTTTTTTTTTTCAAAATAAAGATTATTCAGATAAAGAGAAGCTAATTAAGAAAGAAATCTGTGGTATTACATCTTGTAGTTTCTCCTGTCATTAGCATTGCTCGATTACAAATACGCTTCTGTTACATGTAATAAACTTTGGACGGACAAGGAAAGTCAAATGCTGGTCAAATCCTTTCTAAAGTGACTAATGACTTCCAGTTTCAGATATTCAGCACTTTTACAACATTTTAGACTTTGAAGTACGCCAGGCCAAACATACAAGTAAAGAATTACTGAAAGCCAAGAACCTCCTTTCGACATCTTTCTGGGAGTGAAAGTGGAAGAGACAAAAGCAAAAAGAAATAAGGGAAGCATTCACAAGAGTAGGGTTAAGCTATTTCAGTATCAGTTATGCAACAAAAGCAGGTAGAGAGTAAATATAAAGTTATAGTTCTTTCTATGGCCAAAATATATTTTTAATGGTATCCTTTCATGTATTTACAGGAAATGTGCTTAAATTCTATTGAAACTTTCCTTTTTTTCCTTTTTAATATCTCACTGACAGAAACAATGAATTATCTGCTATTATCTTAAGGCAAGAAAACTGTTTTCCTTCTGACTTTTTCACGTAAGATGATAAGATGATTCCTTCATTAGGATTCTACACATTTACCACAATAACGCCATGCAGCGCTACAGGATGGGGTCAGAGTAGCTGGAGAGTGGCCAGGCAGAAAGAGACCTAGGGGTACTGGTTGATAGTAAGCTGAACACGAGCCAGAAGTGTGCCCAGGTGGCCAAGAAGTCCACTGGCAACCTGGTCTGTATCAGCAACAGTGTGGCAAAAGGAGCAGGGAAGTCATTGTGGTCCTGTACACAGCACTGGTTAGGCCACACCTTGAGTCCTGTGTCCAGTTCTGGGCCCCTCAGTTTAGGAAAGATATTGAATTGCTGTAATGTGTCCAGAAAAGGGCAACAAAGCTGAGGAGGGGTTTGGAACACAAGCCCTATGAGGAGAGGCTGAGGGAGCTGGGGTTGCTTAGCCTGGAGAAGAGGAGGCTCAGGGGAGACCTTTATTGCTCTCTACAACTACCTGAAGGGAGGTTGTTGCCAGGTGGGGGTTGGTCTCTTCTCCCAGGCAACCAGCACCAGAACAAGAGCACACAGTCCCAAGCTGTGCCAGGGGTGGTTTAGGCTGGGTGTTAGGATGAAGTTCTTAATGTAAAGAGTGATTGGCCATTGGAATGTGCTGCCCAGGGAGGTGGTGGAGTCAGCATCACTGGAGGTGTTTAGGAGGAGACTGGATGGGGTGGTTGGTGCCATGGTTTAGTTGATTAGATAGTGTTGGATGACAGGTTGGACTCGATGATCTCAAAGGTCTCTTCCAACCTGGTTAATTCTGTTCTATTATATTGTCTTTCATTGTTATCAATGTCTCACAATGCCAAGTCAGTATGATCTGTTATGCAATATGGAAGCAAAAGGATATGACTTATAAAAGACCAGAACCAGAGTTTTACACGAACAGATGTTTCACAAAACTTAGTTCTCAGTTTGACAGGTTTTTTATTCTATTACATACTGCCAGAAAATATTTTTTTAAAAATTATCCTTCCTTTTCAAAACCTCAATATTTAATGGAAAAATAAAATGCAAAGATTTTTTTTCTCTTGTAAAATTAATTTATTTACTGACAATCCTTTTATCCTTGGACCTGCATGCTAATCATATTAGTCTCTGTCTTTTGGCTGCAAAAATCATGAATAAGCATAATTATTTTGCAAATGGAACCATTTTAATACATTTAACCAGAAATGGCAATGGCCACTTTGAGACCTCTGCCTTGCTTTTTGCTTTACAGCAAAATGTGGGCAAAGCTGGCTCAGCAAAGAGCCTGAACAAGCCAAAAAAACACCACAGCTTCACTGGACTGAAACAAATATGATGGAGTAGGCAGAACAAGAAGCAGTTACATGTCCCTATAAACAACTCAAACTTACACAATGTGACTAAACAGATTTTACAAAAGTAAATCAATGGTTAACATTTATTTTTTATAGATGAAGAAAATTATTATTATTGCTGTTAATCCATAAAAATCCTGCAGCTAGCGAAACCGGGAGGCACTTGTCTTTTATCATATTTAAACTAAGAAAAAGGGCATAGATTATCACACAGTATCACAGTATCACCAAGGTTGGAAGAGACCTCAAAGATCATCGAGTCCAACCTGTCACCACAGACCTCATGACTAGACCATGGCACCAAGTGGCACATCCAATCCCCTCTTGAACACCTCCAGGGATGGTGACTCCACCACCTCCCTGGGCAGCACATTCCAATGACAAATGACTCTCTCCATGAAGAATTTCCTCCTCACCTCGAGCCTAAACTTCCCCTGGCGCAGCTTGAGACTGTGTCCCCTTGTTCTGGTGCTGGAGAGTTCCCTTCCACTCTCCATGTGGACCAGTGGTATAACCTCTTAAAAACAAAGGATTGATATGCTTACCTAGATGGTAGCCTGTGGTGAAGTTTGCAAGAAATCCCTTCTTTGTTACAGACTTGTCTGTAAGGAGGATTACTGTCATCTGCTCTGTTGTAGAGAAAACATCTGGCAAGGGGTCTTGTCCTGTATAGACAGCTGCTCTCCAGGAGAACATGAACACATGTAAGCTACATTTTTCTTAGGTATTTCCAAATGTTTTAGTTTCAAAAGCAAGTACTGCTACCACAATGAATACTTACTTCCCTAAACTTGGCTGCTATCAGACTGCAATGATCAAAACTCAACTGCAAATTTCTACTATCAGTATAGATGATTAAGGTTCAATTAAGAGATTATGCTTCTGTTTCTGCACATAATGAGCAGTCCTATTTATTGACAAGTTACAGAATCACAGAATTAACCAGTTTGTAAAAGGCCTTGAAGATCATCAAGTTCAAAAAAGTCAGTAAAGTAATTTAAATTACATAGAAATTTAAGTGTATGCAAATACTTGTGAAATTTGATGTCACATACAGGATGCTTTCTCAAGATTTCCCCCAAATTTCTGAGACTCAAAAATAATAGAATCATAGAATCAATAAGGTTGGAAGAGACCTCAAAGATCATCAAGTCCAACCTGTCACCCAGCACCTCATGACTACTAACCCATGGCACCAAGTGCCACGTCCAATCCCCTCTTGAACACCTCCAGGGATGGTGACTCCACCACCTCCCTGGACAAAATGTGAAGAGATGTAGAATGAAATCAGAATGGATTTCCTTTGCATTATGTCTATTAGTCTACTCCAATTGTCTGACCACATTCATTTTAGTACCCAATTCTGTTACTTGCCCAAAAGTAAGGAATTTGGTCCTCTGCCATCTCTGACTTCAACCACATCATTAATATTTTCCAGCTCAAAAACCTGAAAATGAAGCTGAATGTTTTTTCCCTTTTCAGCATTTAGGTACCACACACCTAAAAAGCAACACACAAAAATAACTTTTTCATTGTTGCATTTACTGTGTTATTTTCATGTTGAAAGGTTTTGGGAACACAAATAAATAAATAAATGACAAACTATTAAGACTAACCCAAGAGACTTACAAGTCTAAATCTCATCTTGAAAAGCAACTAATGCTGTCAAGATCCAAAGTTCAATTGACTGTCATTCCTTAAAACAAGTTTGAAAACTGAACAGAGGCTCTGAAGACACATACACAGAGGCAGTTTTTACCATTGATGACACCTGAGTTTCCCTAAAGTAGCAAAACTCATTCTTCATTAACAGTGAAAGTGTGGCAAATAGCCTTGTCACTTATTTGATACTATGATAATTTCTATAATCAGTGACAGAAACCTGTCTTTCAAGTTAGATGTCCTTTAGAGAAGTATTTGCTTCTGTTTAGCTTATGTTTTATGATATTTACTCTGTGTAAGAGTGGACACTATGTAAACCTGATAAAGAAAGTTAAATGAATCTGTTCACAGAATGAAAATTATTTTCTCACTAACAGAAATCTCATTTGGAAACTTGAGAAATTAATAGGTGGAAATGAGAGCCATAGCTCAAGTGGGACAGAAACACACATGCCAAAAATCTCAGCTCTTGTGATTACAATCCCAACACAGTTCTCCAGTTAAAGGTGAAGTCATAAATAATGAAAATTTAATTAAGAAACAATGAAAAAATTCTCTTCCTTGCTCCATCCATCAACAGCACATAGTGAACCACATTGTAGCAGTTTTGCTTCTGCTGTCTGTAGCTTAATTTAAATCAAGTCACATTAGCAAAATAATTGTGGTTTTTTTTCACTAGGATGCTAAGAAATGTTGAATGAAGATCCCTTGCACAATAAATACACATGTTCTTTGACTCTAGAAAAGGTTAATTCTTTAACAGAAGAGGTAATGCTTTTTACTTGGCACATACATTAAGGTGCAATGGTAAAATGGGAATTTTCAGCACCTCGTCTGCTGCATTGACATATAAATATTTGATATAATAGGTATTAAGAAATTGGCCTCTGAACCCACTCAAAGGGATTATGCTTGTCTTCACTTTTTAACCAACTGGCACATTCTTCCTTAGCTTCTCCTAAATTCCATATAGACTTCAGTTGAAAGATCCCACTTAGATCATTTTTGATGGCTAGCATCTTACTTGGAAAGGCAGATTGAATAGCTCTGCTTTTATACAGCTAAACTTTTCCTGAAGACTTGAAGAAGAATGACTTACAAGAAGCTCGATTTGGGTAGTTATTTGGGAAGTTTTCAGAGCTGAATGTACTGTTTGTCTCCCAGAGTTCAACTGGCCCTCCACAGTCAGCTGGAAAAAAAAATTAAAAGCATAGTTTATTGTTTGACTTTTGCAATCTATTGTAACACAGATCATTTGGAAAAGCTAATCTTAGGAAGAGGATATTCAAGATAACTTCATCACTATAAGGGCTCAGTTGTGGTGTTGTTACCATAGAGATTGAACAATGAGTTATGAGTAAGGACAGAGCTTTGAGGAAATAAGGAATATAAGAAATTAATTGTCCCTGTAAATTTCCATGAAGAAATGTATGGCTCTTTACTACAATCATCTGGTGATATGAGCAGAGCAAACCCTAGAGGGTTGATGGGGTGCTTGGTTGCATGGTTTAGTTGTTTAGGTGGGTTGGATTGGTTGATGGGTTGGACGCGATGATCTTGAAGGTCTCTTTCAACCTGGTGTATTGTATTGTATTGTAAACCCAACTTTCTTAGTAGCAGAACAGGGCAAACTTAGAATGAGATCTAATCTGGTTTTGACTACATGTAAGACATATTGGTAGAGATCTTCTTTCTCTCGCATGGAAAAATGATAGAAGCAATTGATTTTACTTATGTCTTGAAAAAAATGCTTTAAAATTTTCCAGTCGCAGTTATTCACATAGCTGTCACTCACTGGAGAACCAAGCAGCAATCAGCACTAATAATCTTTGTCCTTTCATTGAGCATAATAGACTATTTCCTCAACACTGTAGAAAATTATATATGATCTACTCATTAAAATATTCCCCTGTGATTTAGCCCAAACTTTAATTTATACTGACATATACATCCTAAGTGTGGAATTTACACTGCAAAAGACAGGTTATACATGAACAGGGAGATGAAAGTAGTCTTTGTTTTAGATGAAAGCAGAAGCTGACAGTCTCGTGTAAAAGACAAAAGTAAATCTGGCTTCTCTATCCCACTACCAATTTTTTTTTCTTTGACTTTTCAGTGAGCTTTTGTGGCACTGTGAATAATGCCAGTGCCTGTTACTGAAGCTCTAAGTCTAGCGAAAGAAATTGGCTCAGCTCAAATTCTTTCATCTCTTGTTTGTAGACATGACATTTTGTAGAGAAACCATTAATGTTAGTAAGCTTACACCACATCCATCAAAGTAATTTTGTACTTCTTTGAAGATGACTGATAACATTCACTATTTGTTGTCAGGTTACAGACAGTGTCTACGTAGCATGCCTCAACAAATTCATGCAAACAAGTTAACTTTGCCCAAGCAATACCTGGGACTACGCTTTTGTATAATTTTCAAGTATGGGTCCTTTCTAATGTTTTGATCAGGAGTTATAAGCTGTTGTTAGATAAATGTTCTAATCACCCAGAGCAATGTTTCCAGGACAAGACATAAGCAGGCAAAGAAGTTTATTCCATTATACACAAAGTTGTCTACGCTATCAGAAGGCACATGTGTCACATCTCAATTGGTCATTTTCTCCTGGTATGGGTGTAATTAAGGCATAAAATAGGTCAAAATAACAAAACAATATTTTAACACATCCAACCAAATTCTGCCCAGTTTCTCTCCTTCAGTTACAAGGTGTTTACATTCCCCTCAAAGATAAAAGATAGCTTTCTCTATTTCAAGCAAAGGCAAATCTTCCCTGTAGCCTTCCAAAGCTATCTGACAATAACCTCTTCCCACAACAAGCCACATGACCACTTCCTTTTTTTTGAATATTAAAACGTTATCATATTTTGGGTAGAGATTGCAGGTTTGAATGACATTTCTTTGGTGTTTTGATAGCAGCACTCATTTCCTTCTTACCACAGGGTCATTCTACCGCTAACCATTAGACTGATGCTACCATGTGAAGGTGTGTTTACCCACAGCACCTGAAAGGTGGGTTGAGGTGGAAGGTATCAGCATCCCTCCACAGTATTACTTTAATGAATACCGCAATCAAATGACAAATGCATTTTGGTATAACATAAATTACTTGTGTTATTATAATTTAATTTTACTGGCATCTGTTGAACTTTACCTTCTTGTTTCTCAGGATGAGGTTCTATACCTGAATTTTGCTCTGGTATTTAGAAGATTTTGTTTGCTTACCTGTCCTGGTGCAGTAGGTTTAAAGGTGACAGATTTGATAGAATGATGATATTAGCAAATAGAGCTTCAACATGAATACAATGCAATGTGATATTTTTTTCTGTTATTTTAATTTTATATCACTTGTATTTACTATGTGCTGTCAAAAAAGCAACAAGCTGTTCTATGTGAGTGACAATAAATCTAACAGGAGGCAGTCCTGGAACATATTCACTGTTTATTTTGAAGATTTCAAGGCAGTTTTTAATAGGTCTTCTGCAGAAATCTTTTCTTCCAAAAACAGCTCATGCCTCTTTCACAATGAACTACCACTAACAAAGTGGCTATTTAGCCATGGCAACGCCCCCTCAGATACCTTAAAAAGCTCTGTTCATGTTTGTACCACTTTTTTTCACTTTGAATGTAAGTAGAACTGGTTAGATACACACTTTCTTCATTCTTTGATACACATTTTTCAGATTTATAAGGATGGTTATAGATTTGTTTCTGTATTTTTCTCACTGAGATTCTTCTAACTAGCTCTGTGAAACTGAAATATTTGAGGAAGCTTAAATCATTCTGCTTTCCTCTAAAACACTGACTATGATGGTCTGGATCAGGCTTTCGGTATAGGTAGCTATAGATATGCTATAGACAGAAATGTTTCATGCTTTATTAACATCTACTTGACTTTAGAATAGAATAAACCAGGTTGGAAGAAGCCTTCAAGATCATTGTGTCCAACCTATCATCCAACCCACCTAATCAACTAAACCATGCAACCAAGCACCCTATCAAGTCTCCTCCTAAACTTGGAGAAGATGGCAAAAATATGCAAGCAAAACCAACTCACTTGTGGTTTCTCACTGAACCAGGAATTCAGAAGAGGTGACAAGAAAATAACAGGATGAAATGAGATGCTCCATCCATTAATACTAGAGAGAGAGCTCACTCATCAATCCTGCCTTTCTACAAAGAGTAGAGCTTAAAAGGAAAAATCAATGACATCAGGCTTACATTTTGACATATTCCATGGTTTATGCAATTATTGAAACCTGACATTAGATGAGGGAGTGGAAGGAATCCTTTGGTTGTTGAGGGTTTTTTGTTTGGTTGGGTTTTGGGGTTTTTTGTGTGTCTACTCATTTCCTGTGACACGAGAACTGTTAACTTTCCTTCTCTCCTTTTTGTTTCTCTATTTCATCCCTCCCCCTCCCCCCCCCCAACAAATACTGGTTTCTTTGTCTTTTATTTTGTTTGTTTGTTTTTTAATGTAATCAGCTAGAAGAGGAATAACAACATGGCAAAGTTCATATTGGGACGAACTCATTCCTTATGTATTTTGTTCCAGACAACACTTCGGTTTGGGGTATTAGATACTTACATAGATTAAGCTCCATTTTTAAACCATTCTGACACTCTTAGACAAATTCACCAAAATTCAGGAGTTTTCAAAGTTCATGTGTTCTCAGAGCTTGGTGAATTTTTACTTTAGAGACCTTTACTGATACTCTTCTGTGACTTTGCTCATTGTCATATTTCTATTGCTACATTGTTTATAATTTCATATCTAGAGGTTAAAATCTTTCTTCCTTTACCAGTAGAACCAAGCAGATGAGGCCCTCCACAGGCAAAGAGAAGTGGCTTCACATTCACAAGCCCTGGTCCTTGTGAGGGATTTCAACCACCCAGACATCTGCTGGAGGGACAACACAGCTAGGTTCCTGGAATGCATAGATGACAACTTCCTCCTCCAAACGGTGAGAAAAGGTGCTATGCTGGACCTTGGTCTTACCAATAGGGAAGGGCTGTTCACCAATATGAGGCTCAGGGATAACCTTGGCTGCAGTGACCATGAAACAATAGAATTTAAGATCCTCAGGGCAACTAGGTGGATGTAATCCAAGCTTACAACCCTGAATTTTAGGCATGCAGATTTTGCTTCAAGGATCTGCTGGCCAAAGTATCAAGGGACAAAGCCCTAGAGGGAAGAGGGGCCCAGGACAGCTGGTCAGTATTCAAGGATCACTTTCTCCATGCCCATGAGTAAAGTATAAAGTACACCCACAAAGAGGAAAGAAGGAAGGAATACTGGGAGACCTGCCTGGATGAGAAAGGATATCCTGGACATGCTGTCACACAGAAAGAAACTCTACAAGGAGTGGAAGAAAGGACAGCTGGAATAGGGGATATATAAGGAAGCTGCCCAAACAGCAAGAGACCTGGTTAGAAAAGCTAAAGTTCAGTTAGGATTAAATCTAGCCAGGAAGATCAAAGTGAATAGTAAAAATTTCTCTAGGTATATTAATGGTAAAAAAGAAGACTAGAGAAGCTATAGGCCCCCTCAGAAAGGCAATAGGTGAACTGGTGGCAAGTGACATGGAGAAGGTTGAGGTTCTCGATGACTTCTTCGCCTCAGTCTTCACTGGCAAGGGCTCCAGGCACACTCCAAGAATAACAGAAGATAATGGCAGGGACTGGAAGAGGGAACTGCCCATGGTGAGTGAAGATCAGGTTCGTGACCATCTGAAGATGGTTGGAACTAGATGATCCTTGAGGTCCCTTCCAACCCTAACAATTCTATGATTCACTTTTTTCTTCTTTCCCTTTCAGTGGCTTCTTGGAAGCTTTACTAATGAAAACTGTTAGAGAAAAATCCTGAGTTCTTTAATTATCCCCCATTCTTCAGGTTTTGGGACATACTATACTGATAGCTTAACCTGTCAGCCTTACAGTTCTTGCACTATTGAAGGAGTCGTGGGCAGGGAACCTGATCCCTCGTGAGTTGTCCTGAGGATAATTTTGCAGTGATGAAGAGAGATTTTTGTAATATTGGAAGATGAAAATTCTTAATCAATTTTACACAAATACAGTAACAGGGAATGGAAATCAATGTATTTTAGTGTTCACTTACTAGGAACTGAAGGTGTAGTAGTGACAGTTGGAACTGGAGTTGGTTCTACGTAATTGCTTTCATCACACTTTCCCTTCGTCAGGCCAATGTCATCCAGGGCAATATCGCTGGGACCACGCCTTTTGAATGCATCAAAAATAACCTTAAGTACATGAGAAAAAAAAGTTAAAAAAGTATTTTATATCTTAAGGAAACATTTTTCAGTTTCCTGTACCAAACTACTCTGTCTTCTTTCTTGATTGCTCTTATTTCCATTGTACTTTACACGGGATGAGACAGGATTCCTGGTAAAACAAACCAGCACTACATAAAACATCCTAAGGAATGCAGGAACTTCATGATGAGCATGATTTAAAACTATTCAATAACTTTAGCTTTCCTATACAAATTAATGTAATTTTTGAAGCACAAATTCTGTATCACACATCAGTTCAAACCTCTTCTGACCTAATGGCATATCGCCATGAAAAAAATGGAATTAATCTTACTTGTTTGTTACTTTGCTTTACTATCCACATATTTTAGGTAACACTGCTACTAAGAACTTTGTGATGGGGAAATGCAGCTAGTTCTAACACTCTTCCTGAGATTGTAAAACACACATTGCTGGAAATCTGATGCAGCCAGGTCACAGATGCCTCTACTTCTTCAGATGGTAAATGCATCTTTATGGCAGTGCTTTTGCATCAATCAAAACTACTACAGCAGAACAAGCCACCTCAAATAGCTATAAAAAGAAATTGTTTTCAGTAGAGAGTTGCTGATGAAATTGCCTAGCATAAGTCTCCTCCTTTTGTTTATAGATAAGTCAGGTTGGTTATTAACCCTGTGGCACCAAATACGTTTCTGTCTGGAAAATACTTTCAGTGAATTATTCTGTAATTAATAAACAAAAACACTACTTCAGAATCTGAAGTTATAGTTATTTAACCGAATTCTTCCCGTGGCTAAGAGCTTCGTATCACACTCACTGTCAAGATTTTTAAACACCACATCAGATTTTGATAGGCTTTTAACACCCTCATTTTGTGGAAAGCTCTCTGAAAGAGTTGGGGCTATTCAGTCTGGAGAACAGAAGGCTCCAAGGGGACCTAATTGTGGCTTTTCAGTATCTCAAGGGGTGCTACAAGAAAGCTGGGGAGAGACTTTTAGGCTGTCAGGTAATGATACGACTAGGGGAAATGGAACAAAACCTAGAAGTGGGTAGATTCAGATTGGATGTTCAGAAGAAATTCTTCACCATGAGGGTGGTGAGACATTGGAACACATTGTCCAGGGAGGTGGTGGAAGCCCCATCCCTGGAGGTTTTTAACGCCAGGCTGGATGTGGCTCTGAGCAACCTGCTCTAGTGTGAGGTACCCCAGCCCATGGCAGGAGGGGGCTGGAACTAGATGATCCTTCAGGTCCCTTCCAACCCTAACAATTCTATGATAACTTTGGTTGTCTAAAGACAGTATTAAGGTTTTCTATTTTCTACAGTAATAATACTTTAAATTCCAGAGTAGGGAAGAGAAGAGGATGACAATTCAAGTGGGAACTCCAGTCTTCTCCATGCTAACATCTATTTGATGAAATACATTGGTAAAAAGTCTTAGGTACTATCTTTGGAGCTGTGGAGTTCATTTGGCAGAAACCTCTGAGGTGAGTTTGGCTGAAGTGAATTTTTAAAAGAACAAGCAGTTCAACAAACCTTAAAATCAGCTGTTTCATTTAATGTTACTTGTCCATAATTCCAATAGTTTCCATAGTTTCCTTCTTTCTGGAAAATGATCTTTTCCAAACCATGTTCATCACTTGTGCTAACTCTGAGAAGGTAAACATTGGTACTGTACATGAAATACCTAGAGGGGGAAGAACATTTTTTTTTCTCATTAGTATAACAAAGCAAAATATAATGAAAAAAAAAAAGTTTTTTATTTGATAAATATTTTTATGGAATTAGGACTAATTTGCAGGGAACCTGAGCATAAAATGTATTGTATGCTTATATTGCACGGCAAAGTTTCATTTGGTGTTTTGCTATGTTTTCTGCAGAAGCCTAGCTAAGCTTCATGAAAAAAACCAAAACCACATTTCAGGGATTCTTACTATGATTTCCGTATGGAAATGAATATTGGATGCAGGGTGAAAAAGAAACTACATTAAAGCAAACCGCAAGGATCAAATCTTTAAAGGAGTCAGAGTTTCAGGCCTGGAATTGAAACTAATTGTGAAAATTCAAAAGGGAAGCAAGCTTGTATCGCTGAAATGATTACTTGGGTTACTATGATATATGAAAGAAAGCTATTTGATTTTATTCTCAAACAAAATAATGTATAGGAATTATGTAAGAATACCAAAAGCTTAAACAAGACAAATCTGAAGAGACCAAAGGCAGACTCAGAATTCGGACTCTCTCTTCTGTGAATCCAAGTCCTATGGGTGTTGAAATATAATATCCTGCAAGATAATGTGCATGTTTTAGTTGGTATAGAATCAGCTTTGTTGTTGGTTGGTTGGTTTGGTGGTGTTAAAAATAATATCAACAATATCAAATGCAGATAGTGTTACATGACTTGGAAGATTCCTGACACAATAAATGTGTATGATTACCCAAGCTATATTCATCAATGAATGACATATTAATGTGAACTTTTAAGCTTGTCTGACACTCTCCAGAACTAGACACGAAATGAAACCAGTCCTTTTAAAGTCAGTGGGAGAGCTGCTTTTTATTTAGTGAAGGCAGTGAGAGTGATTTGCCATTGGAATGGGCTGCCTAGGGAGGTGGTGGAGTCACCATCACTGGAGGTGTTTAGGAAGAGACTGGATGGGGTGCTTGGTGCCATGGTTTAGTTGATTAGATGGTGTTGGGTGATAGGTTGGACTTGATGATCTTCAAGGTCTTTTCCAACCTGGTTAATTCTGTGCTTCTGTAAAGGGGAAGGAAATAACCAGATAGTGTTGGGTGATAGGTGGACTCGATGATCTTGAAGGTCTCTTCCAACCTCATTAATTCTATTCTATTCTATTCTATTCTATTCTATTCTATTCTATTCTATTCTATTCTATTCTATGCCATGCCATGCCATGCCATGCCATGCCATGCCATGCCATGCCATGCTGTTCTATGCTATGCTATTCTATAGCAGCAAAACAAAAAGTGTATCTAACCAAATGTATACAATAGCTAGATATTAATGATGCAGCTCACATTTTTCCTTCAAACACAGGCTGTATAAATTTGAATATTCAATACCAACATTGCATATAACAATATTACACATGTCAGCTTAGCTCGAGCACAATGAAGCAGAGCGCACTGAAAATAAATTAGAATTTTCAAGAGAGCTAGAAATAATTTTCAAATGTTCTGTTAAACATATTTTACATTCTTTAATCTGATTTGTATTCCAGGAGTCAAGTGGGAAGATAAAACAGTTTTCTGAAGATTGTTTAGAAAATGTGCATTTACTCAGATAGAAATGAATAATTTATATCCAATAACATGCTGAATAATATTTTTCTTTTCCTAGGAGTGATTTCCTCCAGAATAATTTGCAATTTTTCCTGTTATCTGTCACTCATTAAGTCTTGTAAAGAATACATACAACCACTGCAAAATACAAATTATGTTAATTAGTTTTAGCTAGACCGATGAATCGGCTGAGGAGAAGATTGTTTGGCTTTCCTGCAGAAGCAGAAAAAAACTTTGGTGTATGATTCTGGGATAAACATTGAGATACACATTCAAAAGCTGAATTTTTTGGGTGTTATCAATTAAAACACACATTTGATATGATTACTCCTCTATATAAGCTGTTTTGGCATAGCGGTTGCTGGAGTGTTTCTGTGCTTTGTGCACACTAGTGTGCCTGGTGCACAGGACACAGCAAAATTATTGTGTGGCAACCAGAATGCTGACAGTAGATAGGGATGAAATAGGAGTGATTTCTCTAAAACGTAACTGTACTATACTTGTTTATTACATTAAGGTAAACATGCAATTTTTTACCTATAATTACTTAATAGCAATTCCTTTCTTAGGGAAAGCACTTTGGCATATTGATAGCATTGAAACTCACCAATACTTGGATTACTTTCAATACTTCAATTACTTCATATATTCCTTTATTTTTTACTTTACTTTTATTGTATTTCCAGAAGATGACAATCAGTAGCATAAAACATTTTGTCAGGTAGGCCTGACTCATTTTTTTATCAGAGAATAAAATTGCATCCCAATTATGCCACTGCTGTACCATTGTAGAGTGGTATAATACTAGCTAAATTGACCTTTTCCTTTAATCTGCAAGCAGCTTGTGTTTGCCCTTACCTGATATGTTACCAAATGTATGATCAAATTCAGGACCACTCATAAAGGGAAAGGTAGGGCCCTGAACTCTCTCCCATTCTGAATCATCATCTAAATCTTGTATCCAGTAACAAAAGCCATCTTCAAATGTGCAATTGACTTTCTCAGAATCTGTGAATAAGAACCTCTAGTAAGTAAAAATGACAGAGACATAAGAATGAGTGACAAACAGTGTAAATGTTTGAGAACTGGAGCCTGTGTTGACTCAATTCCCTCTTCTATGCAATAAAGAATAATTAATCAAATAGATGTGTTGTTTATATTCGTTAACAAAACACTATTGCTGCAGGTAGCCCCATATGCTCTTGCACTCATTCATTAATCTGCTTGTTTGGTTCTTCAACAGTCATGTGGTGGCAGAATGAGAGAGGACCCCTTGCACAGATAACTCTAAGAGTTAACCACGTTCTTGTCCTCCTTTCTTTGCCAAGGCCTGGTTTGCTCCAGCTAAAAGGGCTTACCAGTAGGACTGAATGTTCAGAAGGTTAAGTGTTGTGCTCCACGCACCACAGATTTCCCTTTCCTTAACCTTCTCCTTTGCACTTTCTTTGCTTGCATTTATTTGCTGCAATATCCTCATCACCTTTCTTCCCATGAAATTTTGCTTAGTGTCTTTGTATAGTGCCTTGAAGTGCAGGTTAGCCCCTAGCAAAGGCTTCCATACGACAAGAGTTTTCTAGTACTCTGGATGCTGCCTGTAGCATATCCCTTTCCAGTCACAACCCCAGTAAACATCATGCTCAAAATTAAGCAGCTGAAGAAGCTTTTCCCCCAACTACTAAAGAACACCAATGCATGAATCATATTGCTGCATTGTGTTGTCACTTTTGATTTACTTTTCCCTGTGCCTATTTGTTTAAACAAGCATTTTCCTGAATATTAATTTTGCCATTTAGGACTACTACTTGTGGAAAGTCCAGAAACTCTGGACATCAGGTACTGTCAGGTGATCACAGAATAATGCTTAGTGTCATTGATTCAGCAGTGTTCATTAGTGAACAAATTGGCTGACAGGAATTTGATGAAGACACACCCAGAGTTTTACTCTTATTTAAACAGACTAAGTTTGCAAGACATCACCCTACTGCTAGACACAGACCTGTATACCTGGGGAGAGTCTTCTTGAAATCAGTGATTGAATCTTTAAAAGAAATCTCTCAAAGAGGATACAGTTAATAGGCAGGTTATAAAATACTGATTCTCTTTTGGTCTGCATTTTGTCAAACTGAAAATATACTTCCACCAAACTTATAGAATAACACATACACACACACACAAACACCCCAACACTTACCATGCAGCTCATTTGCATTAAATGTAGTGTACGTTGCATTAAAGCCATTGTAATTTTCAGAATAATCTGATATAAACTGTGCTGTAGCCTCATGAGAAAATATGTAAATTGTCTGAGAATTAGTCCCTGACAGAGAAGCTGAGAAGAAATAAAGAATAATATAGCCAGAGTTAATACAACCCCATGTGCATTAAAGTCCCCAGTGCTGTCATAAATATACAGTGGATTAGCTTTTCAAATCTTAAAGAATGATTTCTCTCTTGTACTGTGATCCTACAAACAATAGCTTAAAAACCCTAAAGACATTTATCTGTTTGGCTGCCATATTCCATTCTGCATATTCTCTCTCTCATATATATCAACATGGATAGTAGCTAGTGGAGAAATGTAGACAAATTCAGCAGTATAATCTCTATGCCTGTTATGCTGTGAGTGTTGTCAAAATTAATGGATATGCACTCTGAAACTCCAGAATCATAGGACTAATTATGTATTTTTGTTATATGTATTTACTCTCACAGTTCAACAATTAGCACATACAGATACCCAAAGAACAAGGAAAAATGTGAATTACATGGGAAATTCATTATTTTGATATATGAATGAAGGCATATAGTACAGGAGAAATCACAATGGTCCAAGAAGTGACTGGGCAGGGTGCTAGATAATCTCATCTAGGCTCCCTTTACTGTGAAAGGTTGGACCAGAAGATCTTTCAAGTGCCCTTCCAACCTGGACAATTCTGTGATTCTATGGTACATTGTATCTAAATGTCAACTTCAAATGATAAATTAATTTAAATTCACTCATTTAAATATCACATGTGAAATGAAAGGATTGATACAAACCATCACACAGTAACATGGTTGTTTCTCCATCTAAAGCTGATATAACACTGGGCAACAATGCTTGGACAAGTAACTATATTCAGGACAAAGAAAATCATAAATTTCTCACTCTTCTGTGAGAGGTTTTGCCTTCACTTTTTATCTTCTGAAGTCCTAGCCCAATTTTACAGAGATAGACTTCTTTTTCTGAGGAGGAGCTATATACTAGTAATGTTATATACGTATGAAATAGTGCCACATTATTAAGGAAAGAAAAGGAGCATCCCCTTTCACACACATATGTTCATTATTTTCCTTCCTCCTTCTTGAATTCTTGTACTTACTAGAGTGGAGAGTCTTGATTTGGAAATATCTTGTAGTCCTTTCCTCTACATTTGCTACCTCTCAAACTACAAAGCTTTAGGTAGTCCACTGAAGGAGAGTCTTCAACATTGTCTTTATGTCTCTATGTCATCCTAGGTCATGCCCATAGCAGTCTTTAAACCCATGCAAGTTAATGATTGCTGCAAAGAATGCTATGGAAGCAATCTTTTACATCTAAATTGCAATTCCAAAGGAAGGGACACATTCAAAGCAGTACTGAAAAGGAAATAATTTCTCCATTTCCTAAATTTTATGTCTTTCACTATTTCTCATTCCTATTCTCTCCTTGTTTCCAAAAATAAGGATTATTAATAATATATTTTTGTGACTTTTAAATATATATTTATCTTCAACTATAGATATTTCACTTCTGATGGAATTTAGCTGGACAGACCGAGTCTTGTGACTCCCAGTTTTCCCAGAATAGCATGTAGAAACAGATATAAGGTATCATCAGTATTTCAAGGAATGAGGAAAGCAATGCCATGCTTGTAATGAATATCAAAGAGTATCATAGCACTTTGCCCAGTAGTTCCTGTTTGGATCATTTGTCTATTAGGTTCATTGTACACACATGCATTTTTCCACTGAAGCATACACATGTAATTATTTTTTTCTAACTTTTTTTCCCCACTTCAAAACACTTAGTTTAGCACTGAAATTTTATTAAAGGAAAAGTAATGTTAGCTGGAAAATGATCTTACCTCTTAAAATCTTGTTTGGTCCTATACCTTCAAAAATATTTAAGCTGTCCTCATATTGTTGTGTTTCAAAAGAAGTGAAGTTCAGTTTAATGGATAACCCTTGAGGCACTCTAAGATAACACAAGAAAAAGAAGTCTTATGGCTGAAAGTTACGTTCTACTAATTCATTTCTTTTTAGTAGCGAATCCATTGCATGCTTGAATGATGTTAAATTCAGAAATGATACAAGCACATTAATCAAGATTCTTGATCAAGATGACCTATTTGGATAACTTTTAGTTTGTGATTTTAGCAAAGGAATAAGGCAAAACTCTTTTGTGACAGTGTAAGTGGTCATTTAGTCACTGAAATTAGGTCTAAACGCTACAGTGTGATATTCAGCTGAATAGCAATCTATATTTAGGTACTTCTCCCATTGCCTTTCTACTAAACATGTATGGTACTCTACATTCTAAAACTCTACTATCACAAGTAACTTGGGCTCCTCTACCACCATTTGTTGTTTCCTGGCATTGAGACCCAATGAAGATAGCTTTTCAGAAGCAATTTGCGGGTGCTTATCAGTACCAATTAGTAGAGAAGCATGAAGTAAATGTTTGAATATTTGCATTTGCATTTCCTTTCAGGGAGATATTGAGTATACTCTTTGCCCTTGCACAGGGAGAGGAAACTGTATCTTCATTTGGGAAGGAGTTAAATGGAGTGAAAATGTAAAAGCTTTTCCTGAAAGTAATGGGGAAATCTCTCTAGACAAAGAAAGGTGGATGCGAAATCAAATCTTGGATGTATTATAAGGTGACTTTTGACATATTTTTATAGGGATAATAACAATAAGAAGAGAATACGTCTTACACTGGTTACTAGAAAACTCAAAATATTCCCTCATAGAAACAATTCTGTTATCCAGGCTAATATTCTGAAGGATACAGTCTTTTTCTGTGACACACCTACATTTTACAACCAGGTTAATATTGCTGAAGATGAGAAGAAACAAATGCACTAGACAGAAGGAAAATCATGACTCTTAAGTGTCAGGGTGAAGACAAAAGCCCTGAACAAACTTGAAGGATAGCACCTTCAAAGAAGCCTTGGGAATAAGAAGTCCAAATCTTATCCAATTTTAAAGGCATTTCCTTAATCTCCTTTGAACCTCTTCTAACAAATTAATACTTCTCAAAGAACAGCCATTGTTACAAAGCCATAGTAAGAATTACTGCCTTTCAGAGTAGTAGTTTCTGAACTGGCAGTCACTGTAGAGATTCTTAGGAGCTTCCAATCTGTGATCATCTAATTTATTTCAGATATGTATATTAGAATGAGATTTATCCCATATGGCTGTTTTCTTCTTGCTGGCCTATGAAGTGCACTTAGAGTGTCAAAGTCAAATAACTGTCCCTCCCTGTAGGTATGTATCCCTGATTAAACAACTTCCACTTCTTGTGTCTAGAGCTTAAAAAGCATTTTGGTGCTATTATGTCAAATGATACTTGTGTGCTTTCAAAACATATTCCTAAATGAGTTAGTAGCAGAGGTGCCATTAACTCCCAGATGAAATGTGTTCCCATGACAAGGGAGTTCTTGCAAGTGTTAGTAACAGCTCTATCAATAAAGCTGTTACCTAAAGACTAGTATTTACTATAATACTTTGAAATGAATATCTTTGTAATTATTTTGAGTTATGCAATTTATTGTGAGTTTGTAAGTATGTTTTTGTGCCTGCATAAAATAAACAAGATTTCTCTAAAATCACACCTAAGAATTTTTTCATATGGGAAAATTATTGACATAGTTATGAGCTTTAGATATTCAAGTTTAAAAAGAAAGTTATCTAAATACAAAGGAGAAAATTGCCTGACGTATTTTCCAGGCTAGGCTATTTGGGAAAAAACCCCAAATGTTATAAGGCTGATATGCATGAAACAATATCACCTCATAATAATAATAATAACTAAAAGAAAAACAAAAGAGAGAAAATTATTGGGAAATGGCTTACAGTATAATCCATTGGCAAATGATGTTTGCATTATATGGTTTTGGATAATTCATAGAATGAAAAAACCCAGAGGAATCCGTCAACATAAATTTTCCATCACAAACTGTATCTGTAAAGATATAATGAAGAACATTTGTCAAAATGCCATGTGAAAAACAGAATTGGAGCCAAAATGAGGGCAATTTTAGATATTAGCTTGCATGAGTTAGCTTGGAAATGCTTTGTAAGCAAGAGTGGGAAAACAAAATAAAACACTTTACCAACTTACTCCCACTTCTAATTCCTATGAGTATTTGACCTCAAAGTACTATACGAAGAAAAGCATTAGAGAAGAAAATCTTTTAGCTTAGAGACAATCCAACTAATTCAAACTAGTCTAAACCAATCTAAATAATTGAAATCTACAGCTGGATTCAAGTAATCCAACTTGCTTGCTCTTACTTTATTTTACAGATTTGTAAGGAGACAGAACCTGGCCTCAACATATCTTATCTACAGCTACTTTGAATCAGGAAACAGCTTGTGCTACCAGAAACAGCCTGATACCATGCGAATAAAAGCAAGATGGGATAAGACTGAGGATCACTATCTCTTCTTTTATGACCCTCCTGGTTTCTTGTCTTATATACTTCTAAACACTCAAAAGAGATGAGTGGATAACCCATTTCCTGCCAGCAAACAAATTCATTCATCTGAGGTAAACATCATCTATCTTCATATATTACACCCCTCCCCCTCCCCCTTGGTGCTACTGTTCTATTCTACGCACGTTTTTCAGTTTAAAAATTAGTTATTTTAAAGAAAAATAAATCTTATTCCTCAGGAAGTTTGGAAATGCTAATTCATGTAGAGTTACAATATTTCAGCAGACACTGAAGCACTGTTGAAGCTTTGGCTGCATCTCTTGAACATTATGCTAGGAATCTGATGATGATTTCTCCTCATTTTTTTTGAGGAAGAATCACAGAGATTTCAAATGGGGATAAAAATTATGCAAGATTTTCTGGAGAGGTAAGGATAAATTCATCAATTTGAGGCAGATAATCAGAAGTAGAGCTTTTCATTAACATCAGAAATCTAAGTATATGTATAATTCCATTCAAAATTATGAATAATCAATCAATCAATCCTATTGAAAATTGCATGGAAATTTTATTGATCATATTACCTCTGGGAAAAGACATAGAAAATGATAAATTGCAGTTCCTTGTCTGCTCATTTTATGTGTAAAATTCGTTCTGACTACCACTGTAGCAATGGCAACATAAAAATTAAGCTTTGTTTCAGTCAGGCTCAGGCATGCACTGTGGATAAAGGCTGTGCAGAATGAATTTCACTCGTGATGATAAGTGTAATGTATCAGCTGGAACAGAAACATGTTCCCTTTTGCAATCTTCGTGGCCTTTGAGGGGAAGAAATACATTTAAAATCTATATAGAGGAATAGGGTCCTGAGAGAGAATTACTGTTTTATTTAACCTTTCTATCAGAATAGGCTACACTTTAGAGCTAGGTATTAGTATAGAAGTACTTTTTTTGTCCATTTTAATTCATGTTTACAGTCACAGACATTTGTAGAATTATAGAATGTTTTAGGTTGCAAGGGACTTTCCACTGACCTAATATTTACAAACATTCCCACTGAGAATAGGATCATGGTAAGAAGTGCCTAGTCTGTTATTAATGTAGTGTGTAAAAGAGTGGCAGGTGATTAGCAAGACACATCATGGCCTAAAAAAGAGTTTATAACACTGTCAGTAATAAAGAGATATAACACACTGGTCTAATAAAATGAATGAGAAAAGTTTGCTTTTGTCGACTCATTTCTGTTCTTGTCTCCTTTTGTGTTTCTTGAGAGACAGTGGGTAATTAAACAGGACAGAAAGATTTTAGTTCATTCTGGAGGCCATCTCTAAGCATCCCTTATTGAAGGGAGGATGATGCAGCTGTGATCAAAATGGGCAAGCTCATTATATTGCTGCCTTCTCTTGGAGCCCTCAGAAAAGCATCAGTTCGCCTTATGCTACAGGAGACATCTTTTGTGGGAACTGCTTTCACTGCTTCCCCAACATGAACGTTGCTGTCTGCTTCTATTTATTTTTGCTGCACACAGGGCACATTAGTAGGGCTTAATCCTACAATCATTGAATTTCAGGAAGAAGCTCCCCAAACTGGTCAGATCAAGCTCACGTATTTCAAGTGACAGAACCTTTCCCTGCCAAGGGCAGTACATTACTTGCTTACATATGACTAAGGACAGTAAGTTACTGGCTTGTATATGATTAATCTCTCACAATACTGCAGTGATTCTGTGAGGTGGGCAATCACAAAGTGTTAGCCTAGACATATAATAACTGCAAAGAGAATCTGCAGAGAGAAATACCTCCTGGGGTCAGCCTCCAGTCTCCTTTTCCTTACACTTACGTGCTACATGGCCGCTTTTCAGCAATGCCAGCCATTATTAATAGATGCTGCTCAGACTTTCACATTTCTCTAGAGACCCTTTCACTGAAATTGCTAACTGCAATGCCTTTTGTTACTGCACTGCATTGCAGAGCCAGGAAAAACCTTTCAAGCTAATTTTAATCAATAAAATTTAAAAATGGTGTTCGGTTGCCTAAATCTCTGCTGAGAATTTGAGATTTTACTGAATTCTCTCTAATGCAGGAAGAAACTATTAAAATCAATCCCTCTACCCTATATTTTAAAACCACTAAAATATTCCAAAATCAGAAGTACTAGAGGGAATAGTATGATGAAAACCAAAGAAAGTTGTTTAAAGGGCAGCAATTTCATTGTGTATAAAGCGCTTCTGGTAGAAATTATGAACTGGCTGTAAATCTCATTGTGAAACTCTGAAGCACTTCTGAAAATCTTGACGATTTTGTTTTTGATAGGACAGTATTAAGCTATTCTAGATATGGGACAGAAGTGAAAAATCAAAGAGGTGGGAAAAATGGCAAGTATCCCAAACATGCACACAGCTTTAGATTCTTTCCACTGGTTTTGCAAAGTCTGCTAAGAAACCTAAATATATACATTCAGAAAAGCTCTGGGGGTTTGGATGGAAAATGTAAGACTTGAAGATGTAACATAAAAGTCATGGAGTAGCAATTAGTCCTTCAGCCAAAATTGTGTTTCTGTAAGGCTGCGAGCTGAAACTGGTGAACTAAAGGTAACTGAATGAGTTGTTTGGAAGTACGAGGCATCAGTGAAGAGGAACATGGTTAAGTCATCCAGCTCCCTGAAGTGTAAATGTAGTTAGTTTCTTTATGGCATTCTGAAAAATTTTCACTTGTAGGCACATGCCTGAAATTTCCAGCTTAGCTGGGCATATTTTTTTGGTGACCATTAAAATGCTGATTAAGAAACAGTATCTTCATTAAAAAAGGAACAGGGCATTCGCAGCTTATATTTGGTAGAGATTCAGGGAGAGATGCATATCATACCCAAAAGCCATGTGCATAAGAAGCTATGAAAAACTCTTCCAAGAGCAATTCACAACTTAAACCTCTGTACAGTCTACAGTCCACATCTGACCCATGTCTATCTACATAGCTTTGATTGCAAGAAGGTGAGCTTAGTATGGCGCTTACAGTGGAATAAAGGTTTAACTGGGGCTAGTTTAAGACCTGATTTCTTCAGCAGTAGAAGTACTTCCTCAGACCCCATCATCATTATGAGTTAGCTGGATGCAGCAGTTAGGCTAAATAGACATTTAAATGTGTTCCAGTGGATATACTACTGCAGTATTTTGATGCCTCTTCCCCCTAAAATTCATCTAAATACTCCCTTCTGAGCTGACTGAACTCAGAAAATTGGAGGCAATGTGCAGATCTGCGATTTACCTTTATGTTGCAGGGGGTTAAATTTCACCTCCTGGCAGAAGGAGCCAGCATATCACCAGCCTTCAGAATCAGGCTTGGAAATTCTTCTTTTAAAATGGATTGGTATTTTACTTGCCTGGTTTTGTTTTGTTTTGGTTTGGTTTTGTGTGGGGGTTTTTGTTTGCTTGTTGTTTTTAAACCAGAGCCTGATACATACATGTTCCTGGATGTTCAGACCAGACTGCCTCCACTGTTATTCTCAGGAAAGGTCAGAAGGCTGTTCTGACAGCAGAAAGGAAACAAGCTTTTTCCAGCACTAAATTCTATATTTACAAGCAAACCAAACCAAACAAACCAAAGAAGCAGGGAACTAATTCCCCCAACTTCTCCTAGAACATTTACAAAGTTTTCTTTGGACTTCACTGTGTAGTTGATGGCCTGTAAGCTTATCACCAAACTACTGATATGTTTAAGTACATTTTGGGGAAAATAAATGATTTACTGGGGTTTATATTCTTACCACATCTCTTTTGAGATTCATCAGAACTATCCGGGCAGTCCAAGACTCCATCACAAAATAAATCTTTTCCAAGGCAGGTTACACCATCATCACATAGTTCAGCAGGTGGCAAACACTCAGCTGAAATAAGGACAATAGCAATAAAAGGACAGCAGTAATGCAGTTTCACTATAAAGGGAAATCAACTTGCTTCTGGTTATTTAGCACATAACAAACCATTCTCTATTGTGTTCTACAGAACTGCATTCTTAGAAGCTTCAAATGAAATATCATATAGTAAATAGATAAATTGGGCTCAGAATGTAGGAAGTTCTCAGAAGTGATGTATTATTTTAAACCAAACTTGAAGTAGGGCTGGAATAAAATTTCCATTAATTCCTGCTTCCTGCTTCAACTCAAATAAACTGCTTTATACAATATATTAAATGCCATTTTCCAATTTCTTATGCTTGCCTAAGGTGAAAAATACTGTATTTTGGTCTAAACATCTGGAAATGTTTTGGTTTAGTTGAATACAGTTTAGTTTCTTCAACTCAATGTAACACAATGCTGCACTTCATCGTGTTTTTAAACAGCATATCTTGAAAACAAAACCCTTTGAGACTAGATTTTGAAATACCAGGAATGTCAGAAACCTTATTCTTTTCAGATTTGCAAATTAAAGTTCTAAGTTAAGAGCAAATATCTGCAAAACATAAATCCTTAACAATGTGGAATCTCACTTGTAGTGTTTTCTTACAGCATCCACTGCAAACATGCTCTTTTATACTTTAGGTCTTGGACATCTGTAGGATTTAAGTAGGTGCCATTAAAGAGAATGAAAACATGCAGCTAAAATAAGTGTTGGATAACCGCTAAGTTAAATTTCTTGAAAATGACATTAAATTCTATGGAAACTATTCAGCTAGCATTATTCACATATTTCCTTTCACAGAATCACAGAATCAGCAAGGTTGGAAGAGACCTCAAAGATCACCAAGTCCAACCTATCACCCAAGACCTCATGATTAAACAATGGCATCAAGTGCCATGTCCAATCTCTTTTTGAGCACCTTCAGGGATGGTGACTGCACCACCTCCATGGGCAGCACATTCCAATGCCTAACAACTCTCTCTGTGAAGAACTTTCTCCTCACCTCCAGCCTAAACTTCCCCTGGTGCAGCTTGAGACTGTGTCCTCTTGTTCTGGTGCTGGTTGCCTGGGAGAAGAGACCAACTCCTTCCTGGCTACAACCTCCCTTCAGGTAGTTGTAGACAGCAATAAGGTCTCCCCTGAGCCTTCTCTTTTCCAGGCTAAACAACCCCAGCTCCTTCAGCCTTTCTTTCAATAAATGCTTATGGGAAAAGGTAAACATTTCTTATGCAAGAAAGATAAACATTAATTTGTAAAGCTGCTCCTACAGCCTCTAACTATTTTAAGTTGATTTACATAATACAGTTAGCTTTGTAATCAGATTAAATAAATGCTTGTCAAATACTTTATTATGCATCAGTGTAACAAAAACTAAGGTTGGTTTGGATGTGTCACAGCATTTCAAAGTGCTTTACAAAAATACTTTCATGTCAGCAAAGCAGACAGTGGAAAGCAAAAGAGTTGCCATTTTGTGCTCAGTTTATAATTGAAGCAAACCAAACATGCTTCAGTCAAGCTTTGGAGGTGATAGCGCAAATGAATGAATTGCCACAGATGAGGAGGGGCGAAACTGTGCATTCTAGGCCTAGGGCAAAAACTCAATCAATAATCTAGGAATATATAATACAAGCCCAGTATGCAAGAAAACGTTGTTTTCATACATGGTCGAGTCCTTTTGTTCTTCGCTCGTAAAACTAAACAGCATTGCCACCTGCTGGATAAACCGGAATTAACATGTTCTAGTGAAACTTGGACTTTCTCCTCCCCCCCAGCCTCCCCTTTTTAAAATAGAAAATTACCCTAAATTACACTGTAATTGCTATACTCAAAATAAAACATGGAAGTAAATACACTAGACTCATTCGAAAATGCATATAAATATCTCATATGTTTCATCATTTAATACGGCTAGGGGAGGTTTGCAAAGATTCAAACACCTTTGGCTTTCTGTCCGTTGGAAGTCATGTGAAAGTTTGCTAACATTTTAATATGTTTTTTTTGTGTGTGTACAAAAAGCCCCAAAATTAAGCAACAAAACATAGCAGTTGGTATGAGTGTCAATATGTAAATCACTATACTCTTTTTGTATTGTCTTATAAGTTCTTTCTTTTTGAAGAGGTCTCTTTAGTCAAATCAAAGGTCAGTCCACACATTGTGTATTTGCAGGAATGGAATATGAGAATTGAATGATGTGAGACGAGGCTGTACAGGGTCTAATTCTAAGATCTCAAACTGTTTTATATAATCTTCTTGCTTCTCCCCATAGTTTAGTTACTTACCTAAAGTCGTTGAGGACTTGCTTGTGATGACTAGCTCTGAACCTGGGGAAACACAACACAAAGTTGGAGCTCTGCTTGCACTCTAGGAGCACACATGCAGTTTCTTGGGCAGAACTAAGCAACAGCTACTCTGCTTCTCTATCTGCATTTTTTGCTGTATCCCCAAACACCTGTTTAAGTAATCTGATATGACAACCTCAGCTTGAGTGTGCTGATCCTAAAGGTTAAATGTTACAATAAGCACAAAAACAATAAGGTGGAACCCAAGGATATTTCAAATATCATTCTTTCAGCTCTACTCACACTCTTTATCATAGTATCAGTCAAGATGACCTGTTCCATAATCTTGCCTGGCACTTAGGTCAGGCTGACAGGTCTGCAATTCCCTGGCTCGTCCAACCGGCCTTCTTGTGGATGGGCACCGCGTTGGCCAGCTTCCAGTCATCTGGGACCTCTCCAGTGAGCCAGGACTGTTGAAAAATGCTGGAAAGGGGCTTGGCCAGCTCATCTGGCAGTTCTGTCATTACCCTAGCACAGATCCAATCTGCTCCCATAGACTTGTGGGGATCCAAGTGGTTCAGCAGGTCTCTAACTGTTTCCTCCTGGATTACAGGGGGATTATACTGCTTCCTGTTTCCATCTGCCAGCTCAGGAGGCCAGTTGTCTGGAAGACAACCTATCCTGCTATTGAAAATTGAGGCAAAGAAGACATTAAGCACCTCTGCCTTTTCCTCATCTTTTGTTACTATATTCCCCTCCGTGTCCACTAAGGAGTGAATGTTTCTTCATGTTGTAGTGGTAACAAAAAATAGTTTATATATTAAGAAAGATACTGACCTGCTGAAGTTAAAGGCATCATTGTAGTAAGACTTTCATCAGCTACTGGAAGAAAGCAAGTTCATTATAAACTCCTTTTATAGCATAGTATCTTCTTTTATGCAACTCAGAAAAAGGTTAAAATGTTAAAAAAACCACAAAACCAAACCCAACAAAGCCAGCTGTGATTCTTTACCTTTGAATCACTACCTATAGTGTCTATCCTTCTTTTTGAACAAGTCACCCTGTTCCTAGAAGTTTCTTATACTCCATGATATTCTTAAGAAGGACAGGTCTATATTAATTATTTTCAATCCTCAACATCTATTCATTATATTACATATAAAATGCCTTTAAATGGGCAATCTCTGTCTTGAAACTTTTTGTCCTATGGAGATTTTCATAGCACCTGTGATTTATAGAACAGCATTTAGATAAGCTAAATTAGTTAAAATTAACCCGGGATAATTTGCCAGAAAATTACTTTTAATCACTGTGAAAATCATGATTTCAAGCAAGTCACACCTGTGCTGCAGTTCCCCCCCTCTGAAATAGGAATAAGACTTCTCTTGGAGAACATGCTGAGATATAGGAAGCAGAGGTGCCATATATAATTATGATTCTTAATTAGTTACAGTTGCTATTTTATTAAAGCACTAAAGATAGAATGAACAGATGATATCTCATGTGAAAAAAAGATATTTCAGTGGCCCAAAGCAAGAAAGGTTTGACTACTTCAAAGTTCATCAATAGATATATAACTTTTTTAAAAGCTCTCCATAGTTTTCTTTGGTGGAAGGTTTGAAGGATAATGAGCAATCACTTTTCACAGTGATGTGCCGTTATTCAGAATGACTTCTTATATGTTGTACAAGTACTAAAGAGAAAATATGTCAAGACTCTGAATTTAGCCTATGAATACCTAAATGCATCTTTTAGGTTCAAGAGGGAGACATTGCACATCAGATGTCCCACTCCTCTTAAAGCAATCAGTCACTACTTAAAAGTATCTCCAGCAAGTCTTCACATGTCAACTAATCAACATCCAATTCAAGAGATTCAAATTGCTTTTTATCCTCATCCTCACTGAATGTCTGTTTTGAAGCTTGTTGAGGTAAAACCCATTGAATCTTGGGCTTCCACTTAAGCTTTCATAAATCTTCTATCACTTACACAAAACCCACTATATTTATATATTTGCAGAACTAAAAGCTACCTAGTCTTCAAAGCCACATTTCTTTCTTTCCATTTACACTTTGCTTAAGCTTTAAAGGAGTATGAAGTCAGTTCCTTGAGCATACCTCTCCATAATTCCCACTCTGTATTCAGTTTGCTGTTCTTATCGACATCTTGTGAATAAACAAGTCTCCACTCACTGTGAGGCTGGGCCCTTATTCTTTAGCAAAACAAAATGATAATCGCATTTACTTATGAAGCAGTTGGGGCTTAATTGGTTTAACTTGAGAGGTAATGAAATTACAGATGTTGTGCTGCATAAAAGAGGTAAAATGGAGTGTTTTCCATGAGCTATCGCTGTCCTTCACTCCATCCTTGGTGAACATGCACACAATGTTGACTCACACTTTCTAGCTAACAAGGGTTTACATGGTTCTTGCTGCTGCTACTGAGAAGTCTATAAGGGGAAGGAGGGCACCCATGAGCATAAGTAACAATTCCTTTGCTGTTTGGAAGCCAAAGTTTTCGTTCGTGTTACATGTAGTTCTTCAGGATTTATAAGAAAGAAAAATTTTTGCTAGCATTACCTGTGACTTGTATGCTGTTGACATCAACTTTCAAAGTCTGGGTAAGATTAGTTTTATTTGCATTGATACCCCAAACCAGCTCATTCTTTACTTTCTCAGCCTCTATTAGTGGAGTAAAATAAAGGTTGAAAATCACAATGACACTAGAAAGACAAAATAAAGAAAATTATTAGTTATGCAAGCTAATTAAACACATCTGCTGTGTGCTATAGACAATATTTGATTCCAACATGGGTTCCATTTGTAAAATCAGAGTATTTTTTAAGAGTTAGCTGGCAACAATGACACATGAAGTGGGGGCTGGTCTCTTCTCCCAGGCAACCAGCAACAGAACAAGAGGACACAGACTCAAGCTGTGCCAGCGGAGGTTTAGGCTGGATGTTACGAAGAAGTTCTTCATAGAAAGAGTGATTGGCCATTGGAATGGGCTGCCCGGGGAGGTGGTGGAGTCACCATCACTGGAGATGTTTAGGAAGAGACCTGATGGGGCACTTGGTGCCATGGTTTAGTTGATTAGATGGTGTTGGGTGATAGGTTGGACTCAGTGATCTCAAAGGTCTTTTCCAACCTGGCTAATTCTATTCTATGTTCTATATTCTATTCTCTATTCTCTATTCTTTATTCTCTATTCTCTATTCTATTCTATTCTATTCTATTCTATTCTATTCTATTCTATTCTATTGAAACATCTCTTAACTGTCAGGCAGGTTTGAACCGTAGAGAAACAAGTTTGTGGGGTTTTTCATCACTGTTTATTTTTATTTTAATTGAAAAAAACCCAACACCAACCAACTAACACTCATGTTAATTGTTGCAATGGAGATAAATTTGAATATATTAAAGAAGTAGTCTTGTTGTTATTTGACTGATCTCCCTAGTTTCAGTCTTAGAATATCGATGGTGAACCTTGAAGAGTTATGAGAATTATCTATTGTTCCTGTTACAAAAATACAATGCAAGGTAACCATTTCTATAAAGGAAACATCATCTGTAGATTTTGCATATGTGAGGATCTGTGTGACTGCCTGGATCCTCCTAATAAAACAGCAGTGGTTGAAATCACAGGTATTTTGAAATAAGTGGTGAAACTACATTTAAAATCCACAGGGCCTGAAATGTATTCAAAGTGCTTTCTCTTTTCTCTCTGCTTTCCTTTCTAGATATTAAGTTTTATATTTGTAGCCAGATTAAGGTATTGTTAAAATACAATACTTGCTAAAGTTTCTCTCTATTTACTTACATTTAGGCAGAAACTCTTTTATTCTTAAGCATTTATACTACCCAACCGCAGCTGACTCAGTAATGCTTTTTGATAAGGGTTGATTAATCATGCAATTTTGCTGAGCATAGTTTGCAACACAGGGAGAAACTGTCCTCCATAATTTCTTACATGTTTCTGATAACCTCTAGGCCATGCTGAGCAAACAAAAGTGTTTATTGCTATCTGTGTGACTCAGCAGAGTTTCAAGGGTGAAATAACAAGGAGATTGACCAACAAGGCAAACACTTCTTAAAGTAAGAGTCAAACAGAGAATAATTTGTGAGACAAAGCAAAATTCCAAGTATTATTTCCAAATGGAAATGAAGAAATATCTTGGCTGATGTATTAAAAACTCAGCTCCAACTTTCACTGACATCAGATTTTCTGTGATTTCTCTGGTGTTTGTGTCAAGATACAGGAGTGGAAATGGTTTTACCAAATACAGATGTTCGCAGTGCAGGTATCTAGATTCCCATTGTAGCTGCTACAAAGAAATACACTCTTCTTTGGTATAATTGATCTCCTCCCAGAAAAGGCTTCTAAACTGGCCAGAGCAGAAAACTCTATAAACCTACAAAGAGGCTTGAACAACTAGCTCAGAGATGTCTCCATCTTTGATGCCCAAATTTTTAGGAGAATAATTCAATTTTATGTACCGGGTGTACCTTCACAAGGATACAAACTGGAAATGACATACCACTGTGCCCTCCATTCCATTGATGTTGTAAAATCCTTCATAAAGTGTTCATACTCGCAAGTTTCCAGCTAATTAGGTTTATACCCTCACCATTCCAATCAAAAGATCTATCTAATTCAAATCTGGTTCCAGTCTTCAACAGTCACTCAAATGAGCTGTCTCCTCTGGAAGTTTATCCACATAACATATTTATAGGAAACATGTATATCACAAGAACAGCTGGTATCACAGAATCTCATCATCTGTCATCATGTAATGTGCGCTTCAATTTTGTGGTCTCAGTTTTATAATGAAGGCAGCCAATTTTGTAATTAATTTTTCATAGTCTTCCAGATCTGCCCAGGTCTTAATCTTTTATTCTCTGTTTTGTTCTTGTCTATCATAGTGTTCCATCAGCCCTTTACTTTAAAAAAAAACAACTTAAGTTACTTATGGTAATGTGAGATTTGTCCCCACCAATCTAAGCAGCTTTCCACAAGAAAGACCAGCACAAACTGATATCCTTTCCTTCTAGCTAGTTTCCTACCTATATCACTGTCCTTATCTTTCTAAAGGCACATTTCCAGGGACTATTACTTTTTTCCCATTCTTCTTTTTTCCCCCCACTAATCCAAATGGATTTTTTTGGAGAAAAGATATGTCTTGAAGCTCTATATGATCTTTACAGAGCCTTATCCAATCTCTAAACATATATTTTTTTTCATCTATTCACTGTTCATGGAAGAACTTTCTAAACAGCAACATCATTGCCCATATTTTAAGTAAAGATGTAACTACCCATTCTCTGACTTGAATCTTTCATGACTATCTTCAGATGTCCTGTAAAAAAAGAAAAAAAAAAAAAAAATCAAAACACAACACAAAAGCATTTGATTCCCCTTCAGTTTATACAGTGTGCCCAGGTGGCCAAAAAGTCCAATGGCATACTGGCCTGTATCAGGAACAGTGTGACCAGCAGGAGCAGGGAGGTCATTCTGTCCCTGTGCTCAGCACTGGTAAGGCCACATCTTGAGTACTGTGTCCATTTCTGGGCCCCTCAGTTTAGGAAAGATGTTGACTTGATGGAAGGTGTCCAGAGAAGGGCAACAAAGCTGGGGAGGGGTTTGGAGCACAAGCCCTATGAGGAGAGGCTAAGCGAACTGGGGTTGCTTAGCCTGGATAAGAGGAAGCTCAGGGGAGACCTTATTGCTCTCTACAACTACCTGAAGGGAGGTTGTAGCCAGGTGGGGGTTGGTCTCTTCTCCCAGGCAACCAGCACCAGAACAAGAGGACACAGACTCAAGCTGCGCCAGGGGAGGTTTAGGCTGGATGTTGGGAAGAAGTTCTTCACAGAAAGAGTGATTGCCCATTGGAATGTGCTGCCCCGGGAGGTGGTGGAGTCACCATCACTGGAGATGTTTAGGAAGAGACCTGATGGGTCACTTGGTGCCATGGTTTAGTTGATTAGATGGTGTTGGATGATAGGTTGGACTTGATAATCTCAAAGGTCTTTTCCAACCAGGTTAATGCTATTCTATTCTATTCTATTTTCTTTTTTAGGATAGGATGGAAGCATGTGCTGAAACTGTTTAATAATGGGAGAATCAGGATCCTATTAAGAACAGTGCACATGGAATTAACACTTCAGACCCCACTGGACTTTTTTGCCAGTTGTCCTGCAGTAGGCCAAGAACCATAATAGAATACTGAAAAATGAAGTCAAACAAATAAATAAAGGAGGTCTTACTGTATCTATTTTGTGGACTGTTTAGGACACACAGGGTGCAGTTTTACCTGGTGTCAAATGACAACTGCACTTCATGTCCATAGACTCATAGAAGTGTATTTCCATTCATCTGAGCTTATGCCATCAGATCTCTAATTGCACTTTCTTCGAGATGACAAATGCCAGCACCCCGGGCAAACACAGTACAACTACCAGACTTGAGGCAGGGGTGGGGCAGGGGGAGCACAGGAGAGGAGGGGCAGGGGAGGGAATGGGGATGAGATTTTAGCAGTTCATTAAAATATAGATCTTATATGAGTTGGACTCAGTCTCACTGGTTTGATCATGTGATGAACATAAAGGAGTCCAAAAAGGCAGTTTACCCAAAGGAAACACATTGGTGTCAAACTCCCAACAGCAGCACTTAGAAGATGTAAGATGTGAAAGAAATAATATTGGGTATATCTGAGAATCTCATGAATATTAAAGTATTGGTAAGCACTCCTGAGAGAAGTGCAGTGAGGACTCTTTGCTTTTATTTGTGGAGTTTAATCAAACTGTACTTACTGGAACTGGGAAATTTCACATCTCTCAAATTCCTTTTTCAGACCACTGGCTTGAAAAACTTCTTGTATCTACATAGAAAAGAAAAACAATGAATGAATACCATAATAAAAAAATTGAACTAATTAATACATTTAATATTAAATACTAAATATAATACAAAATAATTTTTTCTTTCCCAAATCTAGGCTATAAAAGCAAACTTGTTCTTTGATGTTTCACTGATTTTCACAAATAAGGAATACATTGAGCTCTGACCAGGCTTAGGACCGGAAATAACTCATTCTGAAGAGAGGAAAAAGCCATCAACAGCAGAGAAGGGCAGCAAAGCTGGTGAGGGGTTTGGAACACAAGCCCTATGAGGAGAGGCTGAGGGAGCTGGGGTTGCTTAGCCTGGAGAAGAGGAGGCTCAGGGGAGACCTTATTGCTCTCTACAACTACCTGAAGGGAGGTTGCAGCCTTGCAGGCAGCTGGGGGTTGATCTCTTCTCCCAGGCAACCATTACTAGAATAAGAGGACACAGTCTCAGGCTGCACCAGGGGAGGTTTAGGCTTGAGGTGAGGAAGATATTCTTCATAGAAAGAGAGATTGGCCATTGGAATGGGCAGCTCAGGGAGGTGGTGGAGTCACCATCACTGGAGGTGTTTAGGAAGAGACTGGATGGGGTGCTTGGTTGCATGGTTTAGTTGAATAGGTGATATTGATTCTATGATTCCATGTTGGATGATGGGTTGGACTCGATGATCTTGAAGGTCTATTCTATTCTATTCTATTCTATTCTATTCTATTCTATTCTATTCTATTCTATTCTATTCTATTCTATTCTTGCTATGAAATGAACATACCTATGAAATACTCTTGAATTAACCACACACTAATAGGTTCTTACCAGCTGTTCAACATCAAAGGCAAGGATTTTGAAGTCAGCTGATGATCTGTTTTTTAAAGCAGGAGTGAAGGATGTCCCAGAGAGTATTTTCAAAGTCCCTGTGTAGCCATGAGTACTCTCGGATGCTTCAGGTAGAGAATTAAAAATTAAATTCAATGTTTGGTATTATATAGAAATAAATGAAAAATGTTACATTAGATTTGATTCCATAGAGATGATCAACAGAATAGCTTTCAGCTTTTCGGTTTGCTTTGAAATCAGAAGTGCTGATTTTATAGAAGTGATAAACATTTTCCAGTGTTCATAAGAGTTAGAGCTACATAAACATATTTGAATGAATATTATATATCTTTGATTTTCAGTACTTTTAATTCTGTTTTAAGTGCTACTTTCCAGCAGCACTGTGAATGCATGAAAGGGACAATGATGTGGCTGCTTATGTCTAACACAAGGGGCAATAATAAACAAGAAGAGTAATTTAAAATGAATTATGATTTTTTTGTGTGTGTTCTGGATTAAAATATTAAGAGCACAGTAAAAGTGCTTTTTGGGGGGGTTATATAGATCAAATACATGTTTAAAAATTGTTTTATAATAATTATTTATATGTGTTTAAATTCTTGCTTATTAAACTTCTGAATCATAAGTCATTAATTTCAAGTCTGTATCTAGATGAAATAATATACCATCACTACTTTTAAGGGAAATTTCATTTTCCTGGAATGTGACTGTGTTGTGTAAAAGGGGAATAGATTCAGTAGGGGGAACAAGTTTTAAAATCTGAAATGAAAATGGGAGCTAAAGAAATACACGTGAATACTCTGACATAGCAGTTAAAGAAAAGAAAGTATGTCTTACAGGTAGTTTAATCTTCCTGTGCTTCTGTATGAAATACTATGGAGTTTTGGTGATGGAGGCACCAAAAACTTCAATATAACACAATTATTTCAATATCTTTATTGATGATCTGTATGAGGGGATTGAGTCAGTCATCAGTAAATTTGCAGATGGCACCAAGTTGGGGGCAGGTGTTGATCTGTTACAGGGTAGAAGGGCTCTCCAGAGAGACCTTGAACAGCTGGACAGATGGGCAGGGTTCAACATGATGGCATTCAATAAGTCCAAGTGCCAGGTGCTGCTCTTTGGCCACAACAACCCCATGCAGATCTACAGGCTGGGGACAAACTGGCTGGAGAGCGGCCAGGCAGAAAGAGACCTGGACGCACTGGTAGATAGTAGGCTGAGCATGAGCCAGCAGTGTGCCCAGGTGGCCAAGAAGGCCAATAGCATCCTGGCCTGCATCAGGAATAGTGTGGCTAGCAGGAGCAGGGAAGTCATTGCACCCCTGTACTCAGCACTGGTTAGGCCACACTTTGAGTACTGTGTCCAGTTCCGGGCCCCTCAATTTAAGGACACTGAGACTCCTGAATGTGTCCAGAGAACAGCAATGAGGCTGGGGAGAGGCCTCTAGCACAAGCCCTATGAGGAGAGGCTGAGGGAGCTGGGATTGTTTAGCCTGGAGAAGAGGAGGCTCAGGGGAGACCTTATTGCTCTCTACAACTACCTGAAGGGAGGTTGTAGCCAGGAGGGGGTTGGTCTCTTCTGCCAGGCAACCAACACCAGAATTCTCAAACTGTGCCAGGGGAAGTTTAGGCTTGAGGTGAGGAGAAAGTTCTTCACAGAGGAAGCTGTTAGCCATTGGAATGTGCTGCCCAGGGAAGTGGTGGAGTCACTGTCCCTGGAGGTGTTCAAGAGGGGATTGGACATAGCACTTGATGCCATGGTTTAGTGGTCACGAGGTGTTGGGTGACAGCTTGGACTTTGATCTTTGAAGTCTTTTCCAACCTTACTGATTCTATGATTCTATGATTTTATTTTTTGAACTACAAAATCTCTAGAATGAAAAATATATATATATATTTCCTGAAACTTTTACCTAACGTACTTCCCAGATGTTTTTCCCATTAGCTCTGAGGGCTCCATAAACCTAAATACAATTTGTTCCAAACATAAATCAGGAGATACTGGGGACCATAGAACTGGACACAATAATCCAGGTTTGGCCTCATCAAAGCACAATTCCCCAAGATCTTTAAAATTTAGTTTACTTTGAGTAGCAGCAACTTGGTTTATCACATTCTTCTGTGCTAAACATTTATCATTACTTTGCCTTAATGTTATGCAGCATGGGCAGCTGACTGTCTAATGCAAGGTCTCTCTCATACCAATATATTTTTTTTGCAATAAAAACATTTCAAGATACAGAACACACAAAGCTCCCCACAAACTTCAGAGTATTATCAAAGTCTTTCTGAGTGAAACCTCATACATGGAGAGGAAAGGGAAAAATCACAATCTGCCATTTTGTCTCATCTATTTGATGAATACAATTGAATAACCAAAGCTTTGTAGCTTGGGTTGCATTTCAGAGACATCTCCCAAAGTCTAAGCTATGAAAATTAATTTATATGGCTTCAGGACATGCTTCGAGTGCTTGTAGTTTTGCCTGGTTTGTTCATATAATTTTCCAGGGGAGGAATAGAAATAAAAGCCCTCAACCATTGCCTTTATCATTAAAAACATAGCATGAAATATGAAATATAATTGCAAAGATAACACCATTGGTTTCAAAGTCTGAACATCTACTGAAGAACTTCTGGAAAGGTTAAAAGCTGGCGACTTACCTCGTTCTAGCTCTTGAATTGATAACCATGAAAGTACAATCAGTCCAGCACAAACACACACAAAAAGCTGCAAGCAGAAAACCAAATAAAACTTCATAGTTACTAACAGGAACACATTCCTTATTAGATGATTTTTTCACCTTCATGTTTCTCTTGAAAGCTTGTATGAATTAAGCACTGACAATAGACACAACCTGAAAAGAAGCACAATAATCCACACAAACAGATATTTATAGGAGGTGCTTGTAAATTAATTACATCATAAAACTTCATTGATAGGTTTATACGACATTCCTGAGCAGTCACATCCATGCACAAGATATGCAAATATGAAGAGCATAAATCTCTTCAGAAAGGAAACACTTACATTCGTGTGTCAGTTAACAAATAAGCAAAACCACAGAAAGGAAAGGTTGGTCAGTGTGTTTGCACTGCTTTTTGCAATTTGATATTTTGAAGTGAAGATGAATACAAAACACTGCTCTCTGGTTTATTGATCATCCAGGGGTTTTGGCAATTCTTCACAACTGCAGTTATAAGGACAATGGTGAAAACCATATATCTCATCATTCTGCTCAAAATGTTACTTTAAAATTTATATATATATATATATATATATATATACACACATATACAGACACATATATGAAATGTGAGCAGATGTATTGTTCAGCACTGAGCAATAGTTCATCAGTGAGTTCAGTGCTGAACTGCAATTCAGCAGAACAAATCTAATCTGCATAAGGTGTGGTTCTTTGCATATCTGGAGAAGTAACCAAAGACATTATGAAATGTAGGTTTGTTTTGTATTCTCCTTCTAGCACAGATTTGCTTGAAAAAGCGTTGTGAATAGCCAGTGTTCTGTTCATAACAAAGCTGGATCTGAATACCTCCAAGGTGGAAGACCCTACAACCACGCTGGAAAAACCATCTGTGCCAGCATTCGCTGTCTGCATGGTGATTTGTTTGGTCTGTTTGTTTGTTTGTTTTTCTAGCCACTACTGGTACATAAGGTTATTTCATCCCAGATTCAATACTTTGCATTTGTTGAATTTGGTTGAACCTTAAGAGCCTTCTGTCAGGCCGTTTCTGTGTCTCTTAATGACAAGTACACCCTGTAACAGCAAGGTTCCCTCTAAGCATTGACTTCACTTATTTCAACTCTTTCATTCCTAATTTAATTATTTGCCTTTCTGTTCATTCTTCTGCAGTCTTAGCTATATATATTTTCTTCTGACTACAGTTCTTTAGATTATTTTTCACTATCATTTCCTCTATAGACTCTCAGGCCTCTTCAAAATTGAATTTGGTTCGTTTGTCACATGACTAAAGTGATAAAATGGTGTGATCCATTTAGCAAAAGTGAGCATTAACTGATACTACCAAATCAGGGAAATCTTCCATCTGCTGCAAGTTGTGAATATTGAGAGATCGTCAACAGAACTGTCACAACCTGGTATCCTCAAGCCTGGGCAGTAAGGAAGGTTGTGCTAAGATTCAAAAATTCCCTTGGAGTAAATTAAAGCAAACCAACACCAAATGACTGATGAGTGTGGCTTGTTAGAGCTAAAAAAAAACTCTTGGTAATGGGCTGGAGCAGAGGGGGAAAGAGAAAAAGGGAGAGAAAGAGTTAAGAAGTGAGAGAAATATCATCACCCTTGGTTCCCATGAGGTCACACGGGCATGGTCCAAGTTCTTCAGCGGCAGGTGGACATCTCAGTAAGGTCTTCTGTGGTAGATGCAAGACATGGATGCTGGAAGTTGTGGTCCTTTTATACCTTTTTTGCAGGGAGAGGGAAGAGAAAGGGGCGAAGGAAGGAGTCTCTTCAAATCACAGAGCGAGGTGTGCAGAATGAGGTGTGCAAAGAGAAGTGATCACTCCAGTGCAGTATTTACAATAGCATCAGTGCCACTGTTGCAGTGGTTTTAAAACAAGGAAAGAGGGAATTCCTGCCTCTACAGAAATTACCTCTTTTCATCATTGAGCCATTTTGGCAGGCCAGCAGTTCTCCTCCAGAGCTATTAAGGTCCACCAGCCTACTCCTCTGTCTATTAAGGTTAGGTATGGGATGCATTGTTTTGAGACAATAGTCATTGGGGTCTCATAAGAACAGATATTGTTCACTGGAGAAAATAAGAAAATAACATAAAATTCAGTATAATAAATCAGATTATTCAATTCTATTGGAAAACAATTTGCAAATAGAAAACTCATGAAATCAGGAGCATTATTTTTATGATACTGCTTGTGAGCTGTGTGATAAAAATCCCACCATAATTTAAACCAGTTTAAATGGTGCAAAGGCAAATATGCTATTAATATGTTAAACCCAAAGAAATATGCCAACTTCTTTAAATATTGATGATTTATATTTTTTATTATTTTTAATAGTCATACTAGAATAATATTAAATTAGGCCATTTTAAAAGAAAGAACTCATGGTCATGGTAGAGACCTAACAGATTCACAATTTAGTTCATGCAGTATAACATTCACATCTGCAGCTCCACATGTTTTACATTCTCATTGGGCTGCTTTTATTTTATTGTTCAATCTCTAGCACAGGGTGAAAAGACTGCTACATAGAAAGAAGGGGATGTTGTGTTCAAATAATTCCTCTAAAACCCAGTCTTCCACAAACATATTTAAAGCCTGGCATTCCATTGATTGCTACCTCTAAGAGGGAAAATGTTTTGGTTACCCGTACAGACTTGCCCTCTCTTTTAAAAATGGGATGAAAATCAGTTTTCTTATGGCAGCTATTTTCAGATGTCTAAGTGATTTGTTCCTTTTGCTACGGAGACTTCCACGAGGGAAGCAGAAAACCAAATCAGTGGATCTGCATCGAAAGTGCAGAAACAGGATGAGCTTATTTTCACTATTACATCATAAAGAGAAGTTTAAAAGGAAGGTCATACAGAAGTACACCTTCTCAGTAATGCCATATTTTAACAAAAATAATCCAAAGCCTTCAGATTGATTACCTTTAACTTTTTAAGACTGCATGTGTTAAGAATGAAGACATGTGGTAGCAGTCAACGAGCTGTCAAACCTGAACGAAAAACCTGAAATTAAGTGAAATAGTGAAATGGAATTAAGTGACATTAAAAATTATGACCTTGTTTGCTGCAAAATTTATCAGAATTTTTACTAGTGAAGAATACATGATTCTTTGTGTAATCTGTTATTTAATATTGCTTGACTAAGAGTGGCATAATCATAATATACATCACTAACATGCTATTCTCCCTTCAAACAGCACTAGTTAGGCCAGTGATAACTACTAATGTCTCCATTTCTCCCCTGAAGTCAGACTGTTTGAGCTAATGAAAAACTTAACCATCTGACCAATCAGCCAAACCCCTCCAAACCCAAACCAAACCTCCCACCCTGGTTGCAGGGTCATGTAACAAGTATAACCACTCAGAGCCCTATGTAATGTAAGTCTCCATTAGACTAAGCAACATCCAAGGTGGGAAAATGGAGAAGGATATTCAACACTGATATCTACCTTCACTCCCTAATTTTTCTTCTAATTGAGGCTCTAAGTATATATTGAAATAACAATTGCTGAAGTTTTGTAAGTTGATGACTGGTGGGTCTCACAACACTGAAAGACACTTGACAAGGAGTATTTCCTAAGGGTGATCACTGAACAGGTGGGATGTGTAATGTACAAAATAATACAGGAATGGATAACTGACTGCGATTAAGTAACTGATACATTTACTTTACACAGAAGACCATACTGAAACTGACAAAGGGTTCCTAGGAGTTTTAGATTCCTGTCACATGAGCTAATATCTGTGTTGTTTTGTGAATTCAAAAGTTAATTAAATTCTGACTTCCAATAAGCCTGCAACAAAAAAGGGGGGTGGGGGTGGAACGTGCATAAACTCCCTACAGGTTTTATGCAGCCCTTGAGGAGCATGCATAAATATGGGTTAAAATTATCTATTCAATGAAATGACCCAAAGAAATTTCTAGGAAGGTATTTAAAAGCTGTTTGGATGTGGTGCTGAGTGACGTGATTTAGTGACAGTAGCTTAGCAGCAGGGGTGGGACTGTGAACTCTAGGCAAGTGATTGGACTTGATGATCTTAAAGGTCTCTTCCAACCTCAACAGTTTTATGATTCTCTGATTAAATGCTAACAGTGACATTTGAAATTGTATAGCTTTTTTAATAAGACAAGCTTTCAGCCTCAGTTTGTCTATGTTTATAAATCAGAATTGCCACCCAAAAAAATCAATGGAAAATGAGACACAGGTGTATGGAAGTATTTAAACACAAACGTAAATCAGCTTTTACCACTTTTGTATGCTTTGAAGGAAAATCAAGTAAGCAAACAAATAAATATATTAAAAAGATAAAAATATTGATGCTCTTTTATGCAAGACTGAAACTTGGCAAAAGTAAAACCAAACCAAAACAAAACAAAAAAAAAAACCAAAACCCTCCAAACTCTTCTAGTAACTGACCAAATGGCAATGCTCCCAAAAACCAGACCTTAGAGAAATCCCTATGGATGAGAACAATATTTCAGTTTTCACATTGTATTATTTCCCTCATGGGAAGAGAGGGACAAGGAATAGGAAGGGGATAGTTTAGTATAGTTCAACAAGAAAGAATTTTAAAATCTACAAATCTAGCAGCATTTGAGCTTGTATTTATCAATCTTTCACTACAAAAGTAAGTAAGAGGTTCAGCCATTTCTAGATAATAGGTATGTCTATTATTACAATAGAAACACCCAAACCCTGTAATCATTATACTGCCTATAAACACCCTGATTTTTCCAAGCTTTGCATAAGCAGCCCATTTAGAATCAATTTACCTTTAAAAACATGTCTTATTAGGTACTAGTACTGCAAATGGATTTGAAATCTCTGTTCTTTTCCATTTATATATAGAAGCGATGAAAGATTACAGCAACGGAATGGAGAGGTAATATGCTGTTGATAAAGAAGGGTGTAATACCCTCTCCCGTAATTTTGTCAATTTGTTAAAATATAAGTGGAAAATTAAACTATTTTCTGTCACAAAATTATTATCTTTAATTTACAATTCAATACAATTACAAGCTGTGCTGGGGGAGGTTTATGTTCGAGGTGAGGAGAAAGTTCTTCACTGAGAGAGTCATTAGCCATTGGAATGTGCTGCCCAGGGAGGTGGTGGAGTCACCATCCCTGGAGGTGTTCAAGAGGGGCTTGGATGTGGCACTTGGTGCCATGGTTTAGTCGTGAGGTCTGTGGTGACAGGTTGGACTCGATGATCTTTGAGGTCTCTTCCAATCTTGGCGATTCTGCGATTCTGTAAAGAAACTGTGAATATACATAAACTCCATGGTGCAAATATAAGACTTTTAATTTGAATCATGAAACACAAGAGGGAGGGTAGCCCTGTTTTTGACTGCCAGTATTTTCAGATGAGCAAAATCTATGTGCCAAAATCTATGGTGCCATGGTCTAGTTGTGAGGTTATGGTTACAGGTTGGACTCGATGATCTTCAAGGTCCCTTCCAACCTTGGTAATTCTATTCTATTCTATTCTATTCTATTCTATTCTATTCTATTCTATTCTATTCTATTCTATTCTATTCTATTCTATTCTATTCTATTCCTGAAACAGTTTTGCAAATTTAATCAGTGTTTCAGAATTATGTACTGTAAGGATGTGTCTTGGTTTAAGGCTGGACAGATCCTCTATTGCCCCAAGAGGGACAAAAGAATGACACTCCCTCAAATGTATTGAAAAGTGATGGAAAGTTTAAATGGAAAAGCAATTAGTGTTTTACAGAAACTGCAAAGCATAGTGGCGAAGATATGCCAAAGTGAACAGAGATCCTTACATGACACCCAAAGACATCCCAACACATCCCTTCTCCCCACCTGAGGGTGTACCCCAAAAACCCCCAGGGTCTTTTTCCTCACTTCCCCTGTGCTAGGCTAGTCTCAGGCTGGCCAGGTCTGAGACTGCCCTCCCTTCTCCTCCTGGCATTAGGCCTAGGCAGGCCTAAGAGGCCTTGAGATAATCCTCCACCATTATCCGATAGGGAGCATCTTCCACAGGAGCAGAGAGGGAAGAAAGAGGAAGGGAATGACTTTGCAGATGGATTTATAAGGTTCAAGATTTATGGGTCTGAGATACACTGATTCCTGTGTCCACCTTACTGGGTTGGATGCTCGGGACACTGGAGGTGTAACTTACATGGCAGTAACAGGAGGCACCCAGCCTAAACTGCCACAGGATGTCGATAGCACTTAGATAAAGGGATATGGTGAGCATATACCAATTTTCAAAATTGTTTAGCAAGAGGCCACCTGAAGAAGTATTAAAGAAGCTAAGTTGCCACAGAAGTTATGGATAAGTGCCTTAATGGGGACCCATAAAGCTGGTTTATGTACAGAAAGGAAAGAGAGCTTAGTTCTCACTTTTCAGGGTAGGGAAGAAACTGCAGCAGTGTCTGTGTGACTTGTTTCTAGCTAGCTTCTTCAGCACTGACCTCAGCAAAGTGAGGTCCAAGTGAAATGTCCAGTGAAATGTCCAAGTTTACTACTAAAGTTAAGCTTTGGTAACAGTTGGATGCATTACAGACAGTTTAGCTAGAAGTTTCTCTTGTAGCTGAGTTAATGACTAAAAACAATGAAATATGAACTTCAATGCAGATAAATGTTAAGATTATACATCTAGGGGATAAAATAATATATAAAATACAACTACATAATGTTAAGATGAAAGTAGCCGTTTCAACTCAGGAAAAAGATCCTGTCAGAATGGTTAACAGTCATCTGAAAATTTCAATTCAGTGCATGAGGGCAGCCAGGAAAGCAAAGAAAATATTGAGGATGCTATTAAGAGAGTTAATGGTAACAATAAAGAAGACATCATTAAAATTTACTTAAAATGCTATGTAAAGCCCTTGGGCACTTTCACTTTGAGTGTAGCTTCTGCTGAATGGGCAGTTTCTATTCTCTGGATCTGAAGAATACCAGAGTAGATTTGAGGAGGGTACAGATGAGGGCAATAAAAGTTATTAGGCTGGGGAGTGCTCAGGTTTGTGTGTGCTTTCTGAGTGACATCTCACACTGAGAGGTAGAACTTCCCATTGAGATTATTGGGATAGATGGACCATCAGCCTGGCAAACTTGTTCATGCCTCATGTTTTTTTTTAAAGCCTACTTTATATAGATATATTGTGTTGCTTTATATTTTTTTTAATATGAGTTCCATAATTATCCCAAGTTCACACATTTAGTGAATCTTCAGTGGGTTATCCTAACTTGATGAAGAGAGAAACACGTTCACCTCTACATGTTTGTATAGAAAACTTGATGCGACTGCTATCAGAAAACTACATTTGTGTGCAATGTTCTAGGGATCTGGTCCCTTGTTAGCACAGGAGTGATCTGCTGCCAAAAAGGTGCTCAAAATTTCCTTTCCTAAACATGACTTTCTTGAAATTAATGCCATCTCTGCAATACAGTTGGATATGAGCAAACACATCCACACCCAGTAGCTTGTCTTGAAATGCAGAGATTCCATTGCTCTTTTGTTGACACCTGCACTTCCAAACAGTAGTAAAGAATTGCAAAGGTTCAAGGATATCTCCCCAGTAAGATTAGTTACAAGCATTTACAGTATTTGTTTATTGCTAAGCATGATGTAATTAATATGATATGGAATACTCATCTAGCTATTTTGTACGAGCTGACCAGACTCCATCCACTGCTTAACTTGTTACCCACCCTCATCTGACTCACTGCCGAGTCAGAATGGGGGAAAAGAGAAAACCTTGGCCCTGTGCAAGCACTGTTTACAAACAGTCAAAATACTAGTGAGTTACAAACATTGTCTTAGCCACAAATACAAAACACAGAACTATACAGGCTGCTAATGAAGAAAGTCAACTGCACCCTAGCTGAACCCAGTCACAAAGAATATTACTTAATACAATGATATGAAGCATACACATTGGTGATGGTGATGTTGTGGGTACTAAGTGCAAAGGGGAAAAAGGGGGAAAAGTCAGAGATAAAGATTTTAATAGTTGTCACTGGTTAGCTAGTAGTGAATTTTACTCTCCTGTGAAGAAAGATTTAACCGTTCAGAAAAGTTTCAAGAGGCTAAGAACTGCATTAACAAATCTCACAACCACACCAATACCCTCATACCAGATGTTTCTTTCTTCATTTCAAACACTAATATAAAGCTACCAAAATCTATATAGAATATCATGTAAGTTTATAGGCTGTGAATTATGAACTACTTTGCAGTAAGGCTATTTATTCTGACCGTTTTTACCTATGGAGAGTTCCAGTTCACCTCATTCTGATATCTCTAGTATTTCCTGCTTGTCTTACTTCCAGTTAGCCTAACCTAAGAGCGTGCTGGCACAACATGTCTATTGGGTACTTAATATCATGGCACTTACTTGTGTTACTCTACTATTCATCTACTTCCTTATTCTGTTCTACAGTATTTCTGCAGAAGATAACAAAGAATGTAGAATAACAATCATAATGATTGAAGAATATAGTTATCTTGTAAAAAAATGATCACATGAAAGATTTTCTAAATTCTACTACTTTATAGTCTACTATAGGCCTGTAGGTAAAAATGTTGGCCTACAGCCATATTATAGATGATTTAAGTCCAGACTTTTTACTATTTTCCTTTCAGAGTATTAGGTTTGATGTCTGAAAAAAGGAAATAAGACATCTTTTGAATTTAACTTCCCCTTATTTCTTAGTCTGAATGAGGTCTAAATCGGTTCTATAATGTGCCACAAAAGGTAATACAGAGAAAATAACCAAGCATCACCAAATACCAGTAACTGAAGTGCTTCACTTACTCTTTATTTGCAAAATGTATTTATTTTAATGAGTATGTCTGATTCTTAGTCTATAGACCCTGTCAGGCTTGATATTTTGTGAAAATGTATGACTGTGTTACTTAAAGTTATTTCACCTTCAAAAAGCTCTGATATTTTGAAAGACATTTTTTAAGACCCTCTGGAGAAAAATACAAGTTTCTGAAGTATATTTCCTCTGTCACTTTTCATTTGTCTCTAGGCTTTCTTCTTCTAGCCTTTTTTCCCCATGTTTTCACTCTATCATAGGGGACAGTGGGCAAAATGTGGGAAAGAAAATCAAATATCCCAAATAATGCTTTCCTAAATCCAAATTCAAAGGTGTGGTTTTTTACAGTTAAAAGACTAACAGCATATTCTTGTGTTCACAATCCATTTAATTCCACTGCTTAGTATTTGAGGTACTTCTTTTGTTAAGTCACTGTTAATAATATTTTCTTTTTCCAAAGAAACAGCTAGGCATAAAGACACCTGACAAAGACAGTAGAGGGTTGGGTGATTAAAAAATTTAGAAATGCTCAAATGAAATATTTGGAGAAAGAAGGAACATAAGGAGAGGAAGGAAGAAAAACACTGAAAAAACTTATTTGAATATGAGTCCATATGCTCTCCTTTTGTGAGAGGAAAAGATCTGAAATCTGTGAGTCTTAATATTGGGGATATAGGAAGAATATCTTTTCTTCCTGATCTCTGTAAGAATCCAGAAATTTGGTCTACCTAAAACTCTCTGTGACTGTATGTGAAGAAGGGTTTTTAACAATTCTGAATGGAATTAGGTTTTGACACGTATACAGTTTCATCTGGATAAAGAAACCACATCACAGTACTTTGAAGAGATGAAAGAAAGGAAGGAGCACAAAATCTACCTAATCCTATTTCTGGTAGGTCTATACAAGAACAGAAGAAAAAAAACCCAACACATTCTTTCTTTTACTTGCTTTATAGAATATGGTATATGATAGAATAAAAGATACTGCAACTTATTCATAGAATTGAAGCATAGAATCGTTTTAGTTGGAAAAGATGTCTAAGATTCAATCCAACCATCAAACACCACCATGCCCACTGAACCTCATCCTAAAGTGCCGTGTACACACACGTACCACTTCCTTGGGCAATTAATTCCAACACCTGACCCTACTTTTCCTAAAGAAATTTTTCCTAATAGCCAATCTAAACCTCCCCTGGTGCAACTTTAGGCTATTTCCTCTCATCCTATCATTCAACACGGTAGAGAAGAGACTGGCTCCCACTCACTACAATCTCCTTTCAGGTAGTTATGGAGAGCAATAAAGACTCCCCTCAGCCTCCTCTTCTCAAGACTAAAAATCACAGTTCCCTCAGTCATTCCTTATAAGATTTGTTCTCTATACCCTTCACCAACTTTGTTTCCCTTCTCTGGATGCTCCAGAGAGCAATATATTTCCCCAGTTTTGGAGACAAAAAAGCTGTAGCACATCAACTGTATTTAATCTATTATTAAAAAAACCCAAAACAAACAAAAAGGCTTTGTATTTTGTATCATACTACTACCAAAGACAAGATTAATATGCTTAATGGCATTATGTAATGGTCAAACACTGTATTTCCCCTGAGACTAAAATCAGATTCTGCTGAATAGTAGTTCAGCAAAGAGAGGCAGGTTTATTAGGTCTTGCTCACAGTTTCGGGTAGTAATTGGCTTATAACTGGTTGCCTTTAACAACACATTCCATGATATCATAGACTGTTTAGGAGGCTTAGCAAGGGTTTGCAGGCTGTCTCTTCATATGATATTGTAATACAAAAATGAGTTTCAGCCTCTGAAGACAAATGAACTCCAACAGAAGGCTATATCCTCCTGCTATCATTCAGGAAAATGGAGTGAAGCCAAATATTTCTTGTCTAGATGTGTCAGAGTGGGAATCTCAGGAAGAGATACCTATGGCCTTTAATATTCCTAACACCATGCTCACTTTTATTAATGTGAAATCAACATGTCTCAAGCTATTTTAATTGCCAGACTCAAAATCTATTATCTGAAAAGTCATAGGCTTAAATGTTAACTTCTCCATCAGGACCCTATTAAAAACAAACAACCAAACACCTATAACCTCAACACCAATTGCTCAAATGAAAACCAAAAGGGGGTCATTAAACATCTTTTGTACAGGCTAGTATGTGAGAGGCAGAGGTGAAGATAACTTTAGGTAGTGGAATATTTGCAGGAAGGAGCATCCTTACATTAACACAACTGGTAAAGACCAAAAATCACTTTCATGGCTTTGTGTTAACATGATGATAGCAGCAGTTGGTAACTGAGCACAGTGGAGGTAGAAGGTAATAATTAATAGAATTATTATAGCAGCAGATCTTATGATTAAGGACTTATGTTTGGTTTTTTGCTATTTAGAAAGCCTTTTGGAAATAACCTTTATTTGGGATGGGAGTTGAAGGGAGTAGGAGATGGAGGAAAATAACTTCTACAAGCAGTGGACAGAGTAGAGAATAGCAAGCCAGGTGGAAGAAATGTTCCTCTCAGAGAGGTGAGCCACAAGAAAGCAGATCACATTGCTGCTCCCTTTAATGAGTGCTTTTAGATTAAAATTCCTTCCTAAGTTTGTGGCTTTCAACACACTTTCTTTTATCAAGGGGTCATAATAGTTCTTATTCCTCTGGAAAACAAAAAGCAAGGCTATTAGAAACTCTGACTTTAAGATTGTATTCCCATTACTGCACTCAAGGAGGAATAATATTCCCTCTCTTATTAAAGCAAAACTAAATGTTGCAAGAATTTGCTGTACTATTTGAAAGCTTCATCTCATGTGGCATTTTTCTCTCTGGTGGCCTTCTCTAACGTAGAAAGGAATTATTTTTTTATTGTACTGCACATTCTTCTGGGGGAAAATGAGGTCATTTCAGTGCATTTAGTGGAGAAAATAGGCTGGATTTGCGTGTGTGTTTATTTCACAAAGTAAAGTTACCTTTTTTTTTTTTCCCATTCCCCTTTATGTGTCTCACTTCAGACAGGAATTTGATTAAGTCACTCTCCATCATTATGAGCAGACCATTGGAAAGGTTTAAGACTACGCTTTTAGCAATCTTAGCCGCAAGGTTTGTTATGTTTAACCCATCGACTCTGTTTATTCACCTGGATGTGTTTACCTCCTTTCCTAAGTAATAATCAACTGTCACCTGAAGAGTGGTTGTAGCCAGGAGGGGGTTGGTCTCTTCTGCCAGGCAACCAGCACCAGAACAAGAGGACACAGTCTCAAGCTGCTCCAGGGGAAGTTTAGGCTTGAGGTGAGGAGAAAGTTCTTCAGTTCTTCACTGAGAGAGTTGTTAGCCATTGGGATGGGCTTCCCAGGGAGGTGGTGGAGTCACTGTCCCTGGAGATGTTCAAGAGGGGATTGGACGTGGCACTTGGTGCCATGGTTTAGTGGTCATGAGGTGTTGGGTGACAGGTTGGACTTGACGATCTTTGAGGTCTCTTCCAACTTTGGTGTATTCTGTGATTCTGTGTAAGGACATATACTTTTCTAAAGTGCATTTAAGTCAATCTAGGATAAGGTGATTTTAAAGTTATCTTCTGTATCCTCAGATTCTCTTGCTATAAACCCTGAATTTGAAGTGTTCATAACTTAAACTTAGCGCATGTATAATTTAAAGCTACCCTCAAGTGCTAACCACAACTAGGAAAAAACTTTCTCAATGAATACAACATTAAAAGCCACTAGAATTTTCTAACTGAATGCATACTGGAGTGAGAGAGCAGAGACAGCTACAGCTCCCTTAGTTTTCTTGAAAGATTCCTATGCCACATTGTGGGATAGGATGCACATTTTTTAATAAATGGCTTATTAACATGCACTGTTGGGTAGTAAATACTTGAATAAGGTTGTGTGTGAATATTTTTCTATAGGTACCTAACACAAGTAAACAATTAAAATTGCATATATTTCAAAGAATGAAAAATAAATTAAGACTACTCTTGAAAAGTCTTTTCAAGCACAATTTTACTTATCAATTTAGTATCTCTTCAAACATGCCTGCTGTTAATTAGGACTGCAGAGACACATCTCTCTTTAAGTGTATGATGGTATCACAGTATCGCCAAGGTTGGAAGAGACCTCGAAGATCATCGAGTCCAACCTGTCACCACAGACCTCACGACTAGACCATGGCACCAAGTGCCACATCCAGTCCCCTCTTGAACACCTCCAGGGATGGTGACTCCACCACCTCCCCGGGCAGCCCATTCCAATAATGAATGACTCTCTCAGTGAAGAACTTTCTCCTCACCTCAAACCTAAACTTCCCTTGTCGCAGCTTGAGACTGTGTCCTCTTGTTCTGGTGCTGGTTGCTAGAGAGAAGAGACCAACCCTTTCCTGGCTACAACCACCTTTCAGGTAGTTGTTTCAGGTAGTTGCAGAGAGCAATGAGGTCTCCCCAAGCCTCCTCTTCTCCAGGCTAAACAATCCCAGCTCCCTCAGCCTCTCCTCATAGGGCTTGTGCTCAAGGCCTCTCATCAGCCTTGTTGCCCTTTATGCATGCAATTTCTAATGACTTAAGAACAGTTATCTGCCTACAGATGAGCACGTTCCACATTCAATATAATTTTTCAGCAAATAGTTTATGAAAAACATTTGCTTAGAGCTGACAATTGAGAGGTCATGGTAATAACATTACACACCCTCACAGATCTGATTGCTAAAACAGACACTAAGACCGATCTTTAGAAGAGCACATGGGCTCACACCTGCCTGCAAATGTGTCCTTAAGTATCACTAACACAGTCAAGAGTTGAATAGAAATAATTTTGTGACCTTGGTCATCACAACAGACACAACATTTTGCAAGATAGCTCCACATTCATAAGGTCCTTAGACATTAACATAATAAAAGCAAACAGCAGTGAATTCAGGCAATGGGTAGCAATTGCTTAGCTGCAATCTAACTTTCTCGTACAGGATGCAATTTGCTCTGCAAAAAACAAATACAGGAAAGTGAAAAGAAGCCTTCTGCACCTTTGCACCTTCTTAGTACTGAATGTTTGTTATTTTGGATAATTTTTCAGGTTATACAACATAGAGAAGGTATGGACACTCCTGAATGCAAATAACAATAAATTTTAGTGAGAAAGATGAGAACAAAAATAGATATTTGAGAAAAACTGAACTATAGATTTTACCAACAAAACCAGCTAAAGCAAGGGAAAGGAAAGGGACAAAGGAAAGGGGTTCAGGTCTTAGAAGAAATTGCACAGTTCAAGTCTTGCACTGTAAGAGACATCATTACCTACAGAAGAAAGAGAAATGCTAGATAAAGGTGACTGGATAGCTCAACATGAGAAATCACCCAATGTTGTACGAGGAAAATATGTTCAGTTACTTAGGGCTGATTTTGACATCATCAACCAAAGCAAAGAAGAAAATCAATAGAAAGAAGTAGACAGAGATCACAGTATCACAGTATCACTAAGGTTGGAAGAGACCTCAAAGATCATCGAGTCCATCCTGTCACCACAGACCTCACGACTAGACCACAGCACCAAGCGCCACGTCTAGTCCCCTCTTGAACACCTCCAGGGACGGTGACTCCACCACCTCCCTGGGCAGCACATTCCAATGGCGAACGACTCTCTCCGTGAAGAACTTCTTCCTCACCTCAAGCCTAAACTTCCCTTGGCGCAGCGTGAGACGTAATGAAATGAGATGTAATGAAAAGGCCAAATAGGCTTCATGTTCTATATTTTCTCTTTTAAAATCACCAAATTTTAATAAGTAAGATGCTTGTGAAGTTAGCCTTAGTTTAGACAATGATTGGAAAAGCACTGAGGCATTTTACTGTACAACCATGGAACAAATGTAATAGTAATTTTAAAAAGCAAGATACATACAATATCTCTTGGAAAATGATCTATTGCAGTTCTGTATGATAAGAGTCAGCAGCAGCATACAGACATGAGTGAGTTTTGCAGTATTAAAATGACACTGACTTGGGTGTTTTTTAAGTTTATGTGAAGTACGTAGGCATTTCTTTTTAGCTATATGAAAGTTTGCTTATAATAACATGAGTTTGTAATGGATTTGTAACACAAGGAACAAGAATATTTCATATAGCTCTAACTTTTACTACAAAAACCAAAAAGTACAGTCTCTCTACTGTTCTTCCTGAATTCCTTAGTCCAGATAGACTAGAATAGAATTAACCAGGTTGGAAAAGACCTTTGAGATCATCAAATCCAACCTATCATCCAAGACTAATCTAATCAACTAAACCATGGCACCAAGCACCCCATCAAGTCTCTTCCTAAACACCTCCAGTGATGGTGACTCCACCACCTCCCGGGGCAGCACATTCCAATGAGCAATCTCTTTCTATGAAAAATGTCTACCTAACATCCAGCCTAAACCTCCCCTGGTGCAGCTTGAGACTGTGTCCTCTTGTTCAGTTGGTGGTTGCCTGGGAGAAGAGACCAACCCCCACCTGGCTGCAACCTCCCTTAAGGTAATTGTAGAGAGCAATAAGGTCTCCCCAGAGCCTCCTCTTCTCCAGGCTAAGCAACCCCAGCTCCCTCAGCCTCTCCTCATAGGGCTTGTGCTCCAAATCCCTGACCAGCCTCATTGCCCTGCTCTGGACATGTTCCAGCAAGTCAACATCTTTCCTAAACCGAGGGGCACAGAACTGGACACAGGACTCAAGGTGTGGACACAGTACTCGAGGGCTTGTCTAGAAGGACTCAGGTGGACAGCAGTGATATATTAGGGGTTATTGATTCATCTCTGAATGCCCACATGGAGAGGCAGCTGAGGTCCCCCTGCTGAAAAACATCAGCATTATAGTTGGTGGCCTTAGACATGGTCTCAGTAGTGAGTGGATGAGTAGGAGGTCCTACAGTGAGTAGGATGACCAAGCAGGTGTTCACCCTGTCTTTTTTAAAAAAAGAAGCTACCTCTTCAGCCGCTGAAAATTGGGAGGAAAATGTATTTTTCTGAGGGAAATTTAGAGCTTGGATTAACATAAGAACATACCTAAAGCACAGTCAACTACACCTGCCATGTGTTAGTGACTTTATAGGACAAAAAAATTACTAAAAGTCAACCCACAGGCAAAACTCCTTCTCTTTGTGATTTTTAGAAGTCACTTCACAGAACTGGAGCCACAGTGATGGCCCACTTCTTAGCTCTAAAACTTCATGCTTCATGAAAATTGTAGGTTCAGATCCTGACAGCTGAAGAGAACAGAAATACATTAAGTTGTGTAGGATGCAAATGAGGGAGGAACATTTGGCTAACAGTTAATTGTGCTCCAGTCATCCTTTGATAGGCTAGAATCCCTTTGGATCTGAAGCAGCAGACTATGCTATATTAATCTAACAGCATAACCTGTTTTCAGACTTCACACAGATCCTAACATATGTTGTATTCACACTTAAGAGATTAAGCTTTTCTGAAAACTGAGCCTTATGCCTGAAATGTAGTCTTCTAAAAATACCAGATGAGGACTGAGGACCAGAAGTTTTATACAGAATAGCAAATAAAAGCTGAAAATTCCATAAACAGTGCAGTACACGTACCTTCTAGTTATTTGTGGCATGTTTTTATTCAGTGAATTCAGAGCCAAAAAGGCACAGAGTGATCATTTCCACAAGTTCAAGGAAGTCACCTCTCAGATCTATTCCTGGTGGATATTTATGTCTGTGTTTTGGATGGTTCAGCAGCCATGTGCATTTATTCTAACAATTGGCAGGTATTTGTCTATATATGTGCACACAAATTCTTCTAGAGAGTCTGCACACTTTAAACTTTCATTCAGGAAACTGGAACTGATTGAATGTTGAGTACTGTGTGAACTTTTGCCTCCTAAGATGATAATTTTTGGACTTTGTACAGATTTTATTTCTTCTAATATAAGATTACAGCCTTTACCTTTTCCAAGAGTGAATGTATCCTGATATGCATAAAAAGAAGTGTGGCAAGCAGGTGGAAGGACACAATTCTCCACAATACTCTATGCTGTCCTACTCTCACTTGACCTTACCTGGAGTAGTGCATGCAGTTCTGGGATTCTCAGCTGTGGCAGTTTCAGGCTGTGCCTAGGAAAAATTTCCACAGATCTCGAACAGAAAGCAGTAGAATGTAAATAAATCACCACTGGATGTAAAAGGGAAAATAATGATAAAATCTAAATAAACTTGTTGGTCTGATAACTAACATAAAGCTAGTTGTGTACATTAACTCTCTTTTTGGGTTTCCTTCCTTTAGCATGGGCTTCTGCTAGCTTGCTGACCTTAGCTGTTTCTGTGTTGTGGCTAAGTACTAACAGCTACTCTCTGTTCTTCTTTCTCTGGTCCCATGCACAGGGGGAAGGGTGCTTGGTTGCATGGTTTAGTTGATTAGGTGGGTTGGATGATAGGTTGGATGCGATGATCTTGACGGTCTCTTCCAGCCTGGTCTATTCTATTCTATTCTATTCTATTCTATTCTATTCTATTCTATTCTATTCTATTCTATTCTATTCTATTCTATTCTATTTCTCTCCACATGTACTGAAAGGAATACTTCATGTTAAAAACTTTTCTGTTTAACTTTCATAGTGATGCTTCACCACACAGGGAATTTAATATTGTAGATTTTAAACAGACACTTGCCTGCAGCTTGTATGCTGTGCTCACTGTGAACATTGTTTCAGCAGCGACGCTTTTGGAACCTGCCTGACAGCATACAGTTTTCAGGCACCTTAAGATGTGTCTTTCTAAATGGCCTCTTTTATAAGGAGTGGTTCATCTACATAGAATTCAGGGACCTGGCATGTCAAAGGAACTTTTCCAAGAACTAAAAGTTTCTGAACATTTCTCTGCACTCCAAGTTGATCAAATAGTGTTAGATGATAGATTGGACTCGATGATCTCAAAGGTCTTTTCCAACCTGGTTAATTCTATTCTACTCTACTCTACTCTACTCTACTCTACTCTACTCTACTCTACTCTACTCTACTCTACTCTACTCTACTCTACTCTACTCTACTCTACTCTACTACTCTATTCTACACTATCCTATTCTATCCTATCCTACCCTATCCTATCCTATCCTATCCTATCCTATCCTATCCTATCCTATCCTAAAAACTAAGAGAATTTCCCAAGAAAAATACATATCAGAAAGCTTCAAGTGTTCTTAAATTTTCTGTATGGAAATTGTACTTTCTCATTTTCTACTTTTTCTTATTCCAGCCCTAATTATTTTAGTCCAGTTCATAAGGACACCATTACTTCAGTGATATTATGCTTTCTGTCTTGAATATTAGTTCATGGTTCAAAATAATCAAGTGTTATCTATTTCCAATAAATTAATTCATTTTTCAAAGTACTTTATACATGCTGCTATTGGTTATTGTAGTTTACCTAGACATGAACTTAAAAGAAAAATCTTTAATAAATAGAGAATGATGAACATAAAATTAAATGGTAGTGAAAAATTTTGTAAATCTAATAGACTAACTTTTCCTGTATCTTTTACACATTTCTTGGCATGATTTTTCATTCTATAACGTAAGCAGAACCCAAGGATAACAAGTAATAGAATATTAAGCTGCTTCTCAGTGTAAGTGGCAAGAGCTTATTTTTAGTTTTACCAAGACCATGTATGACATCCTTCCACTAATTATAAGGGTTTCAGTGTAGTTTTAGGTAAAGCCCATATGAACCGCAGCCCAGACATTAGGCTGTATCAACTTAAAATTGTGCTCCTTGAAGTGTCTCAGCTATGCCAGAACTGGCTGAAGAGGAGTCAGAAAGCATTAATCTTTAACACCACTGAGTTGCTCACAGAACAAAGTACATGGACTCCTCATACTGCCTACTAACCATCAGTATATCCAGGAAAATGATCCAGGGGATTCTGGTGCTGATGAAAGATACATATGTTAAGTAGCATAGATAAAAGAGACAAATTTATGGCCTCTATTCAGGATCCATGCAGTGGACTGTATAGGGAACAAGAGTCTAGCAGCTCTGCAGTCACACTGAATCATTCATTGTTTCCTTGGCCTTAGACATCACTGTATGCAAATTGCCTAAACCAAACATAGAGGATATTCTCCATCCACAGTAAAGGAAGACTTCAAATTTTGATTGCTAAGCAAAGTGTTTTCAGAGAAAGTCTGTCTTTCCCTCTTTGCAGAGTCATTGTTAAATTCCAGCTAAATGAAAAGCTGAGGAAAAAACAACATTGCTGAATTTTTTGCCTCATTTAGGCTTGGCTTTTTGCCTGGTCATTTCTTGGTGCCTGATGGGAAACATGAAGGAGACTGATGCACCAGCTTTCACTATCTGCAAACTAAAAAGAAAAAAAAAAAGACCAATTTCACAGCACAAAATGCCTAAAGTGATAGTGAAGGCAAAAGGTTCCAAATGCCTTTACCTGCTGTCAGAAATGGATCTTTAAAAGCAGATAAAAGCTGATCATGTCCCCAAAGTAAAATAAACCAAGGGATGACAGGAAAAGATATTTATAGTGAATAAATGGAAAGTGCTTTGCTTTGGAATCAGGCCATAGGGGAAACTGCAGCTAAGGATAATTCATTTTACAATCTTCCTCAGGATGTATCAGTCCTCTTGCAATTTTGCAGCATAACAGAACCAAAATGTTCTTTCCTGGAGCTGTGGATTCAGTTTGATTAGGTTTGCTTTTCTGGTTTTGCTGTTTTGTTTTGTTTTTCTTGCTTGTTCAGTTGTTTGGTGGTTTTGGATTTGTTTTGGGGTTTTTTGTGTATATTGATATTTAGATAGCAAAGACATACATCCCTTGTATCATTCAAAATGTACAGATATAGATAATTAGACTACTTCAAAGAATCACAGAATGGTTTGTATTGGAAGTTCCAACCTCCCTGCCATGAGCTGGGACACTTCCCACTCCAGGATGCTCAGAGCCACATCCAGTCTGGTTTTGAACACTTCCAGGGTTGGAGCCTCCACAATTTCTCTGGGCAACCTGTTCCAGTTCCTCACAGATTGCACTGGGCTGGAAGGGATCCTGGAGGGTCATCTTGTACAACCCTCCCTTGCAGTGAGCAGAGACACCTCCAGCAGAAACAGGGCTTCAATCACATCCTTGGGCGGCCTATTCCAGTATTACCACTCTCATGGTAAAGAACTTCCTCTTGATGTCCAACCTAAATCTACCCTGCTCCAGTTTAAAACCATTGCCCCTTTTCCTATCACTACAAGCTCTTCTAAACAGTCCTTCTTCAGCCTTCTTGTAGGTCCCCTCCAGCTATTGAAATGTAGCTATAAGGTCCCCCTGGAGCCTTCTCTTCTCCAGGCTGAACAGTCCCAACTCTTTCAGTCTGTCTTTGCAGAAGAGGTGCTCTGGACCTCTGATCACCTTTGCGGCCCACCAGTTCTAGTATTTGGAAGGATTAGCTCATCTTAGTGGTGCAATACATTCATTTCTTTAGGAATAACCCAATGCTTTTTTTAGGAATTATGTCAACTAACTCTTTTAAATCCAGTCAGGATTGGAAATTGTTGCTAATAGGCATGATCCAAAGCCCACTCCGATGGGAAGACTCTCACTGACATCACCATTACTGCCACCAGTGATGTCAGCTGGTTGTGAAGCAAGCCTTATGAGGTCACAGAGTGATTGCAGATGATAGTATTGTGAAAAATACCTTTAAAAATGATATTTGCATCTAAATCTCGCTGTGTTACATATACAGATCAATCAAAATCAAAGTTCTAATACTCCAGATTTCAGTGGTATTTTAAACCTATATCTAAATGCATTTTCTTAAATCTATGTCTAATTATGAAAACACGTTTAGAAGCAATCTTCCAAGGAACTGTAGTGCATGTTGCCCAGTTACAATGTCCTTTTTGAACTCCTGTCAATATTTAACAAGAAACTAACCCACATTAAAAGTCTCTACAGTATTTCAGATAATCAGTCTACTTAAACAGTGAAATTTAGCCCCATGTTTTACAGAAGTGGCTAGGTGGGATGAGGTGGTGATCAGCTTGAGAATGCATTGCAAGTTCATGAATACTAAACAAATTAGTTGTTGAGGGAAACACATTGCCACAACGTTTGGAAAATCATCAAGAGAGAATTAAACTTGATTCATAACTTCAGCTTTGATTCAGTAAAGTATGGAAACATATGCCTAAAGTTAAGTATGTTCTATTACACTTTGCTTAATCCTTTCTGTAATGTACTGCCAACATGAATAAGTAAATTAAAAATAGTATCACAGTATCGCTAAGGTTGGAAGAGACCTTGAAGATCATCGAGTCCAACCTGTCACCACAGACCCCACGACTTGACCATGGCACCAAGTGCCATGTCCAGTCCCCTCTTGAACACCTCCAGGGACAGTGACTCCACCACCTCCCTGGGCAGCACATTCCAATAATGAATGACTCTCTCAGTGAAGAACTTTCTCCTCACCTCGAGCCTAAACTTCCCCTGGTGCAGCTTGAGACTGTGTCCCCTTGTTCTGGTGATGGTTGCTAGGGAGAAGAGGCCAACCCCTTCCTGGCTACAACCACCTTTCAGGTGAGCGTGCTAAGAAAAGAAATTATGAGAAGATGGACAGGGGAAGTGGAAATCTGTTAAATAAACTAAGGTACTATGAGACAATTAACGATTAAGGCAGACTTTAAAGATCCAGACTTTTAAGATCATACACAATGTGTTTATTTTTCTTAATGCAGGAGAGGTGGCACATGGGCAGACAGTGAGGAGTGCTGTCCTTTTTAATATTGCAATAAGTCACTAAGAGAAGAGTAAAAAAAAAATTATAAAATCCTCCCTCTGAGGAACTCTGTTCATGAAAGAAGAAACTACAAGGGTAAAACGTTATGTTAGAGCTTGAAAAATACACTTATAAAGGAGGCATGCCAATGAAAAGAGCAAAAGAGCAAATATTACTCCTTTATTAGAAATTTCAAGCCATGTTCATGTGGCTAAAGAAGTGAATATTAACAAGAGTGGGTCAAGGCCTCAGCCTGAAATCTGGAGGAAAAAGCAGGTTAGAGAGCAGTTTAGATAAATGCTTTCAGCTAACTAGATCTGAGAAAATTTTTCTTAAGGTACTTAAAACAAACCAAAACATCTCTCTAAAGGTATCCTAAAATACAGATGCTACATGACTGCAGAAGAGCTACCATGTAATATAGTTACTAAAAGAAAGAATTGACTGAAAACCACAGATTTGTCAGTGCAGGTTCGATCCCCAGGGCAAATATCCAACAAACACTGCATATAGCTCTAGCTATATGCATCCAATGTGAAACAGAGATGTTAAGAAGATAAGGAAGTTTCAACATGGACATTTAAAGAACAATTCACTCAGAACAATCTATTTTATCTTTTTTTTTTTTTTTTTTTTTTTTTTTTTTTTTTTTTTTTAATGAATAGAAAAGACTAGGTTGGAAGAGACCTTCAAGATCATCGTGTCCATGGCACCAAGCACCCCATCCAGTCCCTTCCTAAACACCTCCAGTGATGGTGACTCCACCACGTCCCGGGGCAGCACATTCCAAGGGCAAATAACGCTTTCTGTGAAGAACTTTTACTCAACTTCCAGCCTAACCCCCCCGCGCAGCTTGAGGCTGTGTCCTCTTGTTCTGGTGCTGGTTGCCTGGGAGAAGAGACCAACCCCCACCTGGCTACAACCTCCTTCAGGTAGTTGTAGACAGCAAGAAGGTCTCCCTTGAGCTTCCCTTCTCCAGACTAAGCCACCCCAGCTCCCTCAGCCTCTCTTCACAGGGCTTGTGCTCCAAACCCCTTCCCAGATTTGTTGCCCTCCTCTGGACACCTTCCAGCACCTCAACATCTTTCCTAAACTGAGGGGCCCTGAACTGGACACAATACTCAAGGTGTGGTCTAAGCAGTGCTGAGTACAGGGGGAGAATTTTTCCCCCTAGGAAAGAAGAGGTTGCAGAGGTCTGTCAGGTGTTCCGACTTAAGCAGACTTCTAATTCTGCTTTGTATGAAATTTCTCATATTTACATTTCGCAAGGTGTATGCAACATTTTTGAAAATGAATTCTCAGAAAGCTGCCACAAGTCATCTGACAGCTGTAAGAGTATCTGTGAAAAGGTTTCATGAGGATTACATTTAAGCAAAAGCTACTGCTTGACAATATTGTTTCTGTGTGCATATGCTAGTATACATACAGAATTAAAATATACATATTTTTATTCTCCTGCTTCTTTCTCATTGGCTTCAAATAGTAATATTGTTGCTATTTAGCTGAGCTACTCTCTACTGTGTTTTGTCCAGTAACTAAAAGATTAAGATCTCAAAAAGCTAAATATTTTATTCTAAACAGATTAATAGCAAATACTCGCAGGATCACAGAATGTTAGGGGTTGGAAGGGACCTCTGGAGATCGAGTCCAAACCCCATTACTCATTAAATACTACATCTCTGCCTTAAAAATTCATGAGACAGTGAATGAGACATGAAGCAAGTGAACTAATCTTTGCTGACACTAGTGTTTATAGGTTATCAAAGGCAAATTTACTTCACTATTATTTTGCAGTGATTTCTAACTATGCATAGAAATATTTTACAGGCATGTAAAAATAAAACCCAACAGCAACAAAAGCTGGTGTTTATTATTCATAATCAAACTCTAACTTGACAGTTTCGATGTCGTGCCTATATGTTTTGCTGGTAGCACAATTCCAGGTTCACTGCTTTTAAAATAAACCTCCTACAGGTGCGGAAAAAAATCCCTTGCCTTAGCTCTGTAAAGGATGAATCTGGCCACCAGAGGGCAGTGCTGCTCTTTACCAAGCTCATATCGCCCCTCTGCTTTTCGGAATTAAAGCCCGACAAGCCATAACAAAACTGGGTTTCGAGGTGCAACTCTGAGCAGAGTGCTTTTACTGTTGCTACCTACTGTTGCGCTGACAGTTTAGAATAGAGAAAATGCAGAGGAACATTCTTCTTAGCTGTGTCCTAAGGCTATTGATGTAGTCTACCTGGACTTCAGCAAGGCCTTTGATACCGTCCGCCACAGCAAACTCCTGGCCAAGCTGTCAGCCCCTGGCTTGGGCAGCAGCACTCTGCACTGGGTTAGGAACTGGATGGAGGGCCGAAAGTAGTGGTGAAGGGTGCCACATCCAGCTGGCAGCCAGTCACTAGCGGTGCCCCCCAGGGGTCAGTGCTGGGCCCTGGCTGGAGAGCAGCCAGGCAGAAAGGGACCTGGGGCTACTGGTCGAGAGCAGGCTGGACATGAGCCAGCCGTGTGCCCAGGTGGCCAAAAAGGCCAATGGCATCCTGGCCTGGATCAGGAACAGTGCGGCCAGCAGGAGCAGGGAGGTCATTCTGCCCCTGTACTCAGCACTGGTTAGGCCACACCTTGAGTCCTGTGTCCAGTTCTGGGACCCACAGGTTAGGAAAGATGTTGACTTGCTGGAAGGTGTCCAGAGGTGGGCAACAAAGCTGGGAAGGGGTTTGGAGCACAAGCCCTATGAGGAGAGGCTGAGGGAGCTGGGGTTGCTTAGCCTGGAGAAGAGGAGGCTCAAGGGAGACCTTCTTGCTGTCTACAACTACCTGAAGGGAGGTTGTAGCCAGGTGGGGGTTGGTCTCTTCTCCCAGGCAACCAGCACCAGAACAAGAGGACACAGTCTCAAGCTGTGCCAGGGGAGGTTTAGGCTGGAGGTTAGGGAAAGGTTCTTCACAGAAAGTGATTGGCCCTTGGAATGTGCTGCCCCGGGAGGTGGTGGAGTCACCATCACTGGAGATGTTTAGGAAGAGAATGGATGAGGCACTTGGTGCCATGGTTTAGTTGATTAGATGGTGTTGGGTGATAGGTTGGATTTGATCTTGAAGGTCTTTCCAACCTGGTTAATTCTATTCTATTCTATTCTACTTTAATTGCCAAACTAACTGAAAAACTACTTCTAGGGAGAATTTCTCAAAGAAAGATGTTCACTCTGACTCCATGTGTCTTTTTCTTGTTTACTGTTTACTTTTTCACATTGTCATTTTTTAAAGTCTTTGGATATTGAAAGTAACTCCTGTTGGGTAACTGGAAGTGTTCCTCTAGGTGTGCTGACTCTTTTGGCATCACCTCAGATTATTACAGCTGCAGAGGCAAACCCTGATCAGATATTAACTTAGGACAAACTTTACATAGCAATGACAAGGCTGAGAATTCACCTTGGTACATCTCCCAGTACTTTGGTATTGTTACCTTCTAGCCTGCTTCTCCCATCCCCAGCTAAATTCTGATAAGATCACTGTGTCTTCTGACTTTATTGAATTTTTATCTCCACAATAAATTCCACTTTTTCTTCACATTTTTCCATTTGCATGTCTTCATAATGTTGGACCACAATCAGAAGCCATGAGGAATAGGCACTCCCTAAAGAATTATGGTAAGAGGTTTTATTAATCATTAATTAAAACCAAAACAAAGCAACAACAAAGCAATAACAACAACAAAAGCAAAAAAACCCACCCAAAAACCCAGACCCACAACAAAAAGCAACTCATCACACTTCTCTTAATCTTTGAACAAGAAGCATGGGAATATAAATAGCCACAAATTACCTTCAAATTGCCCTTCATACAGATGCTGTTGACATCATCAACAATGAGGGCTTTGATTTAAAGCACAATAGGACAACAAGGAGTTTTTTGTTTATAAACAGTATCTCTGTAACTCTAAAAAGAATTAGTAGATCTCTATGTACTCATGTCTTTTTCTTACTCTTTGTTGTTTCAGGCTTAGTTTAAATTAGGGTTCAAATTTTCTTGCAATGAAAGCAGGTGGAATCTGCTGATGCAGCTGGTGGTTCCACTAGCAAATGTAAAGTCTCGTCTCCCTATCTTCATTTCCTATTGTGTGTGCCTTGCTATGCCTCTATTTTGCCTCAGAATTTGGCATGACTTGAAAGATGTGTTAATCCTTTTTGGTCATTCCTCTATACACAGCTTCAGTACGAATGGCAACGTAAACTGATAAAAATCTTGTTATAGGCAGAAGGGACCACAATTTGTACACAGAGCCAAGAATTTATAGTTAGTCTTCTGTCATGGTAGGGCCAAACAGCCTCAGCACAAACCCAGACAGACCCTAAGGTGCCTAGACATGGTTCCCCCTCTCCTGCAGAATGTCAGGGTAACATGGGAAGAGGAACAAAAGGGACAGGACCACACGTGTCCGGTAAACAACTCTGTATCTGGGATAAGGGCATGTGTACTGGCCACAGCCTGGCAGAACCCCTTCCCCTTGGGTAACTATGTGCTGGCTTCAGTTGCCCTATTGGTCCAATTGAATCTCAGGCAAGATTTGTATTTGGGGGAAAATTCAACGCACCACAGGCAGATTTCTAGTCACCTTGCCTTGCTTGAACCTACTTGGACCTGTCTGGCTTGAAATTGCCTCGAGTTGCATTGCCTTGAGTGCCTGGCCCAGAGCCTGGGATAAAGCCATAAGCCTACACACCGCAAGCTACGAGAGAAGTCATGAGCTTAAGAGTCAGAGCCAAGTCTGCTTCCCCCTTGCAACCAGGATTTCACCATGCCTCAGTTTCCCCAGGACAAAGCAAGTGCCTGACACGATGGTGCTGGAAACAGCCTGCTGTCTGCTGAAGCCAGACCAGCCATTGAAGACTGTGTGGCATTCCTGCCTGCAATCTGCCATGCCTGGCACATGAGAGCACCCCAACACCTCTAATACACAGCAGCAGCACTCCCTTACTTGGGTACAACCAGCTGTGAGTAATTAATGCATTGCCTCTTTGGCTTAATGGTTCTTGTTGAGTCTCCCTCCCTTGTGGTCAAGCACCATTTGGGTCCTGGGGCTAGTCTAATATTGCTCCCAGTTTGCATAAAATTGTTTAAATTGTTCTAGTTGCCTAAATATTGTACACTCCCATTGTAAACATATAGTCTAACTGTACATTGAACCTTTTTGATAAGTTTTGGCAATTTTTCATATTAATGAGAGGTCATTAATATTTGTGATAGAGTTTACAAATTAAGGAAATCCATTCCACCACACCACCTGAAATCTTCACGCTAAGGAAAATGAAGCAGTATTTAATCCAATGATAAATTATTAACACTCATAGTTTAAACTAGTAAAGAAAAAAAGGCACTGTCATCAATATGCTTCCAACACCTGTACAGGAAGACATTAGTTATCTATGCCACTAATGCATTAAGCTCACCTTTTCTCTGGGTGTTAGACAGCAATGGTGACACAGTTATTTTAAAGCAGAGGGATGCAGGGTGACATCAGCATCCCAAATTTTTCTCAGGAAACTGATGCTGTTGGTGGATATTCTTTTCCTCACCAACTCTTTTTCCCTGTTCCCAGGAAGGGAGTGAAAACTGCCCTTCATCTCCTGCCCTTAGCATCCCTGGGGACATTTGTCTAACACAGGCAGCCTAGGGCTGTCAGCCCCTTTCCTGGCAGCACTCATAGAGCTGGAGCTTAAGACAGGCCAGGCAATGGACACTTGATTATAAGGTGCATGGTAAACCCAGTTTAGCCCTTAAAGAGCAGGGCAGTGAAAATTGCACCCATAAGAAAAAGATACTACTTACAGTTCTAAACGGGTTAATGTGAGGTTGTCTTAAGGCTCACCAGTTAATGACTATTGTCCTTTGTTTGTGCTATCACTGAATATGATGTATATTTTGGGATAACACATTCAGGGGCCATTTTAAAAGAACTTTTCATTGGCTACAGTAAGAAAATACTCTGCTCCCAATCTAGGCTAATTACTGGAGCAGTCACTACAACACCAACTCACTCACGTTTTCTAGAAGCTGAAATAACATCAGAGATACTTGATTCTATATCAGAAAGCTGATTTTTGCTACAGTTGATAGCTAGAAGTAGAATAAAGAAATATCTTTTGGCCCCACTATAATTAGTTACCTTTTCCAAAGCAGCAGGAACAGCTTTTCTTCCACAGTCAGGCTATTCACATCAGTGGACTCAGAAGATGTACATATAGAAAATTATACTTTTTATTATGTTTTTTATTAAAGTCTTTGGAAGAGAAGGTTTGGCACATACACTCAGTAATTAATATAGAAGAGTAAATTAGCTCAGACTGGAACATTACTTTCTACTTCTCTTTCTTAAGTGACACTATTTAACTTGGGAAAACTTCCTCTCACTTTCCCCTTTCCTTCCCTGCAAATCATCTCATGAAGGACTCCAAGTCTTTACTCTCTCTACTAGGAAGATCACTCACTGGGCTATCATTAACTGTAAAAAATATTTGCTTTGATCAGCCTGTGGACATTGCAGGAAAAATAAGAATCTTCCACTCATACAGATGCAAACAGGTACAAACACTGTATACATTAAAACTACCAAAGTTTTTAACAAGTGAAGTTTTTAACAAGCACTTTCTAGAAGAGTCTTCCAAATATAGACAAGAGATGGCAAAAATGGACTTGTCTTAAAAAGGTAACTAGTCAGTCTATGAAGAACATATATGTTGGCATTGCTGATAGTAGCAGATGTCTGCAGCTCCTGTCACAGAAGTTCTGAGCTGTCATTGACCAGCTGTTGTTTCAGGTTTCCAGGGTCAGAACTTCCTGGACCAGTTATGATATCTCAGCTACAGAACACTATATTTGAATACCAGTTCTAAAATGGCTTTATTTTTGAAGAGGTTGAAGTGGCTCTACAGCATTCTTTTAGCATGTGAGGCTAATGCATTACATATAAGCCCTCCTGTTTGGTCTGTGGAAAGGATGTCCTTCTCAATTCTCACTTGAATAGAGAAAGCCTTGTGATATGCAATAATCTCTTTGGCTATTTTTGTAAGTTGTGATTTCATTTTGTTTCATTTCAATCCATAGTCACAGAAAATGGAATTACATTAGATAGAATACTTTTACCACCTGACTTCGGGAAGTATGGTACTTCAACTGAGGAACTGCTGGAAGATAAAAACCACTACAGTAAAACCAGGAATGTTATCTCAGGTACTTAGCAGGAATGTAGCGATGATTGAGCTATCCTCTTGTACAATCTCCAATCCAAAGGCCATTTACAACACGAGGTTCACATGAGGTGATCAAATTAACAAACAACTACGTGCATTTTTTCATGCAAAATAATGGAGGATATAATATACCTCCCCAAAACCATACTTCATAGCTATCTGAAAAGCCAAAGGTTGCCAAATGGGCATTTCCACATTAATTACAAATTTATCACAATCTACCAGTTGCAGAATTTCAGACATTTCCCCCCTATCTGCCTTATGAATTCTTTCTGGAAATGTAATGACAGCAGCAAAAGAAGTGCAGCAATGCCATAGAGTCTCAAGGGTTTCTTTAGCTAGTGATTTTTTAGGGTCACCTTGGTAAGCAGACCACTCAAGCTATCACAGAAGTGTTTGAACACCCTGATGATCTTCCATAACACTTGCATCTGCATTCACAGAAATTAGGTCTCAAACCAACTAACTATCTTTCTAAGGTGTCAGTGTGGAGGGATACTACTAGTAACATTGATAACTCACAGAAGCTAGGTTGCTAGTGTTGTGAAATGGACTAAGAAAATATGGCATTTATCTAAAACGAGTATGGTTTATGTTATATGTGCACATATCTAGGTGATGGGTCTCAAAGCTATTTTAAGATAGCATTTTTGGGTTCTGGACTTTCAGAACTTTTCCACCCTCCTTACTGCCCTACTAATGCAAATCAGAGATAAGACTAGCAACCAGGCAACCAGCATCAGAACAAGAGGACACAGTCTCCAGCTGTGCCTGGGGAGGTTTAGGCTGGGTGTTAGGAAGAAATTCTTCACAGAAAGAGTGATTGCCCATTGGAATGGGCTGCCCAGGGAGGTGGTGGAGTCACCATCACTGGAGGTGTTTAGGAAGAGACCGGATGGAGTACTTGGTGCCATGGTTTAGTTGATTAGATAGTGTTGGATGATAGGTTGGACTCAATGATCTCAAAGGTCCCTTCCAACCTGGTTAAATCTATTCTATTCTAAAATACTCTTTCCTAGCTGTATAAAGCACCAAAGACACCATCACCTCTGAGATACAAGAGGAAGCTTTTAATAATTTCAAAATCCCTGGTTATTGTGATGTCCACTAAGCACTTTTTATATCTTTTTTTTTTTTTTTTTTTTTTTTTTTTTTTTTTTTTTTAAATTTCATTAAGTTTCTGGAACCTGACACAGGGCTTGAAGAAAACAGACAAACAAAATCCTTATTTACTGTCATTACAATTCAGCTAACATTACATTTTTTCCTCCATGATACTACAGGGAAATCGAGAGTATGGTATCAGATATACTAAGAAATATTAAACATTACAAAACTGAGCAATAATGAACAGAATATAAGAAAGAATATCTGTTTCCTCTAGTACCAAAACTAAATATGTGCAGTGCCAATGAGCTATGTGATTCGATATGACTTCTGGGAAAGGTCAATCATATCCTCATATTCACTCAGGGTTTTGGTGTGACAAGTCCCTGGAATGTGTATACAAGTCTTCTGTTAAGTATTTTTAGTTTTCAAAGAGTCTCCACTACTTCTGCTTCCATTAAAATTCAAGATTATTTTCTCAAAGAAATGCAGTCCTCTTTATTGTGACTAATACTGTTTTTCAGGTGAGTCTCTTTTCCTGACTGAATCTTCTTGCTCTCTACATTACTTAGACATTACATTGCATTAGCTTGCATTCAGTACAACTTGTTAAATCTACAAATTCTTTCTTTCCAAGATCTGGGCTGCTGAAACACTTCACAAGTGCAGAACTCTTGACTGTTCACTTGACTCCTGCTTCAGTTTTGGCTTAACACACAGCTCATGCTAAGACCTCATGTATTCTGGGTGCAGCATCATTAAGTCACAGCCAGAGCAATGTGTTGAATGGTGGACTGGCTGCAGTGGAAAGGAAGGGTCATATGCAGTCATAATTAACAGCAACTTACTGTCTCCTACAGAGATCACCTCTGGCATTCTTGCATAGTAAATTGTCTGGAATTTTCTTAGAATCCAACTAACTAATGGATATGGTATAAACTAAACCTCCACGCTGGAAGGTCTAAATACATCAGCTTACCCTTAAAAATTCTTGAAGCAGGTCCAACAGCAGCCAGACTGCAGTGACTTTCATGCTTCCTGAAGTGATGAAGCGGAGGAGGAAGAATGAACACTCACTGTTGGGTGGGGAGCCATTTTGCTCATAAGCATGCAACTTAGCAATTGCAGAATCAGAGAAATAATGAATTAGTGAATTCACATGTTAGACTAGTCTGCATCAAGGGAACAGAGACGCTGTTCACCTCGTTTGGTTTTATTTTTGCTAATGAGCTCACAAAATGCAGCTTAATTTACAGAGTACATCATCCTGTAAATTTGAGATACTCAAATGGACCACGACAATAATGCTCCCTCAAATAGGACCACATATTCCCCTGGGACATAGATGGTATTGTGTTTAGAACAAATAATAATGCTATGAATAATAATATTAACTTTATTAGTAGTGGTAAGAACCATGGGGTCAGTAAAGTTAATGGCTGCTGCATTCATAGTCCAGGTGGAAAGGCAAGATAAGGAGCCCTGGTACAGCTGCATCCGGGCTGGTATTGCACAAATTTGAGCAAAGGTTGGCATATTGTGTTAGGAATGTCAGATGGTTCCCAAGCAACCTGTTAAACATGCTTATAATGCACTGTGCTCCATACTGCCTGTAGAGTAAATAAATCTGTCCTTGGCCTAGCAGGCAATTTCTTTTTTACTTTTCCTGATCATTTACTCAGCCTTAAACCCTGCATCAAAGATGACAATCCCTTGCAGCCTTAGACCTGCCCCAGCAGTCCCAGCCCTCACTTCAGAAACTGGTTAATATTCAGTGGGCTCATCTCCTCTGTCAGGTTTGGGAAGGTCAGTTTTGAAGATTAGCTCTGAAATCAGACCTTCCAAAAGTCATCAGCATTTCTGTTCTGTAATGCTGCGAGCTGTCCTGAAAAAGAAGTCTGAGCAAATCACACCTCCTCCACCATTCACAATCTGTTTTCAGTCAAGACCAGCAGCTCAGAGTGAATTTGATGTTTTCAGCTGGGCCTGAAATATACATTATTTATAGATATGTTAGCCAAGAATTTCTAAAGTGTCTAAGTTTAAAAATAATGCTTGAGTCTCCCCTCAGTACACAAGTTATTAATGGGATTTCAGAAAAGAGCATGACCTCTCATCACATCAATATTTGATCAGGCAATGAATGTGACTTGCTCAGAAACTAAAGGCTGGCAGAATTCTCAATAGTTACGTTCTGTATGTTAGAATGACAGCAAACCATTTTAGTGTGTACTGGTGATAAAACAGAAGCTATACTGTTGTCCTAGTCCTTATACATTCTTCATATAGAACATAATACCTGAGTGTTTCAGACCACCTCTGATTTGTCTTGTACCTACAAACAGTTATAGTTTTCTTTCTAGCCTTCCCTTGTGATCCCAGAAGAGGTACCTGATTCTACCCCTTCTGGGAATAGTTGTTTTTGTTAGGGCTAACAGTCACCTGTATTGCTATAGTTTTTTGTACCTTTAATTATGGGCCAAGAGCCCATTGTAGTGACCACTGTGCAGGTATAGAAAAAGAGTTCTCAGGCTACAAAAAGTTCCAGGCTAAGTGTGAAACTGACAGGCATAGGAAAAAGAGAAAATGAGACGTTTTGGTCTGCTTAACACATGTTGATAGCAGCACCATAAGATCTTAATACTACTGAACAGAGCTGTTTGCAGAGTTGAGTATCAAAGAATAAGGCTGCAGAGTGTGTAGAAACAATCAGGGAGTTATTAGTCTAATAACTAAGCACTACAGAAATTTTTCAAGGGAAAAAAAAAAGGCTGAAAAATATCTGAAGCCCAGAAAAAACACTTCACATGGCTGAAAGTTTTGTTTCTCCATAGTCCAGGATTACTCTCCATTTTATGCAGTGAACTTAATAGAGATTAGCAGCATAAACAAAGAACTCCATTATACTATGTGACCGTTTCAGGCTGTGCCTTTAAGAAGGGGACAGTTGCTGGAACACTCTGGCTGAATGTTTTGGTATTAAAATGAAAACAAGATATTCTAAACGAATTTCGTTGGTAGATTGGTAGAATGCAACTTTAAGTTTTAGTTCAGTTTGAGTCTCAGTCTGTTCTGTCTGTTCCTGTCTCTCTCTGAGCAACAGCTGCTGGACGGAGTTAACCTTGAATTAACAGAGCTAATAGATAAGAGACTAATTCTTGCATATGCTCTGAGCTAACAGAATTTTCCTCCTTAATAATTACCTTTTCTTTCTCTCTAACCCTTTTTGGGAAAAAAGGGAGGTAGGGGGAGAAAGGGGGGATGGGGGGATGACCCTCCTGGCTGGAGGAGGGAGTTTTGTTCTGTATTACGTTCTTTACTGTATATTTCTGTATATATTGTAAATACTGTATATTGTGTATATATCCATCTGCATTTCATTCTGCTTGTAAATATAGCCCATTCGTCTGCTTCTCCAACTGAGTTAGCCATGGTTTCTTTTGTGCGTGGGGGAGAACTTTCTCTCACCACCACATACTAGAACTTACTCTCCATGAGAAATGAAGCAAGGAGAGTAATCCTTGAAGTGCTGCTTTGTTTAAGCATTGTCCTGTGCAATGGTGACCAGCAGTCTGACAAATTAAAAAAAGAAAAAAGCCAAAAAAACGCATAGATTTCTGGGTCACACTTTGCAGGGAGGATATTCTGACATACTGCTCTGTACAAAAAGATTAGGGGACCAATGCTAATTTTTTTTTCTGCATTCTTTAAGTCATCTTTCGCTAATAAACAAATCTGAAACTACTACTCCTGTAGTTTCATCTAGGAATCAGACCATCTTGGTACTGTATGCTTGGATCATTCCTAATATCTTTATTTATACATGCATGTACAGTTGCACTTAAGCAATCTTACCCCATTCAACTTTACTTTCAGGTGAGAGAGCAGGAGGTTAATTAATCATGGAAGATTTGTCCTGCAACGTATACTGGGCAGCTGAAATGCTTTTTGGCCTTCAGCTTCCCTTAGCTTAGCTTTTGCAAAAATATTGTAATCAAATCAGTTCCACACCCTACTCCAAAAAAAAAAAAAAAAAAAAAAAAAAAAAAAGAATTATACCTGGGTCAAAATCACTTCTGGTTTGAAATCTTTTGGAACATATTTCGTAGATTGGAAACAAAATCCAATGCACTTGACTTCAGCACTCAAAGAGAATACAGTATGGGGGAAATTCAGACAGTAGAGAGATAATTACACTTACTGCATTAGCAATTGTACTAAGATAAAGCACAATCAAGGTCAAAGAAATGAAGGAACAGATTCAGAAAGGACTGACTTGAGGTAATTCATCATTTTTTCATATCTGTTCTTTCAGAGCAGTACACAGCCTTGCGGTAAGCAGAAATAGGAGAGGTAGTAAACCAGACAAATATACACAGAGGGAATGAAAGAAAGCATGTTCAGAGCAAGTTGGTAAAACATAATAGGCATAGAGAACAGTAGTGGGGAAAGGGAATAGAGAAAAGACAAGAAAATAAGGAGATAATAAGGAGACCTTGAGCAGCTGTCTATCTCCCATATCATTGCAAATGATAGCAGACAGCTCATGAAAATTTCAGAACTATGGTAGAAATGCCATTAATGGTACAAGACCCTTCCAAATAATTTATGACTTCCCCACTCGTGCCTGATATTGCCACTGTGGCTACTAACACTGGCCAAAAATATCACAAAGATTCATTTCATTTTTTTTTTCTCGTGGAAAAAATAATGTAGTTTAAAGTAATTTCTGGACCCACGCTATGAAAATATTCAAAGAAATATTTACTTACAGATATTTTGAAAGATTCTGCACAGTTACAGAATGGAATGGAATGGAATGGAATGGAATGGAATGGAATGGAATGGAATGGAATGGAATGGAATGGAATGGAATGGAATGGAATGGGCCAGGTTGGAAAAGACCCTTGAGATCATCAAGTCCAACCTATCATCCAACACTATCTAATCAACTAAACCATGGCACCAAGCACCCCATCCAGTCTCTTCCTAAACACCTCCAGTGATGGTGACTCCACCACCTCCCTGGGCAGCACATTCCAATGGCCAATCACTCTTATTTCCTTCCACATTTCTATCCTACAACACTCCCATTTAAGCAATTATGTCACAGAACATAACCACAGTTTGGAAATGTATTATTTTTATATGCTGTCATCTTACCTAGATAACCCAGACCTGCAGAAATTCATGGACTTAATAGCCAGTGAACTTTCTCTGGGCAAAGGGATATTCCTCAAGTGGTTTCAACAAATACAGAAGCAGTACATTCTCTATCCATATCATAGAATAGGTTTTGCCTGAAAGTAGCGTTGATAATACAAGGAAGCTTTAACTATTGATGAGTGTCAGGTATGTGGCCCAGATGCCAGAGCCAAGTAGTGATTGCATGGAGTCAAAGTATTTTCTGCTTCTTATGCTACCCCACTGGTGAGTAGGCTGCAGGTGCACGAGAAATTGAGAGGGGACTCAGCCTTAAACCCTGCATCAAAGATGACAATCCCTTGCAGCCTTAGACCTTCCCCAGCAGTCCCAGCCCTCACTTCAGAAACTGGTTAATATTCAGTGGGCTCATCTCCTCTGTCAGGTCTGGGATGGGGTCTCTACCACCTCCCTGGGCCACTTGTGCCATTGCTCCACCACCCTCATACTAAGGAGCTGCTTCTTATGTCCAGTCTAAATCCACCCTTCTTACCTGCTCCAGCGAGGGGTCCTCCATGGGCTGTAAATGGGGTCCTACTGTAGCCTGTGGATGCTCAGTCTGCCATTTCACCATGGGATGAGGGCAGTAGCTGCTCCGGTGTGCCTCCCCAGCTCCTTCCTTACTGACCTAGGTGTCCATGCAGTTGTATCTCTCAGTTCTCACTCCTCTCCCAAGCAAAAGACCTTCCAAACTTCTTAAATATATTATTGCAGAAGCACTGAACGGCTTGTCCTTGGTCAAGACAGGTCCACCTTGGAGCTAGGGAAGCTTCTGGAAGCTTCTGACAGGGCTCATGTCAGTAGACCCCTCCCCCAGTACCACAACCCTGTCACATCCACACCCAATACCTGAGGTTAAATTACAACAGCCAGCCTTTGAAATAAAAGATTCCACAGCTAAGTTATTTTGGTAGGAGGATAAACTTACAGGTTATGTTACAAATAAATTAGGAACTGTTTAACGTTCTAAATCATCTTTTTGCCTGTCAGCTGATTTCAACAGAAAAGGTAAGATCAGCCAAGAGAGAGGTTTTTCTGTTTAGTGGAAATGTAAATGATAGAGTGATATCAAAAGTAAATTACTGATTTTTAAAATGTATTTGTTTTTTAAGCTATTTTTCTCCTGACAACAACATTAAAGAAATTAAGCAGCAAAAAATACGAATTTCATCCTGTGGGTGGCACTCCTGGACTGTCAGAAAACTCGTGACCTTAGAGAACTCTGCCTTTGATAAAATTTTAAAGGAAAAATTCAGATTTGTTTGTTCCATACCCACAATATATTCAGAAGGCAAGGCTTGAATAGCCAGGATACTCTTTAAATGACTGCAAATGCTCTTTATTTAGTGCAGGTAAGCAGTTTCTATAACCACAGCACCCAGTCGAACAGTCACAGGTAAGTCCAACAACTACAGTATTTCAGTTGATGAATGTAAGAACTAAATCTGCTGGGGAAGCAGTGGACAGATATTATTACAATTTCAGAATGCTTAATGCTGTATATGATTAAAGTAGGAGTCCTTGAGCCAACTTCTGCTCCAGAAGGCAAAGTGAATACATTGTCCTATTGAAGGGTAACTATTTGACCATGTTTCTTGCTTTCTCTTTCTGCGCATCCTGAGGCAAGTCTCTGTCTCTGGGGTGGGGAGAATGATGGTGAAACAAAGCTTTGGGGTTAATATTCAGTGATGCATCTTCTATGATGCAGAGCCAGAGACAAGATGTACAAGAAAGAATATATGTGGATGGCCCAATATTTACCCTTTTGCCTAGCCTAGAATAAAATACTCTCTTTGCAAGTGGCCAGGATCCCTAACCTCTCCTTTGATGCTGAAAGAGGAGTACATAAGCTAGGCAAAATGAAAAGAAAGAGACGTTTCCATAAACTAAACTAAGTAATGTCAGAGGGTTGTGATAGTAAATAGAAAGGTTACAGAGAAAAACGTTTGAATGGAATAGTTTGATACTGACCAGCAAGTAGGATGTAGTGACTTCATCCCTAGCTACATTGGTCAGGGTGATGCACGAAGCAAGGAGTGTAGAAAATACTAGCCACTAAGGAAAACTCAATATGTAATTCATGAGAACATAATTCTCTTGCCTCCTGTGCTTGTAAAATCCTTGACAAAGCACTATGAGAGCTAAAGGAAATCACATTTAAAGACTGGACTTCACATTTTTCTTCACATATACTCACAACTCCTCTTCCCCATTTTTTCTGATACAAGTAACAACGTATTAAACAGCTCCTGGATATTACTGCTGTTGCCACAGACATTCAGGGACAGCAAAAGTAGGTGTATGTGGTTTTTAAATATGTTTTGCTATGGAAAACATGCAGCATCCAGAGGTTACTTCCCCCAGCTCAATTTAACTGCTGTGACAAATAGGATCATTTACAGGACAGTAAACGACCATACACTTGTGGCTATTTGGTGTGTCTAAGTAATAAATTTTAATGCCCTAAACAGAGATAGTCCATAATCTATATAAGCAACCTGTAAATCAAGATAATGAGTAGCCAAATAGTCCTTTGGTGAAAAATGTCTTGAGAAAAAGGATGCAGAGAAAGTAATGTGTCTTCCCTGAAAGGAACAGTGTAAAACATTCCAATAATTAAGACCACAAGGTCATGCCGGTGGCAATTGATCAAGAGTTACATTTTTGTGAGAGCACTGTGAATGAGTATGGTAAATTTCCTTGCTGCACAAGCCAAATGGAGCTCTTGTCAAGAGTTCAAACTCAAAATGCTATGCATCCTAGGGGATACTCCAGGGAAATCCATATTCAGATTCACTGCAAGTACCAGCCACATAGCAGTGTTCATTTACTTTAGGTAAGTGTCAGTTTGTAGGAATGACTAGGTTCATTGTATGTGCAACTATATTTCCTCCAAATAAGGAGGAGCAGTCAAGTTAAAATACCTGTGCCACACTGCATATTAATACTTCAAATATAACAACTTTAAATTATCATTATGTATCACAATTTCAACAAAACTTATTCCTTACTCTTAGAAATTCAATTAAGTCAATTGTGCTGAAGAATAGGTCTCAATAGGCAAGACATTTGTCAAGAACATAAAGTAACATTTGCTTCAAGGAGACATTTTCTTCTTCACAGCCAGCCTAGCAACCAATTTAAATATATATCACTCGGCAGGAATTGCTTTACTTAGCCATCAAGCTCCATTTTACAAGACATTAATGACATCATGTAAGACTATTTTCCCTCAATGCTTCTGACAAATTTTCAACATATTTCCGTGCTGCTGCCTGCTTCAAACAGCTCTTTACTAAAGCATTTTAGGTACCCTCAGAGGTGTACCAGAAGTATGATTTTCTTGTAGGAAACTTTTACTAAAGCCCTATTAACTTCAGTGTCTCACCTACTGTGAGTCATTTCAGATCAGAAGTTTAAACACTTGTCCTTTGAATGTATGATACCAAGTAACTTGAATGTCAGTCTCCTATTCTAACGCTCAATAGTAGAAGGGCCAGACCAAGCTCTTTTAAATAACGACAGTGAGTATTTTAAAGTGAATATTTGGTTGTCAGTGTAGAAGCTACAAGACACCTCTCACATGAAGGTAACCATATTTATTTGGCAGTATCTGCTCAAATAATACTATCTCTTCAATTGCATTTCAAATACACTACTTGCAAGATACCAGATTCTGGGTGAGACTCAGCTGCTTTAATATTATAAACCAATTAGAAATATAGTTTAAAGCACTGTACACCACCCTCTTGATCAAGCAGGAGTTTGTTCCTTGTTAAACATCACCACCCTCAGGGGTAATGGAAGCTCTTTTGCCACTGTTTTCTACATCGCATAAAAAGAGTACATAGTAGTGTATGCAATACATGCTTATTTCTTTGAAAGGTCTTCCTCTAAACTGAGTTCATGCTAAGAGGTGCTCCCTCTGCCGGTGCTGAAGGGAGGGCAGTCAATCACGTTTGTACTTTCTCAGGACTGATAGAAACACTTTCCAGTGTCAGGTTTATTTTCCATAGCCCACAATTACAATTTCCAACTAACACCAAGAAAAAGGTGGATCCAGTCAATGCCTTTAGGAAGCGTGTGCACTATGAGGAGGTCTGTCGAGAAAAGAGGACTATTTGAAGTAGAGAAAATCACTGTATTAGGTTTGGCTGAACTGGAGGTAATTCTCCACAGAGCATCCTTTTTAGTGCTGTGTTTTGCAGTGATGTAGCTGGGTGTTGATAACACACCAGTACTTTGGCTACTACTGAGTCAAGCACCAAAGCTGTGTTTTTTGAGCATCCCCCCCCGCCCCAAGAGTAGGCTGTGAGATGGGCAAGATCTTGGGCTGGAACACAGCCAGGCCAGCTGACCCAAACTGACCAAAGGCATATTCCATACCATATGACATCAGCTCAGAGATAAATGCTAAGTGAAAGAAGAAAATGTGGCAACATATGTTGATGGAATCTGTCCTCCTTAGCAATTATTATGCATGTGGAAGCCCTCCTTCCCCAGGAGTGACCAAAACACTGTCTGCTGATCTGAAGTAGAGCAAAATATCTTCATTTGTTTTGGCTTCTGTGCACAGCTTTTGCTCTCAGTATCACAGTATCACCAAGGTTGGAAGAGACCTCGAAGATCATCCAGTCCAACCTGTCACCACAGACCCCATGACTAGACCATGGCACCAAGTCCAATCCCCTCTTGAGGAGGGAGGACATTGCTGCCCAGAGAGAACTCTCCTGCCCACTGCAGGCTTGAACTCATGACCTTCCCAGTTAGAGTCTTATGTGCTACCAACTTAGCCACATGGTCCCCTCCTAAAAATAAAGGGAGGGCATTGCTGCCCAGAGAGAACACTCCTGCTCACTGCGGGCTTGAACTCACAACCTTCCCAGTAAGAGTCTTATGTGCTACCAACTGTGTCTCTTTTCATCCTATTACATTGCTTCTATCTTGACACACAGGCCTTTGGTTATACTTTCCCCCTCCCTTGTCCATCTAAGAGGAGGACCAATAGAGAAGCTTTAGTAATCATCTGACCCCCAGCCAGGGCCAAATCACCACAATCACTGTCATTACTATGAACATGGAGCTTGTATTTACCAGCCTTTTCTTAGAAAAAACCTTGCTCTCACTTCAAAGGTAACAGATACATTCTATACAGCCTGTTCAGTCTAATGGTAGCATAAAGAAAATGGATTCACAGTACCTGAAGATTCTTTTTCTGAGAAAGAAAGGCCAGATGAAAGGCACATCTAGCTAACAGTGCTGGGAATAGGACATGAAAACAGCCAAGTATATGATAACCAGAAGCAAATTCTGTGTTTCAATAGAGATAGGGAATTTACTTCTGTGTGATGAATTGTAAATATCTTAATCCCTTAAAGGTTTGAGGATGTTTAAGAGAGAGTACCAAATAGGCTTGTGATACATCACAGCAGTAATGGAAGTTACTGAGACTTTTGTGGAATCATATGAAAAGCAAGTGCTTACTCTTTATTTCCAAGAAGACAAATACAATTTTCCCAGAACAGCCCAGGCAACACAAATTTTGAGTTGTTAATGACCTTCAGAAATTAATATTTCTTTATCAGGCCATGTTACTACTTTTATTCAAAGTGAACTGTGCTGTCAGTAGGATGACAAAATATTTTGTGATGCCCATATGGCTTGGCCATTTTTACTGATGCTATCTAAGCACGTCGAGCTGTTAAAGGAGAATGGTGGTGCTGTGCCATTCAGCTCCATTTCTCTTAAACTGACAACTATTACTGGCTGTCCACAGTACGCTACGTTATGACCAGTTTGACGGAACAGTGAATTGCCATGATTAATCTTCCTAAAAATCAAGATTTTCCCTCCTTCATTGTCCCATCCATTTGAAGTGGATAACATTCCTTGGTCACTTCTCTATACTTTGGCCAACTATTTCTACTTCTCTTTTAGTACAGGCTTCATAATTTATTTTGATGCCGCTTTTCTAGCTGCTACTGAATGGAAACCTATTTTTGTGCCAGGTGTCTTCTGAACTTTGAATGAAATAAATCCTTAAAGGCAGATAAATTCCACATTCAGATGTCTCAGAATGAATTTTGGAATTAGAGAATGGAGTTCATCCTATTTTGTACACTGCAGTAGTCCTACAAACGCAGAGTGGAAAGACTGCGCTCTGAATTAAACTTGATGGTTGGATCCTGAAAGATAATCACAGGAGATTTTTAGAGAGCATGGAAAGCCCAGGAAGAGTGCTTTTTGGATATGGGATAGAAAGAAAAGATAATACATGAAAGTGACTAGCAATGTGATCTTTTTAAACATGCACTCTCTAATTGTGTTTTGTATTTGCTGAAAAGGAGAAAAGTCTGGAGCTTTAAGAAAACAGGAAAATACAGGACAGCTCAGAATTCTAGTTCTAAAGTAAATGCTTATCTGAAGCAAGCATTCTGTAGTGCTGTGCATGCAAAGTCATGGACTATGAAAGAATAAAAGTGGAACGTTTTATGTAAGAGTTCTCAGAAAAGCAGTCAAAGTTGGATAAGTGGTGTTGTGTAGGTTGTGTCAGCCTTCAGGGATGCTTGTATTCTAAGATCTGAATCAACAGAAAATATATAGTAAAACTGCAGTAGTCAGATGTGGTGGGCTACGTTCATCCTGGAAACAGGGGGGAGGACTTGTGAAAGTTTTTTGCCCTCCCTGGAGGGTGTTTTCACCCCTGGGAAACTGACTTGGTCTGTTCAACTTCCCCCCTCTTGTCCAGCAGGGATATAAGAGGGAGGACATTGCAGCCATTGCTCTATCTCTTCCTTCTGCTTTGCAGGGACAAAAGAGTTGCTGCTGGCTTGCTGCTCCCCTGCCACGTGGTCCTCCCTGCTGCTTCCACACTTTGCAAAGGACTAGTTCTGTATCTCTCATTTTTCTTTTCCTATTCCCATCCATCCTTGTTCCTTACCCCTGCGAACCCTTCCTGCCATTGTTACATTAATAAATGTATATATACTGTTTAAAGAAAAGTTATTTGCCTCTCTACTTCCAAGCCAAACCCAAATTATTTCTTGGTGGATTTGCTCCCCTTCCTTTTTTTTTTTTTTTCCCCCTCCTCTTTCTATTGGGGAAGAGGAGGGAGGGAAATGGGAAGAATTCTCAGCCTTGCCCCCATCTGAGCTTTTAAGCCCCAGTTAAGGCTCAAACCATCACATCAGAACAGGTCACTGAGTAAACAGCAATTAGGGAACAGTCAACAAGGAACAACTGGTGGAGTAGGGAATGACTATCCAAACATGACAGAAGTTTTAGAAGTAAACAACAGGTAACAGAAGAAACACCTGACAACAAAGGATCATCTGCAAGTTAGGTAAGGGCTTGCAGGCAAAACCTTAGTAAGACAAAACTATGAATAAGATTACAGAAGTGGACTGTGAAATAGTTATAGCTACAATGTATAAGACAGTTGTATTATCTTTTTGGTCTGCTATGGGTTTTGGGTTTTTCTTTTGGTCATTTAGGTTTTGTTTCTTTTATTTTGTTTACCCTTTTACCCATTTGACCAAACTGAGAAAGTTAGGTCAATGGATTGAGGTTAGTAGGGAGAGAAAATCATCTCAGCAAACCCAAAAAGTATAATTAAACTTTCCTGAGGTTTCAAGGTCACAGTATCACTAAGGTTGGAAGAGACCTCGAAGATTATCGAGTCCAACCTGTCACCACAGACCCCATGACTAGACCATGGCACCAAGTATCACATCCAATCCCCTCTTGAACACCTCCAGGGATGGTGACTCCACCACCTGCCTGGGCCTGAGCTGCTATTTTAATAACTTTGACTTTAAAAATCATCCTTGCCCTGTTTCCTAAATAGCAGTCCTTGCAGTGTGGGCTTCTTAGACTTGACACATGAGTGACTGGGATGAGAGGTAGAAATTTGGGGCTTCTTTGAGAGAAAGCATAAACTGTGGTAAATATTGTCTAGCACTGTAGGAATAGAAATAGCATAAGACCTGGAACAAAACAGAGCAATTGCAACTACACAGAGTACACAGCCTTTAGGATCAGAAGTATACGTGTTGTGGGCCTGGTTAACTTGTACAAATTAAACTATATTGTACAAGCACAGCAAGATCACATTCTCTCAAAACCCAACTGACTTAGTGCACCTATGCTACAAAACCCCAGTGGAAAGAAAGCAGCTGGGTAGGCTTTGGCTAACAGAACAATTACCTCAGCTAGTCTTGGTCATGTTATTTCCTTTAGGAATTTCAGGAAATGGTGAGGACAGGAATGGAAGATAGATGAACTGTTCTAATGAATACAGATAGTGCTTAGTTGCCATCCTTTGAGAGGGTCCAGTAAGCCTCTCAGTTATATGAGCAGGTTCTCAGCATGATAGAAGAGGGTCTGCCAAGCATCTAGAAAGTAAAACAGCTGTGAGGAGCTATCATCTTCAATGAAAAAAAAAAAAAAAAGCTGTTAGCAGAGGTTAATCTGTCTTTTTATAGACAGAAAACTAGATCAGTTGTCCTGTTGGCATGCCCTATTAAGTCATATTACGAGCAGCTGAGGGAACTGAGATTGTTTATCTTCGAGAAGAGGAGGTGGAGATGGTTTAACGATATGGGGGTGTTAGGTCAATGGTTGGACTTGATCTTAGAGGTCTTTTCCAGTTGAAACAATTCTATGGTTCTAATGTGGAGACCACAGGATAGGCACCCAAAAGTGAAGTAGCTACTGTTCAGTAATTTTACAGCCATTCACAGCTATATGCAATTAAACACGGTACTGGAACAAGAGGGTGAACCCAGCCCTTTCTCAAAAAATTCTTCTTTGTGGCACAGAAATTAATTCAAAATTATATCTTAAAGGTTGTTTCCCTGCTTGGTTAATGACCACAAGTGCTTTCCTAAGAATCAAAGTCTAGACAAACAGAGAGAGCAAAACACAAACCGAGAAATTATTTCAATGTTATTAGTTTCAAATGTACAACCAGTCTGATTGAGTCTAAATTCACTATAGCAAAGACTGTGATGAAGTTTTTGGACATTTGCTTTTTATATTTTTTTAAATCAAGCAAAAATAATTTTGAAATAGTATAGTATTCACTCCCACCCCAAAAAGCTTGATACCAGACCCTGACCCAGAAGTTTCATTCATTTCTTTCAAGGAGTATGACTACTGCAGTGCTTTGGAACCACAGTGAGAAGCTGCTGCTCGTGCTGTGGTCTTCTGAATCTCTACAAATTGTCCAGAAATACACAGTACATTGACTGCATATGCAGTGACTGCACAAATATTGGACCAAAGAGGACAACATTCTTGTGATGAGCCACCAAAATTATGCTTACATTTAGTTTAATCACCTAACTAGCCTCAGATCATCATCATCATCAAATGAAAATAACTGAATATGGATAGCTAAATAACGGCATTTCAGCCGTGACCTTGCACGCCTAGCAACAGCCATTGTATTATAATGCAATGCAAATAAGAAAAGGACTTTGTTTTGAAGAATTTTACTGCTAACAATGACCATTAGTAGAGAAGAGTCAATTATGAGTGTAGGAAGAGAGTTAAGTAACTAGTTGTAAAAATGGACTATTTATTCCTTGCATTATCCGTGTAAAGGTACAATATGTTTGACACTGGCTTTGAGTCAGACGGTGGTTAGCCAATCCCTCCTTTTCCTGACTCTTTCCTTCAGTATGAAAGGATAAAAGGATTCAGAAGTAAACTGAATGAAAAGGAGACAAAAGGAAACATCCTTTTGAAAAGAAAAAGGAAGACCAAAAACCCAAAGAGACCAAAACAAACAAAACCCCCAAACCACTACCAAAACCAAACAAAACCCCAGAACAAGCAAACACACACACACACCCCCAAAAAAACCCAACCAAACAAAATTGCCTGCTCTTTAAAAGCAAAACTTGTCCCCAGACACAAGCACAGGCAATGTAGACATTCTTCATTACATTTTACATTTCTTCCTTTTGTTCTTTGCAACTTCAACGGTGTTGTAAGGAGAAATATCTTTTGGAAATGCTTTGAACTACACTGCCAATATAGCCTCAAAATGGGGGGGGGAGGGGGGAAGAAGAATCATTTTCCAAACCAAGAGCTTACCCATAAATCTGGAAATATTGTTTCATATGTATTCATTATGAGAAATGAAAAGAAGGCAGGACAACAATCAGATAAAAATAGTGTCAGCAAGTGCTGGAAGCTTTATACTCAGATGAGAGCCAGAAAAATAAACCAGCTGCTCTTTTCCTCTCCTCTCCACCCTCTCCCCCCTAATTTCAGAAAGGGAATAGATTTTTCTCCCAGAAGTACTCCGTATGCAATTAGAGGTACCAACAGTGACACACAGTAGGCATAAAATTTGGGTCTGGACATAAGCTAACACCTCTTCTACTGTTTTGGAGTTTTGTTGTTGTTACTTTGGTTTTCCTTTGAATCTGTTTATAGGAGAACATGGAAATTAGTTCTGTTTTCTGATCAAAACCAACACTATCAAGTTGAAATAGGAACAGCATTTACAGGGAAAAAAAAATCAGGTTAAGAGGTGAGAATCTAGTCAAATGAAAATCCCTCTTTTACACCATTGTACCGAGCTTGCAACTATCCAGGGATTACATCTGTTACTAGAATGGTCAAACTATGGAGACAAGAGCTAAAGGTAGACATTAACTGAACAACAGAGAAAAATGTTATTATTCAATTCCAAGGAAGTTACTGTGACACAATGTACTGAAAAAATCATGGTCATTAGAATAATGGATAATTGTCTAGAGCTTCCCCATAAATAGAAAAAAAAATGTGATAGCTGTCAGTCAAAGTTTATCTCTGGACTGAAGTCTGTCCAAAGTACCCCATGATGACACTGTGCAAAGCAAAAAGCCCACAGAAGTTTTGTCTTTCTTTGAAACACCTGGAAGTCTGATTTATTCCCATTGCAAGAACCAAAAAGGAAAACACAGGACATGCAAACAAACAAATATTTTATATTGAGACAGATATTCCCACAGTATTGCAAGCTAAATTAAGAAAAACTAAATAAATATTCACTCCACAAAAACCTTCATTTCAGCTGTGTCTATAAAGACAGGCTCTATTTATTTCCATGGTATCAGCAGTACCTGGAAGTCATTTAATTACAACTACAAATCTTCAGCAAAATAAACAGTAAGATGGGAGTCACAAGCAACTCATCATCCACACTGTTTTCAACTAAATTGAAAATTGCATTTTTCTGAGTTTAAACCTTGTCTTGTTTGGTTTTCAGTCCTGTTTGAGCTGTTCAGATGTTGGCTCATCCAATAGCTACAATTGCAGAGAAAAGAACAGACCAGGTTGGAAGAGACCTTCAAGATCATTGCATCCAACCCATTGTCCAGCACTATGTAATCAACCAAACCATGGCATCAAGCACCCCATCCAGTCTCCTTCTAAACACCTCCAATGATGGTGACTCCACGACCTCCCTGGGTAGCACATTCCAGTGGGCAATCACTCTCTGTATGAAGAATTTCCTTCTAACACCCAGCCTAAACTTCCCTTGGTGCAGCTTGAGACTTATCCTCTTGTTCTGGTGCTGGATGCCTGGAAGAGACCAACCCCCACCTGTCTACAACCTCCCTTCAGGTAGCTGTAGAAAGCAAGAAGGTCTCCCCTGAGCCTCCTCCAGGCTAAGCAACCCCAGCTCCCTCAGCCTCTCCTCACAGGGCTTGTGCTCCAAATCCCTCACCAGCTTTGTTGCCCTTCTCTGCCTTCTTTCTAATAATCCATATTTAAACATCCCAAAGTAATGGCAGGGAGCTGACAAGGAAAGAAGATTGGGATTTAATGCTAATAATCAGATATAGCTCTTATTTCAAGCTTTATGATGATTAAGGGAAATGTCTGAAATTGAAAGTACATTACCTTTTGTTTGGCATAGGAATGCAGCTACAGTGACAGTGGACCAGCATAGTTTTTATTACGTTTGAGAGAAATAATTGCTTCTTTGTGATTTTTTTTTCTACTAGATCATAGACTAGTGTTTGTTTAAAAGAATAAAAGATAATACAAAGGTTTCCCAAACTTTGCAGTAGAAATTCTTACCTCCAGAGCCACTACAGCCCATGAGGTAAACAGCTGCCAAGTCTTTACCTCTACTTACCTGTAGGAGCTTTGGCTCATACATTAAAAACAACCCAACTTTTAATAACCTGTATGTTCTAAAATGAATGTGTGAACAAAGGCTGAGGGGAAGTTTAAAACTGATCTCAAACTCCTGCATCTCCAAAATACCTCAAAGCTTAGATCCTTCCCATCTGCTAGCAGTTCCTCCAGGTATTTTTATTTATGATTATTTGGATCTTTCTCCTGTTAACATCACTCCCATTTTCTGGAGCAGCTCTCTCCTGTGCCCCTACAAGGCAGCATTTTTGCAGTTTGCAACATCAGCTAGAATAGGAGTGGTAACTTTCAACAAAGAGCTGACAACCAACATTTTTTTCTGGAAGAGGTATAATCTACTCTGTACAAAGCTGCCTATAAAAATACAGAAATCTTTAAAAAAGTAAGCATCTCATGGCTAAGGAAGTATTGTACATCAAGGTCTGCTTACTGTGTCAGCCTGTAAGTAGCTGAGCTAGTATACCCCCTTGATTGCTGTGGTTCATGGCTGCCCCACAAAACCACTCATAAGGGCAAAACAATGGAGAGAAAAAGGCAAAACCCTATGGTTTGAAAAAAGCAGAGGCTAACAGAACAGCAGAAAGACATAGAAACAATTAAGGAAAACAATACTACTATGAAATAATATATACAGTGAGTGATATGAAAGGCAGCTCCAACCACGCTGGCCTAGTCTGCCCACCTACTCTGCTTGCATGATCGTGGTTCAGCTGCCTGCTTTGGCTGTGGCCTCTCCCAGCTTCTGGTGAAGAGAAAAGTACCCCAACAAATACAAACCAAAAACTTAACCCTATCCTAGCTGAACTTAGGACAATGGTTTACAGCCTGAATGTCTTTCAGCTACTCTCAGTTCTTGCAGGATCTAGTCTGTAAGCCACAATGTGCAGTGCATGCCGAGAGACCTCACTGTGTTCCTCTTCCATACAGGTGACTCTTTCATACAGTTGTCTGTCAATATCCTTAGTGCTAGACATTTCAAACTATGCTCTATGACTTGGGGAAAAAAAAACCCAAAAGGTACTGCTTAAGAGTTTCACAGGTTTCCCCTTTATTTCCCTAATTCAGAATAGAATAGAATTAACCAGGTTGGAAAAGACCTGTGAGATTATTGAGTCCAACCTATCATCCAACACTATTTAATCAACTAAACCATGGCACCAAGCACCCCATCCAGTCTCTTCCTAAACATGTCCAGTGATGGTGACTCCACCACCTCCCTGGGCAGCCCATTCCAATGGCCAATCACTCTTTCTGTGAAGAACTTCTTCCTAATATCCAGCTTAAACCTTCCTTGGAACAGCTTCCTTACAGGGGCTTTCCTTTATATCCTGTGTTTCAGACAGACATTCAGGCTGCTTACAATCATCTACAAAGCTGAATCTCAACTTAAAAGTTTCATTTTGATGGTTGAAAGAGTTTAATCTGCCTGACAGTGAAGCTTTCTATCTATTCAAAATGCGTGGTGGATCACTGTGGTGGATCACTGTTGTAATCAATAAAGCTTTCCTTGCGCAGAGAAATGCCCTCGCGAATGAAACGAGAGGCATCTGAGACATAATTTCTTGAGCTCTCTTTTTAACAAATTGTTAATTTCTTGGGTTGGGAGACAGAGGCTCATGTTAGTCATAAGGAAAATTAATGTGCTACTGCCTTTAATGGTCTACAAGGTATTGTCAAGAAGTTATTTGGGAGTTTCTTTATGCTCACTATAAGACTTTTTACCATATCCTTAGGGAAGAAAGAAAAATACCTTCCATTTTGTCAGCAGATTTCTTGTTAGGTCAGGAGGAAGCAAAATCAAACAGAAAGAGTAAAGCATACACTTGTTATTTGGCTAACAAGAAAAGGCATCTAATGCAGTGGCATGGCTCATTCATTATTTTTATTGGCCTTGGAATCACTGAAATTTGTTTCCTTTATATATTTTCATAGAAATAGCTCTACTTGCCTTTTAAAGTGCTAGATGCTAATATACTTCCACTCCCATCGGGCTTGAGATAAAATACCCAATAACACAACTAACATTTGTGGCACCAAGACAAAGGCTGCACTGTTCCCCAGATCTGCAACATTTGACTCAAGAGTGTGGAGCTGAAAGTGAAAGAATTCACTAGCCTTAGTGGACAAACACATTTATTTCTTAAGAGGACATATAATTTATTTCCTTGTGGCATTTCTCTAGACCTTGTTCCTGAATAAAGGGTTTCCCCATTGGAAGCATACTCCTTTTTTGTTCCTTTTCCCCAAGAGATCCTTTGACTATTTTACTACCATCATTTACAGTGGTAGTGATGTGTGAACCTCAATATATTTGATCATCTTAAGCATTTGATCACATTGTGTTAGGAACTCTTTTTTCCATTTTTTTTCCCCCTCAGTTCTTGAGCTTTTATGAAGTCACAGTATCACCAAGGTTGGAAGAGACCTCAAAGATCATTGAGTCCAACCTGTCACCACAGACCTCATGACTAGACCATGGCACCAAGTGCCATGTCCAATCCCCTCCTGAACACATCCGGGGACAGTGACTCCACCACCTCCCTGGGCAGCCCATTCCAATGACAAATGTCTCTCTCAGTGAAGAACTTTCTCCTCACCTCAAGTCTCATCACTATATAAACAAAATGATGGCATACATGAATGAGAAGTTTTAGTAACCCAAACTATGCCAGGCAGCATCAAATGGCTACATCATATGATTCTCACCCGTGCTTACAGAGTTGAGTTGCCTTGTGACTACAACTCAGATTCAAAACCTACCTCAACAGGACAGAAAAAAAAAAAAAGATAATATATTCTTCAGACAGAAGTCATAATTAGATTTCAGACAGAAAAATGCATGCACACTTGTGAAGCTCATCTGTAATGAATCCAGCGTTTCTAGACATGCCCCACTGGTACTCCAGTAGATCAATGTGCACATTATGGAGAAAACTGAAAATCTCATAGGGATATCAAGATGAACTGCACAGGAAGTATCATTATTGTTGTCTAGAACTAGCTGAAGGGAGGCTGTAGCCAGGAGGGGGTTGGTCTCTTCTCCCAGGCAACCAGCACCAGAACAAGAGGACAGAATCTCAAGCTGCACCAGGGGAGGTTTAGGCTCAAGGTGAGGAGAAAGTTCTTCACTGAGAGAGTCATTAGCCATTGGAATGTGCTGCCCAGGGAGGTGGTGGAGTCACCATCCCTGGAGATGTTCAGGAGGGATTGGATGTGGCACTGGGTGCCATGGTCTAGTCATGAGGTCTGTGGTGACATGTTGGACTTAGTGTTCTTTGAGGTCTCTTCCAAACTTGGTGATTCTGTGTGATTCTAATCACTGCACAGTGTACTCCCACATGCATTTTTCTGTGAGAAAGTAGTTTGAGGGATTTAGACAAATTTGGTACTCATACTTATAAATCATAAAGAGGGCTGCAATTAATACTACCTTCAAGTGAATTCAAATATAAGGATAGGGAAGTTCTATACAGAGAGAGTGATTCCCCATTGGAATGGGCTGCCTGAGGAGGTGGTGGGGTCACTGTCATTGGAGGTGTTGACTTGATGGGGTGCTTGGTGACATGATCTAGTTGTTTGATGGGTTGGACGTGATGATCTTGAAGGTCTCTTCCAACCTGGTTTATTGTATTGTATTGAAAGAATAGCAGGTAACAGCATGCTTTGTGCAAGCATTTCACCTGAGAGAGCAATGTGACTACTAAAGACAGCATGGTTACATGACACAGATGTCCAAGTTTAAAAGGAAAAAACAAAACAGAGTTGCTGGAGGGAGGACGAATTAAATGTAAGGGGATATAAATTTTCAGACCTTACTCCCAGACTCTCCAGAAGAATGATTAGCAAAACAAAAAACTAGATAAGCATTATGGGGAGGAAAGAAGACATCATAATTTTGGAAGGGGAATGACTGAAGAAAACGTGAGGCAAAAGTCAGGAAAAGTAGAGAAGAAAGGAGAGAAACTCACTTGGGTTTCAAATTCACATAATCGAATTTTACAGCAAAAGCAAATTTGAAAGGCCTTTCATATTATCATAAAAAAGCAATTCAAGCAAAGATTTTAACATGCACTGAAATATGTCTGCAAAAGGAACCTGAGCTAACTGTTCTGCTCAGTGATGGTCAGACATTTTGAAGCTTCTTTTAATTTTTGATTAATTGTACTTTTCAAGAATTCCGTGTAATTTTAATTGGGCTTCATATGCATTCTCTGGCATAACAGCAAACATAGGCTTGTACTATTCAAAAATGACTTAACTTTAATACAAACAGCTCTATGTTGAAATAGGAAATGCAGATACTTTCTAAGTAGCTGATAATATCCAGAATGAAATGCAAGACATCCCATTTAGTGGTGTTATCACATTTAGTGATGTTACCTTGTTTTCCACATTCAGTGCACCAGTGAACAGGCTGCTCCAGTCACTGCTGAATCCCAAGGGTGCAGTTCTACTTCATGACAGACTATATTTGAACACTTTGCTTAGTGATACATCCTTACTTTAGCATAAATCCATGGTTTGCTGTACCAATCAAGACACATGGTCTGCCTGTAGGGAGAATGTAAAATTGGCTTATAAATCCATTGAACAGAAAAATATTAACTCACAATCTCCCAAAATATTTTGTCCCTTGAAGGTAATAAATGATTTATGTAAAACAATTTACTCTTTGAGTTGTAGGCATTAAAGCCAGGGCTCACTAATGAGTTATCAGGTGAATGGGAGAACAAGGTAAACGGGGAATTCTTCTGGTTCTGTCAGTGGGAAGTTAGGTCTATAAGGATCAGAGTAAGAATGCAGAGTAGTCAGCATTAGGTTAATTACCTTTGTTGACCTGAAAGGTTGGAATTTAGATGTAAACAAAATGATGAAAGCTTCTGAATCTCAATATTTTGTTTATTTCCAGGCAGCTATCACATATTTAAAGTACAGGATACCTTTTCATTCCACTAGAAAAAGAGGAGCCACGAGGAAGAGTAATATCACTGCCTATATCATCAGGGCATTTGGTAATTATTCTCAGCTGAATATAAGGAACAGCATGGCAGGACAGAGCTCCATCTGCAACCTTTCTTCAGTTTAATTTAGGCTAGATTAGTAAAAAGCTAAATTAGTAAAAATTAAATTCCTCTCAATACTTGGAAACATTCCCATTATCCTATCCCTGCAACTGAAAATTTAATGTAGGGAGATTCAGAAGTCACCTTTTGTTGTGCTGGTTGATTGCAGCATTTTTGGAAAGGAAAATCATTAGTAAACTTCTGTCCAAAAAACACATCAAGGATCAATTTTCCTGTACCAACCTTCCCATGTGGCAAAAAAAACCCAAAGAAAAAAGTTAGAAATATTCAATATATAGTTTGTTGGGGTTTTTTTGTGGCTTAGAAGTTTCATCAGTGGTGGAGTCTTTATTTTATTCAAGCTTATTTTGCATCTCTTGGAACAATAGCTTAACCAAACAATCCCATTGTAGGAGTTTTAGTAAACTGATAATGCAAATAAACAAGTGCCATTTCTCAGCTTTGAAATGTTATAACACAGTTTTTGCTCACTCCTGAGTCCTTTAATTTCATTGCACAGCTGAGTCAGAGCTGGCAGACTTCTTTTTGTTGAGCAGCGAATGTCTCAATCTGTTATGCCAGAGCCAGATGGCTACTTTTCACAAGCACTTTACAGATTGAAAAGGCAAAAAAGTCAGGACTCTATGCCAATGATTCAGCACTTCAAACCCATGAGTTAAGGTCAGAGTTGTACAAATGTGCTACCAGGGGCCTAGGGAAGAGAACATGTTTCTCATAGCTCCTTTGTTGATAATTTAGGTTACCTAGAAAAGACAGTGGCCAGGGGGTCAATAGATTAATCCAACAAGGAACAGATGACTGTTTGGAAGTACATGAAGGCATGCTTGTGTGCAGTGTGGGAAATAACCTTATTTACAATTGCAGCACCACAGATTTAGTGTGTGTCAATGCAACATTATATAAAATGATACTTTAAAATTTTATCTTGCTTTTGGTCATTGCTACTACATCAGTCACTAAAAAAATTATGCTTCAAGGCCACACCTTGAGTACTGTGTCCAGTTTTGGGCCCCTCAGTTTAGGAAGGATGTTGACTTGCTGGAACGGGTCCAGAGAAGGGCAACGAAGTTAGTGAGGGGTTTGGAACAAGCCCTATGAGAGGCTGAGGGAGCTGGGATTGCTTAGCCTGGAGAAGAGGAGGCTCAGAGGTGACCTCATTGCTCTCTACAGCTACCTGAAAGGAGGTTGTAGCCAGGCGGAGGTTGGTCTCTTCTCCCAGGCAACCAGCACCAGAACAAGAGGACACAGTCTCAGGCTGTGCCAGGGGAGGTTTAGACTGGATGTTAGGAAGAAGTTCTTCACAGAAAGAGTGATTGGCCATTGGAATGGGCTGCCTGGGGAGGTGGAGTCACCATCATTAGAGGTGTTCAGGAGGTGACTTGATAGGGTGCTTGGCTGTATGGTCTAGTTGTTTAGGTGGGTTGGACTAGTTGATAGGTTGGACATGATGACCTTGAAGGTGTCTTCCAACCTGGTTTATTCTATTCTATTTTTTTGTTCTTAAAATCTGTTCATGTATGGTATCAGCAGTGACATTGCTGGTTGTTCAAACTGTCCTTGCATAAACTCCTGCAAAATATTTTTCTCCACACCCATAGAACCTAGAGTCAATTTTGCTCAAGCATTTATTTGTCAGGAGTGTGCAGAAAACATACTTGGTAGGCCACAGAAAAGGCTCAAACTTCCGTGGAGCTTTTTGGGAATTTCTCCTCGGTGGTGACCAATATTGAATTCAAAAAAGCTGTTTAGTATGTCCAATCCTTCATTTAATCTCCATATATTTGCACAATTATTGCTATAATAAGAAACCCCACAACCAAACAAGAAAACCTAGCAACAATGAATTCTCTTGGTGCTCACTACTGATGGCTGGAGGTCAGAGAGTTAAAAGCTTTCAGAAGTTCTATTAAGAAGCAAAAAAGATGAATGCATAAATACTGTCAGGAAATAACTTATCACCATGCTGACATCCTTGAAATGCAATTTCAGTTCAGGTCACTTCCTATTCTGCATGCCTTTTCTCACTGTTTACTTTTCTAAAATGTAGTCATTTATCAGACGTGATTTCAAGTGTAGTTTTTCAGACATGGTGGAGAAAGCATTATATTGAACTACTTTACCTGCAGCACCACATCCTGCACACTGTGACGGAATCATAGTTGCTGCTATTGTGTGTATCTGCCATGCAGAAACATTATCAGCTTCAATGCTTTTGGCATAACCCAGGAGAATGGAAGAATGTGGGGTTTCAATTAAAGCCAGCACTTTAATCCTTCTCAGCTGAGTTCAGATTGTAAAGATTTAGAAGCCAGAGGTTATGGAATGAAACATTGCCCTAGTCATTCCAAATTAACTGACATAAAATAATAATAATAAATCTGCTAAATAATATTAGTCTATTAAACTGTACCACAAGCTATACTACACCAGGTTCCATCTCATACTCTGTACTAACAGAGAAACCATGAGGAGGAAATACTTCACCATAAGAGTGGTGAAGCCATGGAATGGGTTGTCCAGGGAGGTGGTTGAGGCCCCGTCCCTGGAGGTGTTTAAGACCAGGCTGGATGAGGCTCTGGCCAGCCTGATCTAGTGTGGGGTGTCCCTGCCCATGGCAGGGGGGGTTGGAACTAGATGATCCTTGTGGTCCCTTCCAACCCTGACTGATACTATGATTCTATGAAAGAAAGTCACTTCAAGAGCTGTTGTTTGGGAGGGAAGGCATCTTTTGGACAGCTCAAAAGTGATCAAATAGCAGAGAGTATTGCTGTCTAGATGAATCAATAAATCCTTTTCCTTAGCTGCAAGAAAAATGCTGTAAAGACACTGTCTTCAATCAATCATTCTCATTTACCTTCATTTGTTGTTCTAATACTGTTCACAATTCCAACTAAAGGGAAATTTTCCTGAGACTAAATCTGGATCCCCATTAATTAATTCCTACAAAAGAGACCGGGATCTGCAGAGAATGAATTGCACTTTATCAAGTAAAAGCCTTATCCCAAACAGTTTTTCTTTTAAGAATGACAGACATCTGTGCTCTCAAAGAAATATAATAGTCCTTCTCACTAATGAGCTCAAAGTCATTCAGATTTTCTTCAACACTGCAATAGAAGGCTCTCTGTGTGGTACAGAGAGGGGGAAAGTTTTAAGATTCTGACCTTGGGTCACACACTCATGTTCAGGGGAGAAGGAAGTAATTTTGTTTGTCAGATGTCTGGTCATGGATAGCTACCACGATTTCTCAGTAAAAGTTCATACATCAGAATTGCTTTATCCCTCACAGGATATTCAGTTAGTGTACAGCCCTCTGAGAGCAACACTTTCACAGCCATGGCAGCAGATATTGATGCAGCGTGATGTTAGGAGGCATTCCTCTGCACACAGCAATAGAAAAACTTCAGTTTATTCATCTATACAAGAGGTGATGTGTGCTACAGCTACTAAAATCAAGACAGACATTAATCTGACATCCTACACAACTGAGCAGAATGGTAACTCTGTAAATAAACTCACAAACATTTAAGAAAACAGAGTTCCAGGCACAATGTAGATTTCCTGTTCAGAAGTTTACTTCAGTACTCCTTGATCTTACTCCATTAGAAGGGAACTGCATTATAAATGCCACCCAGTGTCTTGACAAATACAAATAATATTAACCAACAAAGAAAAGACAGTATCCTGGTTTTCAGCTGGAATATCTCCAGCTGGAGGACAGATTGTATTATACCCCAAAGGAGTAAATAGAAACACTCCACAGAATTGGAAGTTAAAAAGAAATAATATTTACAAAAGTAAAGAGTACAGAAAGGTATTGAAGGAGAAGGATGGAGATATATATATGTATGTGTGTGTGTATATACACACACACAATGAGATTTGGTCTTGGTCTCACCCCCAGCTAAGCACAAGGTAGGCCTTGCTGTGCAGCAAGAAATACAGCTCCCACCAGCAAATTCGCCCTCATGCTGCAAATGAGAGCAAAAGCCATGCTCCCAGAGCAGAGAGAGAAAGAATTGCAGAAGTGCTGTCTCTTAAATAGAGATACAAGAGAAGGAATAGAATAACAAACTACAATACCCTGTGCCTCCCTCTTGGGACTTTCTAGTCCCCTGGAAGACTTCTAACTCTATGGTTTTAAAATTATAGAATCACAGGATTGTTAGGGTTGGAAGGGACCTCAAGGATCAGCTAGTTCCAACACCCCCACCCCCCCCCCCCCACCCCCCCCGCTATAGGCAGGGAATTAATCCTTAACCTACAACAGATAGGCAACCTTCCAGAAATATTTCCTCCCAGTGTACACCCTCCTGTACAGGTGGAATAAAAAATTACAGCTGTCAGTTTATCAGATTCAATGTGCTCGGATTTCATGATCTTCTTATCCTTGTGTCTTAATACACGGAGGTCACTAGAGCTGAGTCCATGTGGTCTTTGAAACTAAAAGTCTTTTACATTGTTGCTGGTAGTTATGACACTTTCCTAGAATACTTGCATAGAGCCATTGAATTTGCATCCGTTTTCATGCAGTTACAAATTCAGAAAATGAAAGCAATGGAAAAACCTGAAATTTGAAAGTCCACACAAGTATGAAGGGAAATTAACGACTAATTCTTTAGAATTTGTATTTTTCAGAAACCAGAAGTTCAGATTAGCTATAAATTGAAAACAGCAGACAGAATTTATCGCCAATAAAGTTACTTTGTTAGGTATGAGACACCTTATAAATACTCAATAGCTAAATGCTGTGTCTCCAGTATGCTAGGTCAAGGGCAATGTTTTCCATTGTCTGTCATTTATTGGCCCAGCTCTACCAAAGTCTTAAGAAAGAGGCTGAGTTGCTCAAATGCATCCAGAGAAGGGCACCAAAGTGGGAGAGGGCTTGGGAGCACAAGCCCTTTGAGGAAAGACTGAGACAGTTGAGTTTGCTCAGCCTGGAGAAGAGGAGGCTCAGGGGAGACCTTATTGCTCTCTACACCTACCTGAAGGGAGGTTGTAGCCAGGTTGGAGGTCCCTCTCTTCTCTGCGGCAACCAACACCAGAACAAGAGGACACAGTCTCAAGCTGCACCAGGGGAGGTTTGGGCTGGATGTTAGGAGGAAAATCTTCACAGAAAGTGTTTGGATACGGGAATGGGCTGCCTAGGGAGCCCTATTGAACGATGAGAGTAGACTCAAGGGGCCTCCAGGTAAAAGCAGTGTAATTAGCACAATAACATACAACTAAACAGCTCCTGCTCCACCACCATCATTTTTGCACCCATCCCAGAGCCAGGGGCAAGACCCTCAACAGCCAAGATACCACACAGACAAGCTCAGCCACAGTAAGGAGGCCCAGCCAGCACCCATGGGTGATACTGGAGGAGTCATCAATCATAGCCCTAACAACCGGGGGCCACCAGGCCCCCGGCCTTTGTTGTCACCACCACCATCACCCAGTGTGTACTGCAGGTACTCACCAGAGATGAGAGGAGGATCCTTCAGCCCAGATGGGCTCAGCTTAGGGCTGCTGCCTTTCCTGGGGGGATTAAAAGGGAGGGCCAAATGGCTACACTTGGGGTGGGAGGAGACTCCAATAGAACCCAGGTGCTCTGGGATTTGAGGGGAAAAAGTGGGAAAATGGGGCAGGTGAGGGACTTTTAGGGTGTTAGGTAATGATTGTGGGAATGGAAAAATAAGAGAAATAGGTAGATTCAGCTTCTGACAAAATTCTTTTGAACCTTTTGCTTGTATCTCAAAAAACAAGAGCCCATTTCTCAATTTTAAGGCAACTATTGACTGAAGGTAAACCCCTATTAAACTTAATTTCCACACATATACTTGAGAAAAAACACACAGTCAGAAGCATGTCCTCGAACTTTGTGTTAAGTCAATGGCTAGAACAAAGGAGGAACACTTGGATATTTTCAGAGAGAGCAAAACAACTCCTTGGGAGTTGTTGAATTTTTTTAATTCTCTAAAACATGGCAACTGTTGCCTTTTTTTTTTTTTCCCTGAAGTTTCAGAGATCTTTTGCTAATGAAAACTCACACCCAAAAGCAAAATTATTCTCCTCTCCAAATGTCCAACAATTTGTGTTAAGAGAAACAGTACCAAACTCTGACTTTTCTCTTTGGAGAATTCTGGAGTGTGTATTTTAGGGAATAAGAGACACTAACTGAAGAGAGAAAAAAAAAGAAAAAAAGAATAAAGAAAAGGAAATCAAAAGAGTAAAAATATTGTTCAAAATCAATTTCTTCTGCTTTTTAAGCAGTTCAGAATATGGACAGAGCATTCTTCTAAACTCTAAGGGATTTTGAGGGGTTTTTTATACAATCAAGGGGCCACAATCACACTGTGTGCTGAAGAAGTGTGCACTGCTTCAGGAAACACTTATGAGGTGGGTTGATAATGTTAACAGTCCAAAAACATAACAAAATATGTCACTGAGATAAAGAAATTGTGTAAATGGTTTATGGTTTAGTTGTTTAGGTGGGTTGGATTGGTTGATGGGTTGGACGCGATGATCTTGAAGGTCTCTTTCAACCTGGTGTATTGTATTGTATTGTATTGTAAACAATGAATGCAGAGCTCACACCATGCAGGACTCCAAAATATGCAGCAGAAGGAAAGAAAGAGGGACAGTATGGTGATAGTCAACAACTCTTCAGCTGGCAACAACAGTAAACAGCTATGAATACACGGAAGCATACAGACCTTAGCATCTCAGCAGTGAATATAATAAAAAGCATTAAGCCTTAAGAATGACACTGAAATTAACAAATCCTATCTATTGATAGGAAAAAACTCCAACCAACCACCCAACACCACCACAAAAAAAAACAGCCCACAAAACAAACCAAATAAAAAACCCCCAAACCGCCAACCAACCAAAACCAAAAAATACAAACAACCAACCCCAAAACACAACAGCAAACCAAACCAACCAACCAAACTACTAAAGGAAAACAAAGGTGCAGTAATAATTTTTTGTAGATTTAGAAAAGTGATAGTTGCCATTCTTGCTGGAGAAATCTCCCATGCTTCTTTCTTCAGACAGGCTGAAGCAAACAATATATTAATGCAGCAAGGTTCATTAAACTCAGAAAAATATTAAGACTTCCTTGTCTTTAATTCAATTAGTTTCAATGAAGTACTAATGATTGATTAAGTAGGATATTAATCCATTTAAAGAAAATTGTTTTAAAAGGAATTAGAACATAGTAGTGAATTATCACCACCTTCTAAAAACTCCTTACAACAAAACCTTGTTTAGGGGATTTCAGTGCTAAATGCTCTGTGTATTCTTCTCTACTTCCATAGTCCCAATTTTAAGGTGCAGATGGTGAAATTGACTATAACACTGGTTTACTACTCATGCTCTCTCTAGAGTTTTAGGTTCAAATTGCACCTATAAAAAAGGGTAATTAGTCCTTTCTGGTTTATTGCTGTTAGGGGAAAAGAAGCCGTTTCAGTTAACTACCAACTAGACACCACTCCAGATTAAATATCCTAGATTCAATACCTTATACTGGCTTTCAAATACCAAACTGAGAGTTCAAAGAAAGTAGGAAATGTCACCTTCCCAAATATTATGGACTATTAATTATGTCTTTGCTGTGAACTTTCTCATTGCCATTACTCTGCAGACATGAAGATCATTCTTTATAAAAGACTATGGGCTGGAACAAGGTTAATTCCAATGTAAACTGTGTTAATAACAAGAATGACTGCATTCAGACAGCTGAGCAATTATGTGATAAGCAAAAAATGTGTAATGAAGCAGATAAAATGGGCTTACTTTGAACCAAGCATGTCTATGCCACAATGTATATGTTTTACTTTTCTAACATACACACTCTATTTTTCCCATGCTACCCGATAGCCAGTTCTCTGTGCAAAACTGAGTCATAGAGAGTCAATCACATTAAGATATAAGTAAATAGAAAGAGATATGTAGCTGCCTTTGACACAAATTTGATGTCACCTGCTTTGGAATGCATGTCCTTTGGTGTCACTTAATAAAAAGCTGCACAGAAGATTCCTGTACCTTTGCTTTGTCACCACACTCATCAGTAAAGCTGAGTGCCAGGTGCCCTCATGGTGGATAGCAACTGAGGGTGAGCAGGAGACCCCAGGGTGAAATTTCATATCATAGTTTGTCTGGTGGCAAATCTCATTGAAAAGATTCTGACCACTTCTTCCCCCAGACCTTTCATTTTCCCAGTGAATTTATCACATGCTAGATAATATTTTGCAAAATGATTAAAACCCTGTACAGAAGGGGCCACAGAGAAAGCTTCACTGATTTGGATGAAAGGGTGTATATTTCATCCGGAAGGGGAAAGCTGGAAGGTGAAAAACCTCTTAAATTGCTCTTGCTGGTGGCAAAAGTATACCTTAGAATGCTATCTTCAAGCATAATTAACAACTAGAGAGACCCGGCCCATAATTTAAAGTATATCAGAAATGCAGTACTGGTGTTTTACCTTTCAGCATCTTTAAGAGAAATAAATATAAGACTCACTGAAATACTCATAAACAGACAAGAGACAATGTTTCACTTTTTTTAAGAAGTGAAGAAAAATGGGCTGTGATTTCTTTCTCTTTTTTTTTTTTTTTTTTTTTTTTTTTTAAACTTGAGAATAACTAAATTCACTTTATTGGAATTTCCTCTCCAGGAAGGAAGGAAGAAGCTCCCTATTGTTCTGGGATTAAATAGAAACAGAACTAAACCCACTTTCCTTCACCCTTCCCTCCTTCCCAGGTTCAGCTTCATTCCTAACTCCTGAGTAGTGCAGGGCGATAGGGAACTGGGTGCCATGGTCAGTCTATAATACTTAATTTCATCTGTTCTTTCCTTCTCACACTCCTCTGCTCCAGCATGGTGTCTCTCCCACAATACACAGTCCTTCATGATCTTCTGCAAGATCACAGTATCACAGTATTGCCAAGGTTGGAAGAGACCTCAAAGATCATCGAGTCCAACCTGTCACCACAGACCTCATGACTAGACCATGGCACCAAGTGCCACGTCCAGTCCCCTCTTGAACACCTCCAGGGATGGTGACTCCACCACCTCCCTGGGCAGCACATTCCAATGACGAATGACTCTCTCCTTGAAGAACTTCCTCCTAACTTTGAGCCTAAACTTCCCTTGGTGCAGCTTGAGTCCTTCCTATGGGCAGCAGTTTTTCAAGAACTGCTCCAGCATGAGTCCTTTCCACAGAGCAAAGTCCTTCAGGAATACGTTGCTCCAGCATGGGTTCCTCACATCACAGTGCCTTCCAGAAACCCTGCTTCTTCATGGGCTGCTCTTCATGGGCCAAAGTTACTGCCAGGAGCCTACTTCAGTGTACGCTTTCCACAGGCCACAGCTGCCTTCAGAGCATATGCAGATGTTCGAGTGTGGTGTTGTCCACAAGATACAGTGTGGATATCTGCTATAGTATGGTCTTCCATCAGCAGCAGGGGGTCAACCTATGTCACCATAGTCTTCACCATGGGCTGAAGGGGAGCATCCGCCCCAGCATCTGGAGCACCCGCTCCAGCATCTGGAGCACCTCATCCCTTGCCTTCTTCTCCCACCTTGGCATCCACAGGGTTGTTTCTCTCATTTTCTCATTCCTTTCTCACAGCTTATGTTAAAGCAGCATTTCTTAGCCTTTCTTGAAGATGTTATCACAGAAACACTGTCAATGTCACTGACGGACTGAGATTTGGCCAGTGGCAGGCCTGTCTTGTAGCTGATGAAACTGGCTCTGTTGGACATAGGGGCAGTTTCTGATGCTTTCTCACAAAAGCCACTCCAGTAGTCTTCAGCCAAAACCTTGACATCTAAACCCAATACAGCCTGTGCTAAAAATTTGTGTGGAAATAAACAAATAAATCTGAAAAGCACAGATAGGTATTTTTGTTGCATGTAAGTATAGTTCGTCTCACATTGAGACAAACACATTTGTACTACTTATGTATAATTGAACCTGAAATATGATCCATCAGAAAAATACACTGTATCTTTAAGTGCTTCATATATATATATATATATATATATATATATATATATATATATATACACATAGCATCTATGAAACAAAAATGTTATTACTGGTGTCAGACTGGCCCTATCATTTTCCATTTGGGATATAAATACATAGATACTGAAAAAACTTCTCACTTTCACAGCACTGAATTTAATTTCATAATGGCATAGATTTGGTCCTGCATGAATGCAGAGTTTTATTTCTATTGTATAGGTCAAAACACGATGGAGTTTTTATATTAACAAAGTTTGATGGACAGAGACCATTTGGCATGGTTTAAGAATCAGGACATAATGGTGATGGTTGTGTCTCTACTAAGAGTCCTTTGCATGAACACACTTGAGAGGCGAGACAACAAAGATTGACAAGAATCATCAAATTGCCGTCTTCAAGGAAAATATAAATGCATGATTTAAGACTTACCATTTCCCCTATCCTCTTTCCTTCCTTTTCACATAATACTATGACTTTCTCCTGAGATTTTCAAACTTGCCTTCCTTCCTTTTGAAAGCTTCTCCTACATTCTATCCTTCTGTTCATAACTGTCAATTTCTTATCAAGTTCTCTATTCTACATGCTAAGTCAAGTTGCTTCTTATGTGATCATTGCTATTGTGTCTGCACAAACAAAAAAGCCTTCCCTGAGCAAACACAGTCAGAGGCCAGAGTGATCCCTCAGTTTAAGTATTTTTCCCAGGTTAAGTATTCTTTTTCTTTCACAAAACTAGGCAGCTGTTACCATGCTAGTTAATGATAGTGCTAATAATAACGTAAGAAAACACCTTTCTTAAAATACCCTTCACATTGACCACTTACTACTTGCCTTAGAGTATATTGAAGAGAGAGAACTATGTAGAAGGGTGACTGCAGGTAGTTTAAAATGGATATTCGGCCTGGCAAATTCATCCTAGTTTAATCTCATCTGCTCAAAGTTTGATTTATTTAGGATTTAATTTAAACACTCTATTTGTCCCTTTTGCCTTCACCACTTCATTTCTATAGACAGCATGGCAACTATGGGTATGTTTTTAGTAAATCTGTGAATAGTTGCTTTGAAATGTAATAACGATTCATTTGTGTCATGCAAATTAATTGAGAATGAGCTAAACTGTAAACTGATTAAACGGCCCAGGGCACAAAAATTAGGAGAGCAGTATATGTGGGCATGCAAAGGTAATATTATTTGCATGCTAGAATCAAAGAAATGTCTTTTTTTTTTTTTTTTTTCTTTGAAGTGAAAAGGAAATGCATAGCCATGCTTCACAAGAAATACTGCACTTGGCCTTTTTCATTCCATTTCACACGTGTCAGTTAGCAGGACCCTTGTTGATTAGTTTTTTTATATATGGTGTAAGTCCTGAATTCCAGTGAAGCCCGGATAGAAGCAAGCATTGGTCACAGATTGTAAATGAAATTTGAACTGCTACCTGTGGTTGATTTTCCTCATGTGTGGTAGTTTTAATCTAGGTGTTTACTTCTCAGTGATTTGAAAGCATTGCACATACATTGTTCTCAGTTTTAGCTCAGAGCCTCAAAAAAAACATTTCCTCACTACCACTGAGCTATGGAAAGAAAATGCTGCTAAGGACAGAATGTGTGAATCTTAGTAAGAGATCTGTGATTTTTCTAGTTCTTAATTAAATAACATGTTTCTAATCCTTGATTTTAATCCTGATATTTTGTACAGAAGGAAAAATTATGTTATGTTATGAAATTTATAAGGTACTTCTGTTTGGAGATTTTTTTCTCCTCTAAGTAAGAGGAAATTCAAAGGCATATCACAGTGTATTCCTTTTCATGTCTAACTGTTCCATGCTGTCAAGCAGTAGTTTTCCTGTCTGTCCATTAATTATTTAGTAGTATTATGTGCAATTTTCATCATGACTGATCTCTTCATTCTTCAGCACTGAGGTGCCACATTGAGGGTAAGAAATTACCATGTCTGCACATCTGGCGCTCCAGGTCTCATACTGGAACCATTTAGCAAAATTAACATTTGCCTTTCTTTCAAGAACCCCAATACTGGTGTGAAGGGTGCATATGCCAGAGATGGCTAAAACTGATGAAGTAGGGCTCAAGTAACATGAATACCCAACTTCAAAGCAGATTTGAGGGCCAGGGATACCTAGCAAAGACCTTTTAATGATTAACTGCAGTCTTAACATTAAAGTTAACACCCCTCAGTGTTTCAGCACAGGGCAGCAGCAGAGGTGCAGAGTGGACAGCAGCACCACCACCATCCACAGCAGTAGCTGCTGAGAGGGAAAGACAGAGATAAGGATGGTTGACAGACTGTGCTCTTTTTCTTCCACTCAAGCTAGGGACACCTTTCTTGGTGAAAATTGCGCCTTCAATATATGGCTTAAATTTTGCTGCATTTGTATTTTATGTTAGAAATACTCCAATGCTTTGCATCTCTGACTTTGTGGGATGCTACCCAGAATTTATTCTTCTGAGATAATCTTGTAGTTAATGCATTTATCATCAGCAATCCTGAATTTGTTTTTTCTGTCACTTTGAACAGTTATACCATTTGATTGCTTTGACTTTCTGAACTTGTGTCCAACCAAGACCTTGTTGGGGTACTCGAAAGCAAAGCAAATGTTAATTTTACCAAATGGTTCCAGCTCGGGCCCTGGACCTCAAGGCCTGCAGATACTGGGGTCTTACCCTTAACATGACAGATGAGTTAGACATCAGTAACGTTTTTATCTGTAGTGGAAATAAAGAAGTCTAGCCATCAAAAAATTATGAAAGAAAAGGCCCTGAATTAGAGTGGTAAAGCTAAATAGCCAAACACTCCATAGCAAGGAAAAGTCAGATTTCCTCATGCACAGGCAATATGATATTTTGGTTAACCACACAATCCCTGAACTGTCCCATCTTTTCATCACATAGTTAAGATCATCCACTTCAGGCTCGTAAGTGGATTTTATTTTTTTCCCTCTCATTCTGTCTCAAGCCCCAGAATGCACTTTTAGTGTCCTGGTCAGATTTTTTTGCTCACTTCCCTAATGGCAGCAGATAAGCACGTGCCTGTATAGTGAGTGGCTTCTTCCTGTACACCCAGGGAGGTTGCAGCAGAGCAACGATCATGCTTCTGGGCACCCAGGTATGCACTTTTCCCACTATGGCTCACAGCAGGAGCTCCCTGCAGAAGGTAGGTTTGGTATCTCTTATAGTAATCGTGATCCTGATTGTGCAAGCCATGAACTCTCTCCTGATTGCCCTGTCTGTACAACATGACAAGAGGCAAGCCTTCCTTTGCGGAGCTGATCTCCCTGGTCAGACTGCGCAGAGCACTTCATCAGCCATCTAAAAAGGATTTCACTGTTTTTCCCCTGAAGTGTTTCTACTCCAGCTGAGCAAGCCAAATTGCTCTGTGTGGACTGATTTCTATCTTCTGCGCTCACAGTTGGCTTTTTTCCTCTATCATCGCTCCACTACTTAAATACATTGTGTTTGATACAAGTTTTGAATTCCTTTAATACTACTAGAACGTGCTGTGTTGTAAATACATATTTATGGCAGCCATGACTGCTATATTCCTGGCTGTCACCAGTGTGTCTGCAGATTTTTGTTGTTGTGTTTATAACATGATATGAATTATGTCCTGACCTTGTTAAAATTTATTTTTCTGTTGCATGACACTAAGCAGTTATTTAGTTTTCCTCATACCCTGTCAGTTTCTCTGTGCCATAATGAAAACATTTTGTCCCTGTAAAGACAGATTTACTTGTTATTCACAGCATTAAGAGGTGGTATTTCTGTCAGTTTCAAAAAGCTTGCTAATAAATCTGGTATAACTGTGCTCCTGTAATTGCTGCCTTCAACTGATAGGCTCTGGTGCTTTTTAAAGTTAACTTGCCCTCTCACACTTCCCATCATTGTCAGATGACATTTGCCTCGAGTCTTACATGTTGGCAATACTCATGCTCTAGAATGCTATCTATAGTTACAATCTGAGATTGAAACTACTCTCTTTCTGACATTTTATATTTTGTAAATACAACCCTTCAGCACTATTGCCCTAAATCACAAAAAGTGTGATTTTTGGTTTTAAACTTGCACAAAAGGTAAAAAAAGGGGGCACATTACGCAAGTAAAATGTATCACGCCGTAGTCATCTTCATATTTACAAAACACCTGCTCTACACATGCTACTTAAAAACAAACTGAAAATGAGACATAGTTTCCTCCAGGAAAAGCACAGGCTTTCTGTTAAATCCATTGCAGAAACACCCCTGTGTACCACTTTTACATTGCTGCTGTTGCATCAGTGATAGATATCCAGAAAGCAGATGGCTAACCTTCTGAGTGACATTATTCTTGTTTACATAATAACATTCTGAAGACCATAATGCTGCACCTGTTCTAAAAATCCTCCTTTTAACGGATAGAGTACTGTCAGCTTTCAAATTTGATACTCTAGATGCAAGACTAACTGAATTTGAGGGAAAAACTGCTTGGTTATCTAATTCGGTTTTGGGTGTTTGGGTTTGGGGGGAGGGGGGAGTTGTTTGTTTGCTTGGGTTTTTTTGGGGTTTGTTTTAATGCAATTATCAGATCTGAAAATTGTAATCCATTATAGTTAGAGAGTAAATTTTCTTTTTATTCTTCTCCCAGTCTCTTCTGTGGTTGCAGAACAACCTCTGACCAGCCTAATGTCTGCATTGACTTTCCCATAGAGCAGGTCCCTCAAACTGATTAACTATATTTCTCCAATCTGAACATGCAAAAAAGGTGATTTGAACCCTGCAATAGTCTCTTCAATTGTATAGGATGCTTTCATACCAGGATATAATCTACCTGCAAGTCTCACTTATTGTAAGGGTCACAGTGAGTCACCCTAATTCCTTGGGGGAGAGTTAGGAATATGTAATTGGTGTACTGCATCAAAGTCAGGGTTCACTGAGCCCGGTATCCTGTGCATGATGCTGAGAGTAGCTCAAGTGCTGCAGAACTCTGTATACGACACCCATGGGAAATATGGATTAATCTTCCATCTTAAATCCTGAAGTGAAATGATAGCTTGAATACCCATATAATTTTTATTTTAGAACTGCATTAAAGTCTTGGCTTCAAAAACTAAGCCTGTGACATGAAGACTAGTGTGTTCTACCCCTGCAGGTGACAGGTCTTGTACAGCCCAAACCAGAGGTCAAGCCACGGCTGTAGCTCTCTTCCTGGCAGGGAAGGAAGAATAAATGGGTCCCAGTGGGAGCAATGTACTCCCAGCTCTTTGTACAAACTAAGCCGTAGGATGCCCAGCAGAGTTACCATGTCTACAGCACAAAGTCCCTGACTCTCTGCTATAAGGTTGTTAAAATATTTTCCTTTAAATATAAGGCCTGACCACTTCTTAATTTTTTATTATATGCCAATTTACTCTGCAACTTTCACTTGAAAGTATTTTATTTAGCATTTTCCTCAGATGAGCAGCTGCAATGAATGTAGCCCTGTGTACCTAACACACATGAAGGAATATGGAAGGTTTCACCACCTGCAATCTGTTTTTGGCATCCTTTGGAATGATTTTCCTCTCATTTTTTGCCTGTGTGGATTCAGCGGCTCAGCTCTCTCTTGAATCCATCCTGTGATGGTTGCAAACTAGTAGGTCCAACACTGAACCTACTTTTTTTTATCTGAGTTGTCAGATGGGAGATGACAGTTTTGATAAAGTTGCCTGGATGGTCTTAAAGTTACTGGGTAATTAAATAGTCTGCTTTTGTAGCTAAAATAAGGATTAACCAAGGAAGACTGCACAGAAAATAGGTAAAATTAGAAGTTCATTAGCTACTCTTGCATATAGAATAGAATAGAATAGAATAGAATAGAATAGAATAGAATAGAATAGAATAGAATAGATCAAACCAGACCAGGTTGGAAAAAGCCTTTGAGATCATCCAGTCCAACTTATCACCCAACACCATCTAATCAACTAAACTATGCAACCAAGCACCCCATCAAGTCTCCTCCTAAACACCTCCAATGATGGTGACTCCACCACCTCCCCAGGCATATAATTTATATAGGTTGCTTAAACTTTCACCTGAGCCTCTATAGGTAAGATATAGTTGTGTAACTCATAAACATAAAAACCACCCCATACTTGTGTACTGAAAACATAACAAAGAACATATCTTGTAAGGTTAAAAATGAATAGGGCAGAACACATCTTCAAGTCCTGACAAAATGTCTCATGAAGTGATTTCTAATAAATTTGGGCTGCCAGTAATTACCATAGCAAGTAGTAGATTGAAAAATCTGCATTCTAACTGGACCATGCTTAGTAAATTTGGCTCAAATCAGAACCAGATGTTAGTTAAAATTTGTAAAATTGTGAGCTAATCCACACACATTGTAGGTACAAGGAGTGAATCTACCTTGTACTTAGAATCATAGAATCAATAAGGTTGGGAAAGCCGTCAAAGATCATCAAGTCCAAACTGTCACCCAACACCTCATGACTACTAAACCATGTGCACATGGTTACATGGCACCAAGTGCCATGTCCAGTCCCCTCTTGAACACCTCCAGGGATGGTGACTCTACCACCTCCCTGGGCAGCACATTCCAATGGCCAATTACTTTTTCTGGGAAGAACTTTCTCCTCACCTCAAGCCTAAACTTCCCCTGGCTCAGTTTGCGACTGTGTCCTCTTGTTCTGGTGCTGGTTGCCTGGGAGAAGAGACCAACCCCCACCTGTCTACATCCTCCCTTCAGGTAGTTGTAGACAGCAATAAGGTTTCCCCTGAGCCTCCTCCTCTCTAGGCTAAACAATCCCAGCTCCCTCAGCCTCTCTTCATAGGGCTTGTGCTTGAGGCCTCTCCCCAGCCTCATTGCCCTTCTCTGGACACGTTCAAGAGTCTCAATGTCCTTCTTAAATTGAGGGGCCCAGAACTGGACACAGGACTCAAGGTGTGGCCTAACCAGTGCAGAGTACAGGGGCACAGTGACTTCCCTGCTCCTGCTGGCCACACTATTCCTGATGCAGGCCAGGATGCCATTGGCCTTCTTGGCCACCTGGGCACACTGCTGGCTCATGTTCAGGCAGCTGTCAACCAGCACCCCCAGGTCCCTCTCTGTTTGGCAACTCTCCAGCCACTCCAACCCCAGCCTGTAGCACTCCATGGAGTTGTTGTGGCCAAAGTGCAGCACCCGGCACTTGGACTTGTTAAATGCCATCATGTTGGACTCTGCCCATCTGTCCAACCTGTCAAGGTCCCTCTGCAGAGCTCTCCTACCCTCTAACAGATCAACATCTGCTCCCAACTTGGTGTCATCTGCAAATTTACTGATGACAGACTCAATCCCCCCATCCAGATCGTCATAAAGATATTGGACAGGATGTGGAACCCATTTGGGTTTGATTCTAATCTGTATCCTATTTCTGTGATAAGAGTGGAGATAATTTTGATTTTTCAAAACCACTTTCTGCTCACTTGGATGCTTACATGCGCACTGGAAAATAAGTCACACCTCAGAGTCAGAGTGAATGATTGTTTCTTGATCCGTCAGACAAAGCAGAATGGAACAAAGGTTGTTGATTATTTCCACTGGCACAGAATCATTTGGTGGTAGAGCTGTCATTTGTGTCTTGAGAAATCTTACCACATTTTTGATAGTAATAGCAAGGTAGAAAAGAGGTAGGAAGGATTTTGATGTAATATGCTTTTTGAATAAAGCTGTGAAGCCCACAGCAGGTCAGAGGATTACAACTACATCCTTATTTGAGAGAAATATTGCCAGATATGAAGAAGTAGCATCACACAGTGTGCTATTCTTTTCCTGTGGTCTTTTATTTTTCCCCTTAAAATTTTTGCTCTGTTGTTTATATATGTATATATTAATAACAGGTATCTTTGCTAGCATTAGACCTCAACACAACTGAAGGATCTTTTATTTGTTTGTTTGCTTAAACTTCTTCTTGTTTTAAATGAAAGTACACCAAGCAAATAGTTCATCTTGATTCACAAAATATTGATCACTTTGAAAAATGTGTGGTGTGACTACTCCTGCTTTCTAGAAACTATCTTCAAATGTGAAAGAGTATGGTTAGGAGTTGATTCCCCAGTTTAAACCAGTTTATACTTCTGGTTTTACTTTTCTATGCATCTATTCTACTTTTGTTCTCCCCTAGACAATTTCTTTCTATGCTTTCAGTGATGCTGAGAACATCATAGCTTTAAATACAATTATAAATATATTTTGATCAAAAATATTAATGTCTTAATACTAACTGTAGTAAGAAGTAAGAAGTAAGACAGGTTTTGGGCTGTCATAGTGCAAATACACATAGATAGAAATCATGAATGATCTCTAATGAATTCTCAGTTCTTTCATCATAAAAAATGTCTATTTTCCACAACACTAGTTCAGCAATTTATGAACACTTTCAATTTTCCAAATCACCAAAATGAGTACAATGGGGTGTCTAAATATTTGGTGGCATATATTTGTCAACAATGGTGGGAGGAGTATCTTGGTTAATAACCTGCTTCAGCTGCTCCCAGGTCCATCACAGGAGTGACACCAGCTCATCACAGGTTCATTGTCATAAATGAAGATAAGCACAGAGGAACAATGGTAGGTTGGAACTCATATTCTGGAGGAACAAACACCTTGTCTGGGCCCCTCTGTGGGCTGTCTCAAAAGATACCAATCGCCCCCATTAGGTGCAGGGGAAGAGCATTTTGAGATGACACATGATTTGTAGGATGTTTCAAGGAGAAAGAAAAAAGTGTGGAAAATGATGGATTTGGGAGATTTGAGGAAGTACAAGTGTGGGAAAATGGAGAGATAAGGGGACAAAAAGGGTAGCCACATGTAAATATTCTGCTAGTTGACATGCTTATTTGTTTGTGCCCAGCACCTGTTCACCACAGTTTGTCCTATTTCCAACCTATCCAACCTATCACCCAGCACCTTCTAATCAACTAAACCATGGCACTAAGTGCCTCATTATGTCTTATTTTAAACACTTCCAGTGATGGTGACTCCACCATTTCCCTGGGCAGCCCATTCCAATGGCAAATCACTCTTTCTGTGAAGAATTTCTTCCTAACATCCAGCCTAAACCTCCCGTGGCACAGCTTGAGACTGTGTCCTCTTGTTCTGTCACTGGTTGCCTGGGAGAAGAAACCAACCCCCAAGTGGGCTCTGTTGGAGTCTCCTCCCACCTCAGATGTGGCCACTTGGCCCTCCCCACCCACTCCCCTTTTTAATCCCCCCAGGAGAAGCTGAGGCTCTAAGCTGAGCCCATCTGGGCTGAGGGATCCTCCTCTCATCACTGGTGAGTGCCCCTGGTGCACACTGGGTGATGGTGGTGGTGACAACAAAGGCCGGGGCCTGGTGGCCCCCCGGTTGTTAGGGCTATGATTGATGACTCCTCCAGTATCACCCATGGGTGCTGGCTGGGCCTCCTTACTGTGGCTGAGCTTGTCTGTGTGGTATCTTGGCTGTTGAGGGTCTTGCCCCTGGCTCTGGGATGGGTGCAAAAATGATGGTGGTGGAGCAGGAGCTGTTTAGTTGTATGTTATTGTGCTAATTACACTGCTTTTACCTGGAGGCCCCTTGAGTCTACTCTCATTGTTCAATAGGGCTGCCTTGGCAGCCCCTTGTAATGTTCCATCACTCTTTCCATGAAGATTTTCCTCCTAACATCCAGCCTAAACCTCCCCTGGTGCAGCTTGAGACTGTATCCTCTCATTCTGGTGCTGGTTGCCTGGGAGAAGAGACCAACCCTCACCTGGCTACAACCTCCCTTCAGGTAGGTGTAGAGAGCAATAAGGTCTCCCCTGAGCCTCCTCTTCTCCAGGCTAAACAGCCCCATCTCCCTCAGCCTCTCCTCATAGGGCTTGTGCTCCCAACCCCTCACCATCTGCTTTGCCGTTCTCTGAACATGTTCCAGCAACTCAACGTGTTTCCTAAACTGAGGGGCCCAGAATGTAGCAAAACTTTTTTAGGAGTCTGTGCTCAGCCTTGCTGTGGTAGAGGGTAGATGTTCAGGTAACAGTATGAAACTCTCCTCTCAAAGGTTAGAGCATCACTTAGCATTCCTCTTAACAAAAGAAATTTTAAAGCGTGTGACTGAGCCATGGCTGAGTGCACAACCACTGATACATTTACTTACACATTTAGTGCACTATTGGTATTTAATTTACAGCTGTATGAAGTGCTCTGTAATGAAAGATAAAAGTTGAGGTATCAAGTTAATATAGTCCATATTTATTTCAAGCTATCTGCCACATCTGAAGTAGAAAGGTCAGGGAAAACAAATTTCAAAAGCATAACATGAATTCACCTGGGCTTTTGGTATCCCTTTAGGAGTTCAGAACATGTTTACCCTGTACAGAGATCTCTCAACTCAGAGTCTTTTCTGCACATATCTCTGCAGTTCATCCCCATGGTTCCATACATCTCAAGGGTCACTGAAAAAGTGCATAACTCCTTTTACTTGTGTGGTTCTAAATCAGAACTAAGGCAGATTCCCTTGTAAAAAGGCAAAACCAAAACCAACAGAAACCCCATACCAAAACAACAACCCACTTCTCTTTGCTGGTTCTGAACCCCTGCTTGTAACAGAGCAGAATCTTTAACATTGTCTGAAGAGTTAAAAAAAACTGATCAATAGATTAATATCTTCAATATCGAAAGAACACAAACAGAGATAACAAAATAGAGTAAATGTCATTCTAGATAGTTGTGTGTTTTTAGAAAGTAAGTCAATAAAGAGCCAATAAGCCTCTGGTGCTATTTTCATCAGATCAAGTAAGAAGTAAGGCAGAAGGGAAAATATGTTAATAAGCTTGATACAGGTATTGTAGGAATTAGTAGGTAATTGCTGTTTTCAAATAACATGCATACAGAACAATTTATGTTGGAAGGGATCTCTGTGAGGCCTCTATTCCATCCTTTGCTACAAGACAGCCATCTCTGAATCCAGACCAGGTTGCTCAGTGCTCTGGCAAGCTGCATCTTGGAAGTCTCCACTAAGGAAGATTGCATCTCTCCAGTAGAGCCTGCTCCAGTATTTGTCATCATGGACAAAAGTTTGCTTGTTTGTTTTAATTCATGTCTACTCTGAATCTTCTGTGCTTCAGTTTATACTCTTCATCCTTCTACCAGGCACTACTCTGGGGAGCTTGGCTTCATCATCTTCTTGTCATGGGTAGGCCGCTGCTGTATTAGTCAGGCGCACATGTGTACATACATACATGCATATCCAGGGCAAGCAAGTTCTTGTTCATTGGCCTCTCTTCACAGGGCAAGTGTTTGAGCCCTGAACAATATGATTGTCCTCCTCTGACATTGCTCCAGCTGATGTTTGACTTGTACTGGAAGGGAGGGCACACAAAACTGGAAACAGCAAAACTGATATGGTTTCACAAGAATTGAGGGAGGCAAATAATCACTTCCTTCAGTCTGGCAGGCATGGTCAGGAAGCTGTCACAGTGCATTGGTGATTCCTGCTCAGGTGACCATCCACCAGGACCTCCAGGCTTCAGCTTTCAGGTAGAACAGTTGCCCAGCCAGTTACACTCTTGTCTTATCATATTGGGAGGCTTAGTCCACTCTTAAGTGCAGAAATCTCTTTGCCACATATAGAATGTATTAAGTGGGAAATAGCCTAAGCATATTTGTTTGATAGATTTCAAAGTTAGAAGATTGCAAATCATGCATTTTATTATTTAAAGCTGTGTTGCTAACCTGCTGTGTCTTGCACTTGCCCAGCCTTCTTGGGCAGGGTCCTTCTAGGTCCTATTCCCATTTTCTAGTTCCAGACTTCTGTAATTTTGATATGATGTATCCATGAAAGGAAAAAGCAGGAAAACACAGATTGCAAGAGAATTTTGGTCTACAGCAGAAAAAAAAATCTTAAGGAAAAAAATGTTTTCTGAATTTAGTGTAATTAAGTGGCATAATATAAATAACAGATTGGAGAGGTACTGTATATGTGCCTTAACGAATTATAACACTAACAGCGAAGTAAAACTCAAATCAGTTGGACTGAAACCAAGCTTCTGTTTTCATTACAAGTCTTTCCAAAAGGATTTAAATAGGTGTGCTCACCTGGAGCCAAGAGCTGAAGACATTAATTTATGTTGTCCACATTATTCAGGCAAAAAATCAACTGGCTTTTTGGTGCAATTGACTTCTTTAGTCTTATGTTTTAAAGGAAAACTTAATTTTCATATTTTAGACCTGTTATGTTTTCATGCACACAGTAAAGTATTTCCTTTTCTTTTTGTAACACAACATGCTCTTCAACATCTTTATTGATGATCTGGATGAGGGCATTGAGTCCATCATCAGTAAATTTGCAGATGACACCAAGCTGGGGGCAGCAGTTGATTTGCTGGAGGGCAGAGAGGCTTTGCAGAGGGACCTCGACAGGCTGGACAGATGGGCAGAGTCCAATGGCATGAGATTTAACACATCCAAGTGCCAGATTCTGCACATTGGCCACAACAACCCCAGGCAGTGCTACAGGCTGGGGTCAGAGTGGCTGGAGAGTGGCCAGGCAGAGAGGGACCTGGGGGTACTGGTTGATTGTAGGCTGAACATGAGCCTGCAGTGTGCCCAGGCAGCCAAGAAGGCCAATGGCATCCTGGCTTGCATCAGGAACAGTGTGGCCAGCAGGAGCAGGGAGGTCATTGTGCCCCTGTACACTGCACTGGTTAGGCCGCACCTTGAGTACTGTGTCCAGTTCTGGGCCCCTCAGTTTAGGAAGGATGTTGACTTGCTGGAACGTGTCCAGAGAAGGGCAACAAAGCTGGTGAGGGGTTTGGAACACAAGCCCTATGAGGAAAGGCTGAGGGAGCTGGGGTTGCTTAGCCTGGAGAAGAGGAGACTGAGGGGTGACCTTATTGCTCTCTACAACTACCTGAAGGGAGGTTGTAGCCAGGCAGAGGTTGGCCTCTTCTCCCAGGCAGCCAGCACCAGAACAAGAGGACACAGTCTCAGGCTGCGCCAGGGCAGGTTTAGGCTGGATGTTAGGAAGAAGTTCTACACGGAGAGAGTGATTGGCCATTGGAATCGGCTACCCGTGGAGGTGGTGGAGTCACCTTCACTGGAGGTGTTCAGGAGAAGACTTGATGGGGTGCTTGGCTGTATGGTCTAGTTGTTGGGTGGGTTGGATTGGTTGATGGGTTGGATGCGATGATCTTGAAGGTCTCTTCCAACCTGGTGTATTGTATTGTATTGTATTGATTCCTGACTACAATGTCAGGATGCCTTGATACCGAAGCATGGGTTTTAGCTGGGCTTGGTTAACACACTTCATTCAAGGCTTGCTATTAAGACAGCTGATATTTTATTTTTCTCTTGCTAAACAGTCACTTGGGAGAAAAAGATAAAGAAATCCAGAAGAAGAACCACCAGAATAGTAACTCAGTTACAGATTTAGCATGTTTAACAATAGTAGCATTGCAATAATTTATGCATTAGAATCAAAACACTTTGGTTTGATTGCACTGTTTCTGATCAGAAAACCTAGTAAAACAGTAGTAGACTGCCTAATAGTAACAGTACCTAAAATTGACTTGTAGAATCATAGGTGTCTGCTTTGTCCATTTGCTAAACAGAAAGTAGGCAATACTGCATGCAAAAATATTCAGTAAAAAACCTTGAAATACTTCAGCATCATGGTAGTAGCCCATTAAATAAAGGAGAAAACAAGTTTTTTTTTTTAACTCTCTGTGACTTTATTTTGAGCTGTGGTACATTTCTAATTCACATTAATTTTGTCCAAGAAAGAAGAGGAAGCCCGGAGGAGACCTTATTGCTGTCTAAAACGACCTGAAGGGAGGATGTAGCCAGGAGTGGGTTGGTCTCTTCTCCTAGGCAACCAGCACCAGAACAAGAGGACACAGTCTCAAGCTGCCCCAGGGGAGGTTTAGGCTCGAGGTAAGGAGAAAGTTCTTCAGAGGGAGTTGCTAGCCATTGGAATGTGCTGCCCAGGGAGGTGGTGGAGTCACTGTCCCTGGAGGTGTTCAAGAAGGGATTGGACATGGCACTTGGTGCCATGGTCTAGTAGTCATGAGGTCTGTGGTGACAGGTTGGACTTGATGATCTTGAGGTCTTTTCCAACCATGGTGATTCTGTGATTTCTGCTTGCAAGGAGCAACATCACAGGCATTGTGAAGCATTATGGGAAAACCCAGCCACCTTTCTTTAACTCTTGTATATGAGTACAAAAAAGACAGGTACTGTAGATTCCAATATAAATTTCAGATACATTACCTCAGACTTTGAAGGCTTATTTTTTGCCAGAGAAATGAGATTTCTTTTGGATACAGGACAGTGAGCCATCCATCTGTAAAGAATAAATGCTTGTCAAGGAAATACAGTCTCATGAATATTTCCAATTCTTTGCTGGTTCCATGAATACAAAACAGAGGCAGGAGTCTCTATCCGAATAAACATAAGCAACTCATCAAGGAAACAATTAGAAAGGGCTTGGAAAAGGCTTGCTAGCAAACAAATGCTACTCAAGAAAATGGGTGCAAAAAAAGATAGTGACTGATACCACAAATTCAGCCCATGTAAGAATCCATAATATACAATGAGAATCTACAACATATGAAAAATAGCTCTGATATGCACTCAGGTTCAGTCATCTGGCTTGGCAGAAAGCTTTGCAGTTGAGAATGACTGCTCAGCTGTTTTAAATGCACTTCAGCCTCCCTCTCTGCTTTATGGTAGCAGCTAAGCTTCATAACACCATGAGGGGTTCCCCAGCCTGGCACCATGCTGCAGGCTCTAGGGTAAATGGTGACACACCAAGGAGAAATCAGTGTCTCAATGCACACTGGCCTGCTTGTGGTGCCTGTACAGGATGGACATTTCATGTAGAAATAAGTCTGCAGGCTTCAGGGGGCTGTGAAAGGGTGGCTGTGAGTGGAGGGGCAAGTATCATAGAATCATAGAATCAGTCAGGGTTGGAAGGGACCACAAGGATCATCTAGTTCCAACCCCTCCGCCATGGGCAGGGACACCCCACACTAGTAGGCAGAGACCTTCTTGAAACTGTTGCTAGCTCAGGCCTGGTGCAACCATGGTCCTGTCCACTGAGCTACCTAGACCCTCACCCTATCCTACATCGCTTTGGTGGCTGCAGATTTATTCCCATAGCCCCCAGCAGATATCAGGGAGATGTTTTGGATAGGATCCTCCCTACGTTGCAATCTTTACCCTGAAAAACTGATCCTGTGCCTTCACCCCTCTCTGCCAGGGAACTGCCAGGCTTTTCCTCTGATTCTGGATGTGTAATTTTGAAGGGAGAGAATTCATTTAGCCTGAGCTCCACCATCTGTGATTAGATGTACACTGCTACAATGCTGTGTTGGAGGCAGAGATTTGTCATGCCTACAGCATTAAAGATCCTCTGGCTTCAAACTGGGCATGAGGCACTTCTACAAAGTATTCAAATTCCTTCAATTCTTTACTCTTATTTTCTCAGCAGAGGCTGTCTGTCACTGGGGTAAATAGAAAAGTTTTTTTGTGTGCTCTGTGGTGTCAAAAGAATACATCCACACAGGATGAGATGTGATTTGTAAGCAGCTCATGTTTCTTTCACGGCCCTGGTACCTGCTGATAGCTTATCCAAGAAGACTTTGAATAAAAGTGATATGAGATGATAGCAAGCAGAAGAGAAAATAAGTAATCTGCAAGCCAATGCAAACTGTGAGTGCTGTTGCCAAGAATATAGAGCTTCAGACTACAGTAGCGAACACTTGTGAAAAGGGTAAGCCTAACTCATCTTGAACACATACCAAGTAACAGCCTGAACATAATTCCTGAAAATAAATTACTTTCTAGACTTAGATGAAATATCCCTTTATAGATAGGCATTTGGTGACCCATCATCTAACAATCCCTCTTTGCATTTCTATGTTGTTATTCAGTTTCTGGAAAAGGGCTTTCATGAACAAATCTATTTATCTGATTGGTAGGGACTTGGGATGACACCCCCATGCTTCCAGTAGACTGTTAAGCCTGTCAAGAAACAAACCAGGGGAACCAATAATACCTGTTTAGTAACAGATCTTGGGAAACAAATCTTACTGTAACTCAGAAGAGTGGAAATACTTGTCTGCCTTTAACACTTCTGAAGTTATTCCAGTCAGGTCAACAAGTAAATGATTTCCAGTGGTACAGTCGTACAGGAAAATTTTATCAGGAAATCCAAAATTAATCTAGTCTGGAATACCTAGTGGGAATAGAGGGGTCCTGAGGATGGAAAAAAAATCAAGTCACAAGACTTGAAAAATAAAAGAATGGAAAGAATGATAAAAAAAGTGATTTGATAAAAGGAATGTTCCTAGTTTACAGCTCAGTTGTATCTTTGGATTTAAATGTGCTGTCTCATCCCTTTCTGTCAATGTAAGACAGTATCAGTGCTGACTTTAACGTTTTACATAAATGCACCAATAGCTGAAGTCTATAAAGTATAACACACTAAATATGTGGTGTGCTAGTTTCTCACCTGGTGTTACAGTGTTGCAGCCACTATTCTTTAACCAAGACCTGCGACGCTTGCAGAGTGCATGGGATTGCAAAATACTTTCTAGCTGACCAATTGCATGCTGCAAAGAGCAAAGCAATAACATTCCATGTGTGCCAAGAACAACGTCCTTACACATTGGCACCCTTTGATTGGAACATGCTGAAGAAGCCTCCTCCTTGACACATTGGCACCTCTTATTTGGAACAGATCTTTAGCTCTTGTATGTGGTTGGGGTTTATTGATTAAGTGTTTGGTAACAAAGAGTATATAAACAGCCACTCAGCAATAGAATAGATTTGGGGTGTGTGTGTGTGGGGGGGTGGGCGGTTAGGGCTGCTAGGGATTTCTGTTAGTTAGATGCTTTGTCTGTTAAGGGCTTCTGGACTTCTTCTGTTAAGGACAGTCTAAGACTGTAATGCTTGGGATTCTACAACACTAATAAAGGCCTTCTAAGAGGATTTATGACATTATCTGCCCTCTGCACTTCTGGAATTCCATTGCTAGAGCAGTAATGTAGTTCATACATTTAATAATACAATAATAATACTATACACCAGGTTGGAAGAGACCTTCAAGATCATCGCGTCCAACCCATCAACCAATCCAACCCACCCAACAACTAGACCATACAGCCAAGCACCCCATCAAGTCTTCTCCTGAACACCTCCTGTGAAGGTGACTCCACCACCTCCACGGGTAGCCGATTCCAATGGGCAATCACTCTCTCCGTGTAGAACTTCTTCCTAACATCCAGCCAATGTCACCCATTGGCCCCTGAATCAGGGAGATTGCAATACTACAGTATCAGTTGATGCACAGACAATACAACGATGATGGCATATAGGTGCCAGACTGAAACAGATTGTGATCATGGACTTAGCCTCCTGCATAGCACTGAACCTGAAGAAATCAGTCAGTAACTTTAGCAGTGAAATAGGTACAGGTGAATGCTTTCAATAAATTTCCTTATGAGTTTTGAGGGAGGACATATGCAGAAGTACATAGATATATACCATAACTGCTGTTACTCCACAGGTGAGTAAAAAAGAAAATATATTTCAGTTATCTTAGCTTTAATCTTAGCTTTGCATTCTTTTAATGCAAATGAAAATGTTAGAAGCTTATCTTTCATTCCATGTAATTTTGCTCTTCTGAGAATGCCTTAGTTATGGGTAGTTTGCTATTAGTTCAGGCGGGAGAAATAAGATTCAAGAATTGGCTGCAATATCAGCTCTATGCTATTGGGAGTATTTTGCAGAAGTAGACTAGAGTTACATCTGAAATAAAATAATAAGAAATTCCATCAAAGACTTATTTTATCTCCTTTCACATAAAACTTTCCTGCTGTCTTATGTATGTTCTAGGATTCTTACTTAAATCACAGACTTCTGAATAGACTCTTTAACATGAGTACTTCCTGGCCAGTTGGAATCCACTTGTAAAGGCTGACTGGGCAATAGACTGTGACACAGTCAGAAAAGCTACTGTATGCTGAATAGGAACTTAGAGTTGCATATAAATATATATTTGAAACATCTACTTTTAAAACATAATTTGAAACCAGAAAATTTGTCTGAGCACCTCTGCCTGTAGCCTAATCAGATCCTGCATTTAATAATAATAATACAATAAGCCACGGTGGAAGAGACATTCAAGATCATCACGTCCAACCCACCTAAACAACTCAACCATGGCACCAAGCACCCCATCAAGTCTCCTATTTGCACATAAATAAATTAGATGTCAGTGAACAGCTAAAACAATGGAGTTTGTGTGGGTTTGTTTCATTTGCATAGGGTCACTGTTCTCATTTTATGATGCTGAAGCTACAAAAGGCTTGAGAAATATAAAGACTGAAAGCTTTGTCCTTGTTTGACAGTATATTTCTAATGCGAAACATTTTGCACCTGCAAAACATGCATGCTTTCTGCTATATTTGGTTTCTTACACAGTCTTTCTAAACAATACCTGAGCAGCCAGAGTTGTTCTTTCCTGAGCTTCCAAGAAAACCAAACAAAACCTCTGAATGTTTGGGAAAAGTCACAAAAAGAAAGCTCCAAACCAACCGATGAGGAAGCAGTTCCCCCAGTGGGAATTCTAGGCAAGTAGACAACACAGGCTCCAGCACCAAGGAACAAGAAGTTAGGGATGAGCTTGGTGTCAAGACAACCTAGAAAAGACATCTTTTAGTAGTACAGAGGTAATTCTTTGGCCAATATCTGATAATTGAGATTGCCTTGGAAACCCTTCACTGCAGCTCTAAGCACAGCAGTCACTGAGCTCTATACAATCAAAATACTCCCTCACATACACAGCAACCCCACTGCTTCTCCATCCTTGCCTATTCCTTCTGAAGAGTTTATAGGCACCCGCTGCAGCACTCCAGTCATGAAAGTCATCCCATGCTGTTTCTGTAATGGCAATTAAGTCATAGCTGTCCTGCTGCACAATGGCTTCCAGCTCCTGTTTGTTCTGTATGCATTAGTGTAGATGCACTTGAGCTGGGCTATGAAATTCACCTCCATTTCCTGCTACAGGTGAAATTCACTTAATTCACATTGAGAATCTTAACAGAAGAGTGATCACTTAGAAAAATCCTGGCTGTAATGTTCTAAAAGAATGTTTGTACAGCTTGAATTGAGAGTCATCTTCTCTAGAGTGTCTCCTGCCAGGGGTTTGCTTCAGCCATGAATCAAGGCCGAAACTGAAGCATCAAGTTTCACATAATGAAACCCCACAATATTTCTTATCAAAAGCAAGTGTTTCTGCATTCCTCAATTGAAGTACCATCTTCATGTCAATATTTGTCCATCTAAACTGTTGCCATCTCCTTGATGAGTTACTGTAGGTATACCTCAGGCAGCTGATTTACCTATCTTTGAAGGATGTCCATCGACACCTGCTTATGAGACTGATAAGCCCCAATGAGGGAAGAGTGCAGATGACAAACTGTTTGAATTCCAGTGTAATGCTATTTTATATGACACTGGGACACGGCATAGCCATATAATTTTCATAATGTACAACACAGATTCAAATGTTTGGAAAAGAGATGGGAATCATGAGGTACTTCATCCAGCAGTTATGAAAATAGGAACGTGATACATTCTCTGCACCTCAGTATACAACAGAGTGAGCTTTAGAGGAAATAATCAAACAACTTGTGATGCATATTTTGTTTCAATTTTACTTCTACTTTTTGATCTACATAGAAGTTCAAAATCATTCAGAAAAAAGATATCTGCATGTACAGTGTCTTTCTTTTCCCTCATCTTTCTTTCCCCAGGGTTTTGTGCTTTTTGATTGTTTGTTTTGGGTTTTGTGTTTGTTTTGTTCTGTTTTTTATCTATTAAATATTTTGGTCCTTATTTTGATTTGATAAGTGGCAAGGAGTCACTCTCCAATTATCTGTGCTTATCTGAAATTAGCAAATCCACCCCAGAAATATATGAATCAATATTTTAATCCTGTAATTCTTAGTTTTACAATGCCCTAGTATTGATTACACCAGTGTGAACATTTGGGTTAGTTTCTCTTTCAATCTGTCTCCGAGGCTGGCAAGTGCATTTCTGTTATACCAGATAAATAAAGTAAAACAAATTGTAGAAGAAACTATATAAGATACTGCTTCTGCAGTATATAAGATACTTGCTCTCTACAACTACCTGAAGGGAGGTTGTAGACAGGCAGAGGCTGGCCTCTTCTCCCAGACAGCCAGCACCAGAACAAGAGGACACAGTCTCAGGCTGTGCCAGGGCAGGTTTAGGCTGGATGTTAGGAAGAAGTTCTATACAGAGAGAGTGATTGCCCATTGGAATCAGCTACCCGTGGAGGTGGTGGAGTCACCTTCATTGGAGGTGTTCAGGAGAAGACTTGATGGGGTGCTTGGTTGCATGGTTTAGTTGTTGGGTGGGTTGGATTGGTTGATGGGTTGGACGCGATGGTCTTGAAGGTCTCTTCCAACCTGGTGTATTGTATTGTATTGCAAATATATATGATGAAATAAAATTAACATACAAACAAATAAGAAAAGAAACAATTATAAATATGTATTTTGGATGGCTATATATTCCCTAAGGAAAAGAATGATAAAAAGGCAGTTCCAATGCATTTCTAATAATTTCACTGATTAGTAAACCAAACATTAACTTGGTACTATATAGAAGCCAAGTGATTCTAGACTATTATAATCCACTTCTGAATAAAACAAAAGCAAACAAACAATAAAATAATTTAAAAAAATGTATCCCTCTGTAATTGTGATAAACATCTTGGAGCAATATTCTCCTGAGCAATTAACTGTTTTCTGAATATTTTCATATCAAATATAATTTTCTTCTGCCACAGAGATTCTTCACATTATTTTGTCCTAGTGCATCACTAGAATCTATTTTCTATAGTTCTGTTCACAAAGTTCACAATCCAGACTGGAGTGTTCTGTTAACCATTTAAAACAAAAGCTTTAAGGTTTGCATTTTGAATATTTAAAAGTAATGAAAATATTTCTAGGAATGGATATGAAAAAAATTGGGACTTCTTTTCCCCTTAATATTCTCATTTACCTCAATAACATTCTCTGGTTTGAAAAATTTCCATGCTTTTTATGGTGTATTTTTTATTTTATTTTATCCCCTTCTCCCCCTTCTCCCCCCTTCTCCCCCCTTCTCCCCCTTCTTCTCCCCCTTCTCCCCCCTTCTCCCCCTCCCCCTTCTCCCCCCTTCTCCCCCCTTCTCCCCCCTTCTCCCCCCTTCTCCCCCCTTCTCCCCCTTCTCCCCCCTTCTCCCCCCTTCTCCTTTTAATTTATTTTTATTTTTAATACTTGCTGTTTTCATACTGGACAGAATTCCACCTGAATTTTTTAGCCACCTCTGTCTCTGCCTTCCTCTGCTGAAAAATACCAAGGCCGTTGACTCAAGACTAAGATTTCTTGAAACAAAAGCACAATTTCACAAATACAAATGAGGGGACAGTAAAGAATCTATTTTAAGACAAAAGGTCACAAAAATAAAGGTGCATACCTCCCCTGCTTGCAGGAGTTCAGCAGTAACTATTTTTATGTATTACAAATGGGTCCTGTAGCTTCATTTTGAACAACACACTCTTCAATTTGGACAAGATGGAGAGCAGCCAAGTTCCTTATTCACGGGGTTCCAGCTTTAGAAATCAGAGAAGAGCTATTTGAAATTTATGGTCCAAGTCTTGTCACTAAAAAGACTTCTACTGAAGACGAATTTAAAACACAAGTTCATTTTGCCTTTCTCTTTACTAAAGAAGCAGAACTCTGAAGCAGATGTAAATGAAGCATCAGCTTTAAGACCTCACCTTTTAACAAGAGTAGCCTTCTCCTGTCTTTAGTGTATACATTTTCATACATTTTCATTTCTGGAAATGAGTAGACCTTATAATATATGTCCTTCCCAAAAGTGTTGCAAAACACTTGGAAAAATGTCATGACCAAAGCAAAGGAGAGTTTCTACTCACAGCCACAAGAAAGGCACTGTACACTAGATTTATCTTAGTATGCTGGCCAGCTTTTCTCTCCTTCTGTGTTAAATGTAGATCTTCTTGACAGATACTTTGACTGAGCAGAAAAGTCTGACCTCAAATCAAAGGGAGGTAATGGCCAATGGGTACCATGGGAGAAATATTTCTCTGTCTTCATTTCAGTCTCTGTACCAGATATATTCAATGTCATGCTTGCATCTGCAGCCTCACAATAAAGGAGTGTGTGATTATCAAAACAGGTGTTTAAGGCCCTTGCTATTTGCTGTACAATAGCTAGGGCTTTTAAATGTTTTAATTTTTGTTTTGTTTTGTTTTAAGCTGTGGATTATGAGAATGTAGATGAACATCTCAATGTAAGAACAAATAACTTTAAAATTTAAAACAGCTTAAGATATGAAAATCTCCAAAAGTAATTACTGTGTCTTCATAACAACAGTAAAAAATAGTGAACAGCCATAGCACAGCCCTGTTTCATTATTTCTACTTTGTTGTTATAAGATATTTCTCATATTTCCAGTAGCTGCAAAGAAGATTCCATCATTGTCTCTGGAGTCAGAATAACTAGTAGGACAGCATTTCTCTTAGAGACGTTCCTTCTCATCTCTATCTGAATTTAGTTAACCTGCTCATATTTTTATTCCACCTTACCTTTTATGAATGTTTAATTCAACACCTAAACTCACCATCCAATATCTGGAAGTAAAGCTGCTGCTGGGATATTTGCTGTTTTCCGTTGCTTCTCTAGTCAGCTCACAAGACGACTTGGTGGTGCTGCTTCTTTTCATGGATGGCGTTAAAACAGTTTAGCCTAAAGCTGAAGTTCTTGTAGTTGGTACAGATGCCCGTGGGCTAGCAGGAGTCTCTGAGAAGTTGGATCTGCCTGTGCTGGACATAGCTGATTCCAGCCAGCTCCAACCAAACCACTGCAGGGCATGACTGAGCCATGCAGCCATCATGGAGGCACCCTGGGAAAAGTCTGCGTAAGGAAGGGCAAAATGCTGCCTGGCAAGAAACAGCCCTGTGAGCCCTAAGGGAAGACGGTGAAGGAGGTGATCCAGGTGATAGAGAAATTCCCCTGCAGCCCCTGGAGAGAAAATGCTGGAGCAGATTTAGCCTGAAGGACCAAAGCCCATGGAGAAGAACCTCTGTAGGAGAAGGTGTGAACAGGAAAGAATGGCAGAGAGGAGGTCTAAGAGGACTGGCCAGAACCTTCAATCCTTGTTTAACCTTGACAGGAGAAAACTGAGCCTGTTCTGACATCATCTTTTCCTTCCCCTATATTTGCTTGTATTTATATGCATTGCAAGATTTAGTATCTATTTTGCATCTAATATATGTAGGTTATACTTTCTCCTTTATTTTGTGACCCCTAAGCAACTTGAAAATGCTTTTTGTTTGCTGTGTTAACAGAATAGTCTGATGCAGTGTCTTTGTACACAGTTCTACAGCTTACTGGAAAAGTCATTAGCATGATTATTCTCAAATATCAATTCAGTCAGAAGATGGATAAGTGAGTTCTTACAAGTGTTCAAGTTGTGTCAGAGATTTGATCAAGAAAAACCAAAAGCAATCCTGTGTACGGATGAAACCAGAAAATCCAAGTCAGGCGCCAGCATAGGCCTCTACCCCTCTTTGCCTCCCACCTGTCCACTACACATCCCTGGGTTTATCAGGCCAGGAGGTGCTCCGTTGCATATTCCAGGGGGTCTTTCTACCACACCCCACCTCAACTGGGGCAGCTGCTGTCTCAGTGGGCAGACATGATCTTATCTTTGTTGAGATATTCCTCAGTTCTTGATGCAATCACCCCCATCACTGACCCCTGTGAGTTAGTAAGAGTGAGAAACATGGCTTAGAATTTTTCCAAGAAGTATGAAAAAATATTCCTTCTGGACAGACTCTGATATATAAAAACTCCTATCAAGTGCTGAACGTTCCCAACAGAATAAGAATCAGCTGTCATCTTCAACCTGGCCAAAGGGAAGAAAATCCTTTTAGATATTGTGGGCCTTACTATAAACTAGTACTAAATAATTTAGTTAATACAGCTCTCAATTTGAGCAAAGGTATTGCAGAAGTGCTTGCTCCACAAAACGCACTTCAGTCTTTATTACTCTGAGTTTTGCAAAATGTTTTGGTATTTTTTTTCAAATTTTTATACCACACAGAAACAAGCATCTTATGTTAAAATATCTGTAGAACTTCATGGAAGAAGTAGTACTCTGGGCTTTGTCTCTTCAACCTGATTAGCCTTAATTCTTAGTTGTCGTGATGCAGTTACAACCTGGCTTGCTAAAACTACTGAAGTGTTGTGCTGAGTGCATATGGTGATGCTCGATGAAACTTCTAAACTGCAACACTGTTATTTTCCAGACTAATTTGTCTGGAGAGTCTGCCCACCTTCAAAGTCTTAGATGTCATATCTGAATATCTATTTTCCCCACTCTCCTTTCGTAGAGTCTGGATTGCACATGGATTCACCACGACTTTGTTGTCATGTTTTATTTCCCCCTGTTTTCACAGTACATCAGATGATGAACATAGACCTTTTCTTTACAGTGGTTTAGAGAAAAAAATCACCAAACTGTAATAAGAGAATGAACAATGTTTTGCGACCATCTGTTATCAAATAACGAGGAGAAAAAAAATCCAATGTAGATTACAACTACACTGATTAAATTGCAAGTAGAAGAAAACTAAAAACACAGCAGTAATTCAATAACATAGAAAAAAATAAAAACAGGTGAATAATCCTAATTTCCTAAAATATTTGGTACAGTTTGTGTAATATTAAAGTCATAAGCAATGCTAGCCTTAGAGATCTGAGTATGAATCATTAAATACATAGCCATGCTTAATCAAACCCCAGCCCCACAGTTTATTTACCTTGCCATATTCCCTCTTCCCTCCATTAGCTGTTTTTGGCAGGGAGTTCAACTATTCTACTGGAGAAAGTTTTGCAAATATTTTTCATTGCTGTGCGAGTTTCTGCTTGCCAAAACCCAAAGCTGTCAACCTGTTCTGTGCCTCCAGCATTAAAGCGAGCTTCAAAGTGCTTGTGATTTAGATTTCCTACACTATTTCCTAAACTATTTCCTAATCTGTCACTAGACAGATTCCCTAATCTCTTTCCTAATCTATCTAAACTATTTTGGAATAGTACTGACCCTATTAACAGAAGAATAATTGATGTCATGGACAATGCGGTGGAATTGCCCTGTATTTAATTTGGTGTTTGTCCAACACAACAAATGAAAAGCTGCTATATATTATATATCCAAATTCAGCATCTATATTTTGTTTTCTACAGCTCTCTCCAGATGATATTTTATAATTTCATTCAAAAGGCAGTTAATAATGAATATGCCTAACAGATACTGATTAAGTATTGGAGCATTGCCATCAACAATGGAAAAGCTTAGCAGAAAATCATCATATAACCCAAGTTCATGCATAGGAAATGAACTGGCACTGAGAACCTGAAAATGAATTATCAGAATCAAATATTGTCATATAAGAAAGACTGATGTTGGTGGTATATGATGCACAGAACCACAGAATTGCTGGGATTGGAAAAGACTTAAAGATCTTTGAGTCCAGCCATTAATCTAACAGTGACAAGTCCTTGACTAAACCATATACCCAAGCACTACACTACAAAACTCTCAAATACCTCCAGGGATGGGGACTCCACCACTGCCCTAGGCAAGCTGTAAAATGTGTTATATAGATATATGTAGATCACAATTTTATTTATAGTGTTTATGTGTATCCATTGATTAAGAAATCTTGTGTGGGTTTACTTAGAAACTCTGCTTTGAACTTCTTTCTTTTTATAGCAGAGAGCAGAATATTTAAGGCAAAGTTGTTATTTTCAAAAGCCTTCCTAAATTTAATGAAAAACAAGAGCTAAAACATGGAAGTGACATTATTTGGTACTGAAAAATGTATAGAGAGTACACTATGGCATGACTTTGAAGCATTCAAATATCTTTTGGGTAAGTATTTTTGTTTACATTTATTCAACTAATAGCACAAATATGAACTACTTTCTGAGATGAAGGGAACAAGCTAACAAATTTCAAAGCCTTCTGGTAAGTTGGAGGTAAATTCTATTTGATTTTTCTTTATGGCTTTCAGTTATAGTCAGCTTGCAACGTGACATTGACAATCATGTTTAGTTGAATTTGTAAGAAATTACTGAATGACTAACACAACTGTACCTTTGTTTGCAGTATTGCAGATAAAGTTATCATAGGCCTTGCATCAGATGAATCCTGAATAGATAGATTTTATTACCTGTATCCTGTTCAGCCTGGAGAAGAGGTTCAGGGGACACCTTATTGCTCTGCACAACTACCTGAAGGGAGGTTGTAGCCAGGAGGGGCTTGGTCTCTTCTCCCAGGCAACCAGCACCAGAACAAGAGGACACAGTCTCAAGCTGCGCCAGAGGAAGTCTAGGCTCGAGGTGAGGAGAAAGTTCTTCACAGAGAGAGTCGTTAGCCATTGGAATATGCTGCCCAGGGAGGTGGTGGAGTCACCGTCCCTGGAGGTGTTCAACAGGGGATTGGATGTGGCACTTAGTGCCATGGTTTAGTGGTCATGAGGTCTGTGGTGACAGATTGGACTTGATGATCTTTGAGGTCTTTTCCAGCCATGGAAAATGTGCCTTCCTTGCCCTGTGCCTGTTCTTTCCCACTCCTCCTTGGACACTACCACTGCTAACGCATCCCTGTGGATTGCCTGCAGCAAGCCCTACAGGTGGACAACCCTGAAGCACTGCAAGCTGCTACCCACCCCTTATCACTGACAAAGGATGTTAGAGGCACCTGAGAGACAACATGGGTCAATCAGTGGGACCACTAGCAAGACCATGACTAAAACATGAAAGGCAAGCTCGAAGGCTGCAAAACAGTATAGGAGAAGGGTTGGATATAAAACCACTTCCCCAGGTAACAGCAGGAGAGGCAGTTACCTGGAACCAGGATGCCAGACAGCAACCTGAAGATTTGGTGTGGCAGGATGACATGGAAGAAATATGAAAAATCAGCTCTAAGGATCACACGGACCAGCTGCTTCCACCCTTTTGCTATGCAATCTTACACTTCTTTCAAAGAAAATAAATGAGTGAGAGAAACTTTACCCAAATGAGGCAGTGCTAATTCCACATACACAACATAAATTTAACTCAATTTAATCTTTACTTCTTTATCTGGTCTGCTCTTCCTGTTCATTTTACTGGGTTCCGAAAAGCTCCCTATTTACCTCATTCTCCCATGAGATAAACGACATAATGGCCAAAAGCTAAGCAATGGAAAAAAGCGAATAGTGCAGTCTGGCAAAATGTTCTCCTTAGGAAAAAATCCCACTGATTGTGAGAGGCAAGAGATTTCAGTTGGAGCTTTGCCTGGAGAAATATCAGAGAATTAAGGCTAAATAAAATAATCACATAATAAAAGTTCTCACAAGTGGAGAAACTAAACTCTGTTTCAATTTTCCCATGGACAGTGAAGTCTTTGTCCCACTGATAAACAATAGGAGGTTTGAGATTGATTTTCAGTGAGTCCAAAATTCCACTCCTGGGCATTTTCCCCTCACATTTATTATCTCTTTGCTATAACACATCACATAAATATCACCTGATACTTACAGCCTAGTGAATAATCATGCAGTCCAAGACCAGATATTACCACCCAATGGCTGCATATATACCACCCAAGGCTTGTATATGTACCACCCAAGGCTTGTATATATAATGCAGTTTTTATTTTTAGAGGCATTATGACATTTTGCAGAGAAATAAAACCAAACCAACAAAAACCTCAAAACCAAACCAACAAAACCAACACCAAAACCAATCCAACAAAATACCAGCTGAATTCTGGCATCAAAATGAAAGGGAACACATATTGACTGTCAAACAGGAAAAGAAATCACTGTGTGTGGTCAGCTGTACTGCCTTTTTAGAGAAATTCAATATGCATCTGGTTGACAAATTAAGAGCTAAATTTAATCCAAACATCTTAGCACGGTACAGCAACCATATCATGGAAGCAAAAAAATATGGAGCTGCAGAAATATATCACTGCTGATGAACTGCAGGTTTAAAACCAAGTGTCATAGACCGCAGGGTTTATTATGGTATGAACAATTTAGTACTTTCTTGTTGCATTTAAGAACACTTGTCCAAAAGTTATGCTTCTATTTATCAACGTCATGAAGAAGGTAGCAAAATTGAATATTCTTCTGAAAATACTGCTGGAGTCTGAGAGTAAAGCAATTTCAGAATGGTTTGCAGTGGGTTTTGTTGTACCACAGATGGCTGAAAAGATGTTAGCAGTTCTTATGCTGTAAGTAGTGAGCATCTGCAAACTTCTAACTTCTGCAAACAATATAAAGTGAAATATTCTTCACCATGAGAGTGGTGAAGCCATGGAATGAGTTATCCAGGGAGGTGGTTGAGGCCCCGTCCCTGGAAGTGTTTAAGACCAGGCTGGATGAGGCTCTGGCCAGCCTGATCTAGTGCGGGGTGTCCCTGCCCATGGCAGGGGTTGGAACTAGATGATCCTTGTGGTCCCTTCCAACCCTGACTGATACTATGATTCCAAGATGTGCAGATGTGTCCTGGGAAACTCAGTTTCCATCACAGCAATTTTTGGTGCCTCGATTATGAAGCTGTCTGAATTTCAGTTTTTACTTGTGGTTGCCACTATAATACTGTTATTTCGACTGCCACTAAAAAATTGTACTTGTCTATTTGCACAGCCACTGTAGGGTGGGGGATTTTGTTGTTTTGGGGTTTTTTAGTGATTTTAGAAGACAAAAACAGATTTTGTAGTGTATCTTAAAGCTGTGGTATAGTTATATAAGAGGGAGAATCCTACTTTAATATTTCACCAGTTAATAAAGATGAAACACTCCTGTGCCACAAAATATTATAGTAGAGTAAATATTAATGTAATTAAAATATTAAGCAATTACAAAATAACTATTCAGAATTCAGCAAACAGTGGGCTTTCTTCTAGGGTTATTACTCAACCAAGCCTAAGAACTCAGGTACTGGAGGAACAGACTTGAAATACAGAAGTCAGATACATGAGACAATTCAAAATTCTGAATTGTTCTGAGCACAAACAAAAAGCAAATCAGACTCAAAGCTTTCTCAGCAAAACAGATCCCAGGCAGTGTCTGTGTGTGTTTTTATTCTGAATGCAAACTCCAGCATGCACAGACCCTCTAATGTGTTAAGCAGGACAATGAAGGTCTTTATAGCAGCTTTTTTATAGAATACATGATCCCTTATGTGAGTATAATATCAGTATCTCTACTAAAACACAGTGATTCCCTTGCATTGCTTCACAGGGCAGAGTATGCCCTGCCCAAAGTGCACCTGTTCACTGACTGTATTATTTCCATTTGGAGAATTTAACCTAGTCTAGCCTCTTTTTTTTTTTTTTTTTTTTTTTTTTGCTGGGCCTGCTGTTAAATGTGTTCAAATTACCTGACTAGATTGCCAACTAATTTCTGCAGATGCTATTTGTTTATTTTTTTCATATGAATCAATGTATTACTCCATTCCTTTCTCCCTGTTGGTCTTCCTTCTGGTTTTATCTTACTCTACTCCTGTATCAGGCTGTTTTGCATGTTTCTTTCTCTCCTATTCTTTTCCACTTTTGTTTTTAGCCATTAAGCAGTTTGCCATTTTATCTTCTTACATCACTCTCTTTTCCTAGTTCCTTATATTGTTAAATGCCTCTCTACCATGCCAGGATAAATAATGAATAAACAACAAATATTTTGGCAAGCTAGGTGCTCAATACCACATCAGAAGAACATTGTTTGGGACTTATTTCCTGCCAATTGGTCTGTGCTTCTGTGACTGAGCAATAAAGGGGAGCTGATCCTTGACAACAAAACCAGGAGAACTTCTTGGCCAGAGATTGCATTTAAAGTGCTGGTTAGACCACTCCTTAAGTACTGTGTCCAGTTATGGGCCCCTCAGGTTAGGAAAGATGTTGACTTGCTGGAATGTGTCCAGAGAAGGGCAACAAAGTTGGTGAGAGGTTTGGAACACAAGCCTTATGAAGAGAGACTGAAGGAGCTGAGGTTGATTAGCCTGGAGAAGAGGAGGCTCAGAGGGGAACTTATTGCTCTCTACGACAACCTGAAGGGAGGTTGTAGCTAGGCAGAGGTTGGTCTCTTCTCCCAGGCAGCCAGTACCAGAACAAGAGGACACAGTCTCGGGCTGTGCCAGGGGTGGTTCAGACTGGATCTTAGGAAGAAATTCTTCACAGAGAGAGTGATTGGCCATTGGAATGTGCTGCCCCGGGAGGTGGTGGAGTCACTATCATTGGAGGTGTTTAGGAGGAGACTTGATAGGGTGCTTGGTTGCATGGTTTAGTTGATTAGGTGGCGTTGGATGATGGGTTGGATGCATTGATCTCAAAGGTCTCTTCCCACCCTGTCTGGTCTATTCTATTCTAGTCTAGTCTAGTCTAAAGAAATTCTGTTCAGAAGAGAAGGAAATGCAATCAGTTTTCAGAGTAGCTGAGTTTCTTCACAAACTTCTTCGTTGGTCTCAAAGACCAAGGGTTTGTTTTTTTCTTAAAGAGCTCCTTATGGTTTCCCCCACCTATGCAATATTAGATGAACTTCAGATTAGAAAAACATATGGTTATCTGAATTTAATGTTTGTATACTCCATAAAATCACTGCCAAACTAAGTGTATTTGTGGGAAAGACATATTAAACCCAACTAGTCAGAATTGCAAAAGGAAACAAGAATGTGATTTTAATAGCAAATGGCCTTGGGGAATGTTAACTGTAATTTAATTCACTCTTGGGAGCCCATAGACACTGACATGGTGTATTTGATGCAAGACTTAAAAACAAAGCACAACAATTTTACCAGTCTTGAACAGAAGTTAATGGAAAGGAAACTGATGTAATGGAATGTGGAGCAGTGATAGCTGTGAGATGAAGGTTAACCATTTCAGCCATTTTTGCATTTCTGACATTCCGCCACTCAAATGTAAATACTTTGCTTCTACTTTGAGCCTACATTGAAGGTAAAATATAAACATCAGTTGGGAAGTTCAAAACAGTATGAACAGAAGCAAGTCATATAGTATCTTGTTATCTCATGCCAAGATCTCTCTCTTTTCTCTGAGCCCATACCCTCATCCTGGGAAATGCAACCTGATCTATCACTGTCATAGAATGTATGAATTTATAATTAATAATGTGGTAAATATGATTATTAATAAAAAATTAACTTTTCATTAATATGAATAATTCCCTAAAAATGGATTAAATAGGTTCAGTGTATGGTTGGAATATATATTTACGGCAGGCAAAAAGAACAAATATATTTACAGTATATAGGCAAATACATGGGGGGTGGGGGGAGGGGAGAATCAACAAGAACTGTTAAGCCAGGAAGGCAATGAATTAATTATGCACAAGGAGTTCCACCCTAAGTAGGGGGTGCTGCTGCTGTATTAGCCTTTGAGGCTTTTGGGAGCGCTCTCGTGCGCCAAGCACGGCTGGCTGCCGGCAGGGATGCCATGTGGTCTTTGATGCTGGTCTAGCTCCAGCAGCATGGAGGGCAATATGATGCACTTGTGAAGGGCTCTTGCCTCTTCCTGGGTAAACTGAGGCAAGGCAAAAATTCTAGTTGCAAGGGGAAGTGAGGCTTGGATCCTAAGGTTCATGGCTTCTCTAAACGTGCAGAGAGTAGGCTCATGGCTTCTCTCCCAGGTTGTGGACTAGGCAACTCAAGGCAAGGCAGTCTGAGAAAGGCAAATTAAAGCAAGGCGGGTCCAAGCACGCAAGGCAAGACAGCTACAAATCAGTCTGTGTATACATCTAGCTTGAGATTCAATTGGGCCAATAGGGCAACTGAAGCCAGCAGTTACACAATGAAAATGGATTCTTCCAGGCTGTTGCCATAAAAGGCAGGAACATAGGCCTGGTCTGGGAGAAGCAGTGGCCAGTATACATGCTCTTATCCCAAAAGGAGCCTTGTTTACCCAGACATGGTGGGGCCTTTCTTGTGTCCCTTTTCCTGCATTACCCTGACTCCTGCAGGAGGGAGGGGGGAGAGGGGGCCATGTCTAGACACATCAGGACCTATCTGGATTTGTGCGGGGTCCATTTGGCCCTACCACAACAATGGCTAAAATCTAAGTTATATTTCTGGAAAGAATGAGACTCCAATGGGCTTTGTACATGATTCCTTGACTGTGAAAGGCCTGTTCTGTGTTTGCATGGAAGCAAAGAAAGAGTCCAGGATAATTTAAAAAAAATATTTTGGATGAAAATTCTCTTTTTATTCAAATAGAGAAAGTTCCTTACATTCTGAGTTTCAGCTATTACAAGACTGAGACAACTTACAACTGAATGAATAACAGAACAGACTTGGGCTGTGTTGATGTCCTCAAGCATACTGTTTCCTGTGGAATACATCTGGAAGCTGAACACATTTTAGGTTCTCCAAGATTAAAAGAAAAATCTATTTAGCATTTCCAGTGATACTGAATAAAATAGAATCAATGGCAAGTGTATATTTTTATTATTTGGACATCTATATAAGAGGTAGATTTAGGCCAAAAGAACTAGATTTGGGCAAAATTATTATTTTTGTCTGTTTTCAGCTCATCAACCAGAGGTTAAAGTCCTTTGTGTCTCCTTGTGGGCCAAACATTTCCCATTCTGATTCAGTTTTAACAGTTAACAGATGCAAAACAGTCATATTTTTCTCAATAATTTGTCATAGTTTGGAAGGAGATATTTTTGTATTAGATGCCTTTTTATTTCTGGTCCATATATTGATGATAGTATAGTAGGATATGAGTTATAAATAATAATAATTAAAAACCCCAACAAAACCCAAGAACCAATCAACCAAAAAAACAACCAGAAAAAAAAAACCTGAAGAACTTTCAGACAGGTTGGACTTGATGATCTTTGAGGTCTCTTCCAACCTTGCTGATGCTGTGATTCTGTGAAATAAAACCTGCATAAGGTGAAAACTCTCTTCAGCAGTGGCTAGGATGCAGGAAGAGCTGTTTTCAGAAGTCCTAGCTAGCAGTTTGCAAATGTGCAATTAAAATTATGGCTCTTCTCTAATTATGGAACACTTAAGTTAAATAGTCTTAATAGGCATATAATGATGGCTTTATAAACCTACAGTTACTTAAAATCTAAAGTAATTTCTACTTCACTTGAAAAAGCATCCATTAAATGCCTATTATGATCTGTATGCAATTTAGCAAGACATTTAAAGAATACTTTATATGACTTAACAGCAATTATTACGAAAGACAAGTATTATCTACAAAGAGCAACATGCTATTAATGTGAATTAGCTTTTTCTGATTAAATAGTGAAATTTGTGCTTAAAGTATTTTGAGATCAATGTAGCTCAAAATGTTGTCTATATTTGTAAGGGAAATTTTAGGGATACACAAAAGGAGAAGAGGGTGCTTAATGCAATTTTTCATTAGGGTAACTGTTAATTGAAACTCCAATAACACTGAAGACAGCTGAATTTAATCTTGTTTTTTTTTAATGTGTGATACAGGAAGAAACAGTTGTACACCTGCTGAACTGAATGCTGAAGAATGAAATAAATGTTTGCAACTGCATCAGGCATCCTGGTCTGTATCAGGAACAGTGTGGCAAGCAGGAGCAGGGAGGTCATTCGGCCTCTGTACACTGCACTGGTTAGGACACACCTTGAGTCCTGTGTCCAGTTCTGGGCCCCTCAGTTTAGGAAGGATGTTGAGTTGCTGGAACATGTCCAGAGAAAGGCAACGAAGTTGGTGAGGGGTTTGGAACACAAGCCCTATGAGGAGAGGCTGAGGGAGCTGGGGTTGCTTAGCCTGGAGAACAGGAGGCTCAGGGGTGACCTTGTTGCTCTCTACAACTACCTGAAGGGAGGTTGTAGACAGGCAGGGGCTGGTCTCTTTTCCCAGGCAACCATCACCAGAACAACAGGACATAGTCTCAAGGTGCACTAGGGGAGGTTCAGACTGGATGTTAGGAAGAGAGAGTGATTGCCCATTGGAATGGGCTGCCCGGGGAGGTGGTAGAGTCACCATGATTGGAGGTGTTTAGTAGGAGACTTAATGGAGTGCTTGGTGCCATGGTTTAGTTGATTAGGTGGTGTTGGATGATGGGTTGGACACGATGATCTTGAAAGTCTCTTCCAACCTGGTCTGGTCTGGTCTATTCTATTCTATTCTATTCTATTCTATTCTATTCTATTCTATTCTATTCTAACTTATGGAATTGCCTGATCATATTAGACAGTGATAGTAAAGAATGACGAGTAAGTTCAATATTATGTGTAGGCAAAAATAAAGTGAAAAAACAACAACTAGGTAACAATGAAGTAAATAAGAAACATTATATGAGGGAAATAAATTCCATTCTCTTGTCATTTGTATGATAGTGTAGAAATGATCAGCTTTCCTTGACAACAGGATGGGTTTGTACTACTTCTATTATCAATATTAATGAAATTGTATATTTGGTATTTTTAAATGCAGTAATTTGGGGAAAAAAACCCCACAAACCCAAACCCAACAACACACAGAATATGTTTTTAGGTCAAAAGTGACAAGATTAATTAGCAAAGCATTCAGACAGTTTTTTTCATGTCAAAACATAATTAAGGTGGCAGAGAACAATATCATTTATCACTTGACATATACCAATTTATTCTGATCTTCATAATTTAAATATAGTATTAAGCAGTATCTTATCATAGTAGTATCATAGTATCAGTCAGGGTTGGAAGGGACCATAAGGATCATCTAGTTCCAACCCCTGCCATGGGCAGGGACACCCCACACTAGATCAGGCTGGCCAGAGCCTCATCCAGCCTGGTCTTAAACACCTCCAGGGATGGGGCCTCAACCACCTCCCTGGATAACCCATTCCATGGCTTCACCACTCTCATGGTGAAGAACTTCCTCCTCACATCCAGCCTGAATCTCCCCACCTCCAGCTTCATTCCATTCCCCCTAGTCCTATCACTACCTGAGATCCTGAGAAGTCCCCCCCAGCCTTCCTGTAGGCCTCCTTCAGATAATGGAAGGCCACAATGAGGTCACCTGGGAGCCTTCTCTTCTCCAGACTGAACAGCCCCAACTCCTTCAGTCTGTCCTCATAGGAGAGGTGCTCCATGCCTCTGATCATCCTCGTGGATCTTGTGCTGCTAATAATACCAGATTGTAGCTGGTATTACTTATTAATACATTTTCATTAAAGGTTTATTCATCATTTATAGCTTTGTTGGCTTGGGAAAATGTTTACTAAATGTGACCCCATAGATAACAGTTAGTGTGATAGCATTAGGAGCATTTAGTAAGGGCCAAAAAAGTGTTAGTCTTAAATAATACTTACTGAACTAAGTAATACTAAATAACAATACTAAAAATAATAATTCTACTGAACATACTTAACTAGGCTTTGGTTTGTTGGTTTGTTTGTTTGTTTCCCAATTTTGTGCATATAGTACACTATTACTTCCTAGTTCTCAGCAGTTAGAAATAGTAACACAAGTCTTGCTCTATTCAGCAATAGTTAGATGAACCCATCTACATTCATTTCTGGGAATTAGTGCTTTGAAAGCAGAGCCTGACAAAACACATGGCTTCCCAGAAGAAGGGAATGAAGCATCCAGATAGATCCAATTTCTCTTCCAGTTCTGCTATTCCTTCCTTTATAAAACAGAAGGATTCTACTGATGACAGAACCATTCAGCTGCTCCAGCATAACATGAAACTTTCACCATGCAGATTCTCCAAGAGGAAATGTGAGCATCTTTAAAGAACATTTGGCCACATGGAAATGTAATCAAGGATAGAGTTTGAATGTTTTTTCCATGAGTAGCGCATGTGCCTGAATAAGAAGTATCGGACTTCAATTATGCTGATTCAAAGAAGACTAAAGTTGACTTCATTTCCAGCAGCAAAAAGGCAGAGCTCCCAAGCCAAGATGTCTATGGATCAGAGAATATACTTATTATGATTCAAAATTTTCAGCACTTTTTCAAACTTATCCACTATTGCAGAAGTAATGACTGAGTTTAAGAACTGTGAAGTTAGCAAACCTATCTCTCTCAGGATCACTAAATTCCTAATATATCATGTAGAGTGGGGAGTTAGAGCTATATATCCACTCTGAAATTGCAGATTGTTTTTGTTGTTGTTGTTGTTGCTCTTTATGTGTAGCTTGATGGCTGTGAAATCTTCAAAAACCACGTTAGGCTCCTAAAGAAGAAATATTTTCTTTGGCAATAAGAAACACATATTAAGCATGCTGACTATAATTGTACATGAGAAATGCAGAAGGTTTATTTTCTTTTCAAATACTTTAAAGTAGTCAATAAATTATTTAACTTATTTTGAACAATAATGCCTAAGTAAGAGTAGTGATATCATTAAACTTTTTATTAAATATGCATTGTTATATTGCAATGGTCACTCCCATAAGCCATTCTTCAAATCAGTAGCTCTTACTCCCTGCTAGCATGTCTGATAAGATAGAATAGAACAGAACAGAACAGAACAGGTTGGAAAAGACCTTTGAGATCATCGAGTCCAGCCCATCGTCCAACACCATCTAATTAACTAAACCATGGCACCAAGCACCCCATCCAGTCTCTTCCTAAACACCTCCAGTGATGGTGACTCCACCACATTCCAATGGCTAATCTCTCTTTCTGTGAAGAACTTCTTCCTAACATCCAGCCTAAACCTCCCCTGGTGCAGCTTGAGACTGTGTCCTCTTGTTCAGGTGCTGGTTGCCTGGGAGAAGAGACCAGCTCCCACCTGGCTACAACCTCCCTTCAGGTAGGTGTAGACAGCAATAAGGTCTCCTCTGAGCCTCCTGTTCTCCAGGCTAAGCAACCCCAGCTCCCTCAGCCTCTCCTCACATGACTTGTGCTCTAAACCCCTCACAAGCTTTGCTGCCCTTCTCTGGACACATTCCAGCAACTCAACATCCTTCCTAAACTGAGGAGCCCATATGTAGCATTGATTCCAATTCTGTTAGAAGATAATAGTGCATACCATTGAAATCCTTTAGGTATTTCTTGTATAATGAAAAATCGTGATTACAGAATGGTAGGAAGGGACTTCTGGAGACCATTTAGTCCAGCCCCTCTTCCAGAGTAGGTTCACCTACAGCAGGTTGCACAGGAACACGACCATACAGGTTTTGAATCACTACAGAGATGGAGAACTCCATCAGCTCTCTGAGCAGCCTGTTCCAATAAGTATGATACACAGTTATTCCTACAAATCAAAGAATCATACAGGAAATGTGTATGTACTGTTTTGTGCAACTTCTCATTACTCTAACAAAGTGAGTTTTCTTTCTAGCTATCCATTCCTACATGTACGAAAGGAGACATCTTCATATACATACACATGAAAACATGTACGAGAAAATGTTCTTTCTGAAGATCTTTTCAGCTGACATTTTCACTAGAGGCTATATATAGGAAATAAAGATACAACAGTGCTTTTTATTAAGCTGAAAAAAACACTATTTTGAGCCAGCCATTAAAAGTGAACCATCAACCAGATGCTTTGTTTTCTTTTTTAAACTTTCTAATAATGATATGCTTCAGGAAAAGTTTCAAGCAGGAATTACACACAACACTGAGGAAATAGTAAATGTTCAATATTTATTTGAAACATATCATAATACATAAATGATTTGCATGAATAAAACATTATTTCCTTTAAGCACAATTTAGTACAATAAATAAAAAGATTTTGATTCACATTTTTTGCTTACATTTCTTTTCTTGGGCCTCCAGCAAAAGCCCACTTCAAATCTCAATGTGTTCCTGCTCCATGTTCAGACAGGTGATTAAAGATCAAATCTTCAAACACATAGCCGCAGCACCTGCTACTGCAAGTAACCTCACAGATTAAGGTTCATGGTAATACACAGTGGAGCATGTAGTTATTATTTTAATTCCAGTAGCACTGAGAGCCCCCAGGCAAGGACTAGAACAAGGGGTTGGTCTCCTCTCCCAGGCAACCAGCACCAGAACAAGAGGACACAGTCTCAAGCTGCACCAGGGGAAGTTCAGGCTCTAGGTGAGGAGAAAGTTCTTCACAGAGAGAGTTGTTAGCCATTGGAATGTGCTGCCCAGGGAGGTGGTGGAGTCACCATCCCTGGAGGTGTTCAAGAGGGGATTTGATGTGGCACTTGGTGCCATGGTTTAGCAGTCATGAGGTGTTGAGTGACAGGTTGGATTTTATGATCTTTGAGGTCTCTTCCAACCTTATTGATTCTATAATTCTAAGACAAGCAGGAAGTGAGAGAAAATACAGATCTTCAGGACAGTGGCTACCACAAGAAAAGTCTAGAAACAGAATATACCTTTACTTCAGTATGACACAAGCCATATTCCACCATCCAAGTTTAATTTCCTCTCTATCTTGAGGGATAGCTTGGAAGTGTTATTAGATCTCCTTTGATAAATAAAGAGTTTAAGATGTATGTCCTTTTGGCATTTGGCCAGGATTGGGGGAAATAGTTCAAGCAGAGAACACTAGGATTTTTGAAGCTGTCATTAAGGTGAAAACTTTTTTTGTACCCTTGATTATTTGTGGCAGTTGTGGTTTAAGACCTGCGGTGGGCAGGTGGAAACCCAACAATCTGAAGGCAGACCCTAAGGTGGGTAGGAAACCTGACCCCCTAGGGGAGGGGTTGCTGGGTCATGTTATTCCCTCAAAATTCCTGCCAACCCTCTATTTAAGGGGGACCAAGTTCCAGCATTACTCTGCTTATGAGCTGATGACCATGCAGGCAAACCCTGCTGCTCTGTAGTCTGGGTCTGCACTGAGGATATCCATTGCCATTCAGCCTCTGGTTCTGTATTTATCTGTCTATATTCCCTTCCCTAATATTTCTGTACATCCCTTTTTCCTAAATACATTTTATTTCTTGTTTAAATTACTTTTTTAAGCTTCCAATTTAGAGGAAGTCTTTTGTTTACCCCTTTACTTTCCCCTGCCTATCATTTCCCTACATGGGGAGAAGGAAGGGAGGTTTTGCCCTGGGAACTTAAATGGCAACAATGACTTTCTGTTATTCAAGTAGAAACAGAGGAATAATGAAGGCTATTTATGTAATGCTTTCAGCAGCTACAGCCAGGTTGACCAGCGGCACCAGGACAGCGCTCCAGGGGCCACTTGCAGCTTTCATACCTTGATGGCCTCATGTTGTTGCTCAGCAGCCTTTCCCCATATCTCTGGGAAGTTATCTCTTCCACCACAGTTACACACAGAGTAGCATAGGACCCCCAGGGAAATAACTATTCTGCACACCTGTGGCCACAGGGGTTTTGTTTGTGTTAACTGTGTTTTCATTTTTGTTTCAGGAGATGAGGGAGTGTGCCTCAAGTGATGCCACTTACACTTGCAATCAACTGAAGCGTAAAACATCTTGCCACATAGCAAGTTTCACACATTTCAAGTAATTCTTTACAAAGACAGGTGATTTGTAGGTAGATATCTTAAGAGCAAGAAATTAGAATATTATTGATCTATTTTACACAAATAATTGTGAGAGTTACACATTTATTCTAACAAAATCAAATGGAAGTTCTTACATTTTGTTCTAAGTAAGCCAGCTGACTTTCCACCTTCTGACAAGTAGAGTTCTAAGCTACAATACACATTTCAGCCTCTGATAGCTACTATCAACTTTGCAGATAGTATCTAAATATATAGAAGAAGAAATCCATGGAAATGCATGTTTCAGCTGAAACTTGTTTGCAGCCCACCACTGTAATTTCTGCTGAATTTATGCCATGTCTTTCACAAGTCACACACAGAAAAATCTCATGGTAGACTGCTATTTTTGCTGTTACAGACACATCGTCCTTCCATCCAGTAGTTAAACTGTCTGCAGGGATCTGCTTAAAACTAATTTCCTCAAGGTTTACAGGTGATTATCTTTGGATCTTGTGCTTTCATGATATTTAAAGCCCAATCCTGTCACCACAGATTGAAAGTAAACTGCCTATAGACTAAATAGCATTACTGCCCTAGGACCCATTTAGTTGTTAATAGGTACAAAATAGTTCCAATCCATAAGACACAGAAAATACCTGGTTTGAATCACTATTTAATCAATATACATGGCTCTGCAATGTTCACTGGCAAGAAGAGCAACATAACACCATTTATGTTAGATGTTCAGTGGGGTCAGTTGTGTACATTATCTTGCCATTTACAGGTGAAGACATCACCTCTCCCTTTCCCTTTGGCTTTCAAATAATTAACAGTGTGGGGAGGGTTGTTTTGTTTTGTTTTGTTTTGGGTTCCCTAAGTTGCAAGAAAAACATATGATAAAATTAATGAGTAATCTCTGTATATCACGTTCCAGAGAACAATGAATTTCCAAAGGTCTAAATGCTGTTCTCTTCTGAATAAATATTTCTGATCATTATTTGCTGTGGTAGAACAGCCTTTAAAAACCACAACAAAACCAAACATGATTAGGTCTGATGCTCTGTTGATGTATTGCAGGCTGAAGGAAAGTTAATGGTATAGCTAGACTGAACCTGGCTGCCTTTCTTTTCTCATTTTCTGAGCTGCAGTGTGGCATAGCCTTTAGCCAATATAGCAACTCCCTACTGAGAATGCACTAAACTGAGCTGATGAATGGCAGCATTTTAAAGTGAATCTGATATACTAGACATGCTTGTGGGTTTTAAAGAGTCCACATCAGATAAAAAGAACTACGGGACACTTGAGAGCTGACATATTCTTCTAAAGAATGAGGATGCTAAGAATTCAATTGGGCCATAGAGAACAGTCTTAAAGGGGAAAAAAAGTAAAATTAAAAAAGGGCAAAAGCACGTTTTGTGTCACCAGAAAGAAAAATCATAGAATCATAGAATCAGTCAGGGTTGGAAGGGACCGCAAGGATCATCTAGTTCCAACCCCCCTGCCATGGGCAGGGACACCCCACACTAGGTCAGGCTGGCCAGAGCCTCATCCAGCCTGGTCTTAAACACCTCCAGGGATGGGGCCCCAACCACCTCCCTGGATAACCCATTCCAGGCCTTCACCACTCTCATGGTGAAGAACTTCCTCCTCACATCCAGCCTGAATCTCCCCACCTCCAGCTTCATTCCATTCCCCCTAGTCCTATCACTACCTGAGATCCTGAGAAGTCCCTCCCCAGCCTTCCTGTAGGCCCCCTTCAGATACTGGAAGGCCACAATGAGGTCACCTGGGAGCCTTCTCTTCTCCAGACTGAACAGCCCCAACTCCTTCAGTCTGTCCTCATAGGAGAGGTGCTCCATGCCTCTGATCATCCTCGTGGCCCTTCTTTGGACACGTTCCAGCACGTCCACATCCCTGTAGAGATATACAAAAATCATTCTACTCAAGGAATACACTCAACTGAAAAGACATGTGCAAACACAAGGGTGACACTTAATACAGAAATAAATCATTCATTACCATTGTTTCATAATTAATGATGAATGATTTTCATATAGATCTTAGAGATGCAAAGGGAAATTAAGCCTTAGTCCCTTATGAATAAGATTAGTGCATTGCAGAATTTCATTACATTGAGGAAAACCAACTCGCATCTCATGTTCTGATTGAATGCACACATTTTTACTCCAGACTTAGAGTGGAAGGAAAATTGTAATAACTTTATTGTAAAGTAGCAAATATAGTTGCTTCTGTATTTTCATTTTGTAATTTAAGGGGAGGGGGGAGGGAGGGGAGGGGAGGGGAAGGGGGAAGGGAAGGGAAGGGGAAGGGGGAAGGGAAGGAAGGGGGAAGGGAAGGGAAGGAAGGGAAGGGAAGGGAAGGGGGAAGGGGAAGGGAAGGGGGAAGGAAGGGGAAGGGAAGGGAAGGGAAGGGAAGGGAAGGGAAGGGAAGGGAAGGGAAGGGAAGGGAAGGGGGAAGGGAAGGGAAGGAAGGAAGGAAGGGAAGGGAAGGGAAGGGAAGGGAAGGGAAGGGAAGGGAAGGGAAGGGAAGGGAAGGGAAGGGAAGGGAAGGGAAGGGAAGGGAAGGGAAGGGAAGGGAAGGGAAGGGAAGGGAAGGGAAGGGAAGGGAAGGGGGAGGGAAGGGGAGGGGTGTTGTGCTCTAGGGAACCATTTTAGCAAACATCTTTGTTCCTTGGATCCAGTGTGTCTGAACATTATCATATGTGATTAACTTAAAGCTAGTGTTTAATGAAATTTTTGTGGAAAGTGAATTTTATTTTCCCAAGGTTTAATACACTGCTAATCATTTCATTGTTCCTACAATAGAGGGAAAACCAGAAAAATTCTATATTCTTGAGTTTAGTGTTTGAGCCAGGCATGCATACATGCATTTTTATTGAAAGCTATCGATCTGCCATTAATGGTATTATTCTACATTTGATTTGAAGGGATGAGCGTTAGACTGGATAATCCAGTCGCAGTATTAGAACACATAGAAGGGTTACTGCAATATAAAAGACAGCAGATCAACAACAATGTCTTCCTATTACAATATGCATTCTCAAGAGTGAAAGTGCTTGTAGCCAATGTTTGGCAAGAAAAAAAAAAAAAAAAAAAAAAAAAACACCAAAAATTGAAGTTCTTTCTGTACCTGTAGGAATCCCATGGCTTCACATGCCTCAGGTTAAAAACAGAGACCTCTCATGACTACAGGCAACAGAGAGATACTGGCAGCTACAACTGCTGTAACTTATGGATGGATTTGTATTCCTATCCACATTTTGTAGTTTACAGTTAATTTCCTCTGTTATTTTGACCTATTGTATGCCTCAATTACATGTATGCCAGTAGAAAATGACCAACTGAGATGTGACACATGTGCCTTCTGATAGACTAGATAACTTTGATGTATAACATAATAAACGTCTTCATCTGCTTACAGCTGGTCCAGAAAGCATTGCTTAGGGTGCTTAAAACATCTATACTACAACATTCAGAGGATAAACAAAGCTGAGGAAATACTTCAGCGAAGGATCTTGCCCTTCACTTGCAGCCTTAGAAAGATGGATAACTTCCTGTGAGAAATGAGGGAACTCTGCAAGCTCATTTGTACCACTTTAGGAAAGGGAATCTCTTATGTGGGAGAAATTTCTAGTACTTTGCTTGTATAGCAGAAAGTTTCTAAAGTTCACATGTAAACTTTTGTTTTCTACAGCAGTTATGTAGTGTCTGTTTCTGGGCTGGGATCCTGTTGTCTAACTGCATTTATATTAGGTAGTCTTAAACAAAAGAGCTTCACATGCACTTTCATCGCTATTACTATCTTGGTGAAATAATGATGGGGAAGGGAAAGGAAAAAAAAATACAGAAAGCCCCTCAGGAAGAAATCAGATGCTAACATTTTTTTCTTGCAGAGTTCCAAGAACCAGAAAAGAAGCATTAGAAAATTCCAGTTAGGCTTGCACCAGCCTAGAAACAACTATAGGCTCATACATTCGGTTTCCAGACTAGATCTGAATTTACTTCACCAATTTTCCATAAATTCTAGCATGTATATTTTACTGCAGGAACTGAGTACTCACACTCCCTGCTGACAGTACTTTTCATGCTGCAGCTAGAGCAAACACAAAGCCGTTTCATCACAATTGTTCAGATAAATTCTGTGTAACAACAGCTCCCGGAGTGAGAGCTATCATCATATATGAGGTCATTTAATAGAAATCCAGAAGTCTCTTTCCTGTATCTTTTAACACAATCCTCCCTCATTTTAATGTAAAACTTGTGAAAAAAATAGGCCATTATTTTGGAGACTGGACTAAGTAAATGTCCATGAAGACTTAAAGCAAAAAGGTTGTCTGTCATCCAAACTTCTTATTGAAATATTGTGGAGATCCTGAATGCAACAAAGAGAAGTTCTCCTTTATGTAGTGTTGAAGTCAAAATGAGTACCATTCGAATAGGCATTTTCTTTTAGAAATATTCTTAGGTACTTTTAAAGCAAACCTTGGACTATGCTTAAATAGAAAAGGGATTTTAAGTTCTTCACCAGCTGTTACAGTTAGATAGCTTTTCTGATCTATTGCTTCATTTAGACCAGGGTAGTTTATTACCCTCTATTTTTCACTGACAGCTGGTGCATTGTAATTTTTCTTTTTCCATCTTTCTCATTACAAGCATCAGCTTAAATGATGCAAGTGTTGAAGTGAAAAGCTGAGATTTTTCAGACAGCATCACTTCTTGAGTCTGTGAAATGTTGATACTAATAACAGTACAATATTCAATACACTGTTCTTCATTGCAAAGCATATTGATAGAAGCTATGGTGTCCTAAAATTTCTTGGAAAGATATAGAAGCTACAAGCTCTTCACTGAACTGTTCTACACTGACTAGAAAGCCTGCAGTGTGCCCAGGCAGCCAAGAGGGCCAATGGCACCCTGGCCTGTATCAGGAACAGTGTGGCCAGCAGGAGCAGGGAGGTCATTCTGCCCCTGTACACTGCAGTGGTTAGGCCACACCTTGAGTCCTGTGTCCAATTCTGGGCCCCTCAGATTAGGAAAGATGTTGACTTGCTGGAAGGTGTCCAGAGAAGGGCAACAAAGCTGGTGAGGGTTTGGAACACAAGCCCTATGAAGAGAGTCTGAGGGAGCTGGGGTTGCTTAGCCTGGAGAAGAGGAGGCTCAGGGGTGACCTTATTGCTGTCTACAACTACTGAAGGGAGGTTGTAGACAGGTGGGGGCTGGTCTCTTATCCCAGGCAACCAGCACTGGAACAAGAGGACATAGTCTCAAGCTGCACCAGAGGAGGTTCAGACTGGATGTTAGGAAGAAATTCTACACAGAGAGAGTGATTGGCCATTGGAATGTGCTGCCCAGGGAGGTGGTGGAGTCACCATCATTGGAAGTGTTTAGGAGGAGACTTGATAGGGTGCTTGATTGCATGGTTTAGTTGATTATGTGGTGTTGGATGATAAGTTGGACACGATGATCTTGAAGGTCTCTTCCAACCTGGTTGATTCTATTCTATTCTATTCTATTCTATTCTATTCTATTCTATTCTATTCTATTCTATTCTATTCTATTCTATTCCATTCCATTCTATTTTATTCTAGTTACAGATTATTTTGAAAGGGTATATTCAAGATGAAACTCCATATATAGGCTCCCTTACAGATTTAGGGTCCCTTACCAACCAAGATCAATCAACACTGCAAAGTACAAACAGCTATAATTTTTAAAATTATGATGCATGTATACACTCCATGCAGTTTAGGCAAGTTTTGCTATGATTCCAAACATTTTTCTTTTCAGGTTTTCTTCATTCCACTGAGTTAATGATCAAGATATGTTAATTTTAGCGTAGTTTCCCTCTAGTGGAAATGATATTGACTTTTTTGAGCTGCTCTGCCTTGCAACTTTATTTAAAACACACATCCCAACCACATATCCAATTTCAAATACAAATATAGGGTGCTCATTCCTGTATTTCTAGATTTAGGTTTCAACTACAGAAGAATCAAGTTGAAAAGTGGCTTTAAATAAGTACTTGAAAAGAGGAAAGTGTCACCTCAGAGGAGGGGACATAGAAATGTTTGCAAGCTCTTAGCTTAGTGCAATAAAATATATATATATATTTTAGAGAGATTTTAAACATAATTCATGAGGCTTTCTCATAGTTACTATTCAGTTTAGACTATTAAGAGTTAAAGTTTCTTCCAGGGTACAAGCTGCAACAATGTTATGAGATTTAACAAAGCCAAGGTGCTTACATGAAATGAGACTTTATGTGCAGAGCTCTCTGAGGAGTGCCTAAAGCACTGAAACATTTCAAAGAATGGATGCTTGTTTTCCGTGTACAAATTCTCTTTGGTGCATTGAAATATGTGTGAAAATGATAGTCAGAATACAATAAAAATCAAAGCAGCATTCCAGCTACAACTATAAACCTGGCATTTTGGTGCTGAAGGAACAAGGTTAGCGACACCACAAATCAAAGGTGGCTTCATTAGTTGCTAGTTTTTATGAGGTTGCTGAAGCAAATTCTACAATGCAGTTTTAAACATCATTAACTTTGTGACCTTGCCATTAATGTGTTGATACACAATTCAGATTGCATTATTGAGCTGAGTAGCTTCTACTGTGAAAGTATATCTTCTCTCTGCCTTCCCCTGTGCCATTATAGTAAGAACATACAAAGGTAAATAGGGTTCATGCAAAACTAAGTTTAACTCTGATTTATACCACATTTTAAATATTTTCTTTATGCCATAACCAAACTGATACAAATTAGTTCAGGTAAGTGTTTCTGAGGCATAACAGTACATCTAAAGAGAAGGTAATGCGACCATGGGGAATTCCCTTTCATTTATGAGCATAAACTCTTAAACACACAGGTTCTGTATTCAATTGCTTCCAAGGAAAGCATTTGGTAGTAGTGTGCAAATTGCTTGCAATATTCTGACAAAATACTCTTTTTACAGCCTAGATGACCTTCCAACAGTAGAGCAAGGAAAAATAATTGTAAGAAAGAATTATCATAGTAACAGTCAGGGTTGGAATGGACCACAAGGATCATCTAGTTCCAACCCCCTGCCATGGGCAGGGACACCCCGCACTAGATCAGGCTGGCCATAATAATGATAGAGCTGCACTTGTTATTTTACACTACCAGACGACGACAGATTCATTAATGTAGGAGAATGGAGAACAAGATGCAAATTAAGGTGGCTTAAGGCTTGGTGATCCAGGGATCAGTACTGGGTTGATTTTTGTTCAATATCTTTATCAACGACCTGGATGAGGGGATTGAGAGTACCCTCAGCAAGTTTGCTGATGATACACAACCAGGCAGGGGTGGCTGACACCCCATCAGGCTGTGCAGCCATCCAACAAGATCTGGACAGGCTGGACAGCTGGGTGCAGGCAAACCACACAAAGTTTAACAAGGATGAGTGCAGGGCCTTGCATCTGGGGAGGAATAACAACAGGCACCAGTACAGGTTAGGGGTTGCCCTGCTGGAAAGCAGCTCCACAGAGTCCTAGGGAACAGCTAGTTCTCCATGGGACAACAATGTGCCCTTGTGGCCAAGAGAGCCCATGGTATCCTGGGGTGCATCAATAAAAGTGTGTTCAGCAGGTTCTTCTACCCCTCTACTCTGCCCTAGTGAGACCACAGTGAGGTCACACAGGTGTGACCTGCTGTCCATTGAAGGAATGGTATTATACACCACCCACCTATCTTATTGAAAATAATTCTGAAACACAAAGTGCCAAATCCATAACATAGCAACTTCCATAAATTTCTCCCTCCTCTCTCACCTAGTAGCTGACTAACAGACTGTTCTTTAAACGACACATGAACAACTAAGGCATCTGACAGCCCACACCTTGACCTGAATATTTGGCAAGGCAGAAAAGATGGACATAGAAAACTGGACTTCATGATAATATCACTGGTATAAAGGTTAGATTTCCATCTTCATCTGCATGTATTCTTTCTTCCTAGCCCTATGAGAGCAGTTTGTCTGTCCACAGATCATCCTCAATGTTACTACACATATAAAGAGTTTTCTTATTGATCATCTCTGCAATTCATTTGCTGGATGAATATACTAAATTAAAATATAAGTAGTGATGAGTCTTATACTACAGGAATTGAATTTACTCAAGTAATAAACTATCCTGGAGCAATGTAGGGAACTCCTATGGAATTGGTCTGGTCACATCCTTTGCAAGCTACAAAGAATACACCAGTACTAGGGATTTAGACCAGAGAAGGAAATTAAGCTGACAATGCCTTCAGCATTTTCACTTGTTTGAATACCAATGACTAAACTCCTAGAGTTTCATTATTCCCTTGGCAGGGCTTCCACTACTATTTACACATGAGTAATTTCCTTTTATGGACCCAATATCCTTTTGTTCAAAACACATTTATCATTACAGAATGCGATACAGTAGCCGCAAACAGCAAGCGCTTCTCATCAGCAGTGTGTTTGCTAAACCACTGCACATGAAAAATGGCTAGTATTTGAACCTGAAAACGTTTGGTTTATGATATCCTACACCTGCCAGGGGCTTGTCCATAATGAACTCACTTGTTCAAACAGTTGAGCATTGCATGTACACACTCTTATACAGCATATACTGAAGTTTCAAGGTGAACTAATTCCTGCAACCGAATTAACTTTATCACTAATAAGAGCTTACTCCGTATAAATGCAACACTCAAACCTTTGTAACACTGAATAAAATATTAATTCAGAGACAAAGCATTTTCTTTCATAAATCAGAACTTCTGGGGTGATTCATAAACTATGCCCTGATTGTCTATATACACTTTTGCAGATGCATGTATACTTTAGCACAACTTTTTGACAAGATAGATCGGAATATGGATGCAGCCCTTCAACCAGAAGTAAGTTGTTCTTCAGTCTCACATGTAGTGGTGCAGTCATCCAAAGTGGGTAAAAGGAAAACAAAAATGACAGAAGCATCACAAAGGATCAGACATGGATGTTATACACGCACACATCCTTACATGCAACAGTATTTTCACTGTTTTCTAATGAAAACAAACAAAAAACTAAGCAAATGCTGTAGAAACTTAGACAAACAGGGCACCCACAGACCCACTGCACACTGTATCCTATAAGCACTCTTAGAAATGCTTTATCAGCCAGAGGAGCCACTATTATTCATTCCTTAGTTGGCCTGCAGCATGTTAAAGTTCAGTGGTTCTTTTGATTTGCCCCCTTGTCAGTTCAGAAGCAGGTCTCTTTCTGGGAGCAAAAGCAGCTTTCTGGAGAAATGTTCCTCTGTGGCCTGGGCTAGAAGCACATTCTGACATTGCTAACAAGCTTCTTACTGAAGCTTGCGTGAGTCTGGCTGTTGTTCAGATGCTGAACACTAAATGGTGATTAGTTGATTCTTGTATCAAAGTCCTTACATGACAAAAAGACTTGTTTCTCACTCTGCTTTCACTTCTTTGTCAATTAGCAGCCAAGATGGAATAATCAAAGATAGCAGGTGGCACAGAGACAACAGAAGAGAGAAAAAATAAGAAAGCTGGCAAACAAGCTGCATACATAAAGGACATATTAAATGCTTATTCTCAGGGTGCAATTGTCCCAGAACTCTGATTTCCTAGAAGACAACTTCTTATTGCTTGAATTTACTGAATGTTAGTAATGAATTTACTTAATGTAACTAATGGCTCTCAGACACCAGTAGTGGACAAAGGGTTTCAACATTCTCTGGTTCTTGACATCAGGTATCAGTAATCATAGAATCAACAAGGTAGGAAAATACCTCAAAGATCATCAAGTCCAACCTGTCACCCAAGACCTCATGACTACTAGACCATGGCACCGAGTGCCACATGGGTCCATTCCCTCTTGAACACCTCCAGGGACAGCAACTCCACCACCTCCCTGGGCAGCACATTCCAATGGCTAACAACTCTCTCTGTGAAGAACTTTCTCCTCACCTCCAGCTTAAACTTCCCCTGGCACAGTTTGAGACTATGTCCTCTTGCTCTGGTGCTGGTTGCCTGGTAGAAGAGACCAACCTCCTCCTGGCTACAACCACCCTTCAGGTAATTGTAGACAGCAATAAGGTCTCCCCAGAGCCTCCTCTTCTCCAGGCCCATGAACTTAAATACCCATCAATGTGATTACCCACTGTGAGATCTGTTAAACTTTTTATTGATTTTGTCCTTAATTTCAACTAAGAAGAAATAAAATTAAAGCACAGATAGGATTCAAACTACAAAGGCAATAGATCACTAAGACTTACGTCCTAGTTGTTGTTGTGTGGGGGTGTTGGCTATATTTTTTTGTTATCTTTTTGTTGGTTTTGTTGCTGTTTGTTTTGGGGTTTTTTTGTTCTTGTTTGGGGTTTCAAGTCAATACTGGTCACTCCAGACATACTGCTACATAATTTCACTATTATTTCTCATGTTTTATTATAGGGTCCTCAGTCCTTGTAAAACTCCTCTCAATTAACATAGAATACACTTAAGAAGCAGTTAATAGCCATCACGGTGAAGTAGTTCCACCAATGCTGCAGCTATAAACACTGATGAAACCAACCATAACATTTCGATAGGCTAACACAGTGTAATGTTTTAGTGTTAGGGCTAAATACCCCCACTCCCCCTCCCATCTCCTCTCCCCTCTCTCCCTATCAGATGATAAGAAAAGGAGAGGGGGAAAAAAAAAGGCAGAATTTTCAGTTGATTTACACAGAATATTTTACTCCTCTGCTACAACGATATCAGATAACATCAGTATATATGGAGAAATGAAGGGAAAGAGAAAGGAATATCCATCCAAATCCCATAACAAGTGAAAACGCAGCCACCTGGTCAAGGACCATAAAGGTGAGAGAACCTGAGACTCTCCTGTCCAGAGTGATAGTGTCCTACAGCCACAAATGCCAAAATCATAAACTCATGTTTCTGATAGTGGGGAATATTATGTGGTTCAAACCACTACACACAGGCTTTCACCTTATTATGAACTCATGTATAGACTTTATCATCACCAGGTATTGTGTGGATAGCTGCAGCTGTGGAGAATCTTTTACTTAAATACAGAAACCTTATATAAGTGCACTACTGTTGAAATAAAGATACTATTTATACAAAACCCACAGAACTAGGATGAACCAGGAATTGTATAGGTAACAGAGCACTAACACTGTATAAGTCAGCAGCCTGATGAAACAGCCAGAGCAAGACAGATTCAGAAAACTGAACTACCCATCAAAAATCCCCTACCTATGGTGTTATCCTGTGGTGTTTCTCCCACATCAATGAAGAATGCAAGAATTACTGAAGGAGCACAGTGGAAGGAAGACAGGCAGGGCTTCCGGTTGAACTTGCACTTCACACTAACTGCATGTCCTCTGAACCAGAATGAAAAATGCACACAGAGTCAATTAGATGGGAGGCTTACTGAGAAACAGCAGCCTCTTCCTTTTAGCCAAACCTCAGTGTCCAGTGTAGCACTGGAATGGCTGCCCAGGGAAGTTGTCTCCTTTTCTGGAGACTTTCAAAACCCACCTGGATGTATTCCTGTGTGGACTACTCTAAGTGATCCTACTCTGGCAGGGGGTTGGACCTGATGGTCTCTTGAGGTCCCTTCCAACCTCTAATATACTGTGATACTGTGATATCAGAAGACCACATACAGACACAAGTTCAGTATGTTTGCAGGAAGCCAAGAATTAGCTCTATATCAAAGTAGGAAAACTCCACCTCCTAACTACATACATAAACCCTACAATCTCAGCCACTTGGGATGAAAAAGTGATTTAAGAGGCAGGGAAGTCTTTCATCAGTAAAGAAGCAAGAATTACTGTGATCAATTACAACTATACTCTCAAAGAAAATGTGTGATTTTTCCCCTAAGCAACAAGCCAAAGAGCCCTGTCTGGATGTATTCCTATGTGCCCTACCTTAGGTAATCACAGTATCACAGTATCACAGTATCGCTAAGGTTGGGAGAGACCTCGAAGATCATCGAGTCCAACCCGTCACCACAGACCCCACGACTAGACCATGGCACAAAGTGCCATGTCCAGTCCCCTCTTGAACACCTCCAGGGACGGCAATTCCACCACCTCCCCGGGCAGCCCATTCCAATGGCGAATCACTCTCTCGGTGAAGAACTTTCTCCTCACCTCTAGCCTAAACTTCCCCTGTTGCAGCTTGAGACTGTGTCCCCTAATCCTGCTTTGGCAGGAGTGTTGGACTGGATCTCCGGAGGTCTATTCCAATCCCTATAATTTTATGATTCTAAGGTTTCTCATTAGCTAGATGCATCTCCTCTCTCCATTACTTTGCAACATTAACTGTCAGTTTACATGAAATACATTCTGCTAAATTAATCATAAGTGAAGTAGTTGGTAGACACCAACAAGTCAAGGCACTGTGATAAACTCTGGAGGAAAATAATGGTTTTGCTTTGAAGTGCATGAGAAGGGGAAAAGAAAATCATGCATTGGGAAATCCTAACATCATAGGATTTATTGGTATCACTATTTTCAGAAAAAGCTGTTGAAGAATCATACAAAGACATGGATATTTGTTACAGGGTGCTCCAAACTCCCGTTCCCCCACCTCCATCAGCAGAGGTTTGAATGGGGGAAGACAAAGGCGCAAAATTGCCTTCCCCTCCCCGCTGGGGGCTTGGAGGAAAAGGTAAAACAGGTGCCCATTCTTCCCACTGGGAGCTGAAGCCCCTCACATCTGAAACCTGTAGGAGAAGCCCGCAACAGGATTTGGAACTGTGGTTGGCTGGGTTCTTCGCGCCTCAGTATATATTGGCACTGGACACATTGTCTAGGAAAATCTTACACAGAGTGACCAAAAAGCGGCCTGGAATCTCATTTTGGCTCTCATTTTCATGCTCATTTTGGACTTGCTCTGCTCTCACTCTGGATTTGCGGCGAGATTGGAGAGATCAGCACCTGGACCTGGCTTCTCCTGGGATCCTACTCCCTGCCTGCTGCTGTAGTGACTCTGCCTGCTGTAGAACTGCGGCTGTTGGCTGGGACAGGACGGCAGTGTGGCTTCGCTTGCACTGCTCACATAGTGTCGCTCCATGAGTTTTGCCTCATGGAAGCTGTGTCTAAGGACACTTTGGCGGATCATTTTTCCCTTTGGATTTGTGCTGCGTGATCTACAAATTGGATGATAAACTTGTAGTCCTGGAACCTGCCACGGCAGAGAGACCTAGGGACTATCTCCAAATTCCTTCTCCCTTCTCATGAGTAAAATCTGGCCCATTGACATCCCTTAAGGTCCTGCCTTGATTCTGTTTTGTAAGTGGGGTAAAGCTATTTCGCGGCTTAGCCTTTTCCATTTTCTGAATTCTGTAACTTGTACTAAAGGTGCCATAAGCATCCTTGTAGGATTCGTGACTGAATAGAATATGTATACAGAATAGAATATAGAATAAATGTAATCAGTTTTGTACATAATTTTGGGACAGAGTTTGCAGGAAAATAGTGATAACTATTTTTTTATAATTCCCACCTCGTTAATTTAATCCCAATCAAAACAATATTTTCAAGAGAAAATACAATTTCAGTCCCTCAGAGCAACATTCCTTTTATACTCCTGAAGAAGTGTACAGGACAGATCCCCTTTCCTTCATTTGCTAGAATCTCAAAGGAGTGGTTATTGACAGGTGAAGCATAGTCCTCCAAAGCACATCAAAAAGGACATGTTTGCAGGAGAGGAGAAATCCAAGTGTATTGTGTCCAATTAGCTTGGACAAGAAAGGATTAAAAAGAAAAATGGATATTAAGGGAAAATCGTTAGTGCAAAGCAGTTGGTAAGAAAGGTAGTTTTCTTATCTCATAAGTTTCAGTCCAAGGTCAGTTGCAAGCAGGCTGGCCAGGAACAGAAAGAAAGGCAGAGCTGAACACAGACTGTAAGTCCTTGAAGTTACATTCTACTGATCTACCAATGAAATTCATTTAGAATCACCTTTGTTTTCCTTTTCACACCTAAACATTCAGCTAGAGTACACTGCAGTTTGTCTTTTCTTAAAGGCACAGCCTAAAACTGTGACAAAGGTAGTGCAAGTGTGGGGTGTACAAAAATATCCTATGTGATATACTAAAAAAAGAAAAAAGTACTGTTTGAAGGACTATTTTAACCATCTCAGGATGACTTGAGTGGCCAGGTCATCAGTACTCTCAAAAAAAGAAAGATGAAAAGAAGCATCATTGTTCTGCTGAGTTACTAAAGCCGTCCTTGTTTATTACTTGAAGAAAAGAAAAAGTAAGCCATAAGGAAGTTGGGAAAAATGAAAGTGCCTGAGTCTGTGCATTAAAGGACATTTTAGTGAATGATCCAATGCTACTGCCGGCAATGGGCATTCAGTCATTCACTGATCAATATCAATTAGTTGTGAGAGTCTTTCAATCAAACATTTAAAGAGTTAGAGGAAAAAAAGTCAGCTTTTAGAGACAAATGGTGTTGATGCCACTATGACAACCAAAGCAGTCTTTCATGCATGACACTGAAGAATGTTACTATCACATGAAGGCTGTTGTCACCATTTTAGATCACAGTTTCGGTCTTTATTTGTCAAAAAACAGTGAGATGCAGCAGAAGAGTGTACATAGATAGCACAATAAGGCTTAAAATTACTACAGTGAAGAATAAGTACTTACATCAGCACAGTGGCAGGTCATTTCTTAGTTGGAAGTGTTAACAAGAAGTCAGTAATTCTACAGTAAATAATGCTACCCAGCAACATTAACTAAATCAATGGCCATGCAGCATACCTGACAGCAGCAAACCTTTAAATACAAGGGGTAGGAGTGCTGAGGATGGGTGAGGGGGGCAAGTTATTTGCAGCCACAGTGTGCTGATGATATTTATCACAGGCATTATGAAGACCACCTTTTACTTCCTGTAAATTTTTCCAATAAAATTGTGACAGGACATAAATATTCTGTGAAGTACACTGTCACCACACACCTTTACACAGCAGGTACAATTTCTCTTCCTCCAAAACTATTTTTCACCTGCACTGTAATGAAAGAGCTTATGGTCAAAGAACAGTGCATAGGAGGATCACAAATAAGAGTGGTAAGAACTATCCACTTAGAACAGAGTCTGTTTGAATGCTGACTTTCAGCAGCCTGCAGTTTTAAGTAGCAGAAGTTATCATTACCTTAAGGGAAATGTCATGGGTTGAACTGAACCTGCTGTGTTACTCATACCAAGCTGCAGGCATGCCAGCTTAAAAATGCAAGTGCTGGCTGGAGCAAAGTATATGGGACTTGAATCATAGAATCAACAAGGTTGGAAAAGACCTCAAAGATCATCAAGTCCAACCTGTCACCCAACACCTCATGTCTACTAGACCATGGCACCGAGTGCCACGTCCAATCCCCTCTTGAACACCTCCAGGGATGGTGATTCCACCACCTCCCTGGGCAGCACATTCCAACGGCTAACAACTCTCTCCATGAAGAACTTTCTCCTCACCTCAAGCCTAAGCCTCCCCTGGTGCAGCTTGAGACTGTGTCCTCTTGTTCTGGTGCTGGTTGCCTGCGAGGAGAGACCAACCCACATATGGCTACAACCACCCTTCTGGTAGTTGTAAAGCACAATGAGGTGTCCCCTGAGCCTCGTCTTCTCCAGGCTAAACAACCCCAGCTCCCTCAGCCTCTCTTCACAGGGCTTGTGCTCAAGGCCTCTCACCAGTCTCATTGCCTTTCTCTGGGCAAGTAACTCAATGTCCTTCTTAAATTGAGGGGCATAGAACTGGACACAGTACTCAAGGTGAAGTTCAGATTGTAACATGGAAGGCTTCCTGTTCTGGTTGCTGCTTCAAGGTTCCAGATTTTCTGGGTGTTGGTCTCTTTTCCGCTGAGATGGCAAGGGGACAAGGTGGGATGGGGAAGTAGTGTTCTGGCTTGGGCTTTTGGCTCGCTTGCGTCAGCTCGTTGCTGCTTTGTGTTGTGCTGCTTCTGCAAATAGGCTAAGGTAGTTATGCATTTTGTACCATGTTTATCTGATTTTTCATCAGTAAACTCTATTCTCTCAATCCCAAGTTTTCTGAGTGTTACTTTTCCCTCACTTCTATGTTGGGAAAATAGCCAGGTTCATCCACTGGTTTGGTTTGACTCATTTTGTTCTGATTCAAACCATCACAAGAAATTATAGTGGAAGTAGAACTTCAGGGAGAGAAACCTGTTGACCATAGAAATATGTTTTCTAACTGACTAAAACTTCTAACTAAACTTCTTTCCTAGTGCAACTCACAGAATCATTCAGGTTGGAAAAGACCCTTGGGATCGTCAAGTCCAACCATTAACCCTACTCTACAAAGTTCACCCCTAAACCATATTCCCAAGCACCACATCTAAATGACCTTTAAACACATCCAGGGTTGGTCACCCAACCACCACCCTGAGCAGCCTATTCCAATGTCTGACTACTCTTTCTGAGAACTTTTTGACTGATATCCAGTCTAAGCCTACCCTGTTGCAGTTTGAGGACATTCCCACTTGTTGTACAGCTAATTACCTGTGAGAAGAGACTATTAATGAATTAAACAACTGAGAGTCATACTGAAAAAAGACATGAAGAAATTGTCATTTAAATATTTTTTTCAAGTCACTCAGGTGGACAAACTTGGTGTGCTTAAAATGCATACTGACAAAGACACCGGAAGGTGTAAATTTGGAGGTAGCAGTTATCACTACCTAAATGCCTTGAAGACAGATGGATGTCTGGGTTTGAGAAATAGTTCTGCATTATAATTATCTTTAGACCAAGCTGTGACATCACTAATACTATATAACGTGCTAATAGCTTTGAACCATAAGAACTACGCACATCATTTATTATAAAAGAAAACCCGCATGTTAGGTGAAATAAGCTGTCACTTTTAACTCCAGCCTTGGATAGCTTAAATCTGCTTAGGTTTTGTTGCTTCCCAAGCTATTCCCACCTATTTCTCCCTAAACAGCAAAAGCAAATACTCTTGGTTCATATGTCAGATTAAAATAACATGTAAAAACCCAAACCAAAACAAACCCCCAGGCTTCTCAGAGGCTAAATTATCACATGCCATTGCATTAATTAAGGGACACATTTCAAACACTTCTCCAGTTCTGGGTAACTTGGAAGCCCTTCAGGCAGCTATTCCTACAGCTGTCTCACTTTCTCACCATGGCAGTATCTCTTCTATCATACAAATGCTCATTTTCCTCTCTGTAGTGGATTAAAAACTTCTCTCTGTTGAATAATGGTACCAGATCACTTAAACAGCCTAGAATCTCTTCACACTCCTCTAGCCCAGCCACAAAGACAGAAAAACATTTGTTGCTATGGATTCAGAGCTGATCATCAGTTACTAGCACAGAAAATAAGCATAAAGGTTGGGGGCTGAAATAAACAGGGGAAAAAAAGAAAAAAAAAGCCAGTGTATTAATGTAGCTGACAATGTGGAATTTTTTCAGAGCTGGAGAGAGAAAAAGCAAGTGCAAGATCAGTATGCAGTGCCAACAGCTAAGACTGCCACTATTATTTGGTTTCCAAACAGAATCTCCAAGATGTGCCTATTTTCATTTGCACAGGATGAAAAAAATAAACCAGGTTTCCTCCATACTTACCTTCAAAAGTCATTAAGAAGCCTGCTTACTACTTCAAGGTATTAAAATGAAATTATGGCTTTTGAGCTATTTCTTAGGAAGGTCATCTCCCCAAACCCCCCCATGGTAATTTCTTATCCACAACATTCCATAGCTGCATTTACAGCAGCCAAGAGTATTCTCTTTTGTAAGTGTCCTCACTCAGAGGAACAGAGCCCTACCCGTTTTTAGGATGCTTTTCCCCCTCTGTGTGTCTAGGGGAAATAGCAATTTATAAGACTAGAAATTGTACTATATACCTTTAAAATGAAAGAAAAAAAACCAACACATAATTATCATCTCAGCTTCATGACAAAACTATTTTATAAAACAAAACACAGAACTATAAGACTTGGATGTGTTGGGTTTTTCTCAGTCATTTTAATACAAAAGAGTTCCAAATCATACTTGATCTAAGATATAACAAGACTTTGTATACCACAGGCATGTTAGGACTGAACATGAAAAAGCTTGATGTTATTTGCACTTTTCTATAAAGATGTGCAGAAGATCTAGCTATCTTTGTTTTCACATCAGGAAAAATATACAGTATAATTTCCTAACTTAGATCCCATCACGAAGGGAATCCTGGTCTTCCCAGTGACAACCCAAGTACTTGGCACCTCAAAGGATGAGATCCTTTTCTTTTGTTTCCACTACTTACTTTATCATAATACTATGGAAAAGCAATAGGCAGAGACTTAATTCCATCGAACTGGAAGCAAACACCTGTTCTGAAATTCTCTTCACTACAACTCCTAAAAGATAGAGTTAGTATTAATCACTACATGTTTCAGCAAAGCATAGCTGTAATTCAAAACATTTTTACTCTTGGAGATATACCAAAGCTAGGATTAATAAGCCAATCTAAAGTTTCAGTTGTTTGTATATGGAAGAATAATCGCAATCACCTAGGGTTTAGCATCCCTCAAACGTGCATATTCCTCATACTTTTGTCTTTCTCCAGTTGTACTATAAGTCAAAATTACAATCAGGCAGCAGACACAAGCTTATTCACCTCCTAAGGAAGAGTCTTATTAGCACACTAGGACACTTAGCCCTTGGTTCCTCTGCACAAGGAGGTATTCTCCACAGCATGTTATGTGCAGAGCAGTCTAACAAGCTGAACCTGCCAAAACCTTCAGTGTGAATCAATTAACATCTGCCTCTAGATTTGCAACACCTGCTAACAGGCAGGATTACTGGAGGAAGTCAGCTATGCTCTCCCAGGGTACTCAGTAGTGTCAGAGTATATTAGAGTTTGAAATCTAGCTTCAGCAGTAAGTGCAGGTGGGGAAACAGGCTCTATAGTCCCTCTTGGCAAGTGTGTGGGAATGTACATTACTTTCTCTAATAAAATATCATGCCAGAAGAAAAAGGAGCTAATTAATGAGCCTTTTTTTTTTCTTTTTCATCCAACAGCAGAGTAACTGTCCATATTCCTCTCAGCTCTCTCTCTATAAGCATTTAGATGCTCTGTGCAAGCTGAATTGTCTTCTGAGGCTTTTCAAAGCCAGCCAGAGGCAGTGAAATTCCATTTTTACAAATGTATATATTTCACCACAAATGCTAGAATATGGGAATTTCTCATCAGCTATTGATTAACCTGCTATTCATTATCATAAAGCAGACTTCTTGTCATTTAGAGCAGGTATACAATGGACTAGGTGCACCAGCCATCATGTAGACTATCACGAAGATCAAGTGATCTATAAACTTACTCTATGCAAGTGGAGGGGATAGCATTATTTCTAAGACTGTTACATCTTCTTACTGATAAATACAGCCTCAGATCATTTGGCAGATACATATAGAATATTATTCTCTGTATTTTTCCCCATTACTAATTAATTCTTGAAAATTACTGTTGCTGGTATAGTCTTCCCTTTGTCAAAGTTTGCTCCTTATTTTCAAGTTTCCTTTTCTTTTATCCCCTCTTTTTGTCCAAGTTTCATGTGGATGGTGTGCTGATGCAAGACTACTGATCAGTGTAAGCTTATTCTGTCAAGCTTTCCTTCTAGCTGTCACTGAATTCTCAACCCCTACTGCTCCGAGGAAGATTTGTAAATTCCCATGCTCCAAAATCCAGACACAAGCTGAAATCACATCTGATATATTAGTTGCAAATTCTGGGGCTTGAGTCCAGGGAATGCATTTGGTAATATTGTTGCTGATACATAGTGAAAGAGAAAATGGCTTAAAATTTCTGGCTATACTGGAATGGAAGGGTCCTTAAAGATTATCTAGTATATTATGTAAAGTCAAATATTGATGGGGAGGAAAATAAAATTGAAATACAAAAGTGGTTCTTTTAATGATTTTCTGTGATCTTTCTTTGTCAATATCATCAGGAGTCATAAATCTTTCTGTGCTGATACCCTCAGACAGGAATATTCCCTCAGACAAATAGTGAACATGCTTTTTGCATTTATATCTATCTATATATATCTATGTGCATTTGTGTGCAGTGGAAGAACTATGAGAACAAATAAAATGAATGCTATTTGTTTAAGAGGCTCATTCCTGATCTCATGCTTAGTTGGTGCTGCTTTTGAATGCTACAGCCATGCCTGTGGTTTTCCTAGCTCTGAAATATTTCTCTTCAAAGAAGACATATAGAATTCAGAAAAATAAGAATAGAATGGCTTACAGTTATTAAATCAGTCATGGAATGTGTTTCTGTAACATAACATTTATGAATTTATTAGGGAAGGAGGTAAAAAAAGTAAGTTAATGTTGCTTCTTTGTGCAGATGTTGCTTTTATAACAGTTTGTATAGGATATAACATCCTCAAACAAAGACCTGCATCAATGGCTATAAGTCAAAAAGATTTTTTCAACTGTAAGGTGAAAATACCAACTTTCAGCTATACTGACTCTCCATATCAGTAGGAAAGCCTCATGTTAGTTTCCAGGGCTGTGTGACTTAGAATTTTGCTACCATGCGTACTGATGACACATTGCCTTTTACTGAAGTGTCCTGTCAACCACATTAAAAATGAACAAGGTACTTTTCCTTGGCATAACAGTATAGGGACAGCTGATGTTTAGCCCTTACCAGGGAAACCATCAGGAGAAGAAATGGTACTCCTGTACCTGCATCTGTGAGAATGAAGAGAAAACCCTTCCTCTATGCACACGTGATTTCCCCCTGCATTTATTTGCAGGGTTGTTCTGTTATCTACTGGAGCCAACAAGCTAAACTGCATGGTTGGTTACTGACATATTTATTTTCCTTCACATTAATATTACTATGATATGGCACCAGAGAGCAAATATAACTGTTGAGTAAATTGCACTAGGAGTCATGTTAGGTTTGGCATGATAGAGAAAGTGTTTGCCAGGCATGAAAATTCTTATTCAAACCTTTTTGAAACCACAAGGATCTTTGTGCTAATGGGCATTGGATATACAGTGATTGAAACAAGTCTTCCAAGTTAGCTCTAATTGTTACTTTTTTACAGAAAACCAATGATTTCAGAGCTACTCTGCTTAATGCCACTGTCACCTAGCTATATTTCCTTGATTCCTTAAAGTAATTCTTCTTTTCAAACCCAATCTGATATTTTGTGGTCTTATTTTAAATATACTCTAAACTCTCAGAAAAGAGCCCTTCTCCCACAACATCTGATTGCTTTTAAGACCTTTATAAACAGACTGCTGTTTCTTCATTTAGTGCCATTTGTGATGTCTGAGTGACACATGAAATTTATAAGTTTAATTTAATTGCTGTTTAATGTTCAAGAGTTGTTGTTTGTTGGGGTTTTTTTATGTCAGATGTTTGTTGCATGCTCTAGACTGTGCATTCCTTCCAGGCTTCTTCTCCTGTGATTAGAAAGTGTTAATTAAAAAAGGACTTAGACAAATAATGTCTGGCTGTATCTTACACTACTTTTTTTCAGGAGAACAATAGCAGACAAAAAAAAGATCATTGGTCTCACATCAGCCAAGTTTGGGACATATTAGAGCCACTGTCCCTCTGCTTCAGCATATGTATCTGTTTTTCTCCTCTGAAAACTAGGATTTGGGAACAAATGTGAAAATCAAGCATTACCCGGATGTTGATGCTTGTAAGGACTTAGAAGCATATTTTAGGATCCAAGTTTTGGACATAATTAACAGATCTGATAGCAGAAGCTTGATTTTTATTCATTTTTCAAGATTCATTCTTCAGTGCTGCTCATAAGTGCTAGTGATGGCAGAGTTTGGTGAATGTATTAAGGTACAAGTTTCACAATCACTGATGCTTTTCTTCCCTGCAACAGAAAGGTTTTACTGCAGTGGAACAAACAGCACAGGAAGACTGTTAGGTTATATGTTTGTATTGCAGTAGTCAGAATCAGCTGAGGTTGAGAGGGAAGAAAAGAGCTCTTCACAAGATCATTGCAGCTTCTTGGTTTTGTGCCATTGTAAAGCAATTTGTGTGTGTGTGTGTGTCTAAGTTTTTCTTGTTACTAGTGGGTTTGCTGTCCTCCTTCTTTACAGGCATTGCACTCCCCTATACAACACTTGATTGCTCAAATAAAGAATTCACTTTTTGCCTGCAAACACTTAAAGTCTTTGATATCAAGCCAGCCACAAAAACTAATGCCTAAATGAATCAATTGCTCAGCTGAAAAATGAAAAGCATACTGGATTAGAAAATAAAATAAGAGTAGAGGTGACTTTAGAGCCATGATTTAATTTTTTTCTGTACTTTTGTCAGTGGAAAAAACTGCAATTTCTTGTTATGTTCTTAAATGCCAGAACATGATTTATGGCCATTTTTAAAAAAGTGTATTTATAGTTGTGATCCTGGAAGGTGCCACACTGACAGCTTGCTGGGCTCAACTGTTCTGTTAAAATAGAGTTAGAGCAGAGGGAATGGTGAGAGCCTTTTTATTTTATTTTAAAAAAAGGAAATAATTTAAAATTATGATTATTATTTCCTTCCTTTCCACTCTCTCCTTCAGTACCTCTTCAGTGCTACACAATGCCCCTTCATTCCAAGCTAGACATATACTTAATAAGAGTCAAGATTTTCAGGAAGTGGCTATCATCATCATAATTTCAAGTTTTCTCCACATGCATGTTTGTGCTTTATTATACAACCATATCATCAGTAGGGTAGAGAAAATGGTCTCTCATGGAAGAAAACTGCAAGATTATCTCTAGTGTAGAAAGAAGGAGTTGCATTCATCATTATTTACTGCTGTTACAGGCATAGAAATTTCTGACTTCCAAATACTCCTAGGCAAATGACTCTCTCAGTGAAGAACTTTCTCTTCACCTTGAGCCTAAACTTCCCCTGGCGCAGCTTGAGACTGTGTCCTCTTGTTCTGGTGCTGGTTGCTTGGGGGAAGAGACCAACCCCCTCCTGGCTACAACCTCCCTTCAGGTTATTGCTAGGGAGAAGAGGCCAACCCCTTCCTGGCTGCAGCCACCCTTCAGGTAGTTGTAGAGAGCAATAAGGTCTCCCCTGAGCCTCCTCTTCTCCAGGCTGAACAATCCCAGCTCCCTCAGCCTCTCCTCATAGGGCTTGTGCTCGAGGCCTCTCTCCAGCCTCATTGATTCTGTGATTCTGTGTAACACTCAGTATGTTCAAATGTTAATGCTTAAAAATGTTTGAATGGGTATACTGACTGTGAAAGTGTGTGGAAGCCAGTAGAAGCAGATGTTTGACCTTCATTCTTAAAGTGAAGCCCAACTTTTTTCCTTCATTTTGTTATTCAGGGACTGATTTTTTTCATGCTGTACAGGCACTTAGGAAAAACAAATCGAATTACTGTAAATTACCTCAGTGATCAGAACAAGTATGCGTCCTTAAGCAAGTGTTTTCCATGCTGTCTCCTGGAGCTGTGTGAGTGCATAGCTCTATACTATCTCTATTTGAATCCTTAATAGTGTTGGTATCAAAGAAACAAACAGCATTTGAAGAAATTCCTTCCACAATCATGAAGCTAACAGCACTGAAATATTTCTGCTGTTCCAACCATGTGAAATTCTAGTGTCTTCCATTTTTTAAGCTGAATGGTAGGAACAGACCAGACAGCCTAATTTGGTGGTGTTATACTATGAACAAAAAAATACACAAACTTTTGAAAATATGTAATACTAAAATCAGATGGATTTGGAGGAAAAAGGACTAAATCTCACAGCTTTAGAGCTTATTTGAATGGATTTCAGGCTGAAATCCTGCCAGACTTATATGTGCTATCTGCCTCTTAAAGTAGTATGCTACTCGTAGTTAATTGTCTTCAGCCATGTGAAACTCACAGTAAGTGGCATAGTTTTTAGAGCAAATTTATGTCAGGAATTTTACAAATAGTGAAATTTGATTCGACTTATGAATGCTAATTTCTGTATAAGAAGATTGCAGGTGTGAAAAGCAGAAATATCCTTCACTGTTGGTTAGAAAGTGTCCTTCTTATATAATTCTCGCCAAGCAGAATCTTTACCCATTTTCTTTTTCTCTGGAAATGAAAAATGAAGTGATACAATTTATATGATATAGGGAAAAAAAATTGTACTAATTGACACTTAGATTAAATGTTAAGAAATGAAACCTACAGAGATTAGAATGAATAAAATGGCACATTTTACCTGTGCTGTATAAAAATACACACTTGACAGTCCTAGATAACATTCTGTAAATAACAAATTGCCCCAAAATTTTGCATTCATAAATGTGTAGAAACATGATTTCTGATATCCACACTGTAAGCTGTGGTGAAGGTCTGAGAAGCTCTACTCCTGACAGAGCACACAGTGAGCTACTCATACAGATTCTTTCACCTTCTGCTTCTGTCAGAGCAGAAGGGATAGTTAAGCTGTGCCTGAAGGAACTTGCCTCAGGTTGCAATAGCTGCTAAGTGCAACTGTTTCCAGGGTTTTTGTATAGCATAATATGCTGAAAACACTTCTGAAATATTCTATATCAAAAGTAGCATACATAATGAAGTTACTGAAGTGGCTCAAATTCACAAGTAGTCAATCAACAAAGACCCAGAAAACTATTTTAGACAATTTTAATTATTGTAGATATATTAAAGTGTAAGATATGTATGCATCTAACTGATTTTTATTACTGGTGATGATAGTTACAAGAATATCTATGCAGCATTTGCAAGGAATGAGAAAAAGTGGGTTTAGTTACCACTATTTCTTCACTAGTGTGCCAGCAACATACTAAGGTAATGTTGTAGCAGTTATCTGCATAATAATTCTGATCAATATATTTGCTACTTTCCTGAAAAGAATCTTAAGAAGCACAACAAAGTAGGAACAAGCTTAGTGATATAAAGATCCTATATGTATCACTGAAGTTCCCATGCAGAGGAGGAATAACGTCACTGAAATGATCTGTTGAAATCTGGTCTTACGCTGTTAACTCAGTAGAATTCAGATCAATGACACTTAAATAATGAAGGTTGGAAGTCGGAACCATTTCCCTTTCTGGTGCTAGCATGCAGTCTGTACTAACAGAGAATGAGGTCTCTCTAATGAACTATAAGGAAAAATAAGGTTTGCAGTAAGATTAGTGGAAGGGATCCCAATGTATTGGAAATGTATAGGTTGGCATATAAGAGCTGATATTAGAATAGAATAGAATAAACCAGGTTGGAAGAGACCTTCAAGATCATCACATTCAACCCATCATCCAACATCATCTAATCAACTAAACCATGGCACCAAGCGCCCCGTCAAGTCCTCTCCTAAACACCTCCAATGATGGTGACTCCACCACCTCCCCAGGCAGCCCATTCCAATGGGCAATCACTCTCTCTATGAAGAATTTCTTCCCAACATCCAGTCTAAACCTCCCCTGGCACAGCTTGAGACTGTGTCCTCTTGTTCTGGTTGCCTGGGAGAAGAGACAAGCCCCCACCTGGCTACAACCTCCCTTCAGGTAGTTGTAGAGAGCAATAATATTGTTTGGAACTAGCTACTCTCAGACAAGAGCATATTCTGTCAGGAGATAATACTGTTGTTATCAACTTGGATAGACAGCTGTAGAAAGTCTAGGGGTCTGTCTGGCTTTTGACTGTCACTCGAAAGACTGTGTAAAAGCAGGAAAGAGTTAACATGTGCAGCTACAAAAATCAGTTATTCTTAAAGCTATGAGTTACAGCTGACTCCCAGTTATTACTTATCCTATAAAGGATAAACGGCTTAAGGTGCATTAGACACAGAGAAAGAATCAGATGGAACATTCTGCATTTCTCTAGGTTTAATAGAAAAATTCAACATCAGATGTGACACGCTGCAGGTTACAGGAGGAATAATGTCTTACCCACATTTTAGTCATTCTGGTCATTATAGTTAATCTGCGATATGTTACAAAAATGCAAAGAACAAAGTCACCCAGACAAATAAATCTATTATTGCACAATCATTTTGTCCCTACAATACCACCTGAAATTCAGCCTTGCACGAAGGTATAAGGGCAAAAATAATGCTAGCAGAAAATGCAGAAAGTAGTATGCAGTCTGAGCTATCAGTCCTTCGTTAAAGCTGTCCTCTCTGATTATGAATTCAGGTTGCGATCCCGTTGGCTCATTCACCAACAGTTCCTGTTTTTTGTAGGATTTATTAATTGCCAATCTAAAAACTAATGCATATTGCTCATGTAGCTACTCATGATACTAAAGGATTCAAAAATATTTGGCCAGTATTTTGTCAGAGTTTACTTATTAAAAACTCAACAGGCTTTGTTCTTTTGTAAGAATCACTGTAAATATCGAGGTAACATTTCAGCATCTGAAACAAAATAATGTACTAACTTCCAACTATATGGCAATAACGTCATTAAGATCCTTCAAAAACTTTGGTACTCAGGATGGATGACTACTTTCACTTTCACTGGGAGGTTGGGCTAAATTTTGATCATCACTCTTATCCTCATTGTGGAAATTTCTGACTTAAATGACGGACAGATTCCAGAGCAGTGTATGGCTGTGGAGGTGGTAGGATTTTCCTATTAAAAGCCTGGGTTACAGTCCTTCTGAGCACTTCTGTAAACAAACTTCCCTCCCTTTGATGTCCCTCCTTCTGTCTGCCTGTTCACCACATACCCTGTTCCCTGCTGTTTCTTTACCCTTCCAAACCATCTCTGTGATTATTCATTGCGTGTCTCATCCACAGACAGTGAATGGGCAGTGAATAGCAGAGCAATAAAAGGAAAATCAAATGCTCATGGATGAAACATATGCTGGAAAACAAAACAGCATAAAATAATAAATGAGCACAATTGCCTTTAATGAAAAGCACACGTTCCTTCCCAAGTCTCTGGTACTAACATGGAGAAATTTTTCTCCACAACAAAGAGGAGGAATGTGTGGTCTAAGACATAAGAGATTAGTCATACTGATTATCCTAACTGATAAAACCATATAAATCAAATCAGTCTTATCAAGTGCTGAAAGAAAGTGCTTGATGAATGAAAAAAAAAAAAAGCACACCACCAAACAAAACCCAACAACTGTTATCTTTATATCTTAAATACAAAAGTTAGGACAGAGATTTATCCAATGGAAAATGAATAAATAAGATTTTTTAAAAAATTAGTAAACACAACCCCTCTGCTTGTTAATAACCTGAAGGGAGGTTGTAGCCACGTGGGGGTTGGTCTCTTCTCCCAGGCAATCACCAACAGAACAAGAGGATACAATCTCATGCTGTGCCAGGGGAGGTTTAGGCTGGATGTTAGGAAGAAATTCTTCTCAGAAAGAGTGATTGGCCATTGGAATGTGCTGCCCAGGGAGGTGGTGGAGTCACCATCACTGGAGGTGTTTAGGAAGAGACTGAATGGGGTGCTTGGTGCCATGGTTTAGTTGATCAGATGGTGATGGATGATAGGGTGGACTCGATGATCTCAAATGTCTTTTCCAACCTGGTTAATTCTATCCTATCCTATCCTATCCTATCCTATCCTATCCTATCCTATCCTATCCTATCCTATCCTATCCTATCCTATCCTATCCTATCCTATCCTATCCTATCCTATCCTATCCTATCCTATCCTATCCTATCCTATCCTATCCTATCCTATATAGGACACAGAGATAAGTATTACCTTAACAGAAGCAATCATTTTGGCACAGGACTGCAACATGATACATTCTTGGCAAGGAACACAGTCAGTCTTCTGTGGGATCCTTAAGTTTTTCTTTTGGAGTTACAGAGTGAGGTATTAGCTATAAGCAAAAGAAGTAAAATCACTTCTATGGTTTTGATAGCTGACCAACCTTCTAAAATGACCAACACAAATTTTGGAACGATCTAAAACTAAGAATTCAGTTACCAGAATAGAGTTCACATTTTGAGTGAAGACCATATCCTACTTGATAAAAAAGAAGATGGTCGTTATGATTTGAAACAACATGATGCTTTCATCTTCCACTGCAGGAAAGACTAAGAAACCTTCTATCCTTGCCCCATCTTCTGAAGTGTCTGTTTATTTCACTAATATCCATGGCATCCAGTCATTTTTACATTTAGGAGCATAATTTGCAATAAAGAATTGTAATTAGGAACATACAAATTCCGAGCAGTTGTACCTTTGCTGTCGCACAGAAGGCTGGGCTAGGGTGAATCCGGTATTTTTAACCTTTACATCTCTAGGAATTGTGATAAGCCACTTGTAAAGTATGCTAGCAATCAGTATAGCCTCCTAACACAAGGAACATCCACACAAAAAGGCTTTACCAATAAGTATTTTGTTGTTGCTAAATGATTCAAATAAATAATTAGTGGGAGTCATTCTCATATGGTTCCATAGTGCGGACAATTTATCATCCACTCATGGCTGTTTGCTTCTTGGACCTCTTCCTTCCAGGTTACACAGCTAACTCTGGCATCAGGAACTTGAAAGGAGACCTTATCTAATTAAAGTTCAGTTTCATACAGATGGCTGAGCTACTTGATTTTAGACTAGTTATGATGTCTGTTTGAATAAAGCAACAATAGAATGACTGGTGTTAAGTTTGCTTTTATTGACCATGGTATACTCGCATCTCATTTCTTTAAGGCTATTTTTTGAACATTCCTCTTCTTTGCCTGCATTTGTGATCCTTTTAACTTTGCTGTTAATTGTAAGTTTGAACACAAGTGCCTCATCATAATGAGGACATAATGAGGATAGAGAAAAGGCAATCATGAGAGTCTGGAGAAATTTTTTTGTTATTCATCTGGTTTAATTGTATAAAATGGTAAGGGACAGAATTTGACTGCAGTATTTATGAGCAGTGTCTCTGATTGGATAGTTGCAATATTTGAAATGTCTTTTGAACATGCAACTTTAGTACATGCTGATGGTGAAAATCAGAGTTTTGAATAACATGGTGTGATTCAAGCCCTCAGTTTGCAGCAGTGCTTTCACTCTCAAGTTTTGTTGAGCCGTTAGTCAAAAATTCCTCATCAGCCTGACTACAAATGTACAAGGTGTTGTACTTCACATTTAATAAAAGATATACCATAATATTTAGGAGAAAGGATGGAGGACAAAAAGGTCAATGACTGATTTGCTTTTGAAGATGAACTATAAATTAATGGATTCACTTCAAATACTGTTGGTCATGGTCCAATGGTAATTAATTTATAAAGACAGTTATATCAGCAGCAGCTTTAAACAGGATAAGATCAGAAGATGGCTTCTTTAAATTAAAACTTGGGAGCATTGCATTAGGATTAAATTATTGTTTAAAAGGAATCATAAACTTAATAAAAGTATGACAGGAGACATTGTAATTTATGTAAATGCAGACCATTGGAAGCAAAACTATAGCATGCTTTGTGATGCTTTCGTTTTTCGTATCTGCATTAGTCATAGAAGTCATTTTTCCATCATGCTGTGCAAGAACTTAATCATAGAGGGGGAAAAGAACAGTTTATAAGTAATAGATAAAAAAAAAACAAACCAACAAATAAACCTCAAATAGTAGCTCTGTGCTATATTTACTGTGTTAAATGCAGATGTCTGAATCCAAACTACTACTCACAGTAAGTTTCATAGTATCACAGTATCATAGGATCAGTCAGGGTTGGAAGTGACCACAAGGATCATCTAGTTCCAACCCCCTGCCATGGGCAGGGACACCTCACACTAGATCAGGCTGGCCAAAGCCTCATCCAGCTTGGTCTTACCTCCAGGGATGGGGCCTCAACCACCTCCCTGGACAACCCATTCCAAGGCTTCACCACTCTCATGGTGAAAAACCTCCTCCTCACGTACAGCCTGAATCTCCCTACCTCCAGCTTCATTCCATTCTCCCTAGTCCTATCACTACCTGATAGCCTGAGAAGTCCCTCCCCAGCCTTCCTGTAGGCCCCCTTCAGATACTGGAAGGCCACAATGAGGTCACCTGGGAGCCTTCTCTTCTCCAGACTGAACAGCCCCATTTTCCCATCCATGTCTCTATTTTATTGTATAATGGTAAAATTAAAAGGAAGCGAGATAAAACAAGGGAAACAAATAACAAAGTGGGGCAGAAAAAAAAAGGACAGAATCCAAAACTGACCATTTCAAAGGCACATATGACAATTTGCTGAAATTCATACTGATAAAATGTCATGTATATATCAAAGGAAAACAAAACAAACATCCCCAGACAAAATCATCTCACAGGTTCTGTAATATTTTAATCTCCTTTTCTGTGTTTTGTCTTGTCAGCCATATGAAGTACTTCCCATTCTAAATAATTCACTCATGCTGAAGAGTTTCTGATGGTAAGTTATGCCTCAGTGCTGCATACCACAGCCCTGCTCTTGCTCTAAGCGCAATAATGTATTGGGTTTGCTGTCCTGGGGAAGGAGGGAAAAGCTGTTATTTTGCCACGAAGGCCAGCAGATCCCTGTGCGCTGGGGCTTCCTCATTGAGGACAGCAGGGCCTGTCAGCCTGTGCCTGTTGCAGCATTTGAGCCAAAAGCAGGGCAGCTGAGGGGCATTGATGTGGCCCCAGCACTTTACACTGGGAGCCAGGCTGGGATGTGCACCCATGAGTGGACCCAGCTTGCTGAGGCCCATCAAGCAGAGCTGAGCTGTGAGGAGCTGGACGCTGTCTCTGATGTGGTGTCACGCAGTCTGGGGCTAATGACCCTAGGGAGAATGAAATGGGAGTCCTGGCCTGTGGCCAGGGTAGAGTGAGCTTTGGGGTGGATGGGGAGAGTCAGGCAGAGCTGACAGTGAGGTGAGGGCCCTAACGAAGAAGGCAAGAAGGTCCAAAAATGAGGTTGGAGGTAGAAAATTATAATCCTTTCTAGTCCAGTCTTCAAGTCTTGTCCCGTGCTGTTAGACATCACTATAAGTCTGCCTGTTGTCCCCTGGCACTCAGCAGAGCCACATTATTCCTGGTGGTGGCAGTCTGGTCCTCATGTCTTACATATTGATTAGGCAGGATGCCACAATTTCCTTACAAGAGAAGAATGTGTAAAAGGAGTTAGCAGCATTTATAGGAGCATGTGCCAGCAGCAGCTGAGAGTAGTAGGGAGAGGGTGCAAGGCAGCATTTCCACAGTGAGAATCTGAGCAGCCCAGGGGCTGTTCAGTCTGGAGAAGAGAAGGCTCCCAGGTGACCTCATTGTGGCCTTCCAGTATCTGAAGGGGACCTACAGGAAGGCTGGGGAGGGACTTCTCAGGATCTCAGGTAGTGATAGGACTAGGGGGAATAGAATGAAGGTGGAGGTGGGGAGATTCAGACTGGATGTGAGGAGGAAGTTCTTCACCATGAGAGTGGTGAAGCCCTGGAATGGGTTGTCCAGGGAGGTGGTTGAGGCTCCGTCCCTGGAGGTGTTTAAGACCAGGCTGGACGAGGCTCCGGCCAGCCTGATCCAGTGTGGGGTGTCCCTGCCCATGGCAGTGGGTTGGAACTAGATGATCCTTGTGGTCCCTTCCAACCCTGACTGATACTATCATGATACTATGTATGTCAACCGAGGCTGCAAATAATGTAGAAATCAACGCAAGAATGACTTTGCCCAAGAAAAGACTACTGGAATCTTTCATATTGCAAGCTGATGGATAATTTGCTAATTACACCTTTCAGCTACATGAAGGGCCACAAGTTTTGGTTCATTCTTTTCCAAATGACAGTGTCAGGACCTTGGTAAATGCAGGACCCATGTTCTTCTATATTTTACTTTGGAGTTATGGTTGCATAATTTATTTTCTTAATTTCCAGTAAACTGAGCTGCTGCTATCTGACAGTAGTTTTACAGCAGAGGATCCATATAAAGTTGTAAGCAGCAGGAAGCATTTGGGTTGGCAAAGCCCCTGTAAACCAGATGACTTTAACAGGGTTTTTTACAAAGTTTTGCTAAGCAATTTTCAATAACTCATGCCTGAGATATTTCCTTAAAATATTAGAAGCATAGCTTATCTGCTACAACATGTTAAGTACCACATTAATCTTGCAACTTATGCATTACCTAATACTTAAACACTGTAAATTAAGATACAATTCAGTTGGTATAAAACTATGACTCTATAAAAAAAAAAAGAAAAGTAAGTATATTGATATTTATTCTGTTTTGGAGACTAAAACTTTCTTAATTATGTGACATGATTTATATAGAATAATATAATCAACAGAATTGAATTAAATAAGAAGCTCATCTATTGACAGAGCTACAAAACCTGCCTAGAGCCTGTAATAAACATTTAGAGCCAAGCTCCAATTTGCCTCCTGGGGAAAACACACAAGCAATAAAACTAAATTCAAATGTTAGTTGTTATAGCAGCCTGATGCAGTGGCCAATTTCTATATGTACTAAAAGAAATGCATGAGTTTGATGGCACACTTACAGTTATTAAAGCTGCAATAATTTATGCTGCTCTCAGTAACTGGGAACTGCAGTGAAACCCTAAATTAATAAAAACACCACCGTTAGAACCTTCTTAAAGCACATCTGTAAACACAGGTAAATGTAGGTCATTTAGAGCTTTCCAAGCAGATTGCTAAGCAGAAAGGGATATCTCACTATAGATCTGGTCTGTATATAAAAGGGTGATAACCTCATGTGTGGAAGACCACAGGAATTCTTCATATATGGTGATAATCTAATTCAGTACAGAAAATAGTGGCAATGCTCTGCCTCCCTAGGTATAGCACTAACTGTGTCTTACTTGATTTTAAATGACAAAGGGGAAAAAAAGATAAAAGAAAAAGAAAAAAAGGATGCATCAATGATGATTTTTCACTTTAGTGTTAGAAATGAGAGTGAGCCAATATAAGCTGGGGCATCTAGATGATCTACAAATGAGGAAACATGTTTCATCTACTGAAATATAGGTGTTCAAGAACATCTCAGACATTTGGGGAAATGGCTTCAAGTTGTGCCAGGGCTAGTTTAGATGGGATATTCGGAAAAATTTCTTCACTGAAAAGGTTATGACTCATTGGAAGAGGCTGCTCAGGGAAGTGGTTGAATCACCATCCCTGGAGGCACTTATAAGATGTGTAGATGTGAAATTTAGGGACATGGTTTACTGCGGACTTGGCAGTATTAAGTTAACAGATGGACTCAATGACCTTAAATGCTTTTTTCCCAACCTAAATGATTCTGTGGTTCTGTGACTCCGTGATTCCATGAACAAATGCAAAACTACTGTGTTTCTTCATATAGATGTTATAATCTGGAATATGCAGTTGAGGAAGAAAAATATATACAGTCATTGACAACATCAACACCTGGTTTTCCTGAGACACCACACTGGTTAGGCCACACCTTGAGTACTGTGTCCAGTTACGGGCCCCTCAGTTTAGGAAACATGTTGAGTTGCTGGAACGTGTCCAGAGAAGGGCATCAAAGCTGGTGAGGGGTTTGGAGCACAAGCCCTATGAGGAAAGGCTGAGGGAGCTGGGGTTGCTTAGCCTGGAGAAGAGGAGGCTCAGGGGAGACCTTATTGTTCTCTACAACTACCTGAAGGGAGGTTGTAGACAGGTGAGGGCTGGTCTTTTCTCCCAGCCAACCAGCACCAGAACAAGAGGACACAGTCTCAAACTGCACCAGGGGAGGTTCAGACTGGATGTTAGGAAGAAATTCTTCATAGAGAGAGTGATTGGCCATTGGAATGGCCTGCCCAGGGAGGTGGTGGAGTCGCTGTCACTGGAGGTGTTTAGGAGGAGACTGGATGGGGCGATTGGTGCCATGGTTTAGTTGATTAGATGTGTTGGATGATGGGTTGGATGTGATGATCTCCAAGGTCTCTTCCAACCTGGTCTATTCTATTCTATTCTATTCTATTCTATTCTATTCTATTCTATTCTATTCTATTCTACCTATACAAATAAAAATCACTAGTGTTTTCTTCTGTAATACAGAATTCAACAAGAGCAATGAGTGCCAGATTAGTCAGGATCCATCTAAAGCTTGAAGTGCTTCATCCCAATAAAATTCAGAACTAGTGTTCAATGTTTTTTGAGAAACCACACATTTTCCCTTCCTCTTTCTACAAATCCAAACAATGGCTCTAAATATTCACTTCTACCCATCTGTTCATTCAGATGGTATGTGGCATCCCTCCCCACTGTTGGTTTTTTGTTGTTGTCCTTTGTTTTTTGGTTGTTTGTCTGTTTTCCCATGTTTTATATAAAATGCAAATTTTCAGGTCAGGAACCTTCAATGTTTAGATTAAAAATCCTTAGACTTTGCTAAAGAATAGAATTTCAGTAAAGAATTTCTCTTCACTTAGATGCCCAATGATATAAGAGTAAATTAATATGCCATTCATGATGAATTACTGAAAACATCATCAAAGAGCAGTTACTGTATGTGTGATCTTAATTTCTCTGTGAGTTAGAAATAAGACAGCTTATGTAAGCTACCTCAGGGAACATATGCCATCAAAGAGCAATGAAAAATGTTAAATATTCTGTGGATAGAATTCATTGCTATAGCAGCTTCACATGAGAGCAGATGCAAGTTTTCGAGGCATTTTCTGAACATTAAGAGCTTAGCAGTATTTTCAAATACCACCATGAGAATGCTTATTTTACCCATCATTAGCTTAACATCATGTTAGTTTGCAATACCCATCTCCACAGAATGGAGAGGTCTGGCTGCTTCCTTTGGCTGAAAAAAACTGTTGTTTTATTAGGGATCCTACATATTGCAGGAAGGACTATTTCTTCAGCTAAGCCATTAGAAACATACTTAAAAGTTTCATGGCTGCAGTAAAATAGGCAGCAAAGAATATGAAAAAATATGGGGGACTGTGTGTGGTGGGTTAACACCCTTTTTTGAAAAACAAAAGAACAAAGCAGGGTGGAGGGCTTGCAGGTACTTTTCACTCCCTGCAGAGCATTTCTCGCCTGGGAGGCTGAGTCTGTTCCACTCCCCCTCCCTGCCTAGCTAGGGTATAAAAGCAGGACATTGTAGCTGTTGGGACAGCTTCTTGGCTCCTGCCTCTGCTGTATGAGAGCTACTGCAGCTGCCCTCCTGCTCCTCTGCCACGTGGTCAGCCCTGATTCCTCTCTCTGCTGCCTCCACGCTTCTCCAGGAAGGCTGGTTTTGTATTACTCTCTTGGTTTTTTGTCCCCCTCCCATCCATTATTGTTCCTTGCCCCTTGTGAACATTTCTTCTGTTATTGTTATATATATATATATATATATATATATATATATATATATATATATATATATGCTTAAAGACAACTCTTTACCTCTCTACTTCCAAGCCGAGTCCAAATTATTGTTTGGTAAATTTGCTCCTTCCTTTTCTCCCCTCTCTGTTGGGGGGAAGGAGAGGGGGAGGGGAAGTGGGGGGAGGAGATTCTCAGCCTTGCCCCATCTGAGCTCCTAACTTCCAGTTAAGGCTCAAACCACCACACTGTGCTATATCTGTGAACCCTCAGAAGAGTTCCAGTGAGAAAACATCACTGTTCTCCCATGAGAATATAGAAACGCCCCAGACGGACTGAGGGAGAATGAGAAACCGCAAGATAAGATAGGAGGCTACCTGGACTAGCTTAACAAGTAACTATAGCAATGATATCGCTAACCCATAAGAATCTTGAGACAAGTTTGATAGCCAATTGCAGGCAGCCACACTAACAACACACACAATATATGAGTTGCATGATGGACTAAATGGGGTCTTTTGGCCTTCTATATTCTCTGCTTGCATTTGATTTTTGTTGCACAGACCGTCACCTTATCCCTACCCCTATCCCTATACAGCGACACAAAAATATGCAGTTAATAAATTATAAGAAAAATTATAGACCTCAGAAGGTCCACTGATGTGAAGAAATGTTTTTATTTTGTGCATAACTGTGTTTTCTTTAACTGTGTTCTTTTCCACACCAGTGAACAGCCATTCTCTTGTGTGACTGGGAAAAAATAGTAAGAATAAAGGGGGAAGGACCCTCAAGTTGGCCTTGTCAGTCTGTGTAATTAAGTCTCAGTAACTTTTTTAAAGCTTAATTTTTCAGAAAAAAAAGGACCTTATATTTATCTTGCAGTAACAGACATTTGGCTAAAGGCTGCAATGGTTTTGAAAGTCAGCATTCAGTGCTTCCCAATGTATCATAAACTGCATTTACAGAGTAAGAGGAAATAAATCCTGTGTCCTGTCCTACATAGCTACTGCCTTTTCATCTTTCAAGAACATAGTTTGAAAAATATCCACTTCTAGTTCACAAAACTTTTTATCTTTCTACATCATCCCTAGACTACAACTGAGATTAAACAAAATCTGAAGTGGGCCCCTCAGTTCAATAAGGACAGGGAACTGCTTTATGGCACAGAGCCTCAAAAATGATTAAGGGAATGGAACATCTTCCTTACAATGAGAGACTTGAGGGAGCTGGGGCTCTTTAGTTTGAAGAGGAGGAGACTGAGGGGTGACCTTATTAATGTTTATAAATATCTAAAGAGTGAGTTCCAAGAGGATGGAGTCAGGCTTTTCTTGGTGATGCCCAACTACAAGACAAGGGGCAGTGGGTGGAAGCTGAGGCATAGGAAGTTCCATGTAAACATGAGGAAAAATATTTTCACTGTGAGGGTGATGGAACACTGGTGCAGGCTGCCCAGGGGGAACTCGGTACCCACCTGGATGTGTTCCTGTGTGATCTGGTATAGGTGATCCTCCTCTGGCAGGGGAGTTGGACTGGATGATCTTTTGAGGTTCCTTCCAGCCCTTCACATTCAGTGATTCTGCGATAACAAAGTGTACTGTGTTGTGAGGTCTAGCATTGCACTCTGCTGTTGGCAAATTACAGCTGATACATCTGGTGCTCCACTTTAAAGGCCTGTTTGGTCATGGTCTGTATGCTAGGTAATTGCATGGTGTGTTGTACATAATAATGTTTTTTAATTGGGCTTGCTCTGCATCACAGATTCAATTATTGTATAATTCCTACCACTGCAAGTTAGTATATTTCTATTTTCTGACTGATTTAGGAGCAAAACTTCACAGACTTTGTACAGAAAATTTGGTAAAGCTTTAGTATCAATTCCTCTCTCATACATTACTCAGATACACAGAATTTCTGCTTTCCCTATAATCAACAGACAAAGAGCAAAGGGACCAAGTTATTGAAGTTTGACACAGAACTTCTCTCAGACACTTCCCTGCAGTAAGAACTGGAAGATACTGTATTTGCCACCATTTCTAATGGAGTGGTACGTTATTTGTCTGTTGCCTAAAAAAACCCACCCTTTTTGTTGTTTTCTTTCCCCTTTACCTCTCATCTCGTTACAGTTAGATAGAAAGTAGACAAATCTAAGTAGGTCAGGATTGCTGTTTGTAAGACCTTTTAAACTAAATTTTGTAAATTGGAAGCATTTTAAAAAGCTACATCATATAGAATCATAGCATCAATAAGGTTGGAAAGGACTTCAAAGATCATCAAGTCCAACCTGTCACCCAACACCTCATGACTAATTAAACCATGGCTTCAAGTGCCACATCCAATCCCCTCTTGAACACCTCCAGGGATGCTGACTCCACCACCTCCCTGAGCATCACATTCCAATGGCCAATTACTCTTTCTGGGAAGAACTTTCTCCTCACCTCGAGCCTAAACTTCCCCTGGCACAGTTTGAGACTGTGTCCTCTTGTTCTGGTGCTGGTTGCCTGGGAGAAGAGATCAACCCCCATGTGGCTACAAGCTCCTTTCAGGTACTTGTAGACAGCAATAAGGTCTCCTCTGAGCCTCCTCCATTCCAGGCTAAGCAACCCGAGCTCCCTCAGCCTCTCTTCTTAGGGCTTGTGCTTGAGGCCTCTCACCAGCCTCGTTGCCCTTCTCTGGACAGGTTCAAGAGTCTCAATGTCCTTCTTAAATTGAGGAGTCCAGAACTGGACACAGTACTGAAGGTGTGTCCTAACCAGTGCTGAGGGCAGGGGCACCATGACTTCCCTGCTCCTGCTGGCCAGACTATTCCTGATGCAGGCCAGGATGCAACTGACCTTCTTGGCCACCTGGGCACACTGCTGGTTCATGTTCATCTGTCTGTCAATCAGTACCCCTGTGTTTCTTTCTGCCTGGCTGCTCTCCAGCCACTCTGACACCAACCTGTAACATCGCATGGGGTTACTGTGGCCAATGTGCAGGATGATGGAATAAAATATCTATAGCTATATATGTTCTGTCTTTAGGCTTTTCTGGATTAACAAAACACATTTTATGCATTCATCTGTCATATTTATTTTTACAGAAAGAAGATAAACATTGTTGTACAGCCTAGAAAATGGAAGGATAAACCTGTTGTTCATGCAGGATGAAAGGAATGAGAACTGCAAGAAAGAAACTTTTCTTGCTAGAGTGGGAAGACGTAATTTAAGAATAAATGCTTTGACCCTCTTAATGGCATTGGAAATAAATACAGTTGCTTTAGAACAGATCTTGGCAATCAAGATGAATATTTTACTTCATAAAATCATGTTCAACTAGACAAATGAATCAAGATAAAATTAAATAGATCCACTTGTCCTCTTAAAATAACTTATAAAAACTTGTCATAGCTAAACACCTGTGGTAGGAAGCATTGGAAAAATTAAAACTGACATGAATTTATTTAAATAAGCAGAACATATGCCAGATACAAGTCTTGATGCTGTCTTTTGTATTTGAAAGTTCAGCACTTCAAATTGTGCATGTGGGAAATAACAGAAAGGTTAAAAGAACAGTCCTGGAAGGGAAGACAAATCAAACAAATGATTTAACAGCAAATACTATTGCTAAAAGAATCTGTCAGGAAAGAAAATGCCATGCCAGACAGTCCAATTGAAGTGTAAAGTACTTAGGGCTTGTGTTAAGAGTCCAAATTCAAGAAGTAATACCTCAGGAGGAAAAACTTAGTTTCACCATGAAAATAAAACCTAATTGAATCAGATGTGTGTGCTTTTAGCTAAAAAAAAATGTTGACTTAATGGAATTTGGCAAATGGAACTAGTTTTAACAAGGTTGAGTTCTTTATGATTAGGTTGTGCTGCTTAATTAGAATATGCTGAACTGGGAAATCCACTTGTAGATGAAATGTTCCCCAAAGATCTGATTATACACTGCAGTTTTAAGAACAGTGGCTGGTGCTTAGCAAGGCTGGCAGAAATAAAATCTGCTAGAAGATCAGAGATCCTTCATAATGCAGAGATACAGAAAGCTTCACCATAATGGGCATGAAGTAAGTTTTAGTTTCAAGAAACTCTTCTAGCATTCCTATTTCCTTTGAAGGGTATAAAGATGCATGGAGTCCTTTTATTATTTCCTGCTGGTTTGCTTTCTAGCCCTGTTTCATGTACAACATACTGTGATGGTGTGCTGCAGCTTCCCACTGGGCAAGCAACTAATAGAAGACAGCATCTCCTCCTCTGAGCCAAGCTGAGTTTGTCAAGCCCATCTTCAGAGAGAAGACAGGAATATTTAATTAACGGCAAAATTAACACTAAAATTTTCTTCTGAGCAGGAATTCTTGGCAATTACATTGAACAACCATCTTGATCAGCTAAGAAAGCTCTATCATATTTAAAAGAAAATAAGCCATTTAAGAAAAAAAAAAAAACACCAAAACCATCCTAGGAAAGCTATACCAACATAGGACATCATCTGACCTTTTCAGTATTTCTGCTGAAAGCTTGTGTTGAGGCTGTCCAAAACCCAGCCTCACTTAAGGACAGTAGTGCCTCTAGAAGTTGTGACATTTTAAGCTGTGGTGTAGGCAGGAGAGAGAAAATGTTTCTTAATTTTATTATCTGAATATTGGAATGTTACAATTATATTCATATCATGCATACAGGCATTTGGCCTCATGAAACAAGTGATTTGGCAGAAACAAATCATAGGTTACATAGTAGATACAGATATACATTCTGTTTTAAAATCTATGGATATTTTACTGTTGAAACTAAGTATATATATAAGACAAGTTAGAATTATTAATGTATAAACAACTATAATTTACAAGGTGGAAAAGGCATTAAAACATGACAGTAATTATTGAATACTTATTTTGTACTTCTTATAAGCTTATTGCATATTCTGCAGTGGCTTTGACAGTAGAAATGCAAGTAATGAAACCTGACTTTTTTTTTCCAAGCATAATCTTTTCCCTCTTTAAAATACATGCTGAGATGAATAAATTATATATCAGAGGCACAGACAGAGAAAAAGTGACATCTTTTCCTTTCTTCCTGTGATACGGATTCCATTCAGGTACTGCAAGATTATTGTCATTATTTGCATGAAGGCAGAAAAAATTCAAATGAAGCAGTTATTACACAAGAATATTTGATAAATTGTAGCAATATTTTCAGTAATCCGTACTTTAGTTATTTCTAGACAAACACCTCAATAACATTAAAAATTTGTTACTACAAGAGTTTAAGAGACATCTTTCTTTTCAGCAATGAGGAATAAAGTGACAGCAACACTTTCTTAAATCCTCAGCAGCAGATAGTTCATCAAAGACTACTCAACTGAGTACCCCTGCTTACATTACCTAAAGATAGAGCTCTGCATTTGCATTCATACCCTTACAAATGTATTATCTAAAAGGCAAGTGTATGCCTTGAAATATTGTTCAAAATTATTATTGTTGAAAATTATTAAAAATATAATATGGATATTGTATCTGTGACCTGCTGTGCTATAGCTTGTGAGTGAAGCCATCCCTGCACAGGCTGGACAATTGTGCTGCTCTCAGAGCGGTCCCAAGCTGCGCCAGCGGAAGTTTAGGCTGGAGGTGAGGAGAAAGTTGTTCACAGAGAGAGTCGTTCGCCATTGGAATGTGCTGCCCAGGGAGGTGGGGGAGTCACCATCCCTGGAGGTGATCAAGAGGGGACTGGACGTGGCACTTGGTGCCATGGTTTAGTCATGAGGTCTGTGGTGACAGATTGGACTTGATGATCTTTGAGGTCTCTTCCAGCCTTGGTGATTCTGTGATTCTGTATTGAAGTGGGGGTGGGGGAAGGGGGTGTGTGTGGAAATAATTAAAAAAAAATAAAAAATTGAAGTCAGCCATTGAAACTCCAGCCAGAAATATCCAACTAATTACTTTTCATTGATTTCCCAGTGGCACAGTTGTGATCTGTGTGGGTGTGTACACAAACCTCCTGCTATTTTGGGAAGCACACCTTTTACTTCCACCCCAGCCAAAAGAACAGAAAGAACAGATTCCCAACAATATCACTACTGATGAAGACCATCTGCCCTAGATAGTTTGCTGTAAATTTGCATCCTTCCTTGTCAGTGCAGGGGAAGTAATAATCACAGAAGTTTCTTGATTTCCTAGAACTTTGCTTCATCCCATCAGCTGCCAAATAAGTGCAACTGCTTAAATCTCTGTTAGCTTGTTGGTGGTTACATATAGATGCTGAATTATTGTGTGATGAGTGCAAGTAAAAAGGGAAAATACACTGGGACAAGTGACAGAAATCACCAAACAATGACAAATATTAGCACAATTTACAGCAAGGTGGGGTTTTCTTTGTCTTAATGGAAATCATCCCTAACAAGAATGAACACTCTTGTGACAGAAAATCACCTAAAGTAAATGTAGATGAGATCAGGTTGGAAGAGACCTTCAAGACCATTGTGTCCAACCCATGATCCAACACCACCTAATCAACTAAACCATGCAACCCTATCAAGTCTCCTAAACACCTCCAATGATGGGGACTCCACCACCTCCCTGGGCAGCCCATTCCAATGGGCAATCACTCTCCCTGTGTAGAATTTCTTCCTAACATCCAGTCTGAACCTCCCCTGGCACAGCCTGAGACTGTGTCCTCTTGTTCTGATGCTGGTTGCCTGGAAGAAGAGACCAGCCCCTACCTGGCTACAACCTCTCTTTGGGTAGTTGTAAACAGCAATAAGGTCACCCCTGAGCCTCCTCTTCTCCAGACTAAGCAATCACAGCTCCCTCAGCCTCCCTTCATAGGGCTTGTGTTCCAAACCTCTCCCCAGCTTTGTTGCCCTTCTCTGGACACCTTCCAGCAAGTCAACATCTTTCCTAAACTGAGGGGCCCAGAACTGGACACAGGACTCAAGGTGTGGCCTAACCAGTGCAGTGTACAGGGGCAGAATGACTTCCCTGCTCCTGCTGGCCACACTGTTCCTGATACAGGCCAGGATGCCATTGGGCCTCTTGGCTGCCTGGGCACACTGCAGACTCATTTTCAGCCTACCATTGACCAGCACCCCCAGGTCCCTCTCTGCCTGGCTGCTCTCCAGCCACTCTGACCCCAGCCTGTAGCACTGCAGGGGGTTGCTGTGGCCAATGTGCAGAACCCGGCACTTGGATGTGTTCAGTCTCTTACCATGTGCATTCATACCTTCTTTCAGCAATTACATAGAGCGAAGAGAAGCTGTGCCAGCTTTGACAATGCAGTTCCAGATAAAACCAGAAGAACTGAGCAAATGGTTTGATTTGTACAGTACAAGCCTTGACCATAGCCCCATTCAATTTTTCTGTTAGCTCTGGTGTCATTGTTCTTTTCTTTGTCCTTGACAATAAAGCTGGATATATTCATTCTATTGTGTTACAAATAGAAAATTTGATGGGAAATGAAGTTTGAATCATTCCAGTTCCATCAGGAGTTTCAGAAAAAGGTCAAGTAGTTTAACCAATAAAAAAAAAAAAAAAGAAATGGGAAGCTAATAGAGAGAGAAAAGGCTGTGATATACCTCTTTCATCAGACAGCTAAATATTACAACATATGGTCTTCCTTAAGTCACTGCATGATGAAATGAGCCTGCACTTTCCACTTCCTAAGAAAGGGATGCAAAAGGATGCCTTTTTATAACACAGACTATAGTGCCATCATAAAGAAAAAGGGAGTTCCTAAATTTATCTCTGAAACCATTGCAATCCCATACAGTTGTGGGTTTTTTTCCCCCCAGTTCAACAGACAAACAAACAGGAAGATAAGTACAGTTCCTTTCCAGAAGAGGATGCAGAATATTTAGCTTCTGTTTCAAACAGAATATCCATAACTCTCATATATGGCAGAATATTTTCCATCCTTTTTTCTTCATTCAGTTTTTTTTTTCCTTCTTTGAACTCAAGTCTGTGGTATCATGTCAGTAATTTTTGCTAGACAGTCTTTAAGACTTTCCAATCCAAACCATTGTCCATCTACCCATCTGTCCAGCATGTCAAGGTCCCTCTGGAGAGCCCTTCTACCCTCTACCAGATCAACTCCTGCCCCCATCTTGGTGTCATCTGCAAATATACTGATGATGGACTCAATCCCCCCATCCAGATCACCACTAAAGATATTAAACAGGATGGGGCCCAGCACTAATCCCTGGGGCACACTACTAGTGCCTGGCTGCCAGCTGGATGTGGCACCATTCACCACCACACTTGGTCACGGCCCTCCAGCCAGTTCCTCACCCAGCACAGAGTGCTCCTGTCCAAGCCAGGGGCTGACAGCTTGTCCAGGATTTTGATGTGGGGGACAGTGTCAAAGGCCTTGCTGAAGTCCAGATAGACTACATCCACAGCCTTCCCCACATCCACCAGGTGGGTCAGCTGATCGTAGAAGGAGATCAGGTTGGTCAGGCAGGAACATCACAGTACTTGCATATCTCTACTTTTCTCTGGTGTTAGGTCTATTCCTGTCCCACTGCTCAAACTTATTCCATTGTCTAGGGAAATGTTCCAACATAAATGTTCAGAGTTTTCAGAGTACCATTTTAGCATTTCAAATTCTCAGACGTTTTAAATTTTGTTGAGTTATAATGTGAAAATTTCAAGGGTGTCATAAATCAAAACTTATTAACTTCAAGTATGCACCAAAGCATAGAAAATAAAATGCTCAATGGAACATAAATCCTCTTTGATGTTCAGTGACAAAGGAAAATAGATACAGGAGACTTAATTTCTCTTTCTTCTTGACTACAGTTGATCATCAGCTGCACCAGGGGAAGTTTAGGCTGGAGGTGAGGAGAAAGTTCTTCACAGAGAGAGTGATTCGCCGTTGGAATGGGCTGCCCAGGGAGGTTGTGGAGTCACCATCCCTGGAGGTGTTCAAGAGGGGATTGGACGTGGCACTTGGTGCCATGGTCTAGTCATGGGGTCTGTGGTGACAGGTTGAACTCGATGATCTTTGAGGTCTCTTCCAACCTTGGCGATACTGTGATACTGTGATAATTGCATTCCCACTTTCACTATGGCAGCACATAACACCTAATATTTTCTTCATAGTCTTTTTTTATTGCCTATGCAGTTGTCATTCTCATGCAGTCTATAAAAACTTCTAACAGTCTTGCTCAGCTATTTGCATCCATAACATTATTTAACAGTAAATCTCACAGACTAAATATTCATTGCATTAAAAAGCATTTCCTTTTATTAATTTTAAACTGTTCGCCTGATCATTTTTACAAATCCCTTGTGCTCATTTTATGAGGCAGCCTGATTTGCATTCTCTAGGCCAATAATTTTAATTATTTTCCCTTTTTTCCCCTAAGACAAAACAGAACAATCTGAAGTTCCTAATCTATTCTCCTACTGTCTTGGGATAAGCAGATGCCTGACTTCAATGGGGATTAGCCACACATCTGCATTTGCAAGATTACAGTTTTAGTGAGTGATAGCTGTCATCCCTACAATGAAGTTTCTGTGCATGTAACTGTGAAGTCTGTACAGTTAACTGAAAGAAAGAGGCTTCTGCTTTTGAAATTTTTGCCCACAATAAATAAATGTCACACACATTCTGCTCGTATTATTGTATGTTATTAATTTTCACCTGGTCTGTCTGTGATCTCTGCTTATTTCACTACTGCATCATTCTTATTGGAAAACTAGGTCCTAAATCAGGTTTTTCCCTTTATATTGCAAACCAAACTGAAAGAAATTTCTGCTTTGTGAAGGCAGTTTGTAATAGAGTATTTATTTACATGATTTGCAAAATTTTTACTGTTTCTGTCCAATACCCATTTTACTCATGTGTGGGGCCCTGCAGCTGGGACATGAGGAAGGCAGGGGCTGATCCCCTTCCAGCATCTCAGGACCCAGCAAGTACAGCCCCAACCTGGCTGGAAAATGGTTGTGGGAAGACTGGCCTTGCCAGATGGTGTTTAGTAAATGGTATTTGTGGCCTCACATAGCCTAGGACACCAGTATTCAGACTCTGTTTTTGTTTTGGAAGGGTTTTCTTGGTATAAAGTGAGATAGAGTAAAGATCCTTCTTCCTGCATTCATGCAATTTCAGGTTGTATTGGAGCAATATAAAAGTTATAACTTTTCAGGGAATAAGGTACATCTTCTGCAATCCTAGGACAGCATCTTGCTCCCTAAGTCCCTCTCAATCTCTCTAAATGCTTCTCTCCCTCTTTTTTTTTTCCTCCTTTTTTTTTTCCTTTCCAAATTTGGTATACACTTGTGCTTTACTGTCTCTAAGCAGTCACAAGAGCTGACAATTGTTCAAAATAAGTTCAGATCAATTGGTTGTTTTGGGCCCCCAATTTAGTGGCTAGATAGTTATATTTATTAAGTAAATGTTGTTCTTCTATATGATAATGGGAAAAAAAAGAAAGTATTTGAAACAGTAGACAAGTAAGAATGACCTCCTAATAGCTCACAAGGATGTCACTGCATCACTCTCAGAGAGCTTTCAAGCATAGATAAAATATAATAAAATACCTGCATGTGAACATAAGAAGCTTGAAGGACAAACAATGGAGAAATTGGCAGCTGTGACTAACAGAAAAATTATAGAGGAGAGTTGACAGAAACACGATGGAAGTATGATCTCACTAGCTCATAAGCATGGTGAATTCAACTCAGCAATAGCTGAGGAAGAAATACAAATAGATAAATTTTCACGAAGAGGAAAATTTCAGTTTTCACGTGTGTGACCGGTTCAGGCTGTGCCTTTAAGAAAGAGACACTTTCTGAACACTCTGGCTGAATATTTTGGTATATAAATGAAAACAAGAGATATGCTAATCCAATTTCATTGGTGGAACCCGGCTGTAGGTTCTGGCTTAGTCTTTCAGTCGGGGGGGCAGTCAGTCATCTCCTTCTTCCCCCTGTACTGTGAGCTGGCCTGCTTTTCTCTCTGAAGCAACAGCTTGCTACGCAGGGACGATTCTTGCTAACCAGATAAGAAAACTAACTTTTGCATTCGCTTTGAGCTTTAACAAAGTTTTCCCCTTTTAATTACCTTCCTTTCTCTTTCTCTCTAACCCTTTTGGGAAAAAGGGGAGGTAGGGAGGGAGAAGGGAGGGACAGGCCAAACCCCCCTGGCCGCGGGGGGGGGGGGAAAGGTTTCCTGTATTACATACATTGCTGTATATTTCTGTATATATTGTAAATATTGTATGTTTTTGTACATATTCATTGCATTCCATATCTGCTTGTAAAATACAGCTTTCATCTGCTTCTCTGGCTGAGTTAGCTGTGGAATTCTTTTGTGTGTGGGGGGGGAACCTTCCTACTCCACCACAACGTGATAAAAACAGAGTTTCGAAGGATTTGGAGGAATCCACTCTAAATTTTTCTGATGTCTCTCATGATTTGATCCAGCTGTGATGGGTCCCAGTGCTGCCACTGTAAAGCAGAATTCAATTTATAAAGAATGAAATGAGAAAGAATAAAATTCTAATAAGCAAATAAGAATGAATAGACATGCAATCAGATGTGGTCATCATCTTGCATGATCAATATTGTCCAGGAGCAAAGAAAAAAACCAAACAACAAGAAAAGGCAAGGTAACATTACATATTGATATTAAAATGCTGTTAGAATACTTCATCTGTAAATATTGCACAGCAGCTAATCACTGCACAGTTTGCCTACAGAAAACAAAGCATGCCACGACTCCCTAGCTGAGTTTGATCAGTATATTTAACAAATAATAATAGATGTATTCATGGCTATCACAACTTTGAATGAGTTTATCCTATTGTTTTTTTTTTCCTCTTCAGTGAAATTAACAAAAATGAGTAAAAAAAGTCAGTTTTCCAAAGACAGGTGATATATACTAAAAAAATATTGTCAGATAGTGATGTAACAATTTAAACAGAAAAGTTTAATCTTTTACTCAAAAATCATTATCACAGGCTCAGATTTTTGGCAAGTCTCTGCCAATGACTATAACCAGATGCCTACAGCAAATGTGTTAACAAAAGCAGTAAAAATGTTAAGAGTACTTTATAACCACAGCAACATAAATGTATTTGGGCAATTACAATATTTCCTGCTTCAAGTTTTATTAGAAATATTTTAGCGGAACCTCGACAATGTTTTTGCCTTCAATTTCTTTTTTCTAGTTGTCACTCACTGTGCTATGAACAAGTGATAGATGACAGAGCAGGAAAAGGTAAAAACTAAGAAAAAAAAAATCAATTTAAAATATTTAAGAACTTAACAAAGATAACCACCCCCCACATTTTTACACAACAGAAAGTAAGAGAGAAGGATGAACACTCAACACCTGAAAATTAAAAAGAATCAACCAAAATTAATTTGTATTCAAAAAAAGACCAGAACAAACAAACAAAACCAAAACGAAGCCCCACATTTGAAACTGTTTCTCATGCAGATTCCTATTTTTCACAAGACCTTGAAATATTTCACAACCCTTTTCCAAGGAAAAAACAAAAGACAATAATTTTGCAATCAACCTGTTCTTTATGCATCCTTCAGGGGACTGAGAAACTCCCCATTATGCTAATAGTAGAACACAAGTATTTTTAATGTGTTGTCAAACACCATGTTGCACTATATCTAGACTAGATCTAGGCAATAACCAGCAAAAATGATAAACATTTGCATGGGTGTTAAAACTCTAGAGCAAATACTAGTCTGCATCTGTATGTTGCTTTTGAAGTGTCATTAGAAAGCAGATTATAGGAAAATAGTCTGATGGAGAAAATGGAGTTTGGGGGCAATATATTAGGAGTTAACCATGCAAATGTGAGTGATGGCACCTTATCTTTCAAAGAAATGTTTGCATATCCAGGAAGTGAAAATGAAAAAATAATTGTAATTAAGAAAAATGTCCACACAGTGTCTTAAGGGATGGCAAATCACTAGTGAAGCCATACAGAAAAACTCACCTGTCTCAGCTCACCAGATGGATTCTGTTCTCCTCCTCTTTCTTCTTATGCCCTAACTCTTCTCTCACTCCAGCACCAGCACTCACATGGGAAGGAGATTCAGGCAATTGAGTTACTTCACCTGTGCAGTCAGGCATGAAGTTAATCTCACAAGAACAAGGCAAGTAAAAACAGGAGGAACTGCTTTATTTTTAATGCAATCACAATCAGTTACTGTGGAAGTGAGTCTTGGAATTAAAGTGAAATCTGACAGCCTCTCTCTGGAGGAAATGGCAATGGAGATATACCTGAACAGATTTTAATGGTGGAGGGATAGAGTACTTTATTCTCTGAATGATTAATAGATTTTTATTTACTAAAAGAAACCTATAAACAGCCAGTAGGATTAGGCAGAGCAAAGCAAACATAGTCTCCTCCCACCTCAGCTGTGGTAACTTTGCTCTCCCTGCCTGTTCTCCTTTTTAATCCCCCCAGGAGAAGCTGAGGCTCTAAGATGAGCCCATCTGGGCTGAGGGATCCTCCTCTCATCACTGGTGAGTGCCCATAGTGCACACTGGGTGATGGTGGTGGTGACAACAAAGGCCGGGGGCCTGGTGGCCCCCGGTTAGGTAGGGCAATGATTGATGACTCCTTCAGTATCACCCATGGGTGCTGGTTGGGCCTCCTTACTGAGGCTGAGCTCTTCTGTGTGGTATCTTGGCTGGTTGAGGGTCTTGTCCCCAGCTCTGGGTCGGGTGCAAAAGTGATGGTTGTGGAGCAGGGGCTGTTTAGGCAGGATGTAGGATGGTGTAGAGGGAGCAGGGGCTGCTTTGGGAAGAGGAAAGGGGCTGGTGGGGGAGGCAGGGAGCTTGAATTAAATTATCTTTGAAGGTCCATTCCAACTCTTGTGATTCTATGATCCTATGACTCTAGGATCTAGTTCCAACCCCCCTGCTATGGGCAGGAACACCTTCTATTAGACCAAGTCAGCATCTTTAAAGGCATTTTTTTTTCTCTCCTCTACATAAAATCAGAACATTATATGGTATTATGTTTACAGAACCACAGAAACCTTCAGGTTGGAAAAGACCCTCAGGATCACCAAGTCCAATTGATAACCCTACTCTATGAAGTTCACTCCTAAACCATAAGCCCAAGCACCACATCCAAACCGCCTTTCAACACACCTAGGGTGTTGACTAAACCACCTCCCTGGGCAGCACATTCCAATGTCTGACCACTCTTGCTGGGAAAAAGTTGTCCTAATGTCCAGGCTAAAGCTACTCAGTCGTGGCTTGAAACCATTCCCTCTTGTTCTATCACTAATTACTGGTGAGAAGAGACCAGCGCCAGACTTTCCACAACATCCTTGCAGGTAGTTGTACAGAACAACGAGGTTTCTCTTCAGCCTCTTCTTTTCCACACTAACTATCCCTGGCTCCCTCAGTCACTCTTCATAAGATTTATTTTCCAAGCCTTTTCCCAGCTTCATTGCCCTCCTCTGCACTTGCTCCAGTACTTAGCTCCATCAGATGAGCTGATTGATGTTGGATTTGAAGCTACCTTATATTGGAAGTGAGGTCTTCTGTATGTTGACGTAAGAAATGAAATGATTACATGAAATTCAAGAGTGAATAAAAATTATTGGCATAAGAACCATTTAAAATCCTACTGAATTTGTGGAAAGGGTTTAGTTATTTCAATACTGTTGCTCAGTGAAAGTTAGTCTTTGAAATGTGGGTAGTGGGAGCACTGAAGTAAATTCATAACTCGAAGACAAGCTGTCTTACCAATATATTAAATTATGTCATTCTAGAAAGAATAATCCATGCCTAATTATGCAGCCTGACTTGATACCTTTTGATTCAGAAAAAGGGTAGGAAGGATACTCTAGGAAAGCTGGGCTAGCTTATCTTCAGAAGCCCTTTGCAACCCCCAACACTCCCTGGTTCCGTGATTCTGTGACAGGCATTTGTTAATAGCTAGTTTTGCTTCCAAGCACACTGAAATTTATGGAAATTAATACTCTTGTGTCTACTGGTGTAATTTTTTTCCCCAGAAATATGTTAATTTAAAGATGATTATTTTGGCAACTAATCTCATTTTTTTCTGAGTCTTATATTCACACATTTTTCCTTTAAAAGCCTTCATGGCACCTCAAAACTCAAGTTTGGCTTCTGAGATAGAAGGGTGCTAACTGCCTTAGCAAATGAACAACTTGTTGGTATTCTGCTGTGCCTCTGTAAGAAATAAAGGTAATTAATTAATTTACTTCCTTTTTAGCAGCTCTTCTCAGTGAGGTCAAAATGAAACATGCATTGTGATATAAGAAGAAATATTTTATCACTACAAATTTGTTTCAAGCCTTTCTGCAGCTGCAGTTGAGAGTTCGTACACATGTGGAAGGCTTGGGGTTTGTATTGTAATGTCTCTTTAAAGTGACAGATGAGGTTTTCAGGCTGCTCACCTTTTGTTTCAGACATTTTATCCATGCTTCCTGCACAGCTTGGAGATTGATGATCTGGGACAGAACAGTTTGAGTTATGGATATTAACTACAGCACAGGAAGCTCCACTCGACATGAGGAGGAACTTTACTGTAGGGATCATGGAGCATTGGAGCAGGCTCTCCAGGGAGTTTGTGGGGTCTCCTTCTCTGGAGACTTTCAAGACTCCATTGGACACATTCCTTTGCAACCACCACTGGATTCTATGCTCCTGATCTGGCAGTGGGGTTGGACTCATTTTCAGGAGGTCCCTTCCAACCACTAACATCCTGTGATCATCTTGTAATTACATATCCTAGTTATTTGTCAAATGCTTCATTTAAATGGATGCCAATTTCCATACTGAGGGACAGCATACTTTTACTAATAATTGTTCTGTAAAAAAAACTTAATAAACTCAATCTTTCTTTTTAAACTCAATCTTTCTTTTTACAATTTGGTCATTTTTTGTTTTGGTTTTGGGATTTTTTTTTTTTTTTTTATTTTTTTTTTTTAAATGGGTGTTTGGGTTTTCTTTGGGTTTGTGTGGGGTTTTTTTTGGTTTTTTTTTCCTATTAACAAAAGAAAATCAATAGCTGTAAATCTGATACCAGAAAATACATCTAATGATATATCAGATTGTGGAATTCAGTGTACATGATGTCTTGTGACAAGCTGAAACCAAGAGATGTGGGATTGTACTAAAATAAAGGACACAGGAGCTTAGTCATCAATGAACAAGAATTATGCAATTAGTTCCCCTCCATTATGTTGTTAACCTTCTCAGTAGTCTTTTTCTCAACCATCCATTTCTCAACCAAACATTGCAGGAAGATATTGGATTATAGGAAATAGTAGTGTGATAAAGTATAAGATCTTGGTGTTCATTAAAATAAAACTGAAGGGCCTTTCTGTTTCACTGTAACACATACTTAGAGAAAAGAATGAATGTGGATATATACTTCCTGTTGTTTGTGTATATGTTGCTGGGTTTTTTTGCCAGTAGGAGCACTGTTCCTTAAATGAAACCTGCTTTTTTTTTCCTTTTCTTGAGGAATTATATTTGCTATATTATATTTTTCTGTTGTACTGGTCAAGAAAAAAAAACACACAATAAAACAACCACACATAGTCATTTCACCTGAGAGAAGCGTAATGTTTAATGCATTTTTTTTCTCATGTGAATGAGGAATCAGGTCTCGTAGAGCAGTTACAATGGCATATATCATAAACTCACCGACTGACATAAAAATATGCTGTACAATCTCTTTCCTTACCTAACCATGCAGTGAATTACAGATGCAGTAGTCCATCTGTTGAATATAATCAGAAGGAATTGGATAGTTCAGCTTGCTTTTCCAGTTTAAACAAAAGTCAACCCAGGAGGCACAGGAAATTCAGATTTCAATTTGTTATAAGTATAATCTAGCTTCTGCAGGGGGGAGGAAGGAAACTTTGTCTCTGTTCTTGTTTTTCATTTGCAAGACATCCTGCTTTATTTCTTTAATGAGAAATACCTTCAAAGGAAGCATTTCTCGGTATTTTTGTTTATGCATATAAATGTCTCTGTCTTTCATTCTTTTTACTTTCTGAAGTTACCACTAATGTAACTCACAGAGATTCCACAGAGCATACCATTTCTACAGCTTTCATGGTAATAAGCTGTGGAAGAGAGCTGATAAATCCTTCTTTATTTCATGACTGAACAAAGGACAGCAGTATGAGAATGTTCCTTTTTCAGCATCAGAGAACTTTCTGCAAGACAGGAATTTCGCAGCTGAGTGGGACTTTAGTGAGTCTAATCATAACATTTCTTTTCTACATACATTTTCAGAAGGCTTGGTATAGTTCTATCAGTGAGGTAGCTAAGCACATATACAGAAGAAATACTAAGAGACAGTAACACATGTGATGTGAAGTCATGTGATTGACAATAAGTCTCTATCCATTGGAAATCTACACTCTCAACCTTTTGGGGAACACAGACAAAATCCATGTTGGTCATAGAATTACAGAATCATAAAATGGTCTGGGTTGGAAGGGGCCTCCAGAGGTTATCGAATTCAACCCCTGCTGCAGTAAGCAGGTGCATCCTCAACTAAATCAGGAAGCCCAGAGCCCTGTTAAGCCTTGCCCTGAATATCTCCAGCATTGGGGCCCCAAACACCTCCCTTGGCAACCTGTTCCAGTGTTCCACTACTCTTATGGCTAAGAACTTGCTCCTAATATCCAATATAAATCTACTCTTCTCTCGTTTGAAGCCATTTCCCCTTTGAAAACAGTCTCTCTCCATCCTTCTTGTAGGCCCCCTCAGGTACTGGGAGGTCATTATTAGGTCTCCCCAGAGCCTTCTCTTCCCCAGGCTGAACAAACCCAGCTCCCTCAGCCTGTCTTCATAGCAGAGGTGTTCCAACTCCCTGATCATTTTCATGGCCCTCCTTCGGACCCACTCCATCAGGTCCATGTCTTTCCTGCATTAAAGGCTCCAGACCTGGATGCAGTGTTCCAGATGAGGTCTCATGAGAGCAAAGTGATAGAATCACCTCACTCAATCTGCTGGCCAACTTCTTCTGATGCAACCCAGGATACGGTTGGCCTTCGGGACTGCAAGTGCACACTGTCCTGTATGTTTCTCCAGAATTTAACATCATCTCTACCTGAAAGCAATGATAAATGGAAAATATATTAACATAGCTGTTTTGAAAATACATTTAAAAAGTGGTAACCATGGTACTCTGGCTCAAAGGTCCTCAGGCAATGCTTTCTTAAGAATATTCATATCCATTGGCTGAGAGCACTTTGTCTCAGTGTGGGTGCAGCTGCAGGCAATTGCTTCTGAAAGCTGCTGTTTGACTCCTTCTGTGACTGTTAAACTTCTGCCTAAGATGACTTCTGAACACCTAGTAAAGTCTGACAGCATACACAGAGGAAATTAAGGGTATTGTACAAAGACAAAAAGGAGGAAAATAAAACCATTTATGATATATAGCAGGTATGAATTAATGGGCAGTTAATTAGAACCTCAGTTAGGGTCCGCATAGCCATAGACAACTGAACGTGTCCAGGGATGGGCAACAAGGCTGGTGAGAGGCCTTGAGCACAAGTCATATGAGGAGAGGCTGAGGGAGCTGGGGTTGTTTAGCCAGGAGAAGAGGAGGCTCAGGGAAGACATTATTGCTGTCTACAACTACCTGAAGGGTGGTTGTAGCCAGGAGGGGGTTGGTCTCTTCTCCCAGGCAACCAGCACCAGAACAAGAGGACACAGTCTCAGGCTGCACCAGGGGAAGTGTAGGCTCGAGATGAGGAGAAAGTTCTTCACTGAGAGAGTTGTTGGCATTGGAATGTGCTGCCCAGGGAGGTGGTGGAGTCACCATCCCTGGAGGTGTTCAAGAGGGCATTGGACGTGGCACTCGGTGCCATGCTCTAGTACGCATGAAGTGTTGGGTGACAGGTTGTGCTTGATGATCTTTGAGGTCTTTTCCAACCTTGTTGATTCTATAATTCTATGATTTCTGGTCCCTGTCTTCTATCTGGCAACAACTATGTCTGCATCACTGCTCAGAGTACATTTAAAAACTGTTTTCTTAAGACTAAATCCCACAGCAAACTATATTTCAGAAAAATACCCAACTTTGTAAATTGTGTCTCTTAAAGTGCTAGCCTAGGGAAAAAAGAAATGAAAAAAAAAAAAATCATCCTTTACTAGACCATATATTCACCTTTAATATTATGTCAGTCTTATCTCCAGGATCAGTAAGGATGAGATTTGAGGCAATTGTTTACATGTTTTATTTCAATATATCCAAAATAAATTTCATAGTGCTTAATGTGTTTAATACTGACACTATTATAAGAACATGAAACACTGAGTGATCTGCTTCTGTTCTTATTTTTGGCACTAGTGAGTAGTATGGCAATTTCAAAACAGTTGGAGAAGGTGTAAAACACATAGAAAAAGCCCTTTTTGTTTCTTGTCAAGGATCTTGACGAGCTATCTTCTTGTAGATTTATTTTTTTCTTGTGGAAAATAGCACACTAGCACTTCCATTTTCCCATAGTCTCTGAAGGGTGAGCAACTTTCTTTAGCTTTAAGAGATACTGAAATCCTTTATTACCTTACAATCAAGTATACATTTATAAAAGAGAGCTTTACAAACAGCTATAAGAAAAAAATTTTTCTATCTAGCTGTAATCCACAGCAAAACCAGATGAAGTTTAATAACATCATAAACTCAAAATGCAAATAGGAACTCCTATAAATAACCTGAGAAATTTGCAATACTAGGTAAGTATTCCACTTATATATATTGTCAAGTATGTTTAAACCTATATTCAAATACATTTTCCTATCTCTATTCAAATACATTTTCCTAAATCACTGAAGTTCTTTAGAAATACTGCTAGAGCTGAAGTGGCAGTCAGTTGACTTTAATGACTGCCTGACCAGCCTGACATGGTGTATTTAAGTTCTGTCAGTACTTCTCAATACAATATAGTTTTGATATGGAGTATGCAGTTTAAAAAAGGGGGAAATATTTTTTTTTGTCTTATTTTTAGGGAATTGGAAAGGAAGAAGAGGTTTTATCATTTGTTAGAATAGAGTTGAGTAGGTTGGGAAAGATCTTTGAGATCATCAAGTCCAACCGATCACCCAACACTATCTAATCAACTAAACCATGGCACCAAGTGCCCCATCCAGTATCTTTTTAAACACCACCAGTGATGGTGACTCCACCACCTGCCTGGGCAGCCGATTCCAATGGACAATCACTCTTTCTGTGAAGAACTTCCTTCTAACATCCAGCCTAAATTTCCCCTGGCACAGCTTGAGACTGTGTCCTCTTGTTCTGTTGCCGGTTGCCTGGGAGAAGAGACCAACCCCCCCCTGGCTACAACCTCCCTTCAGGTAGTTGTAGACAGCAATAAGGCAATCATAACTTAAGGATAAAGCAATCATAACTTAAGGATTCTGAAAACATGTTATTGACACAGTGCTCCTGGATCCAATTCAACTCACAGAGAGTGTGAATAAATCTGAACAGTGTGAATAATTTTCATCAGATCCTGCTTAGTCAGGATTGTTGTCTAGTAATGCCAAGAGGCACAGAATAAAACTGTAAAAAATGCAATCTAATAAATTTCAAATTAGGCCTGAAGCATTTATAATTTAAAAGGTCTGTTATTTACACAATAACCTATAAATAAACATACACATACAAAAGTTTACATATACCAGTGCTCATGAAACTCTCTAAATCTACACAGGCAGTGAAGAAAGAGAAATAGCTTTGGCAATACACATGAAATACTTCAATAAGACCAATCACAAATACCTAGTTATATGTTCCCCTTTATCAAATCTAGAATCTGCTTTGCTTTTAATATGCTTATGACAAAGGAGAATGCTTTTCTATGGAAAGCTCAAGGATATAATTTATCAAGCAATATCAATTTAGAAGACAACAGACTTGTAAAAGCTAAATTAAAGAAGCTGACTTTGCCTTTCAGATGATGATTGTTCTACAAAAGTGTGTGAGGAGGTCGAGTGCTCTTGCTCTTAGGGGAGGTTGTAAGAGGTGACTTCTATACTACAACTAACATCCATTTTTTAAAGACAGCTATAGAAGGTGTATCCCTTACAAGCTTGGAGTCAAGTGTCTCATTTAATTCAAGGCTAGTCACTAGGACTTTACACATAGGTTTTGTTACACTGCTGGTTTTGACAAAAATAGCAATAGAAACTCCTGGTTTTATCCCCCTCAAGTGTAGCTCTTCCATAGAAAAGTAATCATAATTGTACCTTCTCCTGCCTTTTTCCACAAATAATTGAGAGTTATCACAATAATAGTTATAATAATTGTGATGACACCTGACTACACAGCCTTCAATAATCACAAAGTAAATAAGTCTCCTAATAGATCCATTTGACCAGACAGTGGTGAGTACAAGTCAGACAAGTATGAATTTGCCTTTTGCTAGAACAATATGATTGCTGGATTTTGTACTGCATCACATTTCCCTCATCTATTTCCTCACCTTCAGAGGAAAGCTTTCTCTTTATTGTAAGAATGAGAGTTACACCTGTTCCATACTTTCTAAGAAATGAGATGAAGGCAAAAGGAAGAACTAGTGTTTATTAAGGAATGGAAATCATTATCTTGCCACTGTTACCATAGCTCCCTTCCTGTATGCTTTGACATCACTCTCATCACTGCTTTTAACAAGCTTGGCACTGACATTTCCATTTTCCCTTAGTTTTCAAACACTAAATTGCATGATTAAATGTTTTGTGTATTCAAATGACCCCTTGCTTAGTCACCAATAACTTCCACTTCCCAGTTTAAGGTCTGTCTCAACTGCATCTCCTTGTTCTTTTTCTCTTCATTCTCCTATATTGAAGTTTTCCCTTGATCTTTTTTTTTTTTTCAAGAAAAGCAGATTTTTCTCAGATTCCCAGCTTTTCTTTCACAGCAAGAAACTTTGAGAAGCCTAATTATGGTTCAACTTGTCTGCAAGAATTAGGTCCTCAAACACATGCCACATCAATGCTAAAACCAGCGTAGCTCTCGAGCCTTATGCAACTTTACATTTCCCATTAGCAGTATTTCATTTTATCTCCCTGCCAAGTGTGTGCATAGAATTGATGAACCATGAGTTGAAACAAAATGTGACAGTGGAAAATACTATTGATAATTTCTTTACTGATACTTAGTGGCCTTACCCTACAGGGATCAAGTTTTCACTCCTTTTCACATGATTTAACCTTGATACAGGTCTGATTTTATTTCTCACTGTACAAAGCAATACCTGGAGTATTGCCTGCAGATACCCTTTTGTTTTTAACTCAAAATTTGACTCTACCTTAGAGTATCTAGAGGAGTGAATTTGTCCAATGTTACTCCAAATTTATTAATATTCATGACTCTTCTGCATTCAATTAATGAATATTTCTTTCAAAGTTCCTCAAGAGACAGGACTGTTCAAGAAATACTAATATGGTGGTACTGCTTTGCTGTTTCTGTTGCCCATTTATTTATTTATTTTTATTAGTTTTCCCTCTTGAAGGTGGTGTCCTGACTGATTGTATTTGGTTTAGCTGAGCTGGAGTTAGTTCTCCTCAAAGCATCATTCCAGTGCTCTGTCTTGCAGTTGTAGCTGATAACACACCATTGTTTTGGCTTTGGATACTACTGAACAAGTATCCAGGCTGTGTTTTTCCAACATTTCCCTGCCCTGAGAGTCTGAAGGATGAGCAAGATCTTGGGAGGAGACACAGCCAAGCTAGCTGACCCAAACTGGGCAAAGGGGTATTCCATGCTATATGATGTCACTTCAGATATAAGAACAAATTGAAAGAAGAAAGTGGGGTGGATATTCATCCATGGTGTTTGTCCTCCAGAGGAATTATGCATAGAAAGCCCTGCTTCCTGGGAGTGACTGATCACTGTGTGCTGATGGGAAGTACAGATTAACATCTCCTTTGGTTTTGCCTCTATGCAGTCTATTGCTTTTCTTATCACTATTATTAAATTGCTTCTATCTTACAACTGCCTTTTGTTATATTTTTTCCTCTCCCCTATCCATCTAAGAAGGGGAGTGATAGAAGGGCTTTGGTGAGCATTTGGCCTCCAGCCAGGGCCAAACCACAGTACTATGCTGAGTAAGTAGGAAATTGTGCTGGGTGAGAACCTCAGGGAGGGAAGACATCATGCTCAGGGTTTGATTACTACCTTTGCTGACAGATACTGTCTGGCAAAGTCTAGCATCCACTCTGTCACAAAGCTGTGGAAAATACATTCCCATTAAAGGAATACCCATGTTCTTACAATAGTAATATCTAAAGAAATGTTTGGACAATCGTTACTCTACGTGGCATTAGAAGTACAAACATTTCCCTTGCATCAAAATATTTTAATTTGTTTCTACCTCCATAGTTTCTAAGAATTACAAAGTAAGGAAAATGTAAAGTAGTAATTGATTTGTTGATATGAAGGCTATTCATAAGATAATACAGTCATTTTACTGCTGGCAGATCTGCAGCTGTATTGTTATTTATGAGCCACTGGCAAGAGCTGAAAACAAGCCGCTGTTTCAGTTTTTTTTTCCTTGGCTACAAGTCAGTTTTATTGATGTGTCTGAACTAGATATATTACCTCACAGAGACCACAGAAAATCAAGCTCTTTTAAGTATGCAATTTATTACTAAAGGATACTATTTCCACAAGTAGCTGCTGTGTGGAGGACAAGTCATTATTACCCATGGCTATAAATTCTAAAGATTAAAACCAATTTACCTGCAAATTTGTATTGTCTCTGTGCTATTTCAGTAGCTTCTCTAATTCACCTGGAATAGTTTGTGATATAAACTTCTGTTCATGGTCTAGTTTTACTAATACATGGAATCTCTCAATGTGCACTTGCAGCCTAGAAGGCCAATCAGATCCTGAGCTGCATCAAGAGAAGTGTGGCCAGCAGGTCAAGGGAGGTGATTCTCCCCCTCTACTCAGCCCTGGTGAGACCCCAACTGGAGTACTGCGTCCAGTTCTGGAGCCTCTATTACAAAAGGGATATGGAGGTGCTGGAACGTGTCCAGAGAAGGGCCACAAGGATGATCAGAGGGCTGGAGCACCTCTCCTATGAGGACAGACTGAAGGAGTTGGGGCTGCTCAGTCTGGAGAAGAGAAGGCTCTGAGGTGACCTAATTGTGGCCTACAAGAAGGCTGGGGAGGGACTTTTTGGGCTGATACTATGATACTATGAAACTGAGATCCTCTGTTTTGAGACCGATCAAAACCCATGGTTGTACTATTGTTGTACATTTGTGATCTCTAATTGTGACCATAATTTTATGATCCTGTTGGGAAAAGTTTCCTTCTTCACTAGTCAATATCTGCAAATATCTGCATACATCTACACCATCAACATTCTCAACTGTTGAACACTTTGCTTTCATTAATATTTTTCAAGATTATCCATTGATAGTCTTCTATTTGACAGAAACCTTTGTGTGGCCTTAAGCAAATCATCATACATTCTATTATAATTTTTTCCACTCCTTGAAGTGTTGAAAACTGTTTTGTTTTTTTTACTTAAATCTACTGTTTTGTAAGTGGAATTTACAAACACAACATAACAACACTGTTTTTTTCCCCTTTTGTAGATGTAATATTATTTTAGTTTTTAACAGTCCATATAATACAAACACTATATAAGAACACTTAAGAAAATCATGTTTTCAAGTGTAGAAACCTAGACTCATTAAAAACCAGAACCACTCTCTTTCCCCCAAAAGAACATGAAAATAGAACTTATGCTCCTTAGATTTTCATCATTGATGAAAACAGGTATTTGATAGTGTCTGGTCAAAGTACAGGCAAGAAAACCCTTTGCCTGTGTCTGAGGAGGTGGGGATAGATTGATGATCTCAAAGGTCTTTTCCAACCTATCCTATCCTATCCTATCCTATCTTATCCTATCCTATCCTATCCTATCCTATCCTATCCTATCCTATCCTATCCTATCCTATCCTATCCTATCCTATCCTATCCTATCCTATCCTATCCTATCCTATCCCTCAAAAGCCAGGAAGAACCTGAGTTTTGGACCTTTATTTGATGTGATCTAAGGTCTAGTTGATTAGTTTGGGTTGGGTGATTGGTTGGACTTGATGATCTTGGAGGTCTCTTCCAATCCGGTTCATTCTGTGTGATATTACTCCTACTGCTTTCCTACACACACTTCTGTTCTGGCTAAAGAGGCTGCTGGAGTCTCTCTTTAGCAGCTACATCCTCCCTGCTGCAAAGATGATCTTTCTCTTCCCTAGTCCTCTTTTTGCTGTTTAATAACCAGGACCTGGCCTGTTCCTCACTGTCCTTTTCCAGTGGCCAGAAATAAGGCTAAAATAGGATTAATAAGGAATATGTGAGCAGGGGTAATTGGGAGTATGAAGTAGTACAAATTACTTGGTTCAAGAAATGGAAATTGTTTATCTCCTGGGGCTCTGGGGAAAGAGAGAGAAGAGAAAGAGGCCACGCTACATTTCTACTCACTTGCTTCAGAGAGAGTGCCCAAACCAATCATATTCCACCAGTTTCACTCACCATACAGCATTTCTCTAACTCCCCAGGATTTTTCTGTGACTCCCAACCTCATGTAGAAAGGAGTTCTTCTCTTCCTTCCTCTCCTCCTCCCAGGCTGACGCAGCATTAATTCTTCTTACAGAATAAAGCTGGCTGTGCTCCTACTTAATGCAGAAAAATAAATTGATTGTGTTTGTTTGTTTGTTTGTTTCTTTGTTTTTTAAACCCCAGACTTGTATCTGTATATAGTTATGCTAGTTTTTATTGGAATAATACTTCTTTTAAATGAAATTCCAAAATGTCAGAATGAGAAAGAAGCCAAAAGAGCTGTTAACTGCTCTTACTTTGGTTATACATGATTTTACTGTGTCTGTATTATGTATATAGCTGCAAAAGAGCTGGTGATAAGTAATTTTAAGCCAACATATGCTGACTACTACAGTCTTTGTCTTCATAAAGGTAAAAAGAGCTCTCACCACCCAAATGAACCCCATTGCTGTAACTACCTAGGAAAGGAGTGCAACGACATCCATGTTTGCATTCTCCTTCACCTACTCTTGACATTATTATCTATTTGAAGATTATACCTGTTCCTGAAATGATAAATACTGAAATCCAAGGCTAAACCATTCACAGCTATATAGAAGCTATCAGGGCTGTGCCCATTGCCTCAAGCAAAGCATTTGGCCCAATATAAGCACACAAATGGCTGTTGCAATTAGTTCATCTCATTTTATACACACATATTTATACACATGTATTTATATCTCACAAAAGCATTTTCTGTCTTTGAATAGAAGCAGTTAACTTTCTCCCTTGAAATTAACAGCAGTGTAAACTAGGTCACAGCTGATGTTACTACAAATGCTCAAAGCTATTTATTTTTCTTTTTCTTTCAAAAATTTGCTATTTTTATAAATGAATTTTTACTTGCTTTTTAAAAATAATTTAAGATCCTCCATCAACTAAAGTTTGGCTACAAACTGAGGCAAGGTGTAAGAAGGGATTTAGCTGCTCTTTGCTATCCTTGCCATTATAGATTTATATTTGGTGTTTTTTTCCCTCTCATATTGCTCATATGTATTTGGACAAGGGGTTTATGATCTAATCTCAGAAAGATGGAATGAATCCCTTACTGCTTTCTAACCCATTCCAGTGCTATAAAACTGAACCATTTAATATTTTCTTCTCAAAACATATTAAAAATGTCTAGACTGAACATCTGAAAGTGTAAGCTATTAACATCTGAATATCTTCTGCTTTACTAAGACCCAATTGTCATGAACTGATTTTTACACAGTGCTAATTTTGTCCTCCATAATTGAAACAAACACATTTTAATTTGAAAATAATATTTATGTATAATTAAATGAATACATACTTCAGCTAAAAGGTAGCTATATTTAGTTCATTTTTTTTTTAACTTAAAAAGAAAAGAATCTCTGAAGCACAGAATTGTCAGGGTTGGAAGAGACCTCAAGGATCATCTAGTTCCAACCCCCCTGCCATGGACAGGGAAATCACAGTTAGCTTTAAAATTTGGGCTCTTATTAACAACCAAAAAAAGATTCTTTTATAAATGCACATAAAAGTAACATTAAATCACTGTACTGGCACCAAAAGTATTGAAAAGATCACTCTTCCCCTGTAATGTGATATTCAGCCTCCATGTTAACACATTCCAGAAGCTCTTCAGAGCATTCAGTCTGCTAATTGTGTTAAAGTACATGCAGTAAATGGTTATGGTATGCTATTTTGGTTTTATTGAAGGCTAAGTGGAGTTTATATTACCCCTCAATAGATAGCTTCAGGTCCTTTGTTATGTTTTATTATCTTTTCACATAAATCTTAGTAATTTTGGTTTTAAGGTGAAGATAAAGAAATTTTTATCTGTTTATAAATGTGCGAAGACAAAAATTTCTGTATTTATCTAAATGACAATACATGGGGCATTGCATCATCTCATCAAAAACCCAAGCTTGAAGATCTTAAGTACAGCTGAGCTGGAAATTATATTCATACCCTCTAGTTTTTGAAAGACGAAAATTGACAAGAAAAATGGACAGTTCCAAAGCTATGGGGCAGTCACTTCCCAGTCTATAGTTCTTCTGAGACAGGGTGTGGTGGAATAGGAAGGTTCCCCCCCCACACACACAAAAGAATCCACAGCTAACTCAGCCGGAGAAGCAGATGAAAGCTGTATTTTACAAGCAGAAAATGGAATGCAATGAATATGTACAAAAACATACAATATTTACAATATATGCAGAAATATACAGCAATGTATGTAATACAGGAAACCTTTCCCCAACCTCCCTGCGGCCAGGGTTTCGGCCTGTCCCTCCCTTCTCCCTCCCTACCTCCCCTTTTTCCCAAAAGGGTTAGAGAGAAAGAGAAAGGAAGGTAATTAAAAGGGGAAAACTTTGTTAAAGCTCAAAGCGAATGCAAAAGTTAGTTTTCTCTTATCTGGTTAGCAAGAATCGTCCCTGCGTAGCAAGCTGCTGCTTCAGAGAGAGAAAAGCAGGCCAGCTCACAGTACAGGGGGAAGAAGAAGACTGACTGCCCCCCCCGACTGAAAGACCAAGCTAGAACCTACAGCCGGATTCCACCAATGAAATTGGTTTAGCATATCTCTTGATTTCATTTATATACCAAAACATTCAGCCAGAGTGTTCAGAAAGTGTCCTTCTCTTAAAGGCACAGCCTAAACCGGTCACACAGGGCTCTTACAGTCCCTTATCTTAAAGTTATTTGATTATATTTACTGCCACAAAGAATTGTATTCCAGTCTTCTGTTTCTCAGAGGAATCCCTGAAAAACTGAAAGTAAAAGCAGAGAAACTATTTATCCTTTTGTCCTTACCTAGCTGCTCTAAAGGGAACAGCTTTAACGATCTAGAAAGAAAGGTGTCTGTGCTGTAGTGAACTATTTAAAGTGAAGCACTGTACTTGGTCTCTTACAAGCATCTGACCTCCACAGAGCCATTCTGTGTTCCTCATAGCATGCTCCAGGGCTCATGAGTTGTGCTTGAAAATGATCAACAACTGAAAATAACCAATAATGTGTTTCCACCTGCATGGACATAGGTGGCTCATGGACCTCCTTCTGGTACTGCTCCATACTGATACCCATCAGCTGTAAGCATAGTCTCAGGATGTCACCTCACCACATTTGGCATGTGGCTGCAGCTGGACTCAGCTGCTATTACTTGTTTCCACCAAAAGGGAGAGCTCTTCCTCTTTACCTCTCTGTCTTTTCTGACATTCCTTTCATGCTGACTGTAACACTCAAACAATCAGATGGCAAAGTCCTTTCAATGAATAAATGAATCACAGAATGTCAGGGGATGGAAGGAACCTTGCTTTCAAGTCCAAACCCCTGCCAGAGCAGGATCATAGAGTCAGTAAGGTTGGAAAAGACCTCAAAGATCATCAAGTCCAGCCTATCACCCGAGACCTCATGACTACTAAACAGTGGCACCAAGTGCCACATCCAATCCCTTCTTGAACACCTCCAAGGATGGTGACTCCACCACCTCCCTGGGCAGCACATTCCAATGGCTAACAACTCTCTCAGTGAAGAACTTTATCCTCTTTTCCAGACTGAACAACTCCAGCTCCCTCAGCCTCTCTTCACAGGGCTTGTGCTTGAGACCTCTCACCAGCGTTGTTGCCCTTCTTTGGACGTGCTCGAGCAACTCAACATCTTTCTTAAACTGAGGGACACAGAACCGGACACAGTACTCAAGGTGTGGCCTAACCAGTGCTGAGTACAGGGGCAGAATGACTTCCCTGCTCCTGCTTGATATTTATAGAGTTTTTTTAAAAAATTCTGACCAAATCCTGCATTATTTAGTCAATGGTTTCTACAATCAGAAGTTCTTAACACAAGCTAACCCTTCAGATTGTTTCTGTTGGGTTTACGTCTAAACACAACACTAGAGATTATTTTTTCCTTTCATGTTCCTGTCTTTTGCCTTTTTTTTTTTTTAGAAGGTCTGCTTTGCTGCTACTCTGGAATAAGATGAAGCAAAAATCAAATGTGAAAAAATTAGCTATTTCAAACGAGGTTAAAAAAAAATTCATTGTTCTTGCAAAATCAGAGACTGCATTTGCTGCACTATCCACAAGTGCAATCAAACACCATCACTTAAGATCTACAGGAACAGACTACTAAAAGATTGTCATCATTCTTTGAAAAACAGACCTGAAACTCATTTTCATGTTACTTAGATCATTGTTAGCACCCAGGTAGGAGACAAATCAACCACAGATGAAATAACGAACCATGCCAATGGGTAATATATTGTGAATTTCTGGTTAGTTTCTTTTGGTTTGTTTTCTGAATCAATTTTATGGAAAAGGTAATTGATCTCAGAAATGTCTATACTATTTTGTTTTCCAACAATAACACTTTTTCAATTCTTACGAGCATGTAGTCAAGAAGGGATGCCATCCACTGGGACCTTGACAGGCTGGAGAGGTGGGCCGATGCCAGCCTCATAAGGTTCAACAAGACCAAGGTGCAGGGTCATGCATCTCGGATGGGGCAATCCCAGGCACAGATATAGGCTGTGCTGCTTGGGAGCAGCCCTGAAGAAAAGGACTTGGAGGTGCTAGTGATTGAGAAGCTCAATATGAGCCATCAGTGTGTACTTGCAGCCCAGGAAGCCAACCATATCCTGGGGTGCATCAAGAGAAGCATAGTCAGCAGGTTAAGGAATTGATTCTTGCCCTCTACACTGCACTCGTGAGACCATACCTGGAGTACTCCATCCAGTTCTGGAAACCCTATTACAAGAAAGATGTGGACGTGCCAGAATATGTCCTGAGAAGGGCCACAAGATCAGCGGGTTGAAGAACCTCTCCTATGAGGACAGGCTGAGAAATTTGGGGCTGTTCAGTTTGGAGATGAGAAGGCTCCAAGAAGACCATGTTGTGGCCTTGCAGTATCTGAAGAGGGCCTGCAAGAAAGCTGGTGAGGGACTTTTTAGGATGTTGGCTAGTGATAGGACTAGGGGGAATGGATCCAAGCTAGAGGAAGGTAGATTTAGGTTAGATGTTAGGAAGAAGTTCTTTACCATAAGGCTGGTGAGACACTGAAAGGGGTTGCCCAAAGAGGTGGTAGAAGCCCCATGCCTGGAAGTTTTTAAGGCCAGGCTGGATGGAGTTCTGTTCAACCTGCTGTAGTGTGAGTTGTCCCTGCCCATGGCAGGGGGATTGAAACTAGGTGATCCTTGAGGTACCTTCCAGCCCTGACAATTCTATGATTCTGTAAACTGTTTGACTCTTTCAGCTCTCTTAGATGTGTCAGAGCAAAACCTTATTGAGGCATTGAAAAGTGGAGGCAAAGGTTAATTTTTCCAAATAGTTCCAGCAACAGTCTATGACACGGGCAAACATCAGCATCTTTTATCTTAACACCACACCAGACTACAAATCTAAGCCTATCTTCTTTCTATCTTTTTTTCCTGGTTGGTTGGTTGTTTTTTTGTGGCAGTTTATTCACAAATTATGTCCAAAAAAAAAAAAAAAAAAAAAAAAAAAAAAAAAAAAAGAAGAAGAAAAAAAAGGTAATAAACCAAACAGCAGTCACAATAAAAATAGCTTAAGGTCTAATCTCAAGTCCTTCTTTAAAGCCAAGAATTTAATCTTCATAGAGTAGGAAAAAAAGTCCCATTTCTTGCAGGATATTAGATCAAAACACATAATAGCTATGTGCTTTATCAGTACTTTTTGCCCTTGTAAGGGAATTAAATACAACATTAGCTGGTCTTTGAGACCCAAGCATTTTTCCCGTTCCAGAAACAGGGAAATGAAACAGAAATGAAAGCACTTTATTTTGTAAACAATGTCTCAGTTTATGCCTGAAAGGCTATGCCTCCTGTGGGCCAGCTGACAGTATCTAGGGCATCCATACTCTTCAGTGACTACAAGAGGAGCTTGCCACAAGTTGCTCCTCAGCACAGCTCTCACAGGGGCAACTGGGGACATCAGGGACTTGGCAAGTGTGTTGACTTATTTGCTGGCAAGCAGTAAGATTCCATCTTGACTCAATACAAGAGGCTAATAAGGCAATTTATAAGTTGTCATTTTTCATTGCTCTTGGTAGTATCCTCAAAGAAAAAAAGTGACACTTTTTGTTTATCTACATATTAGGCAGGTAAATGCAATAATATTGGATTCTTCAAGCAAGAGAGGATGTGCTGCTTTACGAGCTTTAACGGTAAAACCCAAGTCTTTAAATGAGGATTGAAGAATGCTGCAGAGACATGAAATTCTTCATCTTAAAGTCACTTAAAGTTCTCAAAGTAGCCTCAAGATCATATGCCCTGATAATCATGAGGAACTTCAACCACTTGATACTTGCTGGAAAGAAGATACATCATAAACAAAGAGTTCAGGAAGTTCCTGCAGAGCATTGATGGCAACTTTTTGAGACAGGTTATGAAGGACCCTACAAGGAGAGGAGAGCAGCTGGACCTTGTGATAATGAACAAAGAAGTTCTGTTTGGGAATGTGAGTGTTGGAAGCAGCCTTGGCTGCAGTGATCATGAAATGGTGGAAGAAGGTGGAATTCACAATCATGCAAAGAATTAGCTGGATAGTAAATAGGACTGTAACCCTGAACTTCAGGAGAGATGACTTTGACCTCTTCAAAGACCCCCTTGGAAGAATCCCATGAGTTAGGGCTCTAGAAGATAAGGGGGCTGAAGCAAGATGGTTTATATGCAAGCACCATCTCTTCCAAGCTCACTCTATGAGTGACAAATCAAGCAGGGGAGGCAAGACACCTGCATGGATAAGCAAGGAGCTTCTGGTAAAACTAAAATGGAAGAAAGAAATTCACAGTATATGGAAAAAGGGGCTGGCTATTTGGGAGGAAAACAGTAGCATTGCCAGATTATGTAGAGATGTTATAATGAAATCTGAGGCCCTATTGGAATTAAATCTGGCAAAAGGATACAAGTACATCATCAGAAAAATAAGCACTAGGCAAAATATCATCCCCCTTCTGAATGAGGTGGGTGACCTGGTGACAGAAAATACAGAGATGGTGGAGTTACTGAATGTTGCATCTGCTTCAGACTTTAGTGTTAAGGCTGACTCTCAGCCCCTGGGGGTAAGAGATAAAGTATGGAGGAGGAAAGACTCTCCCTTAGTCAAGGAGGACTGGATTAGAGATCACCTAGACTAGCTGGACACTCACAAATCCATGGGCCCTGATGGGCTGCAGTCATGAGTGCTGATGGAATGGGCTAAGGTTATTGCTAAGCCACTCTCCATCATTTTTCAAAGGTCATGAAGAACAGGGGAGATGACCGAAGATTGGAGGAAAGCTGATGTCACTCCAGTCTTCAAAAAGGGCAGGAAGTGGGACCTAGGAAGGTACACACCAATCATTTTCACCATGAAAGGTGATGGAATAACTCATTCTGGAGGTAATCTCTAAGCACACGGAGGAAAAGAAGATATGAAGAATACTTGGCATGGATTCATGAAGGGAAAAACGTGCTAGACCAATCTGATTGCCTTTTGTGATGGCATAACCAACTGAGTAGATGAGAGAGAGCAGTGAATGTAGTCTACTTCAACTTCAGCAAGGCTTTTGGCACTATCTCCCATAACATCCTCATAGGTAAGCATAGGAAGTGTGCATAAGATGAGTGGACAGTGAGCTGGATTGAGAACTGGCTGAGTGACAGAGCACAGGAGGTTGTGATCAATGGAGCAAGATCTACTTGGAGGCCTGTGGCAAGTGGTGTTCCTCATGGGTCAGTACAGCATCCAATCTTGTTCAACATACACATCAATTACCTGGATGAAGGGAGAGAGCATACTTTTGGCAAGTTTGCTGATGATATAAACCTGAGAGGACTGGCTGACACAGAAGAAGGCTGCACTGCCATTCATCAAGACCTGGAAAAGCTGGAGAGTTGGGCAGTGGGGAATCTCAAGTTCAACAAGAACAAGTGTAGAGCACTGCACTTAGCAAGGGATAACCCCAAGTATCAGTACAGGTTAGGAGTTGACCTGCTGGAAAGCAGCTCTGCAGGGGAGGATGTAAGAGTTCTGGTGGACCCAAGGTTCACCAAGAGCCAGCAATGTCTCCTTGTGACCAAGAATGCCAAGGGTATTCTGGGGTGCATTAAGAAGAGTGTGGCCTGCATGTCAAGGGATTTTCTCCTCCCTCTCTGCTTTACGCTGGTGAGGCCACTTCTGGAGTACTGTGTCTGGCTCTGGGCTCCCCAGTTCAAGAGGGACAAGGAACTACTGGAGAGAGTCCAACAGAGGGCCACAAAGATGATGAGGGTACTGCAGCTTTTTTCTCACAAGGAGAGGCTGAGAGACCTGAGGCTCTTCAGCCTGGAAAAGAGAAGACTGAGAGGGGATCTTATCAATACGTGCCAGGCTCTTTTCAGTGGTGGCTGGTAAGAGAACAAGCTATAATGGGTACGAACTAGAACACAGAAGGTTTCACTTGAACTTAAGGAAAATCCTCTTTACTTTGAGGGTGGCAGTGCATTGGAATAGGCTGCCCAGATATGTTGTGAAGTCTCCGGAGACTTTCAAAATCAGCCTGGACATGTTCTTGTGCAACCTGATCTAGGCTAATCTGCTTTAGCAAGGTGTCGGACTAGATGATCTCCAAAGGTCCTTTCCAACCCTTAGCATTCTGCGATCTGTTTCTTTCCTCACCATGAGAGTATCTTCAGACTGACCAAACAACTTTCAGATTCTCATCAAATTCTCTGACTAATTTCACTGAAGGATGAGAACACCATAATAAAGGGGTTTGGTCTTCCACGTTGAAATATGAAAAAAGCTATGAAAAATTAACTGACATTTGACTTATAAGAAACACTAACAGTAAGAAAAGAAAATGTCATCGAGGATGAAACACAATTTTCTTCAGCATAAAATATTTTTATGTGTCATTACCATTTTGACAGGATAAAGAAATTATTCTATATTAATACCAAGCTTTTTATTTTTTTCTTCCTCCCTACTTCCAAAATACTCTGTTGCAGTTTTAGAAAGAGAAGAAATGAGGTAGAGACAGAGACCAATGTATGCCATTCACATAGCCTCCCTCCTGGTCCATTTCAACCTCATAGGGTCATGACAGCCTATACAGTTTAAGAAGTATAGGCACTTAAGCTTTTCTGTCTGCTGTACCTTCTCCAACACACCTGCAATTAATGTTTTCAGTGTGAAGGGTCAAGAGGGAAAAAGATATGCCTTGAAGAAACCAGCATACATAAACAACATACCTCATGCAACACATCACCATAGGAACATAATTTTGTATTCTCCCTAGGGTGTCCATCTGTTTCTGTAAGCTCTAACAGAAACCCAGGAAAGCTATTTTGCCTGTGTTCTACCTATCACTTGTAACTTCCCAGAGTTTTCACTTTCCTACCTGCAAGGCATGATTATGCATCATAAATGCTAAAGTACTTTTCATGTCTGACAATTCAAGAGTTTCAGGGGTTTTAAAACAAAAGCAAAATGAAACAAAACCCAAGAAACAAAAATCGTATGCACTGTGGACACTTACTAAGTAAAGATCAGAAGTGTCCTTTAGTAAGCAAGCTATATTTGTGAGAAGAGATAGGCTGTACATATGAAACATCACACATAATTATTTTCTTTGCCTTCTGCCTGTCCCTTTTTTTACTGTAAAGCCTGAGGCTGGTTCTGGCAGGAGAATGGACCATGTGTTGACTTGGTGTGAGCATGAAAGGACACTGTTTGAATCATACAGTCCTTTATAACCTCCGTAAAAAATGGGTACAGGAACACCTGGGCAAACCTTTGGTGCTGATGATCCAGTCATGTAGTGAAGTGTAGCCCTCACTAATGGTCCAAATTCTCCTTAAATATCAGTTGTCCCACCATATTTTGTTCAAATCAGGATGGTAGAGTGCTACTGCAGTGCTACTTCCAAGCTCCCACTCAGCTGTCTTCTGATTGCTGGCTCTGACATGAGTAGTATTCACATGACAGAGGCCCTTTGGAAGCAGTTTCCTGCCTTTTTGGCACAGGGTAGCTGGCAGCAGTACTTGATGGTATCAGCTGCTGCCCTTTCAGGGCCAGGCAGATGGCATGTGAATCACCTGAACTTCACAAATGGATCTGATGAAACCTCTAAGCTCAGAAAAAACTCTGTTGATCATTGTGCTGCCCTTGCATACGTTTTAGGACCTTTGGTTTCTTAGGGCAGCAAAATTGGTAACAACGATGCACTTGAGAAAAGCACAACAGCGTTCTGCATGTGTTAGCCCAAAGAGAGCTTGATTAATGTCAGTGAGTCTTACCCGAGTCTGCTCCAGCTGACATTGAGCAAGGTGGAATATTGCTTAATCCAAGGCTAAACTTACAGACATCTGTGGCTTCACCAATGATTATGGATGATTTGTGTCTGTCATTTAATGCACAGAAATAATGAAAAATATCAACCATGTCTGCCTCTACATTAGAAGACTTGCAAAGGTCAGGTTCATCTCAGTGCTCGTTAGCTAATGTGAAACTAAAAGAACAAAATTTGCCAAGTAGTGTGTCACTTAAAGCTGTGTTTTCTTATTCTTTAACTAATAGCTTAGTGCAGCTTTAGTTATAGACAAGTCTATGCAAATTTCTCACCTTTATTTTCTTGTGTGACCTACAGCTATGCTCTTGAAATGAATGCTTGTGTCTTTCACTGCTGCAGCTCTCAGCACTTCTTACTGCTGTCTGCTGGTGACAATGTGGTGTTCAATCAGTTTGATGACCCTCTGCATCTCTAATGACATGAGTGTCCCTTATGCACTGCAGATGTCCCATTGACTCCATTAATTCACTGGACCAGTTCCATCTGCCTCACAAAGCAACCTACAGAAATATCAAAAGGGGCCCCACAATGGCCCCACAGTTTTCACATCTGCAGACATTTTTCTTTTTCTGAAACTTTCACAGAGAAAAGGGCAATTGCAAAGCCATGGGCATGGCTGCCTTTAGAAATCTGGATAGATGATGTATGTACTGCCATAAGCATTAAACCAGAATTTTCCTAGGTTTCTTTCTTAACACACATTAATAATGCTAAACTTCATAAAGGGCTCTATATACAAAACAATAAAAGTGCTGGGTTTGGAGCACAAGCCCTATGAGGAGAGGCTAAGGGAACTGGGGTTGTTTAGCCTGGAGAGGAGGAGGCTCAGGGGAGATTTTATTGCCATCTGCAACAACCTGAAGGGAGGTTGCAGCCAGGTGGGGTTGGTCTCTTCTCCCAGGCAACCTGTGTCAGAACAAGAGGACAACAGTCTCAAGCTGCACCAGGGAGGTTTAGGCTGGATGTTAGGAAGAAGTTCTTCACACAAAGAGAGACTGGCCATTGGAATGGACTGCCCAGGGAGGTGGTGGAGTCACCATCACTGGGAGTGTTTAAAAGGAGACTGGATGAGGCACATAGTGCCATGCTTTAGTTGATTAGATGGTGTTGGGCGATACATTGGACTTGATGATCTTGATGGTCTTTTCCAAGCTGGTTTATTCTGTATTCTGTAACAATAAGATTTTGTAATTTTTTACTTTTTTTTTTTTTCTTTCTTTTTAATTATAGGCTTTCCCACTGACTACTGAATCAAGGTGATGGGAAACATGATGCCACTGACCTGGCAGAAAGATAGCAATAAAATCATGCAGTGTAATGAAAATACCCTTCTGGAATATGTGAAACATTTATTTTCTGTAGTGTTGGTGTTTAGGAAGTTGTAAGTGGAAAAATAATGGAATTAAGACGACATATGCTGCTAAGTATATGAGGTCAGATCCTCAGCTGAAGAAAACAAACATAACTCTCAAGAGGCAAATATATTAATCTCATGAAACAAATGTTTCCTGCTAATTGTATGCTTTCTTCTTTTCGTAATAGTATACCTCTGTATTTTTCTTCAGTATCATTCAGTACACAGCTTCTGGGGAAAAAAATACCAGAGATTTCCACTTTTGTTGTTTTCCATCAAGTGCTATGTAAATGTTAATTTTTCTCTCTTTGAATAGTTTTGCTGAACTATAAAATGTGAAGCTTTAAACTTTAGTGTGAAACTAGTACCAGTGCATAGGTTATGATATTTATCACCTTATACCAGAAGAAAGAAATGACAAACTTCTGGGCTTTGTAAATGGATATTTTCTATTAAAATTAATTGTAAACTTGTTAAACAATTTTTCTGATCAGAGTTTCATTCAGTATGCTTACTGCTGGGTTTCTCCTTCAATGCAGAAGTTTCTATCTTTATTAAAGATGAGCTGTCATGGCATCTTACTTTAGCATACTATTAAAGATTTCGTACTGAAAAGACAGAGATAAAATACAGGCTGCTAGCTTTTTCCATAGTGACAAACACTCTTAGAAGAGAGCATCACATCATGAGTCCAGGGCTCAGTTTTTCACTCACTAATACTAGTAGCAAATGACCTTTTTTCCAATATTTGTTTAAAAGTTGTGCCTAAAATTAGGTTGGGAGACAATCACAATCACAAACCACAAAAAGCTCATCTTCTTCTTGATGTGGTTCATATTCTGTGATCTGGACTCTTTATCCTGGGGTTGCTCTGCATTTTCAGGAGTCACTGAAGACTGACCTGTAATATCAGGACATGCATCTTTCCTTTGTCCTCCAATAAAACTGATGGCTTCTTATTTGAAATCCCTATTGCTCTCTGTCAAGTAGATTGTCTGCTTCTTCCCACATCACCCCCATCCAATAACAATTGAATAGAAATAAATAACACTTACTGTAGTTCTAATGGCAAGAAAGAAGTCCATGCATTCATATCATAGATCCAGGATCAGACCCTGATGATGTTGGAAGAATCTCTTTTAATTACAATTAAATGACCACATTGCTGCACTGCATTGAGATCTTCAGCAATCCTGCAGCAGTTTTTGCTGTAATGCCCTCTTGAACTGCACCTTCCATCTCATCCCATTAGATTATACCTGAAAGCTGGAAATAAATGTGAGAGTTCATGTCTGCTCTCAGGTTTTGTGTCTTGATGCATGGAGTAGGAAATTCTTAAGTAGTATTATAAAAGAAAGTGAAATGGTTCAGTACTTGATCCAGAAAGCATACACGATTATGAAGACACACAGCATGCTTTAAACAGCAGTGCACTGAACGTGGTTTGCACCAACAAGTTAAAGGTTTAGCCAGGGTTAGGAAACAAATAGAAAACTGCTTTCAAGCATAGTTCTTTCTCTCTTTGCCAATAGATGCTGGTATGTGGTTGGGAAATTGCACACATGGTAACTAGTGATTCTGAATCACATAATGCATCATTCTGGGCTTTTGGTACACTTGTTTGTTTGTTTGTTTTTAAATCCTTCTCTAAGATTAACCCCTGGTTTTGAAGGAAGAGTGCTTTATTATACTGTAGTACAGTACCTCTCAGCTGAATAATTTAAGGTAATACCATAGAACTCATTCGTAGTTTAGGATAGGATAGGATAGGATAGGATAGGATAGGATAGGATAGGATAGGATAGGATAGGATAGGATAGGATAGGATAGAATAGAATAGAATAGAATAGAATAGAACAGAATAGAATAGAATAGAATAGAAGTAGAATAGAATAGATCAGACCAGGTTGGAAAAGGCCTTTGAAATCATTGAGTCCAACTTATCACCCAACACCATCTAATCAACTAAACCAATCAACTCAGCCTCATCCAGTCTCTTCCTAAACACCTCCAGCGATGGTGACTCCACTACCTCCCTGGGCAGCACATTACAATGGGCAATCACTCTTTCTGTGAAGAACTTTCTCCTCACCTCCAGCCTAAACCTCCCCTGGCACAGCTTGAGACTGTGTCCTCTTGTTCTGGTGCTGGTTGCCTGGGAGAAGAGACCAGCCCCTGCCTGTCTACTACCTCCTTTCAGTAGTTGTAGACAGCAATAAGGTCTCCCTGAGCCTCCTCTTCTCCAGGCTAAACAACCCCAGCTCCCTCAGCCTCTCCTCATAGGGCTTGTGCCCCAAACCCTTCACCAGCTATGTTGCCCTTCTCTGGACACATTCCAGCAAGTCAACATCTTTCCTAAACTGAGGGGCCCAGAACTGATTTATGATAGCAGATGTAAAATGACTGGTCACTCCATACAAGTAGCTGGATTTTTTCCTGACTCATTTTCCAGCTTGTGCAATAGCTGACAGTGCTATTGTCTACAATTAGATCACTCGAGAAATAAAGAACAATTTATGCAATTTATCTTTCATTGACATAGATTGTCCAATCAGCAGGCCTATATTAGAGAATGGTTTCCAAATTTTTATACAAATAAATATTTTATACAAATAAAATTAGACCACCCAAAATAAATACAGGCAAATAAACAATCAATTCCATCACGGGAATGCCAAAATCGACAAACATTCGCGGTAAAATTGCGGCTGCAGGTGATGTTTTAGTGGAATTAAAAGAACAAATTGACAAAGTAATTTTGCAAGCAAAAGCATCTAATGAATTCTTATTTCCATTTTCCTCTGCATATCTGGAGGCTGTCTTATTAAAAAATGCAAAATAATACCACATTGTTTAATTGCTTTTATTCCACAGTCGGAAGAGGGGGGTTGTTGCAAATTAAATATGCATGTATTATCACGGTTTCTTTGTCTAAAGCCACACACATCATATAGTTTTTCTCCCTCAAAATAAAATGCAATCTGATGCAATGAAAGTTATGTTTATCACAATTGATATAAAAGTTTAAACATTCCAGAGCAGGTGTTGTTTTTTTTCTTCCCTCCTACATTGAAATATATTTTGCACAAATGTGCTTTCTGTCTCTGAGACAGGAGTGTGAAAATAACAGAAAGTACTGGGGCAAGCAGGGGGGGGAGGGGGAAAGGAAGAGGAAAAAAAACCAGCAGTACTGCCTGCACAACTTTTATCTGCCACTACAAAATTAAACAACTTACGCTGTGTTTGGAAAACATTTTATTGTGATTAAATGTAATCTAAGCAAAAGGAAACACTAGTAGAGTGTCTGCAGGCGGTTTTGCCTATTTCAATTTAGTTCATACGCTAATGGGTATACAGCTATGCCATTGGACAGTGGCATCGAGTGCACCCTCAGCAAGTTTGCTGATGACACCAAGCTGTGTGGTGCAGTGGACACGCTGGAGGGAAGGGATGCCATCCTGAGGGACCTGGACAGGCTGGAGAGGTGGGCACAAGCCAACCTCATGAGCTTCAACAAGACCAAGTGCAGGGTCCTGCATCTGGGTCGAGGCAATCCCAGGCACAAATATAGGCTGGGCAGTGACTGGCTGGAGAGCAGCCCTGAGGAGAGAGACTTGGGGGTGCTGGTGGACGAGAAGCTCAACATGAGCTCTCAATGTGTGCTTGCAGCCCAGAAAGCCAATCAGATCCTGGGCTGCATCAGGAGAAGTGTGGCCAGCAGGTCAAGGGAGGTGCTTCTCCCCCTCTACTCAGCTCTGGTGAGACCCCACCTGGAGTACTGCGTCCAGTTCTGGAGCCCCTATTACAGGAGGGATATGGATGTGCTGGAGCGTGTCCAGAGAAGGGCCACGAGGATGATCAGAGGGCTGGAGCACCTCTCCTATGAGGACAGACTGAAGGAGTTGGGGCTGTTCAGTCTGGAGAAGAGAAGGCTCCCAGGTGACCTCATTGTGGCTTTCCAGTATCTGAAGGGGGCCTACAGGAAGGCTGGGGAAGGACTTCTCAGGCTATCAGGTAGTGAGAGGACTAGGGGGAATGGAATAAAGCTGGAAATGGGGAGATTCAGGCTAGATGTGAGGAGGAAGTTCTTCACCATGAGAGTGGTGAAGCCATGGAATGGGTTATCCAGGGAGGTGGTTGAGGCCCTGTCCCTGGAGGTGTTTAAGACCAGGCTGGACGAGGCTCTGGCCAGCGTGATCTAGTGTAGGGTGCCCCTGCCCCTGGCAGGGGGGTTGGAACTAGATGATCCTTGTGGTCCCTTCCAACCCTGACTGATTCTATGATTGCCTAATGCGCATACTGGCTTTGAATGCACTTATGTGTTCAGTATAGCTAAACACTACTCCATACTACTTGTAATTGATGAATAAAAGTAATATGTATAGAAATCTGTGCTTCTGGAAACAAGGATGTGAGATCAATCATTGTAGCTTCTATCTGGAATACTTCAGCTCTCATGTGTTGGACTTGATGATCCTTGAGGTCTTTTCCAACCTTCTTGTTGATTCTATGTGTCAGCTCTGCAGATTGTAGAACTGTTTCTCTTTTCCTTCTTTTTCCTCTATAAAGCAAGAGTATAATTGCCATTTTTATTCCCTGTTCCATAATAGCTGCCATTGGAAAATGGAGGAATCAATCAAATGTCTTTTCTTCATGTCCTTGCAGCAGCAGAACTTTATTATTTGTTACCTCACTGACACTGAGAAGCCTGAATCAATACTGACAAAATATCAAATCTTTTTGAAAAGTAGATCTATGATGTTTTTCAAACCTTAACCATTTTACATCTGTCATAAATACGTGAATACCAATCATAATTTCAGACATGCAAGTCCTTAATACAATTCACATCCTGGAAAAGTACCTACAGTGACAACATGGCAATGAGGGAATACCAAAATTTCAATGTATTGCATTTGATAATAATTGAGCATGCATACAGTCTCTCTTCCCTCTTCCTCTTCTTCCCCTTGCACCCCATTGTGTCACTACAGTTGCAATGCCCATATGTACCCACGTCATGCTGGAGAAACTGAAAGAAGGTTGTTTACACCTTCATGGGGCAGCAATGTGCCCTTGTGGCCAAGAGTGCCAATGGTATCCTGGGATGCACCAAGAAAAGTGTGTCTAGCAGGTTCTTCTCTCCCTCTACTCTGCCCTGGACACACCTGGAATACTGTGTCCAGTCTGGGGATCCCCAGTTCAAGAGAGATGGGGATATGCTGAAGAGAGTCCAACAGAATGTCACAAGGATGACTAGTGGATTTGAGCATCTCCCCTACAAAGAGAGACTGAGAGACCTGGGGCTGTTTAGTTTTGAGAAGACTGAGAGGTGATCTGATCAATATCTGAGGGGTGGATGTCAAGTGGAGGGGGGCAATCTCTTTTGGTAGTGTGCAGCAATAAGACAAGGAACAATGGATACAAACCTGAACACAGAAGGTTTCATCTCAACATGAGGAGAAACGTCTTTGCAGTGAGGGTGATCGGAGCACTGGAACGGGCTGCCCAGGGGGGTTGTGGAGTCTCCTTCTGTGGAGACTTTCAAAATCCACCTGGATTCATTCCTGTGCAGACTACCCTAAGTGATCCTGCTCTGGCAGGGGGCTGGACTCAGTGATCTCTGGAGGTCCCTTCTAACCTCTGACATTCTGTGATTCTGTGATCCAGAAATTCCTAGATTAGAATTAGAATTAACCAGGTTGGAAAAGACCCTTGATATCAAGTCCAACCTATCATCCAACACCATCTAATCAACTAAACCATGGCACCAAGTACCCCATCCAGTCTCTTCTTAAACACCTCCAGGGATGGTGACTCCACCACCTCCTGGGCAGCCCATTCCAATTGCCAATCACTCTTTCTGTGAAGAACTTCTTTCTAACATCCAGCCTAAACCTCCCCTGGCACATCTTGAGACTGTGTCCTCTGTGTCCTCCTCTGTTTCCTGGGAGAAGAGACCAACCTCCATCTGGCTACAACCTCTCTTCAGGTAGTTGTAGACAGCAGTAAGGTCTCCTCTGAGTCTCCTCTTCTCCAGGTTAAGCAACCCCAGCTGTCAGATTACCTTTTCTGATGATCATTTTAACCGATCTCTACCTGAAATGTTCAACACAAGCACCTCATGTTTAACTTGGAGGGGGCCAAAACAACTGGGCAAGCAAGTTCTGTCACCCATGACATGTAAAGTGAAAATATTTGATCAAAGGTCAGGAACACACACACAAACATATAAACCCAAGTATTTAAACTGGTTGTGCATATATCACACAATGAAAGAATATATGATAGACCAGGTAGATACAGATGTAGACATAGTAGAACAATGTCTATAAATGACCACAAGGCATAGTGGAAACATGCACTTCTGCTGTTTGACAGGGAGATGATCTGCCTTGAGGTAGCATTCTGTACCTTTGGTCAAATGACATATACATGCATCTAATTAAATTTCCATCCTTTTTAAAATTTTAATTTATTATTTTTTTTTTTTAATTGAATGGAAGGAATAGCAGGAACTGAGGTATCCTTTTATGCCTCTTGGAATCATGGACTGTGATGAATGGAGAGCATGAACCCTGCTGCTTCACAACAGAATTCCAGAAATGCTTTATAACAGACTAGAATTGCCTTTATTACAGAACAGATTTGCCTCTGCTGCCTGAAGTAGCTGATTATGTATACTATTTCTTATCTTGCACATTAACCCACTTAATCAGCAGAATTCAGCCCAGTCCACAAGCTAAAAACAGTCCCTTATGAAGGTACTAAAAAAAAATTCCCTGTAAAAGTACTAAAAATAGTTCCCTATGAAAGCAAGTCCAAGTCACAGTATCACAGTATCACTAAGGTTGGAAGAGACCTTGAAGATCATCGAGTCCAACTGGTCACCACAGACCCCATGACTAGACCATGGCACCAAGTGCCATGTCCAGTCTCCTCTTGAACACCTTCAGGGATGGTGACTCCACCACCTCCCTGGGAAGCCCATTCCAATAGCGAATCATTCTCTCGGTGAAGAACTTTCTCCTCACCTCCAGCCTAAACTTCCCCTGGTGCAGCTTGAGACTGTGTCCCCTTGTTCTGGTGCTGGTTGCTAGGGAGAAGAGGCCAACCCCTTCCTGGCTACAGCCACCTTTCAGGTAGCTGTAGAGAGCAATGAGGTTGCCCCTGAGCCTCCTCTTCTCCAAGCTAAACAACCCCAGCTCCCTCAGCCTCTCCTTGTAGGGCTTGTGCTCAAGGCCTCTCCCCAGCCTTGTTGCCCTTCTCTGGACACGTTCAAGTGTCTCGATGTCCTTCGTAAACTGAGGGGCCCAAGTCCATCCAAAGGTCTGGCTCTTGCAGGGTTTTTATTTTGGGTTGCACATAATGTTTTTGTTTTCCTCTTCATAAACAAGTTTGCAGTATGTAGTTCTTCAGTTCACAATCTCATGCCTTCTGCATAAATCTTAGAGGGTTTTGTTGTTTTCAGAACAGCAGCTGCCACAATGCACCATTTGCTTGTCACTTTATCTAGGTCTGGTACAAAACATTGCTTGTCAAAACCGCCAGGCAGCTCTAGTTTGCATGAAGCAAGTAACAAAGACAGCAGATCATCATAAGTTCAGCATGCTTGTAAACTGCAGTGTCCTAACTTGAGCATGCACACTTGCAAAGGTTACCCAATATATTTTCAGTTAATTTATACCAATAGAAGACTTCAGATATTTTTGTAAATCACAGCTGCTTAAATCACTGTTCTAGTGCATGTATTTTTTAACTATATAACATTTTGATATCTACTACTGCATCCTTAAAGTTTTTTCATACCTTTCCAAAGTTGGTAACCTCAGTCTGAAATAAAGTACAATCTTTGCCTAGGATAGGATAGGATAGGATAGGATAGGATAGGATAGGATAGGATAGGATAGGATAGGATAGAGTAGAGTAGAGTAGAGTAGAGTAGAGTAGAGTAGAGTAGAGTAGAGTAGAGTAGAGTAGAGTAGAATAGAATAGAATAGAATAGAATAGAATAGAATAGAATAGAATAGAATAGAATAGAATAGAATAGAATAGACCAGGTTGGAAGAGCCCTTCAGGATCAACATGTCCAACCTATCATCCAACACCATCTAATCAACTAAACCATGGCACCAAGCACCCCATCAAGCCTCCTCCAAACACCTCCAATGATGGCGACCCCACCAGCTCCGCGGGTAGCCCATTCCAATGGCCAATCACCCTCTCTATGAAGAACTTCTTCCTAACATCCAGTCTAAACCTCCCTGGCACAACTTGAGACTGTGTCCTCTTGTTCTGGTCCTGGCTGCCTGGGAGAAGAGGCCAACCCCCGCTTGGCTACAACCTCCCTTCAGGTAGTTGTAGACAGCAATAAGGTCTCCCTGAGCCCCTGATAGTCCATTAGGACTATCTAAGCAACAGATATCCTTCAAACAAAATAGCATCCTATTTCAGGTATGTGTAGATATACCTATTGTGAATCAACATCCTAGGGAAAATGCCAGTGCTTCCACTGAAATACATCCTCTCTCCTCTTACTAGACAGAGTGTGCCAATAGCTCTCTCTTTTACTTGCAATATAAACCAAACCCTGGCATTAGAGCCCTGATGTCAATAAAGTTTCCTCTATTACTCCTAGGTGTTTTGAAAGACTGTGTTCTGAACCTGTCAAACCCTTGCACTTCTGACAAAGGTATTCTGAGTCCATCCTGTTTTCACCTCAAAAGGTAAATAAAGCAGTTGTTGTAAAGCCAGAATTAACTTATTAGAGTGAATTCACTTATTAAAGTGAAAGGTAGCTTATTAACCTGTGAATAATGTTTATTTTATTAGACTAAGAAGCACAAAGATGTGCTTCTAACCATTCTTTAAATTGCTCTCTCAGGTACTATTGGCTGCTAAGTAGCATACTTTACTGATCACTTACCTTCACTGGTTGCTATCAGACATATTTACTGGGTTAATATAAAGGTACAAACATAATTTCACTTGCTTAAAATGAAGCATTATACATTGAGTTAGTAATAGCTATCTTCTCCAATTTCTCCTTACCTTAGTGTATGCCCCAAATGTATGAAAATTCACAAATTGCCACCCCAGCAGCACTTATCTGAGAAATTTCTTTAAAACCATACAAATTGCATTTGTTTTTAAGCATGTTGGTGATTTTAAATAAATGTATATATACCTTTCCCCTGTGAAGGAAAGTATAAAAAGTTCTAAAACAGCATGGAAAGCAACTGAAGTTGTCATAGTGATGTTTATTACATATTTACAAATCAAGAAAGAGTAATGACAAGTATGACCTTATTCAGAGACAGAAAAATGTACCTTATACTCTATAAACCACAGCAAAGTTTATAACCCTCCTTGACTGAATTATGATTGCAGTATATAAACATTACCAAGTGATATTTTACAAGCCTTAGGATCATTTGACATAGGTGCCTTGCAGAGAATATTTTTACTTTTTCCTCACCACTGAGTTAATGGAGCTCACACCTTGTTTGATGTTGCCTGCATATATATAGTACATATGTATATGTATACAGTAAGATTACAAAATCTTTTCAGCTTTGTGGAGTTTCTAAGCATTATTCAACATGCACAGTGGATTAAGATGTATCACTTAAAACATCTGATTCAAAAGACTGCTTGCTTCTACATAGGCATGATGAGCATCACCACACAGAAAAATCATAGAATCAACAAGGTTGGAAAAGACCACAAAGATCATCAAGTCCAACCTGTCACCCAAGACCTCATGACTACTAAACCGTGGCTTCAAGTGCCGTGTCCAATCCCTTTTTGAACACCTCCAGGGACGATGATTCCAGCACCTCCCTGGGCAGCCCATTCCAATGGCCAACAACTCTTTCTGTGAAGAACTTTCTCCTCACCTCAAGCCTAAACTTTCCCTGGTGCAGCTTGAGGCTGTGTCCTCTTGTTCTGGTGCTGGTTGCCTGGGAGAAGAGACCAACCCCCATCTGGCTACAACCTCTCTTCAGGTAGTTGTAGACAGCAGTAAGGTCTCCTCTGAGTCTCCTCCAGGTTAAGCAACCCCAGCTCCCTCAGCCTCTCCTCATAGGGCTTGTGCTTGAGGCCTCTCCCCAGCCTCATTGCCCTTCTCTGGACATGCTCAAGAGTCTCAATGTCCTTCTTAAATGGGTGGGAAAGTTAGATGGCACTGTAATCCAGAGTCATATTCTACAGCCACACCACGTGTTTCTTGCGTTTGATGAGGTTGTGACATTTTCCACGGTAAAATCAAGAAGTGACATATTACAACCAGGGCATTCAAAACCAAAGGGTGGTTGGGATAAGTGGGACTCATGAGAGCCAGTACTATCATAGGCTTAACACATGACCTTGAGAAAGTAATTTAGTAGGTTTCTGCTCTAGCTTTCCATCTCCAGAAAGAAGGAAGAAATCAACTTTATTTCTTTCACCCTTCTCTGCATTCTGAGGTAGAGACTGCATTTAATCAATATTTGCAGAACACAACAAGATTTTGTCCTCTGCTTTATCCCCCCCAATGCTATAATAATTTAATCACCAATGAAGAAAAGGAGTGTAAAGGTACTAATTTTTTAAAGTAGTAGGTTAAATCTGCTGCTACAATCACTAGTTAAAAATATGGCAAAATTTGTGCCTAACGTTTCTGCCTGGAAAGGTCAGGCATTATAAAGGGAACTCTTCAAAGGCATAGCAAACCATGCGATGCACAAGTAATTAACAATAACTGTGATGTAGATAAGACTTCCTACAATAAGTGTGACTGTAATGTGAAAAAGAATTTTGAAAGGTATTAAAAAAAAAAAAAAAAAAAAAAAGATTAAGCCAAACACAGATATAAATAAAGAGCCTGTGAAAAGAGATAGCACAATTAACAGATTTTGATGCGATTATGCTTGTGTGTCTGAAAACATAAATTGTTTCATAAATGAAGAAAATAGCATGATTTAAGCACTTCTTGAGCAGAAAACTCATTTAGCTATTTTATGAGGTAAAGACACTTACTGTAAATCATTCCTACCCTTGTAGGAGGGCAATATAAATTGCCTTGATAAGACACGACTGATTTAAAATACACTTCTTTAAAGCACAGGCAGAATATAAAGCATCCTGTAACTGGATGTGGCCTGAATTCTGAAGCTGGGGCTTCATCAACATGTGCAAGCATTTGAAAACTTTTTGTTGGTGAAAGCAAGAAAGGAAAAGAATGAAGTACACTTCTAGAATGTTTACCTCTTTCCTATTGCTGCAATAATTAAAAAACTAACAAAAAGCAATTTAAATTAAGTCCAAAATAATCAAAAAGGATTCTTAATATGGTGTCTGAATGCAGTATAACTCTTTACAGCATGTATGTATCCAAAACAGAGGTCTGTGACACCTGTTAACTATATAGCCTGGAGAAGAGGAGGCTCAGGGGTCACCTTATTGCTGCCTACAACTACCTGAAGGGAGGTTGTAGCCAGGAAGGGGTTGGTCTCTTCTCCCAGGCAACCAGCACCAGAATGAGAGAACACAGTCTCAAGCTGTGCCAAGGGAAGTTTAGACTCAAGGTGAGGAGAAAGTTCTTCACTGAGAGGGTTGCTTGCTGTTGGAATGGGCTGCCCAGGGAGGTTTTGGAGTCGCCATCCCTGGAGGTGTTCAAGAGGGGATAGGACATGGCACTTTGTGCCATGGTTTAGTAGTCATGAGGTGTTGGGTGACAGGTTGGACTTGATGATCTTTGAGGTCTTTTCCTACCTTGTTGACTCTATGATTCTATGATTCTAAATATAATCACCAGAGCAGCTTGCTTTGAACTCAAATATAAATATGCTCAGGAAACACAACAAACCACACTACGTAAGTATTCAGTACCACTGTGATGGCATAGCCAGATATAACATGGCAATACTTCTGAGTGAGTGTTTTACATAGGATGTGAGCAATGTGACCACAAAAGGAAGAAAGGAAAAAGGATGTAGATGCACACATATGATACATTTAAGTAACTGAAAGTTGCAAGATGAAGAAGACAAGTGCAAAGGACTGCAAATAGATAAGGATGACTGTCAACACAAAAGAACAGAAGCAAAACAGCATGGGGAGCTGGTAATATAAAATATCAGATATCATCAAGGAAAATCAGAGAAGCAACTAAGAAGCACTAAGGATCCTAGTCATCGGTCCCAACCATATGGCATCATGGCAGTATGACCTGATAGCTAATTTAAAAGGTAAAATTTTAAGGCGAACAATTTTATATAGTGATTGTGATGAGTAACATGTAGAATAGAATAGAATAGAATAGAATAGAATAGAATAGAATAGAATAGAATAGAATAGAATAGAATAGAATAGAATAGAATAGAATAGAATAGAAGAATAGAAGTAGACAGGTTGGAAAAGACCTTTGAGATCATTGAGTCCAACCTATCACCCAACACCATCTAATCAAATAAACCATGGCACCAAGCACCCCATCCAGTCTCTTCCAGTGATGGTGACTCCACCACCTCCCTGGGCAGCCCATTCCAACTAGCAAGACAATTGCTATTAAATATTGAATTTAATAAAATATTACAGTTAAAAATCTTCCAGTTTCAGAAGCCTTCAAAACATTCCCATCACAGCAGTTTCAAATTCTCTGGTACAGATGTGTAAATATATTCAGATGCAGCATATGAAGACAAATTTGTCTCATTGCTAGGCAGAATTCAGTATTTAACTCATTTGTTTGTATGATTGACTTTTTTTATCCATGAGATCCACATGTTTTATAAAGGCTATAAAGATGAAATATTTATTTCTCATTTTAGGTAGTCATAGCAATAAGAAGGGTGGACAAATTTATCTGATAGTGATAAATTTATTTGTACTTCAACATAAACTTAACTTCCAGACACTGTATTTGCCTGACTCCAGTGCTTTGTTTCATGCTCTTAAAAAGTGATAGAGACTTTAAAAAAAAACAAAAAAAAAAAACAAATAAATACTCAGTAGAACATCTATTTCATTATTTTGTAGTCGTGCTGTTAGTTAGAAGGAAATTAGCTTCACTAAATAGTTGATATTTATGGTATACTTCCACAGATACATACAAATATGTTTGTTCTCGTTTGCAGACTGGAGTATATGCAAAGTGTAAAGTTTTGCTTAAAGAGAAAGTCAATATGCTCTTAAGTGGAAAACACAATTCAGTTGTTAAGAACTCTTGGCAGTTTTTCTTCCCTTTTAAAAGCTATTTATCGACCCATCCACCTATAACTACCCTCTTCACAGAGGAACTGCTGTTTATAATTAGATGAAATTTCCAGACCTGTTGCTCCCTGATTCTGCAGTCTTTTGAAAAGGCCAGACTTTGCCATGCATAGAATCATGAATGTTGTAAAAGACCTCTAAGGCCATCAAGCCCAACCAGCAAGCCAGCAGCATGACGGCCACTAAATCATGTCCCAAAGTATTATGCATGCCTACATGTTTTTTGAACATGAAGTCTAGTTGGGAGGCATCCCTGTACATGGCAGGGGAGTTGAAGTAGGTATCTCTGAAGTCTTTTCCAACCTAAGCACCAGGGGAAGTTAAGGCTCAAGGTAAGGAGAAAGTTCATCACAGAGAGAGTTGTTAGCCATTGGAATGGGCTGCTCAGGGAGGTGGTGGAGTCACTGTCCCTGGAGGTGTTCAAAAAGGGATTGGACACAACACTTGAAGCCATGGTTTAGTAGTCATGAGGTGTTGGGTGACAGGTTGGACTTGATGATCTTTGAGGTCTTTTCCAACCTTGTTGATTCTATGATTTGTGATTTTCTAAGGGTGTTGCAAACCTGAGCTAGTTAAAGAGGTTCCTGCTTATTTCAGGGGTGTTGGACTAGAGGAAATTTAAAGGTCCCTTGTAACTCAATGCATTCTATGAGTCTATGTATATGTGTGTATATATATACATATACACACACACACACATATATATATGCAGACACATACAAACATAGATAAAAAAGTTGAAGCTTTTACCCAGATCCATATACAAATATAAGACTAAACCATGTGTTTGGACAGCTTTATAAAAACATAATCAATCTCCCTAGGAAATCTCAGCCGGAGGACAAATCAATTATGTGTTTGTTTTCTTAGTGTACAAAGTATTTATTTGAGAGCAATAGATTTGGTCAAGTATTTAACAGACAGAATGCAACATTCTAGTTTTTGTCTTTGTCTGAGAAAACCATATTGGATACTCTAATACACTCTCTAATCACTAAATTATTAAGGCAAAATTTGAATCCCAGTTTTGTTTCCCAGACAACTCCATGACAGAAAAGTAATGTTCTTTAGGTGTTTTTTATGTTGCTACAATAAAATACACAGTTCTATAGGGAGAAAAAATGAAGCTGGATTTATATGTGCATATATGTCTCCTACCAGAGACAAGTATTGAAACAAAAGACATGTAGAAATATGCAAACATTCATTTTGCTAAATTTCAAGGCCAAAAATCCCTATAGAGTCATAACAGTTGCTCATATATCAGCACTAGTTCCGCTAGTTTCAGAGCTAACCATATGTGGTGTGAGAGCATATATTTTAACTGTTATTTTGTATAAAATACTTCTGGCTTCATAAAGAAAATACTGCTCTTTTTCATCCCATGAAAGGCCATTTCTTATAGGTCAAAGTGATTTTTATTTCAGACTTTAAATATTCTTACATACTTTTATTAATGATCCCTAATTCTTCTCATAGTTCGATGAGTGACGCCATTTTTCAGAACCTTTATTCTATGGCAAAATTACTAATAGAGCCATTTTTAAGTTTGGGAATTTGTTATTTGTTTTCTTTTTTTATCTGTATAACCAACTTATTTATATGGCCTAGAAGGAATTTGGTCTGCTTGGAGAAAGCATGGAATAGCGGATGTGTATCCACTGTAAAGCCCTTAATTTTATTAGCTATTAGTCGCTCATTCCTGTGATTTATTACTTATATTGAAATGAGGAAACATAAATATGCTTTAGAATTAATTTTTAGCCAGAATATGTTTCCATTTCCCTGGATGATTTTTATTTTGAATTCTGTCCTGTGATGGGTTTCCATCTTATCTTAGAATCATAGAATCAATAAGGTTGGAAAAGACCTCAAAGATCATCAAGCCCAACCTGTCACCCAACACCTCATGACTACTAAACCATGGCACCAAGTGCCACGTCCAAACCCTTTTTGAACACCTCCAGGGACAGTGACTCCACCACCTCCCTGCCTATTCCAATGGCCAACAACTCTCACTGTGAAGGTCTTGTCTTGCCACTGCTTGAAAATACAAATATTCAGGCTGAAAATGGAGACATAAAATTATAGTCATAGACAGGCTAGAACACAGAAAAAAATGGCGCAATAGTTCTTCTAATTTCACTGCAAAAAATGGAGAACAAACTACACTCCAAAACCTCACTGCGACCGTTTGACAAGGTATTTACTGGTCCACACACAGAAAAATCCATTTCCTTTTTCTCATTTTATTTAATTTGAAACTGCTTTCTAAAATCAATCCAAACTCATAAATAGTTATCCTTTTAATAATGGATCTTCCAAGAATAAATAAATATTTCAAAGATAAATATGTTTACAATGGCAATTCATTCCACTGAATGAAACATTAGTTGTCACTTATTCGTCAATCATCAACATCAAAATTCAATTCTTCTTCCTTGCCTCTTGCTAGTGTAAAAAAATTATTTCTAGTCATCTCATTGCTTTAATATAACATACCTGTGAAAACTTCCCTTTAGAAACAAACATGTTTTGTGCATAGAACATTAGCTATTAAAATATGGCAGTTTAGTTTCCTGTTATCATAGTAGAGAACTAAAAGTATTCCTCAAGATTTACTCTTACAGGAAGTATTTTGAGCCCAGTTTTTGATCTCATCAAAATGACCAAATTAGCCTTTCATCTCCATTCTCCAAAAATATTACTTTGGGTCTGACACCAAACAATTTATTATCTCAAAGTCCATTGCATTGAACCATCATTAATACACATTAGGAAATAATTGCAAAATATTTTTCACAAGGAGAAATATTCTGTAACACATAAATTACAACCATTGTATAATTAAAAAATATGCAAATACAAATGATAAGGAGAAAGCATTGTAGGCATATGACTAGTAATGATTGACACATTAAGTGATGAAACTACTTTTTGATGTAAATTAACTTTTCCATAATTGTCAGAAATAACATAGCTTAGATTACAGAGAATAGCATAGCATAGAGTAGAATGGAATAGAGTAGAATAGAATGGAATAGAATAGGATAGGATAGGATAGGATAGGATAGGATAGGATAGGATAGGATAGGATAGGATAGGATAGGATAGGATAGGATAGGATAGGATAGGATAGGATAGGATTAACCAGGTTGGAAAAGACCTTTGAGATCATCAAGTCCAACCTATCACCCAACACTATCTAATCAACTAAACCATGGCACCAAACACCCCATCCAATCTCTTCCTAAACAGGTCCATTGACCATGACTTCACCACCTCCCTGGGCAGTACCTAGAGTCTACTTCTAGGTACAAAGGAGTGGATTTAAAGAAGCTTTAGAGGGAAAGTAGACCATTTTAGATGTCAATACTTTGATAGCTTCTTTCCTAAAGAGAGAAGAAAGCTCACTACAAAATTAAACTCCAGTGAGAGAAAACTATAAATATAATTCTCTTGGAAGATGAAGTGATTTATTAAGTTTACTGTAGTGATGGAAATGAAAAAAAAAATAAAACAAACAACCAAAAATAGAAAGCATAATTTGAGCTAGGCAGGACATACACATTTTCTGAGTTCCTAACTAGAGACTATTTATTGGAAAAATTCTTGCTCTTACTTGGTTTAAAAGTAGAGGCCTTCAAATGCTTTGTATGTTCTTAACAATCTGCTCTTGAGACTTTATTTTCTTAGGATGGCAGATTAACACTGCTTTCTTGGAAAGTCAGCCAAAACTGCTTTGATTTTAGCTCCAGAATAATGTACTATATCAATTTGAGATACTGATGTCCCTGATGTTTCTGAAATCTGTTGGTTATTCTTTGTCTTCAGTGACTGAGTAGCTTTAATAAGTAAGCATGTTACAACAGTAAAATAGTTTAGAATTTTCTACGTGATCATAGAATCAATAAGGTTGGAAAAGACCTCAACGATCATCAAGTCCAACCTGACACCCAAAACCTCAGGGCTACTAAACCATGGCACCAAGTGGCACATCCAATCCCCTCTTGAATACCTCCAGGGATGGTGAGTCCACCACCCGCCTGGGCAGCCCATTCCAATGGCTAACAACTCTCTCTGTGAAGAATTTTCTCCTCACCTCAAGCCTAAACTTCCTCTGGCACAGCTTGAGACTGTGTCCTCTTGTTCTGGTGCTGGTTGCCTGGGAGAAGAGACCAACCCCCTCCTGGCTACAACCTCCCTTCAGGTAGCTGTAGACAGCAATAATGTGTAATGAAGTTTGGTTGTAAAAATATGAGGTAGCCAATTCATTGACCCTCGTTTTATATGACCCGAATATTTCAGTCACCATTTAACCACAGGAAAGGAGATTATAACATGCTGTGAAAATGTAAACTATTCCAGTGCCAGCACCTCCTTAATGCATTTAATCTTCTTTAGTTTCTGTGATTTTGACTAACGGAGTCTCTGACGAATTCCATCTGAGCTTTTTAATTAGATTTTGGAAACCCATGACAGTGTTATAATATTTGTGCCTGAGTACAGAACTCAAGAAGAAAATTCCCAAACTCTCTTCCATTTCACTGTTTTTGCTACAAGTTAGGAGGACTTAAATTCCCTCTCACAACCAAGAAGCTGGCGCTGCTGTAGCTATTAGTCAGTCATGTTTCCTGGATAGACTAGCTGAAATTGATTAGGAATCCTTATGTATTATTTCCTCCTGGAGCTATGAACAATTTAAACATTGTATTTCATATTGGTTTAGCATGAAATGTTAATGATTTTGATCCAGTTCTGTTCTACTCTTCATCTATCACCAGAGCCTCAAACTGCATTGCCAACACTTGGGTGAAAGGCACCCTGTAAGTTGTAAAGCTTTGGTAGTCTTTGGTGAGAACTCTGATTCTTCAGAGTAGGCTGTGAGGAAAGGCACTAGGTGCACAAACTAAAGCTGTTTGTACATGAAATCTGGACTTCACTCCTGCAGGACATGGTGTCTCATTCTCTGCAGTGTCCACCACAGGAGCAAGATTCTGATACCCCTTATTTGTCTTTGTCTCAGTCCCTATAATGCTACTCAGCCTTTAATTGTTTTCTGCAACTTGGCTACCTAATGCAACAGATCATCCTTTGCAGATATTTACCTTTCTCCAGGATAAGGGTCTGGACGCTTGCTGCAACCTACTGTCTACATTGAAGTCTCCTTCCTCACCAGCTCTCTCCAGTTGGAAGCAGCAGATATCTCAGGGTCTTCCCCTGTAAAAACAGTGTTTCTGTCTCTGAGGCAAGAGCCCACCATTCTGACAAAGACCTAGAGCACTTCTCTAGGCTGTGACCCTACAAGAAGTGCACAGGACCATTCTTATGTTCCTGTCAGCACTAACTGCTACACAAATTGTGGCATCCTCTCTCTGTATCCTCTCAAACCCTGTCTGTTCATAGAAGTCCATCCTTGTATTAAGTTTGGCTGACCTGGAATTAATTCTCCTCAGAGCATCTTTCTGGTGCTGTGCTTTGCAATGCTGTAGCTGAGTGTTGATAACACACCAGTGTTTTTGCTACTGCTCAACGAGCACTCAGGCTGTGCTTTCCCAACATTTTCCTGTCCCAAGAGCATGCTGAGGTGTGGGCAAGATCTTAGGAGAGGTCACAGCCAGGCCAGCTGACCCAGAATGGCCAAAGGGGTATTCCATGCCTTATGACATCAGCTCAGATACATATACTAAGTGACAAAAGGAAATGTGGGGATATTAGTTGATGGCTTCTGTCCTCCAGAGCAACCACTATGCAGAGAACCCTGCTTCCCAGCAACGACCTATCACCATGTGCTGATGGGAAGTAGAGAATAACATCTCTGTTTTCTTTTGCTTCTGCACGTGGTCTTTGCTTGTGCTTCACATTATTAAATTGCTTCTATCTTATTGCTGGCATTTTGTTACATTTCCCCCTCTCCTGTGTCCATCTAAGAAAGCGAGTGATAGAATGTCTTTGGTGGGCATTTGGCCTCCAGCCAGGGCCAAACCACTACAATCCTTGAAGTCCCTTCTAACCTGGCATTCCATGGTTATTGTTATGCTGATTAATTGGTTTACTCCATTTTAAAGAGTGATAAAATGATAATTTCCTATGCTAATTGAACTTCAGTTTACTTTGAAACCATATCTAGTAAGCTCTTATAAATTTCTTCTTTTAATATTACTATGATCCTCTCACTGGTAAATATTGCAAGACAAAACTAATAATTTAGCATGTTTATGATTTACTTGTACTTTCTTGCATGAACAAGAGCTTCTGGTAGAAAACAGTACCAACTGGTAGAAAACCAAAATTTGTTTTGCTAGAGGAACTGAGACTAATTCGTGTGTGTCTGTATGTGCTTTGGTAAATATCATGATGAAGCATAATTGCATTTGGTCTTGAATGCTTTCATAACGGCAATACAAATCCTGTCAGATTAACTAAGTCCTAGATTTTGATGATCCCCTAAAGTGAAGATTAAAACTGTCATATTCTTAATATATTATGAAGCATTGAACAGATTTGCATTGCTACAGGGCTTTGAAATAACCCGAGAAAAATTAATCTGAAAATTGGCTCATCACTCTTATCAAAACAAGATTATAAATCACAGAATGCTCTGTCAAATTCTTTAACACACTTATTGCACCTATTTATTCAGAAGAAGTTCTTTTGATTCCTAACATATGGAACCACGGTACTGAAGCTTTACGGTTAAGCACGAACTGAAGAATACCATACTGACCTTCTTATATCTCTCATCTGCAGATATCCACAATGTGTTTTTTAAGATCATGGATAGATTAACTAATTTTTTGGAAGTCAGATGTCACAAGGAACAATTCTCTCTCTACACAAATCTATAAAATACCTGGTTAGAAGATGAATGACAATAATTGATGTAGTGAGTTGCGGGGCACTACAAAGTCACAGTCTCAAGCTGCACCAGAGGAGGTTTAGGCTGGATGTTAGGAAGAAGTTCTTCATAGAAGGAGTGATTGGCCTTTGTAATGTGCTGCCCAGGGAGGTGGTGGAGTCACCATCACTGGAGGTGTTTAAGAAGAGACTGTATGGGGAGCTTGGTGCCATGGTTTAGTTGATTAGATGGTGTTGGATGATAGGTTGGACTCAATGATCTTGACGTTCTTTTCTAACCTGGTCTGGTCTATTCCATTCCATTCCATTCCATTCCATTCCAGTCCATTCCAGTCCAGTCCAGTCCAGTCCAGTCCAGTCCATTCCATTCTAACCTATTCTAGTCTAACTTATTCTATTGTACTCTATTCTACTCTATTCTATTCTAAAGTAACACACCTTCACATTATTTAAATGATCTCTATAGGAAGTATCTATATAAATACCACAGGACAACATACTAAAATGATGTTCAGTAGTAAAACAGTCATAGTTTAAACAACAGCCACCACCAAAAAGGCAACTTGAAGTGGTGTCAAGAGTAAATTAAATGCTTTAACGACAAAGGATTTCAATAACTTTCTTTATATTTTTTTCCAGCAGTACTGAAAAACTAATTTTATAGCCAGAAACAGGTGAGACAGCATCATGAATGCAGTGACATTGTAGCTACAGCAAAATTTAAATAGTCAAAATTGCCTGCTTCAGATTTTTGAAGAACGGTATGCGCTCAGTTGAGGGTGTCCAAAGAAATGATCCTTTAAAGGCCACTACATGGATACTCAGATAATTTGATAAATAGGTATAAATTATTCACCTTTCTGTAAGAATTTATATATGTTCTTAGTACTGCTCACACTGTAAAATTTATGAGATGTGCGTTAGTCACAAAATTTGAAAGACACATATACGTGTTTGAAAATAAAGACCAACAAAGAATTATCTCTAAAGTTTGTATTTGCTTCAGAGCGGGCAACATCATTTTCTTCAATACAATACAATACAATACAATACAATACAATACAATACAATACAATACAATACAATACAATACACCAGGTTGGAAGAGACCTCCAAGATCATCGCGTCCAACCCATCAAACAATCCAACCCACCCAACAACTAGACCATATTCAGCATATTATTTCAATGCCTGCTTCCATCTGGGTGATCTTTAAAATGAAATGCACTAAATTTTAAAATGGAAATAATCCTGGATTTTACTTGATACACCTTCTACTACTTGCTGCCTGTTTATAGCCTCTGAAAGTTGCCATCCCTACATACAAACGGAACTTCTGTATGCTTCAGTATCACTGCCACAAGGCATAGCTGAGAAAGAGACAAATTAAAATAAAAAGGTAGTGACAACTAAGTTAAAGAGAATGACAGGGTCACATGTCTGTGTCCTGAAGGGTCAAACCCCAAAACACGCCCTAGCCCAGACAATAGGCTAAGCATCTGTGAATGTGCTAACCTGGACATTTTCTGGGGTCCAGATGGTGAAGACAAATGTATAGCATGTGTGATTAACCTTGTAATCACCTGTGAATGTGCAAACCTGGACACTTCCTGGGGTCCAGATAAACGTGTAGCACATGTGATTAACTTTGTGACACAGCTGTGAACTGTGTGTGTCCCTGGCCATGTTTGGACATGCCCCATCCTGTAGGTCCAGTTATCAGGTTTCTGTGTAACCAAAGGACATTAATTGTCTTGGAAAAGTATTTAATCCAGCCAAGAAGTCAGACAGCTTGCCACATTCTCACCCAGATAGAAACAAGAGCCAAATGCTGCTGGAGTAGCAGCTGAAGGGCTTGCACTAGCAGGCAATGACTACACCCGGGTCTTGCACCTGGACCAAGGCAGAAAGGGGAAAGCTCCAAGAGAACTGAATCCCAGAAGAGCCACGGAAAGACTGCAGCCCAGTGACAGAGCACACAAGAGAGAGGCTCCCTAGCCCTCCCCAAGACAAGGGCAAGCTCCAGACTGTGAACTGTGACATAGTGGGCATCACCGAAACTTGGTGGGACGACTCCCACGACTGGAACGTAGGGATAGACGGGTATAAGCTTTTTAGGAAGGATAGGCAGGGAAGGAGAGGAGGAGGTGTTGCCCTCTATGTCAACAACCAGCTGGAATCAGCAGAACTCCACCTGGGGAGGCTTGATGAGTCGGTTGAAAGTTTATGGGTTAGAATTAAAGGCAAGACAGGGGAAGGAGATATTACTGTGGGGGTCTCCTACAGGCCACCTGACCAGCAGAACCAAGCAGATGAGGCTCTGCACAGGCAAATAGAAGCGGCTTCCAGGTCACAAGCCCTGGTCCTCATGGGGGATTTCAACCACCCTGACATCTGTTGGAGGGACAACACAGCAAAGCATCAGCAATCCAGGATGTTCCTGGACTGCATAGAAGACAACTTCCTCCTCCAAATGGTAGAGGAACCAACAAGAAAAGGTGCTACGCTGGACCTGGTTCTCACCAACAGGGAAGGGCTGGTAACAAATGTGAGGCTCAGAGACGGCCTTGGCTGCAGTGACCATGAAGCAGTTGAATTTAATCTCCTCAGGGCAATCAGGAGGACATATTCTAAGCTTATGACCCTAGACTTTAGGCGTGCAGACTTCGATCGCTGCAGGGATCTGCTGGCCAAAGTGTCGTGGGATGAAGCCCTGGAGGGAAGAGGGACCCAGGACAGCTGGTCAGTATTCAAGGACCACCTCCTCTGTGTCCAGGAGCTATGTATACCTATAAGGAGAAAAGCAGGAAGGAATGCTAGGAGGCCTGCCTGGATGAACAAGGAGCTGCTGGACACACTATCACGTAAAAAGAAACTCTACAGGAAGTGGAAGGAAGGACAGATAGAACAGGGGGTATATAAGGAAGCTGCCCGAGCAGCAAGAGGCCTGGTTAGGAAAGCCAAAGCAGAGTTTGAACTGAATCTAGCCAGGGGGTTAAAGGGAACACTAAGAATTTCTATAGGTATATTAATGGCAAGAAGAAGATTAGGGAAGGTGTGGGCCCCCTCAGAAAGGAAAGTGGTGAATTGGTCACAAGTGATGTGGAAAAGGCTGAGGTACTCAATCACTTCTTTACCTCAGTCTTCACTGCAAGGGCCTCCAGCCACACTCCTGGTGTCATGGCAGACGATGCCAGGGACGGGGAGGAAGAACTGCCCATCATAAGTGAAGCTCAGGTTCGTGATCACCTGAAGAACCTGAAAGTGTTCAAGTCCATGGGACCCGACGGGATACACCCACGGGTGCTGAGAGAACTGGCAGATGAGGTTGCCAAGCCCCTCTCTATTATATTCCAGAAGTCATGGCAGACTGGGGAAGTCCCCACAGACTGGAAAAGGGGAAACATTACTCCCATTTTCAAAAAGGGCAAGAAGGAGGAACCGGGGAACTACAGGCCAGTCAGTCTCACCTCTGTGCCCGGAAAGATCATGGAGCAGATCCTCCTGGGGGCACTAATGACTCAGAAGAATAGTGAAGAGGTGATTGGGAATAGTCAGCATGGCTTTGCCAAGGGCAAATCCTGCCTGACAAACCTGGTGGCCTTCTATGATCAGGTGACAGCATTAATAGATGAGGGGCGAGCAACTGATGTCGTTTACCTGGACTTGAGCAAAGCCTTCGACACTGTCCCACACCACCTCCTGGTCTCCAAGCTGGCGACACATGGGTTTGATGGATGGACCACTAGATGGATAAAGAATTGGCTTGATGGCCGCACCCAAAGAGTGCCTGTCAACGGGTCCATGTCCCAGTGGAGGCCAGTGACAAGCGGAGTCCCTCAGGGATCAGTCCTGGGACCTGTCTTGTTCAACATCTTTGTGGGTGACATGGACAGTGGCATCGAGTGCACCCTCAGCAAGTTTGCTGATGACACCAAGCTGTGTGGTGCAGTGGACACCCTGGAGGGAAGGGATGCCATCCAGAGGGACCTGGACAGGCTGGAGAGGTGGGCACAAGCCAACCTCATGAGCTTCAACAAGACCAAGTGCAGGGTCCTGCATCTGGGTCGAGGCAATCCCAGGCACAAATACAGGCTGGGCAGTGACTGGCTGGAGAGCAGCCCTGAGGAGAGAGACTTGGGGGTGCTGGTGGACGAGAAGCTCAACATGAGCTCTCAATGTGCGCTTGCAGCCCGGAAAGCCAATCAGATCCTGGGCTGCATCAGGAGAAGTGTGACCAGCAGGTCAAGGGAGGTGCTTCTCCCCCTCTACTCAGCTCTGGTGAGACCCCACCTGGAGTACTGCGTCCAGTTCTGGAGCCCCTATTACAGGAGAGATGTGGACGTGCTGGAGCGTGTCCAGAGAAGGGCCACGAGGATGATCAGAGGGCTGGAGCACCTCTCCTATGAGGACAGACTGAAGGAGTTGGGGCTGTTCAGTCTGGAGAAGAGAAGGCTCCCAGGTGACCTCATTGTGGCTTTCCAGTATCTGAAGGGGGCCTACAGGAAGGCTGGGGAGGGACTTCTCAGGATCTCAGGTAGTGATAGGACTAGGGGGAATGGAATGAAACTGGAAATGGGGAGATTCAGGCTGGATGTGAGGAAGAAGTTCTTTACCATGAGAGTGGTGAAGCCCTGGAATGGGTTGTCCAGGGAGGTGGTTGAGGCCCAGTCCCTGGAGGTGTTTAAGACCAGGCTGGACGAGGCTCTGGCCAGCGTGATCTAGTGTAGGGTGTCCCTGCCCATGGCAGGGGGGTTGGAACTAGATGATCCTTGTGGTCCCTTCCAACCCTGACTGATTCTATGATTCTATGATTCTATGATTCTAACTGGATATGAGTGGAGAGAGGCCCTCTAGCCCTCTCCAAGCCAAGGGCAACTCAAATTGTAGTCCCAGCATCTGGGAAGATACTGGACAGAGGAGCAAGTCATGAGTACCTGGCTATCTGCCACAGAATCCTATTTGTGGTAAACTGCAGTTCACAAAACCTTTATTTCCAATTTGAATTGAAAATTCTTAGATGTGTGCTTGAATCGTTTAACTGTCTTTATATGTGGAATGCAATACCCACACCTGAATAATCGAACCTGTACAGATACTTTGTAAATAAGTTACAGTGGGGTTTGAAGACACCACAGCCTAGGATACTATATTATAAAATATATAAAAATATACACGCAGTGCTGCAGGCTGGGGTGAGAGTGGCTGGAGAGTGGCCAGGCAGAGAAGGACCTGGGGGTACTGGTTGATTGTAGGCTGAACATGAGCCTGCAGTGTGCCCAGGCAGCCAAGAAGGCCAATGGCATCCTGGCCCGCATCAGGAACAGTGTGGCCAGCAGGAGCAGGGAGGTCATTCTGCCCCTGTACACTGCACTGGTTAGGTCACACTTCGAGTACTATCCAGTTCTGGGCCCCTCAGTTTAGGAAGGATGTTGACTTGCTGGAATGTGTCCAGAGAAGGGCAACAAAGTTGGTGAGGGGTTTGGAACACAAGCCCTATGAGGAAAGGCTGAGGGAGCTGGGGTTGCTTAGCCTGCAGAAGAGGAGGCTCAGGGGTGACCTTGAGGTAGACTTCAGGTAGTCTACAACTACCTGAAGGGAGGTTGTGGACAGGCAGAGGTTGGTCTCTTCTCCCAGGCAGCCAGTACCAGAACAAGAGGACACAATCTCAGGATGTGGTGCAGGTTTAGGCTGGATGTTAGGAAGAAGTTCTATACAGAGAGAGTGATTGCCCATTGGAATTGGCTACCTGTGGAGGTGGTGGAGTCACCTTCATTGGAGGTGTTCAGGAGGAGACTTGATGGGGTGCTTGGTGCCATGGGTTAGTTGATTAGGTGGGTGGGATTGATTGATAGGTTGGACGTGATGATCTTGAAGGTCTGTTCCAACCTGGTATTGTACTGTATTACAACCTGTCAGAGGATAACTAACACAGTGATTAATTTCTGAACCATTCCTAAAGAGAATATGGCCTAACTGTATCCTTTATTTTAAGCATTTGCTTTGAAATCATTGCCATCAGAGTGATATGGCTCTGAAAAGAAACTCAATGGCTTTGTATAATTGGGAGTCAAGAAAGGAGCTTGAAAGCTTAGGCTTTGCTTTTGCAGCAATTGAGAACACGGTGAAATGGAATCTACCTGTAGCAGAAGAACAGAAGCAAAGTAAATTTAGAGGAAAAAAAAATCCAACTAGCATTCCAAAAGTTTGTATTTGAAAATGGATGGTTAATTTCTTCGTCCATGAACTATGAGCCTATTTTAATGTAGCTTCCAATTATATTTAAGTATTTTTAAAAGATATTTACATAGGTGATGTTGTACTTGATCAATGCAAAAGAAAAAATAAAACAACAATCCCAAACCCACTTTAAATCTTCACTTTGAAGAGATATCAACTAAAATGAGATTAAACAAAATGGATCTTTAACTTAACAGAACACACTAGACTAATGATCATTTTAATCAGCACCAGAAAATTTGCTTTTTTTACAGAAAGGAGAAAGGTTAGTTATAAAAGAGACTAGAAAAATAGTTTTGTACTATTAACAGTATTTCTCTGTGCTTCCATACAGGGCAACTGTCTTGGTAGATGGAATGAAAAAAATTAGTTGATTACACCCTGTATGTATACAGTTGATACACTATCTGTAGAAATGTTACCTTCTGTAGACTTAATAATTGAAACCAATTGACATACACAATAAGCCCACGCAGTGCTACAGGCTGGGGTCAGAATGGCTGGAGAGCGGCCAGGCAGAGAGGGACCTGGGGGTACTGGTCAATGGTGGGCTGAAAATGAGTCTGCAGTGTGCCCAGGTGGCTAAGAAGGCAAATGGCATCCTGGCCTGTATCAAGAACAGTGTGACCAGCAGGAGCAGGGAAGTCATTGTGCCCCTGTACTCAGCACTGGTTCGGCCACACCTTGAGTCCTGTGTCCAGTTCTGGGCCCCTCAGTTTGGGAAAGATGTTGACTTGCTGCAGTGTGTCCAGGGAAGAGCAACAAAGCTGGTGAGGGGTTTGGAGCACAAGCCTTATGAGGAGAGGATGAGGGAGCTGGGGTTGCTTAGCTTGGAGAAGAAGAGGCTCAGAGGAGAACTTATTGCTGTTTAAAACTACCTGAAGGGAGGTTGCAGCCAGGTGGGGTTTGGTCTCTTCTCCCAGGCAACCAGCACCAGAACAAGAGGACAGAGTCTCAAGCTGTGCCAAGAGAGGTTTAGGCTGGATGTTAGGAAGAAGTTCTTCACAGAAAGGGAGACTGGCCATTGGAATGGGCTGCCCAGGGAGGTGGTGGAGTCACCATCACTGGAGGTGTTTAGGAAGAGACTGGATAGGGTGCTTGGTGCCATGGTTTAGTTGATTAGGTAGTGTTGGATGATAGATTGGACTCGATGATCTCAAAGTTCTCTTCCAACCTGGTCAATTCAATTCAATTCAATTCAATTCAATTCAATTCAATTCAATTCAATTCTATTCTATTCTATTCTACACTTTTATATTTATCACAGAAATTATGAGTATTTTTAAAGATGCTATTGTGATTGAATGTTTATATAGAATGAGAAAAGAATGTTTCCTATAGAGCTGGATTAAAGAAGCACAATAGTACAATAGACAATGGAGAAGAGATTTAACAGCAGATGGGAAGTGGCTGCTATATAAAGGAGCATTTATAGGTGAAATGTTAAAAGATATACATTTTGCATAAAGAATTGCCATGGAGATTGAAAAGATAAAGCAAAGTATTCCATATACCTGGATTCTTAACACAGAACCTCAGAGGTAAATCCAAAGTTAGCATGAGGTATAAGTGAGTTGATTGTGAAAGCAGTAGGTGAAGAAAAGTGTGTGGATGTAAGCTTGTCTGACATTGTGGGAAACATGAGTGTAGGCAAAATGGAAGGCATCCTAGCTTTCTTAGCACACAAGAAGTAAAGAGAATAGAGGACATAGAGAAAGTAACTAGTGAAGGAACTAAGTGTCCAGAAGAGGGCATAGGTCTGAATGAAAAGAGAACATCAGAACTAATGCCAGCTGCACTGAGTTGACACAGAAATTAACTAAAATGAGACACTTGAGTTAACAGCAACTTCAGTGCTGTCTAAAATAGTGAGAGAATGAACCAAGAAGGTGTGCAAAACAGAGAACTGATTGCTGAGTAGGAGCAAAACTGTAGGATAGATACATCGATACTGCAGCCACTGGCTGTTCAGGGCAGAAAAAACAACCCACCCACCCACCAACCCACCCACCAACTTTTTGTTTATTTGGTTGATTTGTTTTGAACTTTTTTTAATGATGAACTCATTTATAAGAAAGAAGATTCAAGCTTGCTTGAAAATATGCTGGTTCAGCTGGAAAACCAATTTCAAAGTCAATACAGCTCTATCAGGAGAGGAAAGAGCTTACCTCAGAATAGTAAGTAGTCTTGAGGTGACGGCAGCAAGAAAACTTTAGGATCTGCGTCTGTCCTGTTCTCGTGAAGTGCAAAGCAGCGGTTTATGCTGATGAGCCAAAAAGGCAGACACAGGTATGGAAAAGTGAGCTTTTCCATGAAGAGAACTCTTACCCTCACTTATTTTACCCCATGAGCACTAAGAAGCAAAGTTGAGGACTTTAGCTAAGTTTATATGTTAAAAATTAGTAAAGACTGAAAAAAATTTAATTAAAGTAATAGTGATATTGTCATAGAATCTCACATTACCTGTTTGGTTCTAGTTTTCTTTTCCTAACCACATACATGCATACAGAATGAGTTTTGCTACAAAAAGTGCATTGGGGGTCATCAAGGAGAGACCTTCTAATCAATCAAGAGCCATCCTCTTTCTAAAAGATGGCTCCCTATTTAATCACAAGATACTGGGCACAATCAGAAAAAGAATCAATGATGATTTTCTCACATACAACAATGGAATAGTGCCATTGTTTCCTGTTAAGTAGCAAGAGGCCAGGGATATGTTTAAAATATTATTATTTTTTTCATTAAATATTGGAATAATTTTAAATAAAGAATAAACTAGACACCATTCTACATTTTCAGTGTTTATTTGAGCACTGAAGGGCTAAGCAATGAAAAAATCCACTGTTTATTGCTTTTCTTGCATTATACTCTCTAACCATTTGCTTTATTAAACACAGACATTTAGTACCTAATGATGGTGAGATTTTAATTCACAGTGTCCTCTGCATATTAGAGACAAGCTTTAGCATGAAAGGCATTAAAGCTACATATGCTGCAAGTGGATAAACAGATTCACAGGAAACCAGTGAGCCTAATTCTGTGTATGTAGTTCAGCATTAGTGCTATTTATTCAGTAGAACAAGTGATGGTAGAACAGATGTGCAAATAGAAATTGACTTACTATCTAAAACTTAAAATATTTTTCATCAGTTATTAGCCAGTAAGCAGAAAATAATAGTAAAATGTCTCTGAAATCATCTGACATTCATCCAAAGCCAGAACTGTGCTGTGATTTTTCTGCCGGTTTGGTAAGTCACAGCTGGCATAGCCTATGTTGGCTTAGACTGCTGAAGGAGCTCAAAATAAACAAAATATATGACTTAATTAATTTCATTATCTCTAGTCTGATAAGTCACAACTGTCATTTATTTGCACAGCAGTGACATTCTGCTGATGTTGAAGTCTGTAAATATGCTCCTGTGCCATTCCATATTTTTTTTATTAAGCATATTTTTGGGGCTTTTTTGCATCTTTAAAGTCTGATGAAAAATTAAATCTTTTAAGTGAGTGATAACATTTTCAATTTATTTTCTAAAAGTTAGGCTGGTATATTCAGCTCTTGCTGTTAAAGGGAAGCAAGGGTACAAACACAACAGCATTAATGGCTGATTTTATATTGCATCCCAAGATCTTCAACGACAACAAAAGACGTGCTAGTGGAGCTTTGATTAGATATCAAAAATCGGTTCTAGGAAAAGTCAAGTGCCTTTTTCTCTCCTCTTCCTTGGAATAATATACATTTTACCTGCTTGGGAAGGGAAAAAAAAAAAAAAAGAAAAAGAAAATAAAAAGAGAAAAAAAAAAAAAAAGGGAAAAGATGAAAGAGTGAAAGTATATCAGAGAATACCTTACTGGAGAGAAGTGAGGGTGAAAAATTCAATTTAGTGGGTCAAAAGTTATTAAGAAACAACTCCTAGGCTTATTCAGTTTTCAAATAAAAATGAAGAGAGATCAGTAGGAAAGTTTCTAAACCGAAAAGAAGTATCCAACTCAAAAAGAAAGCATGAAAGAGCAGAATGTAGCCAAAGTGTCAGAATGAAGGTTCAAAGCAAAGCAATGGAAAACCAAAGCCGACTTGAGGTTCATTCCTGCTAAATGCTGAGCACCTGCAACCCCCCAGGTGTTCAGATTCTGCAAGTTTGCTTATGCATCTACTGCAAGTCTCATGCCTGAGTGCAATTTTGAGTAATATTTATATTCTTCTTCACACTGAAAAAACCCTCTTATACTTTCCAACCACCATTAACTTTTACTATATGACATGTCATTCAGACATAACATTCATTTTCAAATATTTACTGTCTTACCCAGATGAAATAATTAAAACAAGAACCAAACCAAATCCCTCCACCCCAAAAAACTTGGATCTTAAGTTTAGTAAACAAGAAAGGTCCTAATCCCTTTTGGTTGTGATCACTCCTACAGTTTGGGGAACAGCAGTACTTATCTGCTGAAATTAACGTCTTTCTCTTCATAACAACATATTATACAAAGGTTTTGCTTCATGGTTTATTAAATATGGATTAACTTTGAAAGCCTGTGAAATATTTTTAATCCAAGAAAGGCTTTGTACATGATAGTATTTAGGAACTGTATTTGATGGAATTGCCCTGACTCCTAGGCAATTGAATATGAATCTACTGGGATATTTAAAAAGATGATCTTAATAGGCTAGTAGAATTCAGGCTCACATCAATAGTGCTGCTGAATGGCAACACATAATTAATATCTAAACCTTAGTATATCCACTCACAAAATAGGATGAGTTAACAGAACCAAGGTGAATACTTTTCGTGTTCTTAGTTGTGGTGGGGTAGGACTTCTATGAAGAAAACACTACTGGTGATGGAATTACATGTTATATGCTAATTTACTGATCTGCTGAGTACTGAATGATGACCCTTCTTCATATGCTCTGTATATTAAAAAAGCCAGTTGTGCACTTTGTGTATCTCTAGTGACAAAAGTTACATGTAAGCATAAAAGGAGAATAATCTATTTTTTTCCTAACATACAGAGAGATGAAAGTCATTATTGTCTTTGTGTTCTCTCAGACAGAGATGCACCTGAATTGCTAAATTGTCAAATTGCCAAGAGACTTGATGGGGTGCTTCGTGCCATGGTTTAGTTGATTAGATGGGGTTGGATGATGGGTTGGATGTGGTGATCTCGAAGGTCTCTTCCATTCCATTCCATTCCATTCCATTCCATTCCATTCCATTCCATTCCATTCCATTCGTATTGCATCAGGTCTGAAAAGAATCAAAATTATTGAATTATTTTTTGTGTTCAAAAGAACACTATTAAAGAATATTCTGAGTTAGAATAAACTGAAGCTGACATAGTCAATGAAAAAAAGAAAAAGTGTCTAAATATTACAGAAGGCTTCATAACTGGCCCATTAAAGGACCTTTGCTAAGCAAGAGGGACAATACAACTCATATCAAGACAGTGAAGAGATCACGGAACACAGAATTTGACAAAGAAAGTTGAAGATCTGTTGCATATTTTACCTTATTACAAGATAGGAAACATAAATTGAGGAGTATATATAGTTCATTTTCTCAGATTAACAAACAGTAAGTCCATACAAGAATTTCTCTTGTACCCTTGCTTAACAGCTGTGATAGGAGAGGAGATCCACTTGTAATAGTTGACAATGCTAAAATACATACAGTTTTATAAAGCACTGATGAAATAAGATAAATCTAGACTTCGTATACAGTCTGTGTTCTGAAACAAACTTGTAATGTCAAATTTGAAGCTGTAATTTATTTCATGTTGTGAACCAGTGCTACTTTAAAATAAAAGTACTATTTCTTCAATGGACAAGAGAACGAACACTGTGTGTCTTACAGTTTATAGTTCCACTTTCTACAGAATCTTGTTGGGTGGAAAAAAAGTACAAGAAAATAATTTAATGACAAATGTACAGAAATATATAATCATAGAAACATAGAATGGTTTGGGTTGGAAGAGACCTTCTAGCAGGTTCATCCTCTGTTTGATCAGGTTGCCCAGAGCCCTGTCAAGCCTGGCCTTGAGTATCTCCAAAGATGGGGCCTCAACTACATCCCTGGGCAACCTGCTCCAGTGATCCACTACCCTCATAGTAAAGAACTTGTTCCTAACATCCAATCTAAATGTACTCTTCTCTAATTTAAAACCATTGTCCCTTGTCCTGTTGCTACAGGTCTTTTTAAACAGTCCCTCTCCAGCCCCCTTCAGATACTGGAAGACCATTCCTCCCCTTCCTCTCTTGATCTGCTGGCCACAATTTGATTTTCCTTGTATACTTAGTACGTACATGTGTCTTATCCAGTAGTGCTGATCAGGGAGTAGCAGTAGCTTTTATGTTGATCCAGTGGGATTCAGTCTGAATTTTATATAGCTCAATAAAGCTTATCTGACTGTTCTTGTACTAAATGTGTACTGTGCACAAGTTCATCATCACAGCATAAGGCAGCAAATAGTACACAACAGTACAGTAGTAACACAGTATTACACTAGAAGCGCACAGTTCTTTCACACTAGCCCTCAGTGAGGTTATTCTTTATTCCCAAGCTAGCAGAGATGAGCATGGAGTAATCAGGGCTCACTGCACATAGGGTAATATGGGAAGTCATATATATTCTGCACACACACACATATATATATAAAAAACAAATATATATCTCTTGTATATGCTCATACGCTTGTGTATGTTTTCAGCACTCTTCATGGTGCTCTAATTTGGAAAACATTGAATCATAATTTGGCATAATTTAAAACAACTCTGTTAATTATCTGAGGTTGAATATTTTATGTTGTAAATCTTGACAGCTACTACTTTCCTGACTGGCATATCAAAACTGCTGTGCTATAATCAGAGTGTGCTTTCATGACAATAGCTGAGGTGATAGCCCACACTCCATTGGAATAATTGCATTGCTCTGTTGTTTGCGAATACAATCTCAAATTCCCAGATCAAATGCCCTGGTACAAATCAGTGTGAGTTGTTATATCTCAATTAGTCTCCCACACAATTCCTGTGCAAGTGTTAGATCTCCCCCCACATTCCTCTACTGACTGCAGATAGGAGGAGGAGGGTGTTTTCATTTTCCCTACTTATAATTCTCTATCTTATTCCTAGACCCTCACAGACCTCAATGCAGAGATCACCTTGGGTCACATGGACTTTTACCAGTATTGCAACTTTCTTTGCTCTGCTGCTGGAGTGACAGTAAACAAAACTGAAAGACCAATTAATTTCTTCCCTGCCTCTGGTCATTTTTCCTGAAATGAACAATACTTCCAAGTAAGAACACACTGTGCTGCAGTATAAGCACAATATAGCAGTCTTTTAGGCAGGTCATGCATATGTACCCTATGATGAGATCTCTAGAAACTGCATGGGACCATGGCTGCAGAATTGAAAATACTTTTATGTTGTGCACCATTTTTAAAATGACATTTTTATTTGCAAGCTAGTATGACCTCTTTCATGAAGCTTTTATTGAAAATAGAATAGAATAGAATAGAATAGAATAGAATAGAATAGAATAGAATAGAATAGAATAGAATAGAATAGAATAGAATAGAAATTAATTGAATTGAATTAACCAGGTTGGAAAAGACCTTCAAGATCATCGAGTTCAACCTATCATCCAACACTATCTAATCAACTAAACCACGGCACCAAGCACCCCATCAAGTCTCTTAAACACCTCCAGTGATGGTGACTGCACCACCTCCCTGGGAAGCACATTCCAATGGCCTGACTCCTAGGCAATTGAATATGAATATACTGGGATGTTTAAAAAGATAATCTGAATAAGCTAGCAGAATTCAGGCTCACATAAATAGTACTGCTGAATGGCAACACATAATTAACATCTAAACCTTACTATATCCACTCAAAAAATAGGATGACTTAACAGAACCAACGTGAATGGAGCAGCCCATTCCAATGGCAAATCACTCTTTCTGTGAAAAACTTCTTCCTAACATCCAGCCTAAACCTCCCCTGGCACAGCTTGACACTGGGACCTCTTGTTCTGAAACAACTAAGTAGTTATTTTCTGGGTGGTTTTTTGTTTGTTTGTTTGTTTGTTTTTGCTTGTTTGTTTTTACTGCCTATTTGAAACAAACAAAACAAACCAACCCAAAAAACAAACAAGAGTCAGATAATGTCTGGACTATATCTAGAGTGTATCAGTTCCCAACTTTAGATAATGTACACCCACCTTGTGGGTGCCTCCTAGTTGACTCACTAAATAGTGAAGCTAAAAGGTAATAATCTATAACAGCAGAACGTTTATTACTTCAGACTTGTGCTTGCAAACTCTGTCATTACCAACCATTTAAAAAAAGCTAAGATTCAAGAAATATCATATCTTTTATGTGCTAGAAATATCATATCTTTTATGTGCTAGAAATATCATATCTTTTATGTGCTAAGAACCAGTATGCCTGTTTTCTAAGATGCTTCCCTTAGGAAAAACCTTTCATGATATACATAGACTGGAGGATTTCTCAGTTGTCAACCTTATCTGCCTCCTTTCACCATCAAAACATAATTAAACAGTAATATAAATGTAATTTGAGTTTCATTAATTTTTCCTAAATAATTCAATTTTGCACTATGTGACAAAAGTTGCACCACAATGGTATTGATTTCATCAGCAAATTGTTAGACATAATGCTATAGATGGAAGTCCAAGAAATCCCAGTTGCTGGTTAAGCAATTAACATGTCTTGAGGATTTCTTTCATCACAATTGTGAGGAACCAACATAAACACAGTAGTGTAGAGTAGAGACGTGCTGCTGTATGCACAGCAGTCTGATGGCACAGAATGATAGGGGGGAAAAAACTGCTGAAATGTCTGAAAATAATCCAGGGGACCTACACACAATCAACTTGAAAGGCGTATGTGATGCCTTGCATACATAAAATGTATGATTTCCTGGGCTACATGACACTATACTTCAAACCGAAAACATCAATCTTATTTTTTTTTATTATTTCAGGATTTTGCAATTTATCTGTTTAGTAGATGGATGTAGATGGATAAGAATCCATCAGCCAGACACACACTGAAGAGAGAGAGCTTTAAAAGAGTAAAACATAACATGTCAGAGAAGGAAGAGAAGAGAAAGATGTGTATCAGCGCTTTTACACCCCGCTCAAAAATGAAAACCTCTATTATTTCATGATCAATTTCCTATTACTCTGTTTTGCTGTCTGAACTAAAAGATTATCTCCAGTGAAATCCTTCACAGCAGGCTATTCTTCCTTCATTTTGAAGGTCTGAAATACCATGGCTCAGATATAATCTGTAAAATATTTAATGTCCCTTTGAATAGGTGTGTGGTATGCCTAGCTCCTGGGAGTTTATGGATATTCAGTTCTTGCAAGAAGGGAATTTAAAAAAAAATAATTTAACACACCCCCTCCTCCCAAAATCTAAGAGAATACAAAGTCAAGACTTCAGAAAACACTACCCAAAAATTGCAAACACAGAACAATTAGGCTTACAGGGTTTTAATAGTGGTTACCGATAGATGTCCGAGCACATTAGCTTTAGTCTCACAATTTGTGCCAAGTGAATGAGGAAAGAGTATAGCAGGGTGCAGACCATGGCATTTTAATTCTTTCTCTTATCAATTCTACAGGGAGGTTCAGGACCAAATAGTTCTGTGTGATCTTGAATGCAAAAAACCTGCACAGTACACAGTGATAACAGAAAAATACATATTTTAGGATAGGATAGGATAGGATAGGATAGGATAGGATAGGATAGGATAGGATAGGATAGGATAGGATAGGATAGGATAGGATAGGATAGGATAGATAGGATAGGATAGGATGGATGGAATGGAATGGAATGGAATGGAATGGAATGGAATGGAATGGAATGGAATGGAATAGAATAGAATAGAATAGAATAGAATAGAACAGAATAGAATAGAATAGAATAGAATTAACCAGGTTGGAAGAGACCTTTGAGATCATCAAGTCCAACCTATCATCCAACACTATCTAATCAACTAAACCACAGCACCAAGCACTCCATCCAGTCTCCTCCTAAACACCTCCAATGATGGTGACTCCACCACCTCCCTGGGCAGTACATTCAAGTGGCCAATCACTCTTTCTGTGAAGAACTTCTTCCTAATATCCAGCCTAAACCTCCCCTGGCGCAGCTTGATACTGTGTCCTCTTGTTCTGGTGCTGGTTGCCTGGGAGAAGAGACCAACCCCCACCTGGCTACAACCTCCCTTCAAGGAGCTGTAAACAGTTGTAGACAGTGGTAGCCATCCTATCTTCCATAACAAACTGATTTCAAGAAAATGGCAAATCATTTTGTAAGGTAATGTTTAGTGTCATTTAGACAAGTGATTGTCTAATCTCATATAGCCTTCACAAATGTATAAATAAGTGTGGAATTATGACATAGAATTATTAGTGAAGTCTATATGCAAAAAGATTTACTATTCTCACCTTTTAATCCTTTCTCTACACAACAAAAGCTGTGATTTTTGGACACAGCTGGGAAATTGCATTAGCTCTGGGACTTCATATTTAGATATGCTCTTCACATCTACGAAGGGAAATTGATCAGCTTTCAAATATTTTTTTATACAATACTTCATGAGTTAAGCACATACTCCCTGAGGGATTATGCCACTATTTCCATTTAATTAAATTGATTAAATTAAAGGAAATGGTGGATAACCTCAAAAGGAAAATATATTTCAATTATGAAAAATGTCATTCATTCTGTGATACAGCATGTGCAGCACATAATGGCTTAAACTTGAGATCCAAATTTTTCTAACAAGTGATTTGTTATACAAAAAAGGTGATCTTGAACACTTTATAAAGTTCAGTATGTGTTACCTTAAAAATATCTGTCTTTTACTTCTATGCACTGGCTACAGGTGTAGATAAGAGATGAAGCTAGAATTGTATACGTGTAAAAATCAGTTTTGTATACTTGCTGTGTATGTGTTTTGCCCAGGAAGAGTGTTGTTAGAGTTTCTTTGCTGCTTCTCCTGACCAAGGAAATCTCTTCTGAAGAAGTGCTGCAGCATCCCTCAATGCATATAAGGAAAACAAACTGCTTTAGAATAGAATAGAATAGAATAGAATAGAATAGAATAGAATAGAATAGAATAGAATAGAATAGAATAGAATAGAATAGAATTAACCAGGTTGGAAAAGACCTTCGGGATTATCTAGTCCAACCTGTCACCCAACACCATCTTATCAACTGAACTCTAGCACCAAGTGCCCCATCCAGTCTCTTCCTGAACACCTCCAGTAATGGTGACTCCAACACCTCCCTGGGTAGCCCATGCCAATGGCCAATCACTCTTTCTGTGAAGAACTTCTTCCTAATATCCAGCCTAAACTTCCCCTGGCACAGCTTGAGACTGTGTATTAAGACAAAAAATAATGCCTTCAAAACATGCAAGAATCTCATGCTTTGTTATTGAAATTATAGATACCTAACTACCTGAAGGAGGTTGTAGCCAGGCAGAGGTTGGCCCCTTCTCCCAGGCAGCCAGCACCAGAACAAGAGGACACAGTCTCCGGCTGAACCAGGGCAGGTTTAGGCTGGATGTTAGGAAGAAATTCTACACGGAGAGAGTGATTGCCCATTGGAATCGGCTACCCGTGGAGGTAGTGGAGTCACCTTCATTGGAGGTGTTCAGGAGGAGACTTGATGGGGTGCTTGGTGCCATGGGTTAGTTGATTAGGTGGGTGGGATTGATTGATAGGTTGGACGTGATGATCTTGAAGGTCTGTTCCAACCTGGTATTGTACTGTATTACAACCTGTCAGAGGATAACTAACACAGTGATTAATTTCTGAACCATTCCTAAAGAGAATATGGCCTAACTGTATCCTTTATTTTAAGCATTTGCTTTGAAATCATTGCCATCAGAGTGATATGGCTCTGAAAAGAAACTCAATGGCTTTGTATAATTGGGAGGTGTTTAGTTGTTGGGTGGGTTGGATTGGTTGATGGGTTGGACGTGATGATCTTGAAGGTCTCTTCCAACCTGGTGTATTGTATTGTATTGTATTGTATTGTATTGTATTGTAAGGTTTTAAAACTTAAACTGGTTTAAGGCAGGAGAACAAATGGGCCCACCTTTGCTCTGAAAAGAACAGATAAACACATACGAAAGTCAAGTATCTTTTCAAGTTCAAGCTGAAACCCTACACAGTGATAGAGTGAAGGATTGTAGCTTGCATTATTGGTTCCTTTTCCATTATAAATGATATTTTTTTAAAAATCAAACAGAATATTTGTAGCTCTTTCTTCTCTCTAAAACAGATTTTATCTTTCTGACACAAGAGTAGTCATTCCGGTCCTTTTGTGTTTTGTTTTGAGTTTGTGCCAGAAGTGCCAGCTTCTTATATTAGAGATAAAATAAATTCTCTGAAGAGCTGAGCCTGTCAAAATAGGTGGGGAAAGAGACATTTGCTGTGTGTTCAAATAATAGATGCAGCATACATAAATGTCGCTCAAGAACAGCCCAAATAATTCCTACGCTTACATTGATTTTTCTAGCGACAGGCTGGACTTTTGAAAAGTAATATTTCTTTGACTGGACAGAGGAAAAGCATTAAGATCTATAAATATTAGAGTTCCCATTGATATGACAAGAAGGTCTTTTTTATGCTGAATAGTAAGGCAAATACTGATGAGAAAAAGGTCAATGAATATAATGAACTGCAGTTGCCACAGGAACCAGCAGTGTCTTTTACCTATTATTAGATACAGAGATAAATCAAGTGCGTATTTGCATGTGCATGCTTGTGGGAGAAAAGTCATTTAGCTTGAAGAAATAAATTCATGACAGACAGACATAAAATATGTTATTTCATATTCCATTTACAGACATGATCTTATTCACAATTGTCCACTTAGGAACTGGGTCATCAATTCAGTTGTTGCAGTAAAAATTTTGGTTGGGGAAAATCAACAGCTGTTTCTCTCCAAGGTCAGATGACTCAGCAGGGAAAAATTTCTACAAGTGCTTACTGAGGTTTTTCTGTACTATACACCTGGCCTCAAATACCTTCAGGTCCTTAGCTATTTCATGTCATCGCAGATAATTCCAATCTGTTCCACAAAGTTAAATACATACTTTGGCATACATTCTCAAAAGCACTATGCAAGACTTGACAACTCTTTTTCTGATTAAATTGCCTGATAAAACAAAGGATATTTTAGCATAACATAATAGAAACCACCATAAGCACAAGATTAAAGTCTTGTGACAAACATTTATCTAAAATAAGTATTTTTACAGCAGAATGCATGGCATAAAGGTCCTTTTCCTTTTCCTTTTCCTTTTCCTTTTCCTTTTCCTTTTCCTTTTCCTTTTCCTTTTCCTTTTCCTTTTCCTTTTCCTTTTCCTTTTCCTTTTCCTTTTCCTTTTCCTTTTCCTTCCCCCTTCCCCTTCCCCTTCCCCTTCCCCTTCCCCTTCCCCTTCCCTTCCCCTTCCCCTTCCCCTTCCCCTTCCCCTTCCCCTTCCCTTCCCCTTCCCCTTCCCCTTCCCCTTCCCCTTCCCCTTCCCCTTCCCCTTCCCCTTCCCTTCCCTTCCCCTTCCCTTCCCCTTCCCTTCCCCTTCCCTTCCCCTTCCCCTTCCCTTCCCTTCCCTTCCCTTCCCTTCCCTTCCCTTCCCTTCCCTTCCCTTCCCTTCCCTTCCCTTCCCTTCCTTCCCTTCCCTTCCCTTCCCTTCCCTTCCCTTCCCCTCCCCTCCCCTCCCCTCGCCTTACCTTCCCAAACCTTACCTTCCCAAACCTTCCCTTCCCTTCCCAAACCTTCCCTTCCCGAAACCCACATTTTTTTCTTCAAATCAGATCAGCAGAACATGTTGGTCAAACCTAGGTATGTGACAGAACTTCCTGTCATTAGTCAGCCTCTGCCAGCCCTGTACTCACAGATTTTCTGCATCATATCAATGATGAGAGAGACTCATAGCTGCCATTAAAGTATTGGTTTTATTATTTGTCTATCTTTGCAGCTACCATCATGCTCTTCATAATGAAAGTGGAGGGGAAGCACAGATGCATTTTATTTCTTGAGTTTTATGCCCCTGTATTTCGCTGCATCTGCCAGCAGGAATTTCTACCAAATGGCTAATATTATAACCACAATAGGCTGCAAAGATTCACTTGCTACAGATTTCAACAAAGGAATGTAAAATCTTAATTGGAAAAGATATTTTCCCTTCTGCTCCACAATGGAATTATGCATTATTTCATAAAAAGTGATTTATTTCTCTTTAAAAAAAAAAAACAATCTAGGTTTTCATTTTACATTGGACACTTCAATGTGCTTGCATACGTGCTTGCTGTTTCTTATCTTTCATATCTGCAAGAATTTAAGAACTGCCCATTTATAAGCATATGAAAGCAAGCAAGTCTGCCATTGCTAATCATGTTTTTCAGTGGTGAATTTCCCAGCCCACAGAGACAGGCTAGTTTGATTCCCAGCCTACTGGATATGAGACAAGCTCTGCTAACAGCCCCCGAGACAGTTGGCAGTGTTATGGACTCTACTGGAAGGTGCAATATTAAAGTTGTAGAAGGCATTAAAAAATTATTATCATATCTTCCCAATAACAGCCATATTATTGATTGTGTCGCTGAACCTATTCTGCTGTTTCACTTTAGAAAGGTGATAAATCTCAGTTAGTAGTTATAGGAAACCTGAGAGTCTTGAAATATTTTTCACTGCATGGCTGGTTCCATCAGAATCAGAATGAGAGTATTTCATTTGTTATAGATCACCAATTTTATAAATTAAAAAAGCAATCTACACTAAATGAGAGGAAAAGATACTTTCAAAGTAATGTCACTTTCTAGGAGGGAACTTCTTTTGCTTTTTCATCAAATATATCTCATTAAATATCGACATCACCATGCCTTTGCATGCATTAAAAGTAATCAATAACTCCTCCTGCTTTTATAGGTACACCAGGTGTGATATTAACTGAATTTTAACATCCAGGCTTTGTTTCTTTACCTTACTCTTTCAAGGGTAGTTTCATTACTTGTAACATTACTCTAATGTCTTTATTTACAAGTGACTGGGAATTTACATGACAATTGTAAGTTATGATACCATTCTCTTTTCTTCAAATTTTAGCACAGGAAATTTGCAGTTATTTGCTCAAATTTATTATGAAATGGACTTTTAGAATAATGAAATAAGAATTCAAAGCAAAAAGCAAGCACAAAAACGTGTACAATAGTTGCAAACCCAAATGTGGCTTTCAACATACTATTACCTACAAAAGAGATGAAAAATGGAATTGTGAGGAAGATGAGGAAGCAGCAAACCTGAGCAGTAGTAAAATTCAGAGTTATCTGAAAATTCCATTTTCCTGCTGCTGAAAATTTACAATACAATACAATACAATACAATACAATACAATACAATACACCAGGTTGGAAGAGACCTTCAAGATCATCGCGTCCAACCCATCAAACAATCCAACCCACCCAACAACTAGACCATACAGCCAAGCACCCCATCAAGTCTTCTCCTGAACACCTCCTGTGAAGGTGACTCCACCACCTCCACGGGTAGCCGATTCCAATGGGCAATCACGCTCTCCGTGTAGAACTTCTTCCTAACATCCAGCCTAAACCTGCCCTGGCGCAGCCTGAGACTGTGTCCTCTTGTTCTGGTGCTGGATGCCTGGGAGAAGAGGCCAACCTCTGCCTGGCTACAACCTCCCTTCAGGTAGTTGTAGAGAGCAATAAGGTCACCCCTCAGTCTCCTCTTCTCCAGGCTAAGCAACCCCAGCTCCCTCAGCCTTTCCTCATAGGGCTTGTGTTCCAAACCCCTCACCAGCTTTGTTGCCCTTCTCTGGACACGTTCCAGCAAGTCAACATCCTTCCTAAACTGAGGGGCCCAGAACTGGACACAGTACTCAAGGTGCGGCCTAACCAGTGCAGTGTACAGGGGCACAATGACCTCCCTGCTCCTGCTGGCCACACTGTTCCTGATGCAAGCCAGGATGCCATTGGCCTTCTTGGCTGCCTGGGCACACTGCAGGCTCATGTTCAGCCTACAATCAACCAGTACCCCCAGGTCCCTCTCTGCCTGGCCACTCTCCAGCCACTCTGACCCCAGCCTGTAGCACTGCCTGGGGTTGTTGTGGCCAATGTGCAGAATCCGGCACTTGGATGTGTTAAATCTCATGCCATTGGACTCTGCCCATCTGTCCAGCCTGTCGAGGTCCCTCTGCAGAGCCTCTCTGCCCTCCAGCAAATCAACTGCTGCCCCCAGCTTGGTGTCATCTGCAAATTTACTGATGATGGACTCAATGCCCTCATCCAGATCATCAATAAAGATGTTGAAGAGCATGGGGCCCAGTACTGATCCCTGGGGCACACCACTAGTGACAGGCCGCCAGCTGGATGTGGTGCCATTCACCATTACTCTCTGGGCTCCCTTTCTCCATCTGGCTAGGTAACTGTCCTTTATAACAGCACACTTGAGGACTCCAGCTATGGACAATCAGAATCACCTTTTTCCTGATGGTGCTTGCTGCTGCCTAGATCTCTCTGCAATGTGTTAGGTTTTGCCTGACCAGTTTTAGAAATACCAGAGTGATACCAGTCTATGCAGAGCCTAAAATAATTTCTTCCAAGGCTCCAGATGGATTCATTTTCATTCTGAACATCAACTCAACCTGGATGCACTTAGTTACTACCAGATTATGGCTATTCTATGAAATAAAGTTCATTCTTATCCTACTAGAATGAAAGGTGCTGCACCAAAGGAAGGGAACATATGAAAAATTGTTTTCTGACATATTAACAATTAGATCTTCTTCATTAATTCAATTGATGTATTAGTTACACACTATTTTTAGTTTGCATTTACCAACATAGAAATATACCGGCATGGAATCATAGAATCAATAAGGCTGGAAAAGACCTCAAAGATCATCAAGTCCAACCTATCACTCATGACTACTAAACCATGGCACCAAGTGCCAAATCCAGTCCCTTTTTGAACACCTCCAGGGACAGTGACTCCACCACCTCCCTGGGCAGCACATTCCAATGGCTAACAACTCTCTCTGTGAAGAACTTTCTCCTCACCTCGAGCCTAAACTTCCCTGGCACAGCTTGAGACTGTGTCCTCTTGTTCTGGTGCTGGTTGCCTGCGAGAAGAGACCAACCCCCTCCTGGCTACAACCTCCCTTCAGGTGGTTGTAGAGAGCAATAAGGTCTCCCCTGAGCCTGCTCTTCTTCAGGATAAACAATCCCAGCTCCTTCAGCCTCCTCTCATAGGGCTTGTGCTCGACACCTCTCCCCAACCTTGTTGCCCTTCTCTGGACACGTTCAAGTGTCTCAATGTCCTTCTTAAACTGAGGGGGCCCAGAACTGGACACAGTACTCAAGGTGTGGCCTGACCAGTGCTGAGTACAGGGGCAGAATAACCTCCCTGCTCCTGCTGGCCACACTATTCCTGATAGAGGCCAGGATGCCATTGGCCTTCTTGGCCATCTGGGCACACTCCTGGCTCATGTTGAGATGGCTGTCAGCCAGTACCCCCCGCTCCCTTTCTGTTTGGCTCTCCAGCCACTCAGTTACAAGAAACTGGATAACTGTTTAAATTATTCAGTTCAGATTGAAATGTGAAAATTATCAACTTTCAAAAAATAAAAATATCTGCATCAAGAAATATTGTGCATTTTAATTTATTTCAAGAATTGTGGTGTGCATTTTAGTTTAATAAAAGAGAGAGAGAAAATGCTTTTTCAAACACACCGTTTTAATCCAGCCTTAGTTTGTTTTACTTCTTTTCTGTATCCTTGGAAGTCTTTTTTTCTCTTCATCTTGAAGCTAACAATTATGAAAGAAAATTTCTATTTAGCAAAATAATTAAACAATAAATAGGCTTATTGGCTTATTTTACTCAGTGCATGTGAAAGTTGCAAATATTGGAATTAAGATTTATGATATTTTGGATAATATTTTGATGCACCCCAGGATGCAATTGGCTTTCTTGGCTGTGAATGCACATTACTGGCTTATATTCAGTTTTTCATCCACCAATACCCCTGTGTCCTCTCCATCAGGCTGCCCATATGACCCAGCCTTTATTTGTTCTTGGAGTTGCCAGAACTCATGTGCAGGACAGGTCTGCACAGTCCCACCTCTCAAATCCGTCAAGGTCCTTCTGGATGACAGCCCTTCCCTCCATTGTGTCAACCACACCACACAACTTGATGTCATCAGCAAACTTGCTGAGTGTGCACTTGATCCCACTGTCCTTGTTGCCAACAAAGATGTTATATAGCATCAGGTTCAACACTCCCCCTGAAAAATACTACTCATCACTGGTCTCAACTTCAAAATCAAGCAGTTGACCACAACTCTTTAAATGTGACCATCTACCCAGTTCCTTATTCACTGAATAGTCCATTCATCAGTTTCATGTCTTTCCAATTTAAAGGCAAGAATGTTCTATATTTCAGTGTCACATACTCTGCACAAATCCAGATATGTTTTACTTCATAATTTGCAACTAAATTGGCTTCTAGAGCAATTTCTTTAATTTGAAAGATTTTTTAAGGTTGACTTAATAAAAAACATTCAATTATTATTTGTTCTAGATAAATGAATCAGAATTTTTAATACTTTGCTTGAAGCATTCAAAGTATCCTGTTATTGAAATGATACAATTATTTTGTACATAAACAATTATTTTGTACATAAACAATTATTTTGTGTCCCAGAGCAATGATTTTTTGGCACAAATTAATTTCTGATTACTTTGTCCACTGTAAAGACCGTAGGGATGTTTACCAGTTCTGCTGTGTTCAGCAGAGCTTTAAATCCCGGCAGCATTTTTATGGATAAATTAATGATACATTAATCATATCACAAATACCAACATGTAGTAAAAATCAAACAAATTATACATTTGCTACAACACAGGAAAAGTAAGAAATAGGAATCAGAAAGGAGAAAGGTTAAAGAAATAGGAATCAGAAAGGAGAAAGGTAAAAGCTGTCCTTTCTGTTTATCTTCTACTATTTTACCTCATAGCATCAGCAAAAAAAAATCTCTCTGATACTGAAGTTCCACTTGAGAGGATCTAACAATGGGACACATGCAGACTTCCATAATCCTTTCTCTCTTGCTTTTTTTACCTTACAAAAAACCCCACTTGTCTTATGCTATATAACAGGCTATTAAAAACTAAAATTCAAAATGACTGGAAATATGGTGACTGTTTTTGGATGCAAAAGCAAGCCCAGAAGATACTCTAATACACAAACTCTGGAATATTTTAATAACAATAATCTCTTTCTCCATTTAGAAAATTGACCAGAATTCTGCTAGCAAATTAAACGAGGCTTGCTTAGCCTGGAGAAGAGGAGACTGAGGGGTGACCTTATTGCTGTCTACAACTACCTGAAGGAGGTTGTAGCCAGGCAGAGGTTGGTCTCTTCTCCCAGGCAGCCAGTACCAGGACAAGAGGACACAGTCTCAGGCTGCGCCAGGGCAGGTTTAGGCTGGATGTTAGGAAGAAGTTCTACATGGAGAGAGTGATTGCCCATTGGAATTGTCTGCCTGGGGAGGTGGTGGAGTCACCTTCATTGGAGGTGTTCAGGAAGAGGCTTGATGGGGTGCTTGGTTGCATGGTTAATTGTTTAGGTGGGTTGGATTGGTTGATGGGTTGGACGCGATGATCTTGAAGGTCTCTTTCAACCTGATGTATTGTATTGTATTGTATTGCATTGTATTGTATTGTATTGTTGTATTGTATTGTATTGTATTGTATTGTATTGTACTGTATATGTGCACCTCTACAGACCTGCTTGTTCTGTTTATGATGATATTTCAATAATTAGAGACTAATATTATTTGAGCTCTAAATGGTCTGACAATGGCAATATCCTACAGTAGCATACTAGAACTAGCACACATATTAGCACGGAAACACCATAATACAGCTTAATAAAGCAAAAGAAACTTGCCAGCATGTAACAATATAAGCACAATAAACTTTTGCTCAGTCTGTCAAATTACTTTAACAAATCTAAAAGATCTGTTTTAAACACCCTAAACATTCATAATCTACTTTCGCTCAACAATTAAAGTAAGAGCTAGAAACCATAAGGGTCTTCAGAAAGAAGTTTCTCTAATATCCATCAGGTGTGGGAGTTGGTAGAAGAGAGGCTTTTATAGAGTGTTATTATTTTATTCTTTTTAAAGATAAAATCTGAGTTATTCATGTGACTTTTACATTAGAGGATGAAAGTGAGGTGAGCTAAGCACCTGCATGTAATGGAAAACAATTATTTTGTAAGTACCTATTGTAAGAGATTTGTAATAACATGAATGGATTTTTTAGATTCACTTTATGCTGTATTGCAGTACTCCAATGTGTGGCAGTGACACAAAGTACTTTTCTTTTTTGAAAAGTAAGTTAAATATTGAGCCTAGAAACTGTTTGAATTAGAATATTTAAAGTCTAAAAATCAAAACTATGTTCATAAGCAGTGAGCTTTCATAAGAGTGAGACATTGAGAAGAAAAAATTCTCATCAGTTTTCTATCACTGCAACACAAAAGCTACCAAACTCTTTACGTAAACTCATCCTAAAAAAAGCAAAAACTAATCTAAACTCTTAGTGACTGAAAGTCAAACATATTTCAATGCTTTATTTAACAGAAACAATGGTTATTCACTCAACTGATCTTTAAAAGATGCTTATTTAATTACACCACAAATTGTGCACTTAGCAACTAAATGTGCCATCCCTGTAGGGCAAGCCTCATCCCCACCAAATGAGATTCTTCTAGCTTTGTGTGAACAGGAAAAGAAAGATCATTACTAGCGTCTCTGTTGAAGGAAAAGTTCATGTTTGATGCCAGTTCTTTTTGAACATGAGGTAATCTACTTGTGAGACTGAACTGCAGAGAAATACGTAAAGAAACCAAACATCTACAAATCTCTTTCTCTACTTAATTTGTTGAAAGATGTGTTTTTTGAACACTTTCTCCAGAGAGTGATTGCTGTTGCATTTCTCCATAGTGGGACACTTTTCTAAAATTAGTACATGGTAGCCAAGGGTTTGCTTTCATGTGTTTCTCTGTTTAGCAATTTATTATTTTATTTTCTCTTTTAGGATGGAGTAGAATAGAATTAACCAGGTTGGAAAAGACCTTTGCGATCCAGTCCAACCTATCACCCAACACCATCTAATCAACTAAACCATGGCACCAAGCTCCCTATCCAGTCTCTTCCTAAACACCTCCAGTGATGGTGACTCCACCACCTCCCTGGACAGCACATTCCAATGGCCAATTACTCTTTCTGTGAAGAACTTTTCCGAACATCCAGCCTAAACTTCTCCTGGTGCAGCATGAGACTATGTCCTCTTGTTCTGGTGCTGGTTGCCTGGGAGAAGAGACCAACCCCCACCTGGCTATAACCTTCCTTGAGGTAGCTGTGGAGAGCAACAAGGACTCCCCTGAGCCTCCTCTTCTTCGGGCTAAGCAACCCCAGCTCCCTCAGCCTCTCCTCACAGGACTTGTGCTCCAAACCCCTCCCCAGCTTTGTTGCCCTTCTCTGGACATGTTCCAGCAACTCAGCATCTTTCCTAAACTGGGAGTTCTGTATTTTTAGGTAAGCTTTGTGATATCTGTTACAGTGACGATATAAAACTTAAACAACATAAAAATTAAACATCTTCCTGATTTGATCACAAAAAAACATGGACTATTACACTCACAGATGTTTGAAGGATTATTTTTTTACCATAATGGGGGATCCAGCAGTATGTAGCTACTGTTCTCTATTATTAGCCTCAGTACCTTACCATTTTTTCAGCAATTACATTGCCCCAAACAGGCTGTGACACTACCCATAACAGGTTCTGCACTCAATCAGTCTGCTTTGAAGTGCTCAGACACATCTCTGATTGCCAGCAAGTCCATTAATAGTGAGTTCTCTGGCATTCCTAGCAGCCACAATAATGCTAAGCGACAGGTAGACTGCTTATTGCCTGAACAGCTCATCTCTCAAAAAGCCCTTTCAGTTGCTCCACATGGCCCTGACAGCACCATATTTCCTACTGACTGACTCTGAAGTTGGGTGTTAAATAGTTTCTAGCTAAGACTTCGGAGGTAAATAGCAAATAAAAAGCTGGAAAATGTCTAACTCATGAACTATAAAAAATAAATATATTTTTCAAAAGCAACAAGGAGATTATAGAATCATAGAATCATTAAAGTTGGGAAAGACCTTTAGAATCATTGAGCCTAAGTGTGACCCAACTACTATGACCACTAAACTGCATCCTGAAGTGGCACATATACATGCTTAGTGAACACTTCCAGGGAAGGTGACTCCACCACCAGTGGAGCAGTAAGATCTCTCCTCAGAATTCTCTTCTCCAGACTAAAGAACCCCAGTTCCCTCAGTTGCTCCTGGTACAACATGCCTTCCAAACTCCTCACCAGTCTTGTTGCTCTTCTCTCCAGGACCACAATATTTTGTACTGTGGTGCCCAGAAGTGAGCTGTGCATAACTTGCCAGACAGAAATGGCAGACACATTTTCATGCTTGCATTTTTCTTTAAGTTTTACTTTCCTTCATATTTTCAAATGACCAAGGACAATAGGAACAGTGACAAAAAGACAGTTAATATATGTACTTCTCTTCAAAATGTCTCTATTTTAATAGAACATGCTGGATAAAACAAACAAACAAACAAAAGCATGCAAAACCAAGTCAACTCATTGCAGGTTTAACAGATCTTCCACTCTGGTTCCTCCTTCCTGTAGAAAGACCTTGAGGGAAAAAAAGAAAAGAATGGAATGGAATGGAATGGAATGGAATGGAATGGAATGGAATGGAATGGAATGGAATGGAATTGGATTAACCAGGTTGGAAAAGACCTTTGAGATCATTGAGTCCAACCTATCATCCAACGCTATCTAATCAACTAAACCATGGCACCAAGTGCCCCATCCAGTCTCTTCCAGTGATGGTGACTCTACCACCTCCCTGGGCAGCCCATTCCAATGGCAAATCACTCTTCTTTTCCTTCCACATTTCCATCCTACAACACTCCCATTTAAGCAGTTACCTCAGAGATCATAACCTTATGTGTGTATAGACACACAAACACACACACACACACACACGTACACACATATATAAAGCTTGGCTACTCCTGGCAACTTTTATCAACATCTTCACTTCACAAGCAAATTTCAGATGTATGAAGTTATAGTACATCAGAAACTACAGGAACCAATATTTTATATTTGCCTGTTCCTAGAAAACTGTATAAAAAATTTATACTTTGAATTCATGGACATCCAGGATACATAAAAATGAGTAAGCATGCTTTTTGTTTTGCATTTGTGTTTTAATTGAGACTCAAAGCCAAGATGGGAAAACATATCATTGTTTCTATGACCACTCAGCTTGGCAGGGCAGATGGAAAATGGGGCTAAAAATAGAAAGCACTGGAAAGCAGTTCTTGCTGGATTAATTTCAAGTACACAGATAAGTTAGAGGCATATGCAACCAGCATAGCACACACAGAACCACTGGCTAACAGATACACAGCTTGCACGAGAAAATCTACTGGCAACCTTCAAACAAGTGAAAATTATAGAAAAGGAATGACGATGTGCAATGCTTGATTACTTACTGAGTAAATCTTCAAGATATGTTAATAAAGCTGTGGTTTTTATGAATCATCTCTTAAACTCCTCATATGTTTTCCTAAGTGGCACAGTGAAAAAAAAAAAAAAAAAAAAAAAAAAAAAGAGAGGATAAATACTTGGAATGCAAAAAAACTCTTGTTACTTAAAGAACTTTTGTTCTAGCCATATGCCTGAAATCACCGCATGCCAGAAATTACTTCCCAGTTTAAACTGACCTTAAAAATGGAAGGTGAAGGTCATCCTAATACCCCAGATTTCTGAACTACCAGGATATGTCACTATCTAATTGCAAAATGTATGTCACACTGGTTGTAAACCAAAGTGATAATCTGTCAACAGAAAGAGATAGAGTATGGAGAATGGAAGCTTTTTGTGATTTATAGGTATTGTACACAATAGTGACAAGCAAAGACATAAACACATGCAGATGTACTTAGCTAATGTTGTTAACATCCTATGTGTTGCTGATTTTCAAGATTTTGACTTCACATAACCTCTCCCAAATCAAAGATTACATTGACAGAGTTATCAAGCTCTCTTGTCCACATTTCAGTGTGTAATTGAATGGAGAGTAAATGAGATTGGCAAAATCTCATAAACGCAGTATTTGACAAAACTATGTTAGAGTGTAATGGTCAAAAAAACCTAAAAAAGCTAAGAAGGAACATTAAATAAAAAAGTTAAAAAGTAATAAGTAAAAAGTTGAAAAGTAATAAAATGAAATGTGATTGAAATGTTCCAGGTTATAAGAAAAAAAAAAAAAAAATTAGATAAATTAGCTCCCATTCATCTAAACAGAAAACACTTGGGAATACTTTGGTATTCTGGTTTAACCCCAGCTGTCAACTAAGCACCATGTGGCTGCTTGTCCACTCTTCATTCCTACCCCACTAGTGGAATGGGATGTAGAATCAGAAGGAAAAGGTAAAACCTCCTGGGCTGGGATAAGAATAGCTTAATAAAAAGCACAAGAAGAGAAAATGTAATAACAACAATCATACCAATAAAAGAATGCATAAAGTGTGTGATGCATAAAGCAATTGCTCATCCCCAGGAAAACAGTGCTCAGCCTGTTTCCAAGACACCACTCCCTCCTCCTTCCAGCCAACTTTCCCAGTTATATACTGAACATGACAGCATATGGCATTGAATATTCTCTCAGACAGTTCTGGTCATTTGTCAAGGCTGTGTCTCCTTCCCAGCTTCTTGTGTAAATTAACTCTATTCAAGCCAAACTCCGGATGCTGGGATACAGATTATTTTGGGTTTTTTGACTGGGATTTCATTATTTCACAAGCATTGTTCATCGGAATGTTGTATCTTTACTGCATCGTTTCAGAGGCTCTTGGTACATAAGCACACTTACAAAGCAAACTCTTTCTACTAGTATTTGACTAAGAAAGCAGCAATCTGTTCAATTAATATCAAGGCAACCAGCACCAGAACATGAGGACACAGTCTCAAGCTGCACCAGGGAAAGTTAAGGCTTGAAGTGAGGAAAAAGTTCTTCACAGAGTTGTTGGCCATTGGAATGTGCTGCCCAGGAAGGTGATGGAGTCACCATCCCTGGAGGTGTTCAAAAGGGGATTGGACGTGGCACTTGAAGCCATGGCTTGCTTAGTCATGAGGTGCTGGGTGACAAGTTGGACTTGAGGATCTCTGAGGTCTTTTCCAACCTTATTGATTCTATGAATCTGTGATTTTATGATAAGGGAAGTAACCTCTCAGCTGGAATGCTATCAGAAAACACTCAGGAAACATAAACCAAGTGCATCATGTATCACTGGAATTTAAGATTTAATTCTACCCTTTCATTCTTAAATGATATTTAAATTACTCTTGTTTGTTTCTTTGTTTGCTTTGGTTGGGTTTTTTGTTTGTTTGTTGTTTGTTTGATTTTATTTTCTGTGTAGATAATAAACTATGGCAATACATTTTGAAGACAATAAATGACACTTTTCTGTTCTGAAAAACAGTCAACAGTTCTGACAGGTATTTTACGTAATATGAGTTAGCTTCCTGTTTCTTAACAATAGCTAATTTCACATTTTATAAGCTCTCTAGACAGTGTGCACCATGCAAAATGTGCAAAGGGCAGATGGCATGTGGCATTCCAGGGATTAGATAGGATTGGAATGAGGAACACAATTGTCTTTGAAAGTCTTTGAGAATGCACTACTCTCCCCAAAGAAGCTTTTACAGAGAAGAAACAGATCTAAGCGTTCTGCTGAACAAACAGCTAAGATTGAAAGGGGTTACATGCAACTGACAGAGCAAGCAAAGGATGCTTGAACTAGAAGTTCTGCATTTTGCACAAAAAAGTAAAAATCATCAAGTACACAATCTGTCACAAACCTGTAAACAGATGTTTTCCATGTACAACTCACTTGAGCTTTTTCAAATCTGCCAAAACACTGCCATGCTTATTGCTCTCAAGCACTGTCTCTAATTAACTCGACCCATCAGCTCAAAAGTGCAATTTCCATGCCAATAGTTTTCTTTTTTCTCTTCTTGTATGTGTTTTCCATATACAGAAAATAAAGAATTAAACAAGAAATTTAATGTTAATTCCCATTTTGGATGTGCTAATTTAGACAGTAACAGTGCCAGAAGCATTATTAAAGACCCTGCTAACAGAACCTTGTCAGTGGTTGTAAGTAGTTTGAAATACCATGCAGATTGTCATTAAATTCATAGAAAGCACCAGCTCATTGTGGAGCTTTATTTTACAATTTTGAATGCTTTCAAAAAGATAGAATAGAATAGAATAGAATAGAATAGAATAGAATAGAATAGAATAGAATAGAATAGAATAGAATAGAATAGAATAGAATAGACCAGGGTGGAAGAGACCTTCAAGATCATAGCATCCAAACCATTATCCAACACCACCTAATCAACTAAACCCTGCAACCAAGCACCCCATCAAGTCTCCTCCTAAACATCTCCAATGATGGTGACTCTACCACCTCCCGGGCAGCCCATTCCAATGGGTAATCACTCTCTCCGTGTAGAATTTCTTCCTAACATCCAGTCTAAACCTCCTCTGGTGCACAGCTTGAGACTGTGTCCTCTTGTTCTGGTGCTGGTTGCCTGGGAGAAGAGACCAGCCCCCATCGGCCACAACCTCCCTTCAGGTAGCTATAGAGACCAACAAGGTCTCCTTTGAGCCTCCTCTTCTCCAGGCTAAGCAACCCCAGCTCCCTCAGCCTCTCCTCATAGCGCTTTGTGCTCCAAACCCCTCCCCAACTTCGTTGCCCTTCTCTGGACACGTTCCAGCAACTCAACATCTTTCCTAAACTGAGGGGCCCAGAACTGGACACAGGACTCAAGGTGTGGCCTAACCAGTGCAGTGTACAGGGGCAGAATGACCTCCCTGCTCCTGCTGGCCACACTGTTCCTGATACAGGCCAGGATGCCATTGGCCCTTTTGGCTACCTGGGCACACTGCAGGCTTATGTTCAGCCTACCATCAACCAGCACCCCCGGGTCCCTCTGCCTGGCCACTGCATGGGGTTGCTGTGGCCAATGTGCAGAACCCGGCACTTGGATGTGCTAAATCTCCTACCATTGGATTCTGTCCATCTGTCCAGCTTACTTCAGACTCAAAAGTCAAGATTGTAATTTCTATTTTCATTCCCTGATGTAACTAAAATGAAAGGAAAAAAAAAAAAAAATAAAATAAAAGAAACAATCCCCCCAAAAAAAACCTTCAAAGCTTTCCGGGGTTTCATTGAAAATAAAAGTAAGTTCTTACAACTTCTTTGTCTCTTTTGACTGCAATGATTTCAATGTTTATCTTTCAAATCTTTTGCACAGTGAATAAAAGCTATAAAATGGACTTCAGATCATCACCTATGTTTTATATTATAGAACCCATCACCTATGTTTTATTATATAGAACTTTCCACTAAGGAATTGTATAATACCTGCTGGTAAAGAACTTCAACATCCTCTCCCCTGCTTTCATCTGTCATTTCACAGTGATCATATCATTCCTGGTCTCCAGGGTCTTCACTAGATTTTATTGTTTTTCTAGGTGCAGTTCAAGGCATTCATTTTATAGACCAAATACCTCTTTTTTTCTTGGACTGTTGCCAAGTCAAAAACTTATCTCTTCTGTAGTAGCAAGCCTATGCTGAAATATGTAGCCCAAGATGCACTTCATTCCAGTAGTAGTAAACTAGAAGATTACTGGTAAATTTTTAGTAAGATATTCTCAGGTCAGAATAAACTTTCCTCTTTGATCTCAATATATAAACATTTTTGCCAGCAAAGGATCCATGAAACTGAGTGCGTACCTTCTCTTTCAGACTCTTGAAAGAGGAAGTTTAGGAAGACATTGAAAACCTAACCTTACTACATATCTTTGTGTCCTGCTGTTTAAATACTAAAAAGAAAACTGTATTTCTGGGTCAAAATGAGCAGAAAGAGATCAGAATTCAATTTGAGCCCTCTTAAGAATACTATACTTAGAAAATACTGTACTCTACACCACAAAGCACAGAAAATGCAACAAGAACAAAAAATTTGTTTGTGTATACAGATGGTATAAAACTTTCCCTGAAAAGTAAGGCAGAAAGGGAGGTTGTAGTCAGGTGGGGGTTGGTCTCTTCTCGCAGGCAACCAGCACCGGAACAAGAGGACAGAGTCTCAAGCTGCACCAGGGGAAGTTTAGGCTCAAGGTGAGGAGAAAGTTCTTCACTGAGAGAATCATTAGCCATTGGAATGTGCTGCCCAGGGAGGTGGTGGAGTCATCATCCCTGGAGGTGTTCAAGAGGGATTGGATGTGGCACTGGGTGCCATGGTTTAGTCATGAGGTCTGTGGTGACAGGTTGGACTTGATGATCTCTGAGGTCTCTTCCAACCTTGGTGATTCTGTGATTGTGTGAAAGCACACTATAAGTTAATTCATTGTGAAATGATTCATGAATCTGGATATAACAGTCTGGATAAACAACTAAGAAAGCAGGCATTAGGATACCTGAAATAAGGACATCTAAGTGACATCTCCAGTGTGTGTGATAGTGATATTTCAGTTTCCACCACTGGAAACCATTTCTCTTGCAAAGGTTTCTGTTTTCCAGACTTAAACTTTACCTTCTGCTTCTTCCCCACACCCCCCTACACCCCCCTTTCTCTGCACTGTTAAAGATTTAAAATAAAGAAAGTGATATAGTGATCTTTTAAAAAAGGCAGTGAGCATTCTGCAAGAAGTAGAAATGAGAAGCTGAATATGGTGACAAAAATTGTCGTGACATGAGTCAAACAAAAAAAAATTGATGTATATGAAAGAGAAGAAGATGAGAAAGTGAGCTATAACTGAAAATAAGATCACTAAGGTGGGCAGAAGGTAAAACCTATTCAAATGAGAAGAGAGGAGATACTTTGTTTAAACAGCAAACAGTAAACATAAGGCAGAGAGAACTGTGTAGGATCGAAACTATCACCAAGGGAGAAAGAGAATGAGTAGAGTGGGAAGAAGAAGAAAAAAAATAAAGGAGAGGATCAGAGATTTGCAAAGGAAGAATATTGCAATACAAACACAAGTGAAAAATGGACAAAACAGAAACTGCATACATTCACTTTTTTGCCCAAACCTTAGAGAACTGCATGTATGCTAATACAGATAGAATGGATTTGGAGATCAGTGAGGCTAAGAAAGCATGAGAGAAAGGTCTTTGAGATTTGGACAGAAGTCCTTACTGCCTAAAAATAGGCTTGCAGCCTACTTGAAGCCTTGAGAGCTACATGACAGTGCTAAAGGGGTTTTGATGCAAAGTTTATGGTTTATTTTTACTGCCTTTGACATGTCTTTCCAAGAAAATACTAGCCTGTGACATAGGCCGATTCTAAGAGGTTTATTCCTATAAAACAAATACATTGACTTTATTGACTACACTATTCCAGCCACTTTACAAATGATGCAAGAGTGTAAAGCTGTAAACCTGTGTCAAGCAGTCAGGTTTACAACTTCTCCTCTTTAGCAGAAAATAGCTCAGAACAGATGGTGTATAACAGGAAATTTCTTCTTTCATATGTGCTTGTCTACCCTGACACCTTTTCAAGTGAGTGTCAGACAAAGCATAAGTCATCTCTATAAAATTCAGAGCACGATATTCCATCATTTTGTAACCAAAATTACTTATATTATTTTAAGGCTGAACTTATTAAGGCTGACCTTATGAAATGAACAGAATCATAAAGAAGACAGGGCTTGCTTCATTCTATGGTGAAGTACTGAGCAGATAAGTGAAACTTTGTCTTCTCAGCTCTGATTTAATAGATGATGCTGGGATGTGCAGAAAAACTGGGGGACAGTTTACATAAAAGCTGTGGCCTACATCTGCCCTGCTCTAAGACATTAGGTGCATCTAGGAAAGAAAGAGAAGCATTGCTGAACTGTTAATATATTTCCTATCCTTGTGATGCATTTGAGTGATGAACAGAGAGGAGATAATAGTATTCCATATAATTGGCTTTAGACAAGGAGTATGTAAAAGAAATTAGCTTACTCTAATACTACCAACAATATCAACCATCTAAGGTAAACAGCAATAGTGAAGATAATAGCACTGTGGAGGGAACATCCATACCCAAGGGCTGACATGTTATAGGAGCCTGAGCCTTTGGTTGGATGTCAATGTGTAAGGACTGGTTCACCAGACAGGGTCTCACAGAGGACTACACTAGTGTCAGTGTAACCTTACAAGAGTACATGCAAGCATGTTGCTAAGACAATAAAAGCCTTGGTCTGTCTTGTCTCAAACAACTTGAGCTGGAACCATTCTAAAAGGGGAATTAGGAGAGATACAGAGAGAATCCTGTGGAGGTAAAGCAATAAACTGCTGTTCTGTAGCATCCCCCTATATGTCTGGAAAACTCTTGCCCTCCTGAACTTTCTCACCTGGTTTGAATTCCCAGACACTGAGCACCCAGTTTTCATTCCCAGCTGTCACCCCACACCCTCACAAATGCTCAACCACGCAGATGCAAGACAGCTGCTGTCCCAAAGGAGGTCTGAGAATTACTAAGATATGTAAGGGTGAGCATGTGTGTTTACCATTGCCAATCCACAGATTAAGACTCCAATTCAAGAAAACAATGCTAGAACCAAGGGTGATAAAATCTCTCTCTCTCTTTCTCTCTCTCTCCACAGATCTCTTGTTTTCTGGTTTTTCTTCAATTTGTTTTAGTTTTTTGATAGACATCACCTAGATTGTTCTAAAGATGGGGTTGCTTAGCCCAGAGAAGAGGAGACTCAGAGGAGACCTTATTGCTGTCTACAAATACCTGAAGGGAGGATGTAGCCAGGTGGGGGTTGGTCTCTTCTCCCAGGCAACCAGTACCAGAAGAGGACACAGTCTCAAGCTGTGCCAGGGGAAATTTAGGCTCGAGATGAGGAGAAAGTTCTTCACAGAAAGAGTGATTGGCCATTGGAATGGGCTATCCAGTGAGGTGGTAGAGTCACCATCATCAGAGGTGTTTAAGAAGAGACTGGATGAGGCACTTGGTGCCATGGTTTAGTTGATTAGATGGTGTTGGGTAATGAGTTGGACTTGATGATCTCAAAGGTCTTTTCCAACCTGGTTGATTCTATTCTATTCTATTCTATTCTATTCTATTCTATTCTATTCTATTCTATTCTATTCTTCTATTCTATTCTATTCTATTCTATTCTAGTTGGTAAGGAAAGAACAAATGTGCTAAAGTACCTTTATCCATAACACTCTGTGACAGTTAGTTAGAAAAAAAACCAATGAATTGTTGGTTTTTTTTTTTTTTCAGGGTCATTGTCATGATCCTGCTGCTGGTTTGATCCCTGTAAAGTGGGGATAACCTTGTTGTTGAATGAGTGGGATAAGGCACTGGACTTTTTTTTTCCCCCTCAGAGGCACTGTCATAACTTTACTGTTGCTTTCGTCCCTGCCAAGCAGGGCTAGTCACACACCGAGTAGTGTGAGGAATTTGACTTTCATATTGTTCCTCAGAGTCATTGTTGTGACTCCTACCACTGTTGTGGCCCTGCCAAGCAGGGTTAGCCCATTTTGGAGATTACCAAGTTTCACCTCCACCATCATCCGCTGAGTGGGAAGAGACAGTTGCAAAACAGAAATCACTGTCTACCTGGTGCACACATCCCTATTCATAACTACACTGAAGCCATTACATCTCTGGTACAGCTGTGTCTCTGTGGCTAATTCACCCTAAGTTCCATGTCATGCCTAGGTTTGAAAGAAAGGCTCACAGAACAGATGAGGAATGACAGAGCCTGATACGTTGCTTTATTATGACAATTTAAAAACTATAAAATGCAGCAAATTGCTATACTTTAAATATATACTTGCAATAAACATGCATTTGACCACAGAAGTGTGCACAAACCTTGTCAGAGAACATGTTATTTGCTGCAGTAATATTAGCTATTTGATACTGAGCTCAACCAGTTTGATCTCAATCCTCTTTGATCCATGAAACCTGCCTTTACAGAAGCATCCATAAGTAACAAAATCAGCTTCAAAAGTAATTTTGGAATAATTTTCCAAACAAAATAAATAAATAAAAATCTAAAATTGCAAGCTTGGTCTGAAAAGCAATTATTCACTAGTCTTTCAGAGTAAGGTAAGTTTCTTAGAATCACAGAATCAGTCAGGGTCAGAAGGGACCACAAGGATCACCTAGTTCCAACCCCTGCCATGGGCAGGGACACCTCACACTAGATCAGGCTGGCCAGAGCCTCATCCAGCCTGGTCTTAAACACCTCCAGGGACGGGGCCCCATCCACCTTCCTGGACAACCCATTCCAGGGCTTCACCACTCTCATGGTGAAGAACTTCTTCCTCATGTCCAGCCTGAATCTCCCCACCTCCAGCTTCATTCCATTCCCCCTAGTCCTATCACTACCTGAGATCCTGAGAAGTCCCTCCCCAGCCTTCTTGTAGGCCCCCTTCAGATACTGGAAAGCCACAATGAGGTCACCTCAGAGCCTTCTCTTCTCCAGACTGAACAGCCCCAACTCCTTCAGTCTGTCCTCACAGGAGAGGTGCTCCAGCCCTCTGATCATCCTCGTGGCCCTTCTCTGGACATGTTCCAGCCCCTCCACATCCCTCTTGTAATAGGGGCTCCAGAACTGGACACAGTACTCCAGATGGGGTCTCACCAGGGCTGAGTAGAGGGGGAGAATCACCTCCCTTGACCTGCTGGCCACACTTCTCTTGATGCAGCCCAGGACCTGATTGGCTTTCCAGGCTGCAAGTGCACATTGAGAGCTCATGTTGAGCTGCTCGTCCACTAGCACCCCGAAGTCTCTCTCATCAGGGCTGCTTTCCAGCCAGACCCTGCCCAGTCTGGATTTGTGCCTGGGATTGCCTCGACCCAGATGCAGGACCCTGCACTTGGTCTTGTTGAAGCTCATGAGGTTGGCTTGTGCCCACCTCTCCAGCCTGTCCAGGTCCCTCAGGATGGCATCCCTTCCCTCCAGCATGTCTGCTGCAGCGTGTCTTCTCTATTGATAGGCTGCATGCAGCGCTGGGCAAAGGGTAGAAGAAGAGATTTTATTTTTATTGATTTTTAAAGCATAAACTGTGAAATTTTACATCAGAGAAATTTGAGGTGACTCTTATTTCCAGCAACTGCTAAAAAACCTTGGCAAAAGGTGGTGAAGTATTAATGATAATCTAAGATTATTGTCTGTTAGGAAGATGTAATCTGAGCACAACTGGCAAATGTGTCTCAGAGGTGGTTCTTTGTAGCTTCAAGTCAGGAAAGAGAGAACAATACACTTTACTAATAATATCCCCCAAATGTATCTACTGAAGCATCCCAGTATTCTGTTCTGCATCATCACAATCATCTAGCAATAAAAAAAATTTAAAAATGACCAGGTGCTGCAGGAAATAGCTGACATGCAACTGCCTTGAATAATGCAATCACAAATAGGATCAACAACAAGAGGAATATTATAAAATTAGGAAGAAAATGCTACAGATATTTAAGGCATATTTTCCTAGAAAGACATGATGAATTAAGGGAAAAAAAACCCAAAACAACACACACACAAAATTTTACTGCATTACAAGGAATAAATAGACTTTGGAACCAAGTGAAAATAAAGCAAAAGTGCTGAGTACAGGGGCACAATGACCTCCCTGCTTCTGCTGGCCACACTGTTCCTGACACAGTCCAGGATGCCACTGGCCTTCTTGGCCACCTTGGCATGCTGCAGGCTCATGTTCAGCCTACTTTTGACCAGTAAATATATGTAGGAGACCATTGCCACAAGAGTTCCCAGGTCCCTTTCTGCCTGGCTGCTCTCCAGGCATTCTGACCCCAGCCTGTAGCACTGTATGGGGTCGTTGTGGCCAACGTGTACAACCCGGCACTTGGATCAAAGTGAAAAAAAAGAAAGCATTCAGAATAAAGTGAGTTACCGGAAGATTTAGAGATGTGCAGAGACAAAGGCAGGAGCAATCAGAAAGAAGGTGTTTTCTGTTTGCAGGCTGAAGATAGCTGCATAATTATGGTTTTTTCTTTTGAAGCTGTCATTTTCTAAATTATTTATATTCCTTTGTATAACTCTCACTACATTGGGAAACAGAATTGGATGTTCTGACACAGCTAAGAAAAAGGATTACAGGAGTCTGCTGTCAGGGCTGGGAATCATTTTTATTACCATTCTAAATTTTTGCGGTAGTAAGGACAAGTAGACTTGTATGAGCATTAGACTGCAATATGCATTTCAACATTAGGGGAAAAAAAATATCAGGATATAATAAATGCTCATGGTTTTTTTTATTTATCAGAAGCTGATAGCTACCTGAAAATATCTTCATCAAAGCTTTCAGACCAATACAGATTTATATGACAACAAAAATAGTATGAAGAAGGGGAGGTTTGATCATTAGTTTTGTCTAGTTCCTCTGCAAGCACAGTTTATCTGAATCACACAGTATAGAATCTTATAATGATATAAGATTGATTTGAGTTGCTGACTGACAATTTGACCTCAACTTTTTGATTCAAAAAGAACCCTAAAATACTACTGAATCGCCCTGTTGGTTGAAGTAGTTGAATCTACTTTCCATTCATGTTTTGTATTAGACATCACATAAAAATGCTGATATGAAATTGTTATTTTAAAATCTCATGTGGATGAAGAAAGTCATGCAAGTAATGCATATCCTGCATCTGCTTTCAGAGGTATACCATTACAAAAGATATATCCCTTGATAAACAAAATACTTCAGCCTCCAGCACGACTAAAACCAGAACATATGGGTTCCTTATTAATTAATGAAGTCAAGCTTAGCATCTCCAGCAACAGTCATACATATAGAAATAATATTGTTTATCCTGAAATACTAATTACTTTAGAACCATAATTCAATTAGCATTATTAGTTCTCCAGCACTATGCTTGACATTAAGACAAGCTTTAAGAGCCATAGTAAATCTGCGTTAATAATTTGGTGCAATTGCTACTAAGATAGTTCTTCTCTCTGGCTGACCTTCGGGTTATTGCACTTTAAAATGCAGTTCTTATGAAATTAAAAAGCAGAATAGATCTTTAATGTGCTATTTATCCAACTGTATGTTTTAATTAGATCCTACCAAATGCAAAGTGCAACCACATCAAATACATATTTCAAAGATTCATATTAAAACAATACATGTCTGTGTGCTGTAAATCCTCAGGTTGCACAACAATAGTTTTTAGCTTTTAATATTTCTTTTTTATTATCCATTAAGATTTCAATTATGGTTTTTTTTACAGTTGCATAGCCATGGTTTAGTTGATTAGATGGTGTTGGATGATGGGTTGGACTTGATGATCTTGAAGGTCTCTTCCAACCTGGTTTATTCTGTTCCATTCTACAGGATCATTTCATAGGGAGACACATATTTTCTGTTCCTCAAAAGTATGGTTTTCTGATAAACATTAGTCATTGTAGCTTGTCCCTATTTGCAAATAATTTATCCAACAACCTACAACAAGGTTTGAGTTGCTCAAGACCGCTTTCTCTCTGCAACTAACTAAAAGGAAGCTGTAGTCAGGTGGGGATCAGGCTCTTCTCCCAGGCAGCTAACACAGGACAAGAGGGCATGGCCTGAAGCTGTGCCAGGGGAGGTTTAAGTTAGATATTAGGATGCTCTCACAGAAAGGCTGATTAGGCACTGCGATGGACTGGCCAGGGAGGTGGTGGAGTCACCATCACTTGAGGTCTTTAAGAACAGCTTGGATGTGGCACTTGGTGGCATGGTCTAGCTGATGTTGTGGTATTAGGTCATAGGCTGGACATGATGATCTCAGAGGTCTTTTCCAGCCTCAATAATTCTGTGATTCTGTGAATCTTATGTGATAGATGTAATTTGAACTAATCTAAGGCAATATAAGCTCACAATGTTTTTGACTTAAAGATCAACTTTGCCAAGCATTTGCATGAGAACTTTGGGATAATGAATCTTACAGAAGTTAAAGAGAACACTGAAAAACATTGAAAATTAATGGTTCTTCAGTGAATATTCTGGCTTAAATCTACTTGGCCATGAACAATTTAGTAATTATCTGAAAATTAAAAGATCCTAGTTTTATCTGGACAACATCCACTATATTTGACCTTCCATGATCCTGTACAGCTTCACTGAATACAGAACTATCATGATATTAAGCTTTTATAGCACAATCACAACACAAAAATGTTTAATATTCCTGGAGCTAAAAGGCTTATTTTGGAAAAAAGAATTGATGGTAGGATAGAGAAGAGTATTTGAGGACTTGATTTATAAACACTTTGGACCTTGAGTGGCACTGTTAACTTGAGGCACAACAAATAGGTGCAATCAAGTGCTTCAAAATCAGGTTCACAACAGCCAGTATAGTAATTAAACAGGTGGTAATAAATTGATCCTTTTTAAAGCAGAAACCTGTCACAAGTGGGGTCCCTTAGGGATCAACACTGAGCCCAACACTGTTTAACGTTTTCATAAATGATTGGGATGAAAAGATCAAATATATCATGGTGAAGTTTGCTGATGGCACCACACTGAGTAGGGAAGTGGACACTTTGAAAGGGAGAGCCACCCTAGAAGAAGACCTGGATTGGCTGAAAGAGTGGGCCAACAAGAATCTTATGAAATTCAAGAGGGACAAGTGTAAAGTCTTGCACCTGGGAAAATACAATCCAGAAGTGCAGCACAATCTGGGATCACCTAGATGGAAAGCTGCTACTTAGAAAGAGACCTGGAGGTCCTTGTGGACACCAAGCTCACTGTGAGTAAATAGTGTGCTGCAGAAGTCAAGAAAGCCAACAAGATGCTGTGTTGTACCAGCAAGGGCATCACCAGCAGAGATAAAGTCATTATCCCACTCTAGTCAGTGACTATCAGACTACACCTGCAACACTCTGATCATTTTTGATCCCTGCTGCACAAAAAGAAGGACCAGGACAGATGATCAAAGGACTGGAAAGCCTGGTCTGTGAGAAAAGGCTGAGAGAACTGCTTCTTTTCAGCCTTGAGAATTAAAAACCTTATCACCATGTTACAGTACTTAAAGGCTTGCTACAAAGAGACTTCCTTTGGAAAAGACAAGGGGAATGAGTGCAAGACTTTTTAATTTTTTTTTTTTAATTCTGATTAGACACAAGAAAATTTTTCACAATGAGAACAATTAGCCATTAGACTAATCTCTCCAAGGTAGTGGTGGATTCCCTAAGACTGGACACTTTTAAGATTCCTCTGGACAGAGTGCTGGACCATCTTGTCTGGACTGTGCTTTTGTCAAGAAAAGTTGGACAAGATGATCCTTGAGATCCTTTCCAACCTGGTGTTCTATGATTTTATGGTAAGCAACTTATGGGAGAAAATTGGAACTCTTAACTAGACAGGTGTGTTACATAGTTTGACTCCTCTGGAAATTTACGTATGCATATAGAAAGAAGAATCCTTCATGATACTTAGTCAAGTAGGGCCTGCCTTTCATAATGCCATACTGACTGTGTCTGATCATATGATTGTCCTGTATGTGTCACATGGTGGCACTCAAGCTGATCTCTTCCATAGGAGGTCAGAGTGACAGGCCTGTATCCTCCTTCCAGCCCATCTTGTAGGTGGGTGTAAGATTTTTCCTGTTGACACAGGTCTCCCCGGTTAGCCAGGGCTATTGGTAAATGATGTGAGGTGGATTGGTAAGCACTTCTTACAGCTCGCTCAGGGAGTGGATCCCATCCAGACTCATAGACTTTGTCTAAGAGGTAGAGCAGATTGCTAACCATTTCTGCTTGGATTATGGAGACTTCATTCTGTTCCTCATCTATGTTGTCCATCTCAAGGTGTTGGCTTCTTGGAGAATAACTGGTCTTACTATTAAAGACTGAGGCAGCATTCAGTATCTCAGCCTTTTCCTCAGCCTTGGTCACTGTTTCCCTCCATATTCAGTAAAAGATGGAGATTTTCCTTAGCTCAATTAAGTACTAGTTGGACTTCGTCCTTTTTAATTTTCTCCCTGCAGAACTTCATGATATTCTTGTAGTTCTTTTGAGTTGCCTGGTTGTTCTTCCAAAGATCATAAATTCTCCTTTTATTCATCCTGAATTCCAGCCAAAGCTCTCTCTTCAGCCAGGCTGTTCTTCTTCCCTACCAGTTTATCTTATGGAGACAGCCTATTCCTGTGACTTTAAGATTTCCTTCTTGAAACCTTGAAACATTTTTCTTACCTTTGCTGATCTAATTTTGTAATTATTTTGTGAGAGGATTTGCACATTAATAACCAATGTGTTTATTTGTCACAGTATTTATTTTAAGACAGGAGACACGTAGATGCAATTAGTGAGTTACAATCCAAAGGTCATCCACAGTTTCAGCCCCCAGGAAACAGATAAGGGCTAGACTAGGACAGCAGGGTATGTGCTGTCTTGGTAGCATGCAGTAACCAATAACTACTTACCTATCTCACCCAAGCTGTCCTCCTTTGAATCTGTCTACTACCAGTCTCCTCGTACAATCTTACTTCACAATCCAGTGTGGTACACTGCCTCTGTTTATTGCACTGCCACCAAGCACATTTCTGGTGAAGATATCTTGTGTCTTATGTCTCAACTTTTCTTTAGTTACCTTTGATTACACTGAGGGATATGGAAGTTTTTGTTGACTGGATACTGGTTAACTCAGTAGCCAGAAATGGGACATTACATTCATGCCTTTATAACCCACAGATGCTGTAATCAGCATATAGCAGAATTTAGCCTGTTTCACTGCTGGTAGGTTTTACTTCATTACAAAATAATAGATGTAGATTCTCAAAAACTAATTTAGCAGCAGAATTAAACCCTGGCTTGGCATACTATAGCTGCAGATTCATGATATCGTAATGAATACAACTGAAAATAAATGTACTCATTTACTTTGTGATGGCTCTGTTTCATAAACAAGCTCAAGATGTGCAGCTTTACTTTCATTTATGAAAGGAGTTATAAGATCATACTGTATTATTTTCTAGTGCCTGAAAATCTTGGTACCAACCTGTGATTTCTTTTTCCATATTGAATTTCTAACACTTATTTTAGGGCTTACTGAAGCTGAGCTTCATCACTTTGGAAGTACCTACGGTGCTAACCAGGGATACTGTGTCCAGTTCTGGGACCCTCAATTTAAGAAGGACATTGAGACTCTTGAACGTGTCCAGAGAAGGGCAGCAAGGCTGGGGAGAGGACTCGAGCACAAGCCCTTTGAGGAGAGGCTGAGGGAGCTGGGGTGGTTTAGCCTGGAGAAGAGGAGGCTCAGGGGAGACTTTATTGCTGTCTACAACTACCTGAAGAGAGGTTGTAGCCAGGAGGGGGTTGGTCTCTTCTCCTAGGAACCCAGCACCAGAACAAGAGGACACAGTCTCAAGCTGTGCCGGGGAGGTTTAGGCTCGAGGTGAGGAGAAAGTTCTTCCCAGAAAGAGAGATTGGCCTTTGGAATGTGATGCCCAGGGAGGTGGTGGAGTCACTGTCCTTGGAGGTGTTCAAAAAGGGATTGGACATGGCACTTGGTTCCATGGTGTAGTTAGTTATTAGGTGTTAGGTAATAGGTTGGACTTGATGGCCTCTGAGGTCTTTTCCAACCTTATTGATTCTACAATTCTATAATAAATCTGCCACAACGAGAAAAGAAATTGCACCTGGAATCCTGTTGCGATATTTACCTCAAATACTAAATGTAATAAACAATACCAAATACAAATAAAATATGTAAATGTGCATATATATAAATATACAAATACAATTCTAGATAAAATACTGAACACTTATCTCTGGCATACAACATTCATTTTTCACAAAAATGCAATTTTTTTACTTAATAAATATACAGTGGTCAATCTGAGGTACACTGAAACTTCTTAGTTACCTTATCTTCTGCATATCTCCAGCAAAGAAGAACAAAAGAACTGATACTTTCCACACACCAGTTTTGTTGGCACAAAACATGAACCTCACTCCTCACTTGCTAATCTTTAATGCAGTCACATCCAACACCTACTCAAAACTTTACAATTCAAGAAGATTGCTGTAATTAAAATAACGTGAACACAGATTGTTCCCACTAGTTGCAAGCTCTTTGCTTGATAAGGGTTCTTCTTATCATTACTATTTGGCACCTACTGCATCGGATATAAAATCATCATAATTTTTAACACCTAATTAAGCACTGCTTAATCAGATGGCATTAGTCACAGTGGTCCCTGCTAAAGATAAAAAGGGAGCGAGAGATTTATTATAATAGTGTTCCAATTAAGCCTCAGCTACTGCTGTTCACTATTATTCATGGGACTAAGTCAGCAGATATCCCTGGGAGACATACCAATAAAGCAGATAGTCTAATTAAATGGGATATGGTATATATTGTGTTATATGATAATGAGAAGGTTGGCTGCCTGTAGGCTAGTTTTTCTGATAAATACTGGTACACTGAGGTCATGGCAGGACCAGTCACTCGTTCTGTCTCACGGTAATGAGAAACTACAGATGTTTTCCAATCATGTGGTTTCTGACAATGTTTTTCCCTTCTAATAGTCATAACCTGATAATGCATGGATGACGTGGAACCAGTGTTGTAGTGGGTTAAGGCACACCCCCTCCCCACCACGGGCAGAAATAACGACTCAGACAAATGGATTGCAAAAGTGATGGAAAGTTTAAATAGGAAAACCAAAAAGGAACAACACTGAAAGTTTTACAGAGAGCCACAAGCACCGTGACAGAGAGAGATCCCATCACCACCTGGGGTACACCCAACCCCCCCCCAACCCAGCCTTGGGCCTGGGCAGGCCCAAGGGAGGCAGCTCATGCCATTTTACCTAGGCAGCAGCAGGGGACGAAAGAAGAAGTGAAGACCCTGCGCTGATGTTTTATAGGGGAGCAGGGAATTGTGGGTAAAATACCTGGTTTGCTGTGACCACCCAGTGGGCTGGACCCTTTTGAGACCTCCCAGGTGTGGCATCTGGGCCAGCACCCAGCCTAAACCACCACAAGTGTCTGACAGATTTACCAGAAGTTAGACAAAGTATGAACAACAACACTTTAAAAATAAATAATTCAAAAATCCCGTATCCAAAATGTTGAGCCACGCAGAGAACGAGGAGCAACTGTGAAACCACAGACCAGAATCTTCTTTCAAACAACTGGAGAGAAAGTTGCTATGGAATAAAAATTACTTGAAGAAACACCGGGAATTTGGAATCAATGACAAATTGTGAGCAATATAAAGAAATTTATTAAAAATAAACTAAGCAACTCATATAACAAGGGTGCATGAATCTTTGTAGTGTCAGATGATACCGTTAAAATGACCTTTGTATATGCTCTAATTTTGTTTTATTATCAAAACAATTATTTGTTATTCATTGTGCTGTTAAAAAATACACAGGGTCAAGATAGGATAGAATAGAATAGAATAGAATTGGAATGGAATGGAATGGAATGGAATGGAATGGAATGGAATGGAATGGAATGGAATGGAATGGAATGGAATGGAATGGAATGGAATGGAATGGAATGGAATGGAAAAACCAGGTTGGAAGATCATCCTTTCACCTTCAGAAAAAGTAATTGATTTGAGTCACAGTAGTTCTGCACTCTTAAAGGTGCAGTTCTTGATGCAGAACTGCAAACTATCAGGCCTTTTTAAGTTTCACTGTAACCACCAGCAGAATTAGCTCTTAGATGCCATTGTGCTACTCGTTTGTAAGATCAGCAATACAATGCTAGCAAAAATTTGAGGTGTACTGAAATATTCTGTAAAGAATATGCTTAAAATCCCTTTCTGCCAGGTAAAGTTTCAGCTTGAGGTGAGGGGAAAGTTCTTCACAGAGTTGTTAGCTATTGGAATGTGCTGCCCAGGGAGGTGTTGCAGTCACCGTCCCTGGAGGTGTTCAAGAGGGGATTGGACGTGGCACTTGGTGCCATGGTTTAGTAGTCATGAGGTCTTGGGTGACACGTTGGACTTGACGATCTTTGGGGTCTTTTCCAACACTATTGATTCTATGATTTTATGATTCTATGTGTATATTTACCAGAAGGCCTGACGCCACGATATCTGGGTGTAGGAGAAGTGGCATATATTTTGAGATGAATTTGCAGCAAAGTTATAAACAAGATGTATTTTCCGGCATGCATTCAGAAACAGCTCTAATTCAAGCTCCAGCTTCATGTCTAATCCAAACCAAGGGATAAAGTAGCTGAATTCAGCTTTGAAAATTAAACAAATGAAAATGATGACACTCATTGGCAATTTTTGGAATTTTATACACAGAAGTGTGCTAATATCAATATTTGCTTTCTATATACTGATGTTATAACTGTAACTGGCAGCTACGGTTTTATTTTGACATTTTAGCAGCACTGAGATGAATGATCTGTTTGGCACTATCTACATTTCTGCAGGTCTAGCAGCAAATCTGTTCTATAAAATTTAAATCTCTTCAGTTCAAAGATTAACTCATGGGTTATATAATTATACTTAAAATATAACAACATGACATGCATTTATATGGAGTGAAAGCTTCCAAGAAGGACTCGTTATAATCTGTCTATATGATAAGATGATACTTAAAATTGTGGAAGTGACATGAAAGTGCAGAAAAACATCCTTGTAGTAGCCACTATGTCAAAAAGTGAAAAATGCTGTCAGTGCAGTCAGGATGAACAGACTGTCTGGGTAAGGAAGATAACTTCTCACAAAAGCTGATGTAAGGGTTTCTGCTTGACCAAGATGCTTGGGAATTTTCCAAGATAGTAAAAGGCTAAGTGAATACACCTAGCTGCAATCAGGGCAGGCACACATCATACTGGTTTCCATTCACTGACTTCAATTTTATTTTCCATTCAGGCCATAAGAAAATCAGCGGTGGCAATCTTAATTACACACATCTGACAGAGCCTTAAGACAGCCTAATGAAAAAAAAAGTATCCAGGAAAACAATGTTTAGATTTGAATCTGGGTTAAATTTATGTCATGGTTCAGATTCAGAATAGGGCTATGCATATTGATATTTCCTGGCCTGTATCAGGAACAGTGTGGCCAGCAGGAGCAGGGAGGTCATTCTCTCCCTGTTCACCACACAGGTTAGGTCACACCTTGAGCACTGTGTCCAGTTCGGGGACCCTCTGTTTAGGAAAGAGGTTGACTTGCTGGAAAGTGTCCAGAGAAGGGCAACAAAGCTGGAGAGGGCTTTGGAGCACAGGCCCTATGAGGAGAGGCTGAGGGAGCTGGGGCTGCTTAGCCTGGAGAAGAGGAGGCTCAGAGGAGACCTTCTTGCTGTCTACAACTACTTGAAGGGAGGTTGTAGCCAGGTGGGGGCTGGTCTCTTCTCCCAGGCAACCAGCACTGGAACAAGAGGACACAGTCTCAAGCTGCACGAGGGGAGGTTTAGGCTGGATGTTAGGAATAAATTCTACACAGAGAGAGTGATTGCCCATTGGAATGTGCTGCCCGGGAGGTGGTGGAATCACCTTCATTGGAGGTGTTCAGGAGGAGACTTGATGGGGTGCTTGGTTGCATGGTTTAATTGATTAGGTGGTGTTGGATGATGGTTTGGATGTGGTGATCTTGAAGGTCTCTTCCACCCTGGTCTATTCTATTCTATTCTATTCTATTCTATTCTATTCTATTCTATTCTATTCTATTCTATTCTATTCTATTCTATTCTATTCTATTCTATTCTAGCATCAAATTCTTGAGTTCCATTTCATGGAAAAGTGTCAATATTCCTGATAGCACCAATTCCACTGTTTCCTGAATAGTTGATTTGTAGTTCTTGGGGGATAAAAACTCTGCCAAAACCCAAAAATTCAAGATGCTATAGGTAAAGTTTTTTGTGGACTGAGCTAACCAAAGAATTTACACTTCAATATGAAAGAACTGGTGACTTATATTAAAAAGGCATTTTAAATTAGTGCTGGAAAGAGATGAAAATGAACTGAGAACATAGCTTAATGGATCTGAAATCCAAAACCAGCAGAATTACTCAGAAAAAAAAAAAAAAAATCTGGTAAAAAAGAAAAAAACAGCAAGATCAACAGTACTTTGTAACTAGATTTCTTGGCACAAAAAAGCCCCTATCTTTTTCATACTTCTTCAATTACTGATAAACTTTCAAGGGTTTAAGTGCATTTCATTAGCTACTACCGTTCTATGCATAGTGGTATCTTTATAGCACTTGTTACCTAAAGTGGTTTCATAGGCAAATAGATTTAATTTATGTATACAGCTGCAAATTTTCTGATGACAACACAATTGCTGCGTTTGGATATGGAAAAAAAGGAAGTGCAATTAATGTAGATGTACTCCATGGGTTTTATTAGTGTTAATAAACCAAAGTCTTTTATTCCAAGAGATAAGGAATTCCATATGTGAAATTAAAACTTCTAGTTGCTTTTTGAAAGAATCCATAGCCTCATTTCAGTTGAGCTCTTTATTCATAGGGGTGGGTTTATTTTTGAAATTGAGGATTTGGAGTAAGATGCTGTTTTTTAAAATAGAATCATAGGATGGTCCAGGCTGGAAGGGACCTCCAAAGGTCATCTAGTCCAACCACCCTGCAGTCAGCAGAGACATCTTCAACTAGACCAGGCTGCCCAAGGCCTCATTGAGCCTTACCTTGAATATCTCCAAGGAAGGTGCTTCAACCCTGGGCAACGTGTTCCAGTGTTCCACCACCCACATAGTGAAGAACGTCTTCCCGAAATCCAATCTAAATTTGCCCTTCTGTAGTTTGAAGCCATTGCCTCTTGTCCTGTCACTGCAGGCCCTTGTAAACAGTCTCTCACCATCCTTCCTGTAGGCTCCCTTCAGGTACTGGAAGGCTGCTTAATAGCCTGTGTCTCCCCAGAGCTGCTGCTTCTCCAGGCTGAACAACCCCAGCTCCCTCAGCCTATCTTCATAGCAGAGGTGCTCCAACCCCCTGAAAATTTTCGTGGCTCTCCATTTGTATCACTTTTCCAGGCTATACATGTAATCAGAATGACTTCTTTAGTTATGCTTGTTATTTATGTCTTCTTCTGAATCTTTGTGTTTCAGAAATTCAGTCACCAGGATTACAGTGACAATTTAAGAATGCAGACATCAGCTTTTCAAGAGCATGAGTATAAATTAACAAGGTTAATAGTCTATTCATTAAGCAATGACTGCTGGAAAAAAAAAAAAAAAAAAGGAAAAAAAGACACATTCATTTACCAGTTAGCCTGGCTTTATAAAAAAAAAACAAACAACCCTGATCTGCATCAAAATCATTGCTAGTTCAGTCCTTTTTTTTTTCCCAGAAGAAAGAGTAGTTCATTCAGATGCAATTTGCACTCAAGATAATAGGTAATTCTGTTCTTTATTTTGGTGAATAGAATTTGCAAGCAACAAATGGTGGAATTTATGAACACTACGAAATTTAACAGACAATGTAGCAAAGATTAATTAGAATAGAATCATAGAATCAGTCAGGGTTGGAAGGGACCACAAGGATCATCTAGTTCCAACCCCCTGCCATGGGCAGGGACACCCCACACTAGATCAGGCTGGCCAGAGCCTCATCTAGCCTGGTCTTAAACGCCTCCAGGGACGGGGCCTCAACCACCTCCCTGGATAACCCATTCCATGGCTTCGCCACTGTCATGGTGAAGAACTTCCTTCTCACATCTAGCCTGAGATTAACTCACCTTTTGTTTGTATACCTCAAAACTCAATTTCTACATAACCAGCTGTATTTCATCATTAACTAGCAACTTTTGAATGGCTGAACTCTCCTTTTGTAATGTGAACAAAGGATAATTAGATCATATCATAAAAGTAGACCCGTATATTCTGCAGAATCATGCAACTGGAGTTTCTACTGAGTTTAGATAAATAGTGGAATAGTGGAAAGGGGTTATTATTATTATTATTATTTACTTATCTTTTAAATCCTTGTTGCAGATTTTTTTTTCTTGAGTCCTCTATATTTTGCCAATAAGAAAAAAATAAAAAACAAACAATGGAAGAAATCACACCACAAAGCTAAATCCAAAAAGATAACTTGAACTCAACTCTCTTTCAGGAAAAAAGTCTTTTTTAAAAGAGACAAAATACAGACTTTGGAAAGTACTTAGATAAGCATCGACAAAGTCATCCAAAAACTCAGACAACCATGACATCTCTGTTCCCAGAGAGATGTCAATCCTGAAATGGTCCAACATGCTTAAGCACATGCTGAGGCAGATGGCCAGATGTTCAGTTGCTGTGAATCAAAACTGATTTCCTCTAATGTAGCTACACAAATTTCTTCAGCTGATATTGCCCATCCACAGTGTCCAGTAACTAAAGTAGTTATTCCCTAGGATTTTTTTCCTTGGTAGAGTTTTCCCTACATAGATGTTTTCTTGATTGAAGAACATGGATTAATATCATGAGAACGGTAAATGCCACAAAACAAATAATCTGTATCACCATCAAGAGTTTTACAGTATCACAGTATCACAGTATTACCAAGGTTGGAAGAGACCTCAAAGATCATTGAGTCCAACCTGTAACCACAAACCTCACAACTAGACCATGGCACGAAGTGCCACATCCAGTCCCCTCCTGAACGCCTCCAGGGACGGCGACTCAACCACCTCCCCGGGTAGCGCATTCCAGTGACGAATCACTCTCTCGGTGAAGAACTTTCTCCTCACCTCGAGCCTAAACTTCCCCTGGTGCAGCTTGAGACTGTGTGTTTGTTCTGGTGCTGGCTGCCAGGGAGATATATAAATTACAGCAGGTTCAATTTCTTGCTTAGGAAAACAAAGAGGGTGGTCACCCTCCCCAGCGTGATGCTACTGGAAGAAATTGGCATGTTTCAGCTAATATAGTAAAGGCTGAAGCAGCACGTGATTGCATTCTCTAAATACAAAGGAAATAGCAGAGACACAGGTGAAAATAAACAGAGACTGCTGGTACAAGTGTCACTAAGATTATTCTCAACACAACACACCATAAGTTAAAGTGAGAATGCCCATTGTGTAAATAAGGTTTAAACTCAAATTCATCAAGATGTGTTTTAACATTGATCATTGATTATATGCCACAGTTGTTTTGACAGCAAAGACTTCAAACTGATGACTCAGTCCTTCCAAATCTATATTTTGTTATGAAGGAAGAAAAAGGGAAAAAAAAAAAAAAAAAAGACAACTAAAAATAGAAAAATAGGTCTTATGCATTACAACCTGGAAACCATTTGTTAATTAATGCACTGTATTAATGAGGATTAAAGAAATAAATTCACTTGGAATTTTCATGCAAACTCATGGTGGTCTAAGCACATCCTCTCTCGGTATGCTAACTGTCCAAATCTAATGTAAAAATGTTATTTCCCCTTTGACATTAAAGAGACCACTGGTGTGAAACTGCAATTTACATGTTAATAGAGGTCTGCTTCAAGCAATATGTGACCTAGAACAAACAGTAATAAATATAGCAAGTTAACAACAATATTTCAAATATTCTAACAAAAACGTAATGAAAAAATTATTAATGCCTTCAGAGGTTAAAAAAAAAAAGGTTCTGAAGCAGGAGCAGAATAAGAAAACCTCTTCATGAATGGTTCTTATATATTCTTTCTTTTGACCTAGGGAAAAACAGATGGGGAACTGCGGTAAAATAACATTCGTGGGGTAAAAAAAGCAACTGAATATCTGTCTAAGCAATTTATCAGAGAAAATCATAATCACAATTTTCTACTATTGCTTGATTAGGTAGTACAATTTTCATATGTACAATAGGTAGAACCCTTTCAAGTGACTAGAATAAAAGTTGTTCAACAAAGTAGGTCTTTTGAGATTTACGATTATTGAAGACTAAGGGTCCACCTCTGACTATGTGACCATCTCTGGAGGACTGAGTGACTAATCATAGAATCATCACAGTATCACTAAGGTTGGAAGAGACCTCAAAGATTGTCGAGTCCAACCTGTCACCACAGATCCCACAACTAGACCATGGCACCAAGTGCCACATCCAATCCCCTCTTGAACACCTCCAGGGATGGTGACTCCACCACCTCCCTGGGCATTCCAGTGACGAATGACTCTCTCGGTGAAGAACTTTCTCCTCATAGAATCAATAAGGTTCTGTTTCTAATACAAGCCAGGATGCCATTGGCTTTGTTTGCAACTGGTCACACTGCTGACTCATATTTAACTGACAACCAGAACCGCCAGCTCCCTTTCTGAGTTTCAACTTTCCCACCACACATCCCCAAGTCCATAGCTTACCATGGGGCTGTTGTGACCCAGGTGGAGGAACTGGCACTTGGACTTGTAAAATTCCATACAATTAACCTTGGGTCATCAGTCTAACCTGTCCATGTCCCGCTGCAAAGCCTCCCTACCCTCTAGCAGGTTAACACAGCCACCCAGCTTGGTGTCATCTGCAAATTTACTGAGGGTACACTCAATCCTCTCTTCCAGATCATTGATAAAGATATCAAAGAGGACAGGCCCCTGTATTGAACTCTAGGTAATGTGAATAGTAATTGGGCACCACCCAGACTTAACTCCATTCACCACCACTCTCTGGGCCCGGCCATCCAGCCAGATTTTTATCCAGTGCAGAGTACACTTGTCCAAGCCACATGCCATGAGTTCCTGAAGGAGAATGCTGTGGGAGACAGTATCAAAGGCTTTACTAAAGGCCAGGCAGACATGACACTTCCCTAATCCATTACGCGTGTCACCATATTGTAGAAGGAGATCAGATTAGTCAGACAGGACATGCCTTTCATAAATCCATGCTGACTGGACCTGATCACCTGGTTGTCTTGTCTGTGATGGCACTCAGGATGACCTGCTCCATGACCTTTCCTGGTACTGAGGTCAGACTAACAGGCCTGTATCTCATCCTTCCAGCCTTCTTGTTGATGGGCATCACATTAGCTAGGCTCCAGTCAACTGGGATCTCTCTGGTTAGTCAGACTGTTGACAAATAATGGTGGATGACTCAGTGATTATATCTGCCAGCTCCTAAAGTACCCTTGGATGGATCCCAGCTGGTCCCATAGACTTGCACACATCTAAGTGGCACAATAAGCCTCTGATCATTTCATCCTGGATTGTGGGGGCTGCTTTCTGCTCTCTATCCTTGTCTTCCAGTTCCAGGGGCTGAATCTTCATAGAGCAAGTAGTGTCATTGATGAGAACTGAGGCTCTCTATCCCTGTCTTCCAGTTCCAGGGGCTGAATCTTCATAGAGCAAGTAGTGTCATTGATGAGAACTGAGGCAAAGTAGCTGTTCAGCAGCTCAGATTTTCCCTTGTCTTTGGTCACCAGATTCCATCCTTCATCCAGTAGTAGGTGGAGGTTCTCCCTAACTCTTCTTTTACTGTCAACATACATAATGACTCATCTTTTTTTGTGGAGGTGGCAGTAATACTACAAGAGGTAGTTCCTTCTGGCATTAGTGACTCCTCCAGTGTGGATGAATTGACACCCACATCATCCAGTGACTGGTCCTTCACCTCTAGAATCTCAATATCAATTGTGTCATGGCACCTGGAGAGGCATGGGCAAAGAGAAGGTTCATTTGCCTCCCTAATGGGGACTTGTTTCCACTCACTGCTTACCTTCAGGACCCCACCTACCTGCTGGTGAGGGAGAATGCAGGATCCCTTTGATTCTGGGATTTTTCTATTGGCTGTTCCTGTCCCGGTCTCAGGGAAGTCAGAGTGTGATTCCAACAGTCTACCTTTCTCCAACTCTTTTTATGCTCTTTACCCTATCTACTTCCAGGCTTAGTCCCTCTGCTCACACCTCACACAGCCATTTTCCCTACTTCCTCTGGGTGGACACCATGGCTACAATTCCTCAATTGTGCTGAAATTACTTGCTTTTGAGCTGGGAGAGAGGTTTCACCCTGCCCACACAAACTGCTACAGCACACCCTGCTTGCCCACCATGTCCCCAACATTCCTGGGAGGCGTTTAAAAACCTCATGGTTCATGCTGGCATCACCTACTCAGTGCTGCATCAGCCTCGCTTAGAGATTGCTGGGTCTTGGCAGCATTGTGTTTGAACACTACCTTCAGTTACTAGAAAGTCCCTGTGCATCTCCCTCTGGCACCTAGCACTTAGCTGCACTGACTGAGACAACACCAGCCATTGGCTGTTGTTGCTGGAAGTGCTGTGTTTGAAGCACTGACTTCCCTGTCTTGGAATGGATTGAAAAAAATAGACAAATGAAAGTTTAACTGTGTGAGAATGACAAATCTGAGAACAGATATTTTGGTATGGTACATGAGAGAGCACAGAGAACTCCTGATCATTTGTCACATCTTCCAACACAATCACTAGGAGCTTACTACTGAAGGGATGAAAGTATGAGAAACAAGGCCAAAACCACTTGGTAAGATAAGACAGCTTTTCACACAGCAAGAGACCTGAGTAAATCCCTGCTGAGGGGAGTAGAGATACTGACAGCTCTCATGGATTTAATGGAAAATTGAGTAAGCATTTAATGAGAAGTCACTGGGAGTTTTTAAGTAGAAAAAGCATAGTAAGTTCAGGAAATCTTAAAAGCTGAAAGCAGTTGGAGGTAAGCAGAACTTGCAGGGGGAAGTGTCATTTAACAATATCACTTAATGTATTATCTCTCTTCCTTACATACCTGCACACAGCTACTGCTGCAGACAGATTGCTGTGCTACATAAGCCCTTGGTCCGAGCCAGTGCTGTTGTTCCTGACAGCTACTGGGGAGGAGACAGGTCTTTACAACCACTTGTACTGGGTTATGGAGGACATCCTGATACTTTTTATCACAGTTTTGCACTGTGAGGTTACATAACTTATAAACTGGGTTTTAGTAAGTTGATAATTAAATTAAATGGGCTAGGAGAAAGACATCAAGAGTGAAGAAGGCACTTGAACTCTCACCTCAGCTTTTCAAAAGCCCTGTGATTCTTTAGCAAGTTCACATTTACTGGTTGGAAGGAGAGAAGACAGGATGACTTTTAGTGTTTTGAAATGCGGTAGTTGTACTGCTTTATGTTTATGACTATTTTATGGGCATGGTCACCTCAGGAACCACTTAGACAAAAATCTCTAGAGCAAAATCCTGATGAAGCTTATCTTTGTGATACAGCATTCTGAGAATTTCAACATGGACCAGACATACTTGCTGGTTTGTTTTTTTTTAAGTGCTATAGAAGTGGAGTGAAGTGAAGTGGAGTGAAGTGAAGTGAAATGAAGTGAAGTGAAGTGAAGTGAAGTGAAGTGAAGTGAAGTGAAGTGAAGTGAAGTGAAGTGAAGTGAATTAACCAGGTTGGAAGAGACCTTTGAGATCATCAATTCCAACCTATCATCCAACACTATCTAATCAACTAAACCATGGCACCAAGCACCCCATCCAGTCTCTTCCTAAACACCTCCAGTGATGGTGACTCCACTGTCTTTAGAAACTGTTAGTATTTTGCTGCATATTCTATATTAGGATCCCAGGTCACTATTCTAAAGGAATACAAATATAAGCTATCTGTGAGGCAACATACCATGCAAAATGTAAGAATACTATTTAAGAGACTTTTAATCACAAAGATTCAATTAGAATGTTTTTATTAGATAGTGTTTTATAAATCATCATCAGATGTAAGGATTATGTCTCAAAATTAGAGATGAAATAAATTGAAGTGTTGCATTTCCAGCTCTCTTCTGACAATGTGCCGGTGTGCCGGAAGATGAGCCGCCGGGGCAGACGGCCAGCCTGGATGGGCAATGAACTTTTAATAGAACTTAGGGAAAAAAAGAGGGTGTATCATCTTTGGAAGAAAGGGGAGGCAACCTACAGAATGTTTAGGGATGTTGCTAGGTTGTGCAGGAAGAAAATTAGGGAGGCAAAAGCCCATTTAGAACTTAGACTGGCCTCTGCTGTGAAGGATAACAAAAAGTCCTTCTATAAATACATCAATAGCAAGAAGAAGGGCAAGGACAACCTCCACTCCTTGGTTGACACGGAGGGGAACGTTGTAACAAAGAATGAGGAAAAGGCAGAGGTACTTAACACCTTCTTTGCCTCAGTCTTCACTAGCAGGGCAGAACGTCTTCCAGACAGCTGGCCTGCAGAGCTGGCAGAAGGAGCCAGAGAGCTGCATAGTTTACCACTGCTCCAAGAGGAAGTTAGAGATCTACTGAGCCGCTTGGACCCCCACAAGGCCATGGGACCGGATGGGATCCATCCTAGGGTGCTGAGATTGCTGACAGATGAGCTGTCCAAGCCACTTTCCATCATTTTTCAGCAGTCCTGGCTCACTGGAGAGGTCCCAGAAGACTGGAAGCTGGCTAACGTGGTGCCCATCCACAAGAAGGGCCAGTTGGATGAGCCAGGGAATGATAGGCCTGTCAGCCTGACCTCAGTGCCAGGCAAGATTATGGAACGGGTCATCTCGAGTGTGATCACACAGCACTTACAGGATGACCAGGGGCTCAGGCCTAGCCAGCATGGATTTAGGAGGGGCAGGTCCTGCCTGACCAACCTGATCTCCTTCTATGATCAGGTGACCCGCCTGGTGGATGTGGGGAGGCCTGTGGATGTGGTCTACCTGGACCTCAGCAAGGCCTTTGACACCGTTCCCCACAGCAAACTCCTGGCCAAGCTGGCAGCCCGTGGCTTGGACAGGAGCACACTGCGTTGGGTTAGGAACTGGCTGGAGGGCCGAGCCCAGAGAGTAATGGTGAATGGCACCACATCCAGCTGGCGGCCTGTCACTAGTGGTGTGCCCCAGGGATCAGTACTGGGCCCCATGCTCTTCAACATCTTTATTGATGATCTGGATGAGGGCATTGAGTCCATCATCAGTAAATTTGCAGATGACACCAAGCTGGGGGCAGCAGTTGATTTGCTGGAGGGCAGAGAGGCATTGCAGAGGGACCTCGACAGGCTGGACAGATGGGCAGAGTCCAATGGCATGAGATTTAACACATCCAAGTGCCGGGTTCTGCACATTGGCCACAACAACCCCAGGCAGTGCTACAGGCTGGGGTCAGAGTGGCTGGAGAGTGGCCAGGCAGAGAGGGACCTGGGGGTACTGGTTGATTGTAGGCTGAACATGAGCCTGCAGTGTGCCCAGGCAGCCAAGAAGGCCAATGGCATCCTGGCTTGCATCAGGAACAGTGTGGCCAGCAGAAGCAGGGAGGTCATTGTGCCCCTGTACACTGCACTGGTTAGGCCGCACCTTGAGTACTGTGTCCAGTTCTGGGCCCCTCAGTTTAGGAAGGATGTTGACTTGCTGGAACGTGTCCAGAGAAGGGCAACAAAGATGGTGAGGGGTTTGGAACACAAGCCCTATGAGGAAAGGCTGAGGGAGCTGGGGTTGCTTAGCCTGGAGAAGAGGAGACTGAGGGGTGACCTTATTGCTCTCTACAACTACCTGAAGGGAGGTTGTAGCCAGGCAGAGGTTGGCCTCTTCTCCCAGGCATCCAGCACCAGAACAAGAGGACACAGTCTCAGGCTGCGCCAGGGCAGGTTTAGGCTGGATGTTAGGAAGAAGTTCTACACGGAGAGAGTGATTGCCCATTGGAATCGGCTACCCGTGGAGGTGGTGGAGTCACCTTCACTGGAGGTGTTCAGGAGAAGACTTGATGGGGTGCTTGGCTGTATGGTCTAGTTGTTGGGTGGGTTGGATTGTTTGATGGGTTGGACGCGATGATCTTGAAGGTCTCTTCCAACCTGGTGTATTGTATTGTATTGTAATGCACTTAACAGATTTTGCATAAGATTTCAGAACAACTTAGTATATAATCCATTTTGTTTTCTCTCTGGTTTCTCATTAGTGGAATTACTGATACATACACTCATATGTAGAATATCCTTTACAAATGTGACTGAAATATTTAGGTTTTGAACTCTGGAAAAAAAAATCACAATCAGAATGTAATAATAAGAATGCTGAAGGTATTTTTTGTCTTCAAGTTTATCCAAAACAAGACATTTACATCATACCTGTTACATATTCAGCTTCAAAAGTCAGGTAAGTTCAGAGACAGTCCCAAGTTTTGACATTTTGCAGTATTTTGTAGAGCTGAGAATGAATTTGAAGTCTGTATTAAAAACCAAAATAAGCAAAAATGGGAATTTGAGGTGTAATTCAAAACATTTTGCAGAATCCAATTTATATTAGCCTCATTTGTGCTGAGACAATGGCCACTTCCAGAGAAATGCCGATACAACTATGTACAATACCCTCTAAAAGAAGGTGTGTAGCAAGGATGTGTCTTCTGTGAATATTGATTGACACGAAGTCTTGATTTTTTCTATTGCCTACTGTTGTGCAGAATGTTTCTGAAATGCAGCAGTAATTTCTGCCACTATTGTATGTTAAAATTGCTGTATCTGATGAGAGATTAAAAAGGGAGTTAAAGAGAGAACAATGCATAGTATTTCTCTAGCAATCTTTCAAAGAGAAGTGAACATGCAGGCTCTGAACATGAGCCTGCAGTGTGCCCAGGCAGCCAAGAGGGCCAATGGCATCCTGGCCTGCATCAGGAACAGTGTGGCCAGCTGGAACAGAGAGGTCATTCTGCCCCTGTACACGGCACTGGTTAGGCTGCACCTCGAGTACTGTGTCCAGTTCTGGGCCCCTCAGTTTAGGAAGGATGTTGACTTGCTGGAAGGTGTCCAGAGAAGGGCAACAAAGCTGGGGAAGGGTTTGGAACACAAGCCCTATGAGGCGAGGCTGAGGGAGCTGGGATTGCTTAGCCTGGAGAGGAGACTCAGGGGTGACGTTATTGCTCTCTATAACTACTTGAAGGGAGGTTGTAGACAGGTGGAGGTTGGTCTCTTCTCCCAGGCAGCCAGTACCAGAACAAGAGGACACAGTCTCAGGCTGGGCCAGGGGAGGTTTAGGCTGGATGTTAGGAAGAAGTTCTATACAGAGAGAGTGATTGCCCATTGGAATGGGCTGCCCATGGAGGTGGTGGAGTCACCTTCATTGGAGGTGTTCAGGAGGAGACTTGATGGGATGCTTGGTGCCATGGTTTATTTGTTGGGTGGGTTGGATTGGTTGATGGGTTGGACGTGATGATCTTGAAGGTCTCTTCCGACCTGGTTTATTCTGTGGTATTGTATTCTATTGTATATCATAGGAAAGATCCATAACAGAAGTCAAAAGGTCAGTACCTTCACTAAGTCTGAATGCAAGAAAGTGCTCCAGGCTGCCATTTCAGTTTGGGTATTTTAAATCATCTGAACACCCAAATTGCCTTTTCTTTTCACTACATTCACTATTCTTTCAATTTTTACTACTGCTATTATAGAGCTCCCCTCGGCACCACTCTAGTTTATGTGCAGAGAGTGATACTATTATACACCACTCTTCCTAGCACTTTAAAACTGACCCAAGAATATCTTCTTTCATGTGAAGTGTGTTGCAGGAAGCTTTTTTTTTTTCTATTAAATATAGCTTGCAAGAAAAATATAGATTTATCTTTGGAATAAATTTGAGTAGACATCAATTCTCTAAAGATGAGTTGTCGTGCTGAATTATATCAACAAATCAAAATTTTATTCTGTCATTTTAACAAAATGAAAAATCCTCTCTTGTTTTTTTCACAACTAAAGTAGAAAACAAAAAAAAACCCAACCAACCCAAACACTTAAAGTTACATATTACATTGCAACAATTTTAGTTCATTTGATCTATCAACATTTTCTTGTCAACAGGTCAAAATTAGAGTGGTAAAAATATTTTCACTTTAAAAAAAAATTAAACATTGCCTAGTTTCTTAATACTCAATATTACTTTCTACAGTTTGAGAGCTATCTCTCTGCTTGGAAATGTGAAAGTAAGATTGCTTGGCAAAAGGATTTTTGGGCCCTTTCTGGATTGCTAACTTTTTTCCATTAGTTCTTTGTGCTATGTTTTTCATCAAAGTCAGAAGTTGAAGCAACTTGGGATAAGATTTTTGCATTAATTTGTGTTGCACAATTTGCAGTCAGGCAGCAGCTGATGAAAGGCCCTGGAAAAACATTTGCAATATGAAGATATCTGCTGCTGGAAATGATGCCAAACATTTGGCTTAGATTACATCCATGAATGTTCTTACTCACTTTATATTTCTTTCTCTGAAACAGAGACTCACAAAAAGTTTTAACATTTTTGGACGTGTTGGGAGAAGTTGCTGAGTGAGTACACAACTGTCTCATGGCAATAACTGGTGAAGTAAATCGGTAGAGTGGCAAACAGCTTACCTCTTGCCCTAATAATGTGTTTAATCTGCATGATGTGGTAAAATTTCATTGCCAATAAAAGTCAGTCCATTTTTCTTTACACATGCATTGACAATGGTTGCCATGTACAAGCCCTTATTAAGCCTGGCATTTATGTTTCTTCTCTGTACAATGATGATACAACATAGCTTTCCAAAGGATAATTTAAACCAGGCTGGCAGCCAGAATTGACAGTGCCCATTGCCTACATAGATTTGCATACTTAAGACCTGTGCTTTTAATAATTCAGAACAAGAGGACACAGTCTCAAGCTGTGCCTGGGGTGGATTAGGCTGGATGTTAGGAAGAAGTTCTTCACATAAAGAGTGATTGGCCATTGGAATGGGCTGCCCAGGGAGGTGGAGGAGTCCCCATCACTGGAGGTGTTTAGGAAGAGACTGGATGGGGTGCTTGGTGCCATGGATGATAGGGTGGATACGATGGATGATAGGTCTCTTCCAATCTGGTCTGGTCTATTCTATTCTATTCTATTCTATTCTATTCTATTCTATTCTATTCTATTCTATTCTATTCTATTCTATTATTTTTTGCTCTATTCTATTCTATTATATTCTATTATATTCCATTCTATTCTAATTTTAATATGTATATTATGTGAACAGAATCCCATGATAAGATCTTGCCTATGTGACTAAAATGGGGATCAAACCAGAACGATTGCTGGAATCTTAGTGTTTACTGGCAGCGAATGGTTTCAAGGTCTTATTGCATCTCCTTTAAATGACACTGTGCAAAGAGAGATGCATCATGAACAATATCTTTTTTTCAAGTACATTGGTTTCAAGGGTCAAAACCACATATTGAACAACTGAGAAGTATGATAGGAAACAAGACAACATGTACACTCCCAAACAGGGGCCTATTTGCAGTCTTCCAAGTAAACTGAGGCACAATGACATTTCCCAGGTAATAGGATTCTCTCCAGACTGCAGACACAGGCAGAGTGTATATGGAGGGAGCATACACATATGGCAGAATAGCACAAAAGAGCTTAAGGAAAGAGCAAAGAGCAACTTGTTTACAAGTTGGGGTAATATTTATAATATGCTCAAGATTTCGATTTGTCCAGTAGCCAAAACTTGGTAAACACTTTCAGCCTGTGACAAAAGCATGTGGCTAGAATTATGCCTGTGGTGGAGTAGGAAGGTTCCCCCCCCCCACACACAAAAGAATTCCACAGCTAACTCAGCCGGAGAAGCAGATGAAAGCTGTATTTTACAAGCAGATATGGAATGCAATGAATATGTACAAAAACATACAATATTTACAATATATACAGAAATATACAGCAAAGTATGTAATACAGGAAACCTTTCCCCAACCCCCCCCTGCGGCCAGGGGGGTTCGGCCTGTCCCCCCCCCTTCTCCCTCCCTACCTCCCCTTTTTCCCAAAAGGGTTAGAGAGATAGAGAGAAAGGAAGGTAATTAAAAGGGGAAAACTTTGTTAAAGCTCAAAGCGAATGCAAAAAGTTAGTTTTCTTATCTGGTTAGAAGGAATCGTAGAGAGAAACGAGCCAGCTCACAGCACAGGGGGAAAAAGAAGACGACTGCAGACTGACTCCCCCCGACTGAAAGACTAAACAAAAAACTACAACTGGGTCCCACCAATGAAATTGAATTAGCATATCATTGTTTTCATTCTAATATCAAAACATTTGGCTAGAGTGTTCAGAAAGTGTCCCTTTCTTAAAGGCACAGCCTAAACCGGTCACAATGCCCAAACTTGGAAGAAACACAAGCATCCCATAAGGTGAGTGTGTGATCTTGTTTACCCCAAAAAAGGCAGGCTGGGTTGTTTACCCCAGCTTGGTGATGCCTGGCCCTTTGTTTACTTGGCTCCGGGCTGAGCACCCATTCCAGAAAGGAGGGGGAGGAATGTGAGCAAAACATGTTGGGACAAGTTTTGGTAATATTTGGGGCATAATTCTGGGCATAGGCTGCCTTCACAACAAGCTCTTGAACTGGTTAAACATTTGTATCTTAAACTGGTAAACATTTGCACTGTAATGTGTATATCATCTCCATATTCACAGCAGTACACTGTATACATTTATGGCTTCCCTTGTGCTATGATACCATTAATTTTTCAGCAGTACATTCAATCTAACAAGAAAAAGTGAAAAGCTGTAAATCATAAGGTAACAGTGACAAACTAACATTAATATTAATGTTGCAATTTTGATAATGCAAACACTTCTGCTTCAGAAAGGGTTAACAGTCATCCTAGCTGTTTAAGAGGATTCCATTTCTGTTTCGATCTTGCATTTCTGAATCTCAGTCATGTCGGTTATCAAAGAGGGTTACCTAAAATGAGTGAGGATTAGAGATTATTTTGCACATCAACTAAATTGTATTTGGCAGAAGGTTTGTGCTTCACATGAACCAGAAGTTTTCCAACCAGAACAAGAAGACACAGTCTCAAGCTGTGCCAAGGGAAGTTTAGGTTCAGAGTGAGGAGGAAGTTCTACACAGTACTTAGCCATTGGAATGTGCTGCCCAGGGAGGTGGTGGAGTCACCATCCCTGGAGGTGTTCAAGAGGGGATTGGATGTGGCACTTGCTGCCATGATTTAGTAGTCATGAGGTCTTGGGTGACAGGTTGGACTTGATGATCTTTGAAGTCTTTTCCAACCTTATTGATTCTATGATTCTATGATCTTGCAAACTGGTCACAATAGACAAAGAAAATAACGTTTTCCTTTTAACAACATAATGTTACATTTCAAAGTTAATAGGGCCCTTAGAATTTATGTGGACAGACCTGGAAATCTCAGTTAAATAGAGCTTGATGTAAAAGCCACTGAAGCTGCTGGACACTTTCCACCAGCTTATTTAAAATGCCCATTTAAGTTCATATTTACAGGTCACCAGGGTAATTAAAAGTACTCTCTACTTTTCAAAGAACAGCTTGGAAACTGTATTAATAATAATAATCTGCAATAATAATCTGTTTTGCTTTGATGCTTATCTTTCTACACACGGCTAATGAGATCTTTCAATAATATGCAGCCTTCAGTAAGGGAGAGTAACCTACTCTTACAGATGCTATATGACTGCTCAAAAATAGTCTCAAATTGAAATGCTTTAATCTTGTTAATGAAAATGGAAATATGCTGAAAAGTAGATGCTGTCTAAAACAGCACAAGCTTTTTAAAAATGTACTGTCATAAGCAACTCATGTGATAGAAGCAAAGAACAAAACATTAAGACCACTGCAGTAAGGGTTTAGGGCCAAAACAAATGGTGGAGTTGCCATCACTGGAGGTGTTCAGGAGGAGACTTGATGGGGTGCTTGGTGACATGATCTAGTTGTTTAGGTGGGTTGGATTGGTTGATAGGTTGGACGCGATGATCTTGAAGGTCTTTTCCAACCTGGTTTATTGTATTGTATTGTATTGTACTGTATTAAATCAAAGTAATGAGTTATTTTTTCTCCAAGGGTTGCTAGTTTTAATCTTGATCAATTTACTTCCTTGACTAACAAATTTTAAACATTGGAAATATGCAAAATTTAACATTTAAGCTACATGTGGGAGATCTCCAAGTACAACATTGAAATCTGCTACATTAGTCAGTAGCACAACTTCTTGTATGGAGGAAGGGAAGTTTTACATCCCAGATAGGATGAAGAATCTAGTGTCTGATAAGACAGTTTTATTATTAATATAGCTATAATAGGTCAGAATCAAGACAAAATCAATAACCTTTAACAGGATCACAGAAACTGCTAATGCTTATTTGTGAGTAACAGTTTTAACACTATGGGGATGTGCTGCCGGAGAGCCAGTTTCATTTCACACTCATTTTTACATGTATCATCTCCCTCTTCTGCTCACACTTTAGGTTGTATTTTTCATGTAACTATAGGAAAATAACTTGATGTACCATTATATGTCATATCTTACTGAGCTGTGCCTGTTAAAAACCTCTGCAACTTAGTGGTGAGCAAAAATGAAAATACCAAAGTCAGTCACGTAACTAGATTGTATGCAGTTCTTGAGCATATGACAGTAATTTATTTGGCTGCAGGTCTCCCTTGTGCATTGCTGTTTTTCATAAAGAACATTTTGTCCACTTAAGGATTTATTCTTTGACAAGGGAAGAGTTCTCTGTATTTGAAAATTCTTAAGAAGGAATATTTTCTCCTCCTCCTCAGATCTATTAGGAAAAGAAACAAAACAAAATCTCAGCTTTTTGGATTAGTTTACCAGACAAAAATGTGTGAAGCAGAGAAAAAAAAAATAATAAAAAATCTGATCAGTAAAACAAGATAAATAAGGTATTAGGAAATGATGTGAATAACCTGTCAGATTTTATATTTGATGAATTTTAAAGACATTTAATTTCTCCACCTTTGGTTTCCCATAGCAGAATCTTAGTCACTGAATTTTGCAAAAACAATTTATTCAGATGGTATAGCAGAAAAACAGCTTGAGCTGGGCTCCTTCAGAGTGAGACCGTTCTCCTTTGTTTACCTTATGCCTTTTAAGGCTTCACAATTTATTCCATGCAGCTGTTCACTCTACATACAGGTAAAAGTTTGTTTTTCAGGTTCAGGTAGTTACTGCATCTTCTTATTTTTTAGCTCTGTAATTTTCATTCTGCCCCTGTACACTGCACTGGTTAGGCCACACCTTGAGTACTCTGTCCAGTTCTGGGCCCCTCAGTTTAGGAAAGATGTTGACTTGCTGGAAAGTGTACAGAGAAGGGCAACAAAGCTGGGGAGGGGTTTGGAACACAAGTCCTATGAGGAGAGGCTGAGGGAGCTGGGGTTGCTTAGCCTGCAGAAGAGGAGGCTCAGGGGAGACCTTATTGCTCTCTACAACCTACAACTACCTGAAGGGAGGTTGTAGACAGGTGAGGACTGGTGTCTTTTCCCAGGCAACCAGCACCAGAACAAGAGGACACAGTCTCAAGTTGTGCCAGGGAGGTTTAGGCTGGATGTTACGAAGAAATTCTTCATAGAGAGAGTGATTGCCCATTGGAATGTGCTGCCCGGGGAGGTGGTGGAGTCACCATCATTGGAGGTGTTTAGAAGGAGACTTGATGGGGTGTTTGGTGCCATTGTTTAATTGATCAGATAGTGTTGGATGATGGGTTGGATGTGATGATCTTGAAGGTCTCTTCCAATCAGTTCAGTTCTATTCTATTCTATTCTATTCTATTCTATTCTATTCTATTCTATTCTATTCTATTCTATTCTATTCTCCCTTATGAGGACTTCTGTTCATCTTCTGATGTTGTCTTTATTCATCTTCTACTGTCCTTCAATAAGTTGCTTCAAAATTCCACCTTGGTTTAGACTAATTTTGGTGCCTACTCATTATGACTACACAAAACTTCAGCTTAAAGTTCTAGTTATGGCTTGTGGTCTAAGGTCACAGTATGCCAGACACAGGTGCTGAACAAACTCCCTCATGATAAGTTAAGCAAAACACATTTCAATTCAACCTGATTTTAAACAATTACACAATTAATTCTAATATTCTATAAGTAAGCTAACTTAATCTCCAACACTTACCAGATTCTTAATTTCGGCAAAGCACTTGGGATCAGTTGTAGGGTATGCAGAGAACCAAGATTTGTGGTCTTCCTCTGCTTCCAATGCAATACAATACAATACAATGCAATACAATACAATACAATACAATACAATACACCAGGTTGGACAAGATCTTCAAGATCATTGCGTCCAACCTATCAACCAATCCAACCCACTTAAACAACTAGATCATGGCACCAAGCACCCCATCCAGTCTCCTCCTGAACACCTCCAATGATGGTGACTTCACCACCTCTCCGGGCAGCTGATTCCAATGGGCAATCACTCTCTCTGTATAGAACTTCTTCCTAACATCCAGACTAAACCTCCCCTGGTGCAGCTTGAGACTGTGTCCTCTTGTTCTGCAGGCTTTGCAAGAGAGGCTCAGAGCCACTTCAGATATGGTGTCTCACAGTAAAGAAAGCCCTAGTTAGGGTTTGGATCAGTATGTTTCTGTTCCATGTAGATACTGCCTTTCCTAAGCCTTTTTTTTCTCTGATTTCTACGGGACAATCAAATTTCTATTGGGCTGTCCATTTTCCTCAGCCTTGTCCCTATACTCCAGCAGTTTTATGAAATACTTTCTTTTTACATTTACTTTCAATTCTTAAGCCTAGATTGAAATTGAATAATTTGGTTCTAAACACTTTCCTTTCTACTCTTTTTCTTCCCATTCATGTGTACATTCCTAAATTTATTAATTGTCTCAGATTCTCTTGCACCGACAACCAAAGAGCACAGTTTTCAGCAAGCTATATGGTAGGATTATTGCAACTATTTTCTGGCAAGCAGTGCATTGGGTCACACAAAAATTATGAGACTATTTAATTTTTAAAACAGCATGCCAAGAAGTCTGTAGGCATTATCAAAAGATAAACCGAAGTATAACTTGAAGTGAAAGGAAAAGAAACAGCACAAAATCTAATTAACTTCTAAAATAGCTCAGGACTAAAAATACTTGAAAACTAGCAATAATGAAGGATAGTAATTGGAATGGCTAGAAAACTTTAATAAGAACTTGGCCATTTGTGGCAGGTTTAGGCTGATGCCTAGGCAATTTTCCACAGATCTTAAGTAGGAAGTGGTAGAATGTAAATAAATTATCATTGGATGCAAAAGAAAAATAATGAGAAGGTCTAAACAGTCCCATTGTTCTGATGACTAAGATAAAGTTGTATAAACTATTTATCTTTCTCAGGTTCTTCACTCTAGTTGATACTAGCTGGTATCTTTTGCTTGGCTGTTACTGACCTTGGCTGCATACTTCTTGTGGCTAAGTACCAACAAGCTCCTCCGCTTTTATCTTCTTTTTTGTCTTTTCTCTTGCATGGAGGGGAAGGGGGCGGACAGGGGGAAGCTATTGGTAACCCCCTGGTTTTGTCCAGGGGTGTTCTTGTGTTGTTTATGAAGGGAGGTTGTAGACAGGAAGAGGTTGGTCTCTTCTCCCAGGCAGTCAGTACCAGAACAAGAGGACACAGTCTCAGGCTGCACCAGGGGAGGTTTAAGCTGGAGGTTAGGAAGAAGTTCTATACAGAGAGAGTGATTGCCCCTTGGAATGGACTGCCTGGGGAGGTGGTGAAGTCACTTTCATTGGAAGTGTTCAGGAGGAAACTTGCTGGGGTGCTTGGTTGCATGGTTTAGTTGTTTAGGTGGGTTGGATTGGTTGATAAGTTGGACGCGATGATCTTGAAGGTCTCTTCCAACCTGGTCTATTCAATTCAATTCAATTCAATTCAATTCAATTCAATTCAATTCAATTCAATTCAATTCAATTCAATTCAATTCAATTCAATTCAATTCTATTCTATTCTATTCTATTCTAGTCTATTCTATTCTATTCTAGATTGTAAATACAAGTAAATATTGCATATTTTGTACATATTCATTTTATTTCATATTCTGGATTTTAGTGTGCCTGTAAATGGAGCTTCATTTGCTTCCAAATGATCTGGTCTGGCAATTTCATTCTTTGGGGTAGTTCTCTAAACTAGTTGAGGTGTAATTTCAACCCACCACACCATTTGAATTACTGCTATTATGAAACTGCCTATTAAAATTGCTTACTAAGTGCAAAAGTCAAAATAATTTTTGTTCATGGCCATTTGTTAAACAAATTCCTCTGTCCAAATCAGTTTCAGGTTGTGTTTTTAAACTTACGATATCCTTTATACATGTTAGGTGATGGTAGTTTCTTCTCTACTTCTTTCTTGGTATATACATTTTACAGGAAAATATTTTCATTTGGTTGTCCCCTATCTATATACTTCAGGCAGTATTTAAGGGGCTTTTTGTCTGTGTGATTTTTCTTTTTGTAAATCTTCATTTAAAAAGTCACTGCTCCCCTCTGGCTCTGATTACTTCTGTTAACCATTTTGTCCTTTCCTTGCTGTTGTGTTTCTTGCTGGCTTGTTTCTAAACCACTTCTTATCATCTCCTCTGTAATGCCCAATGGCTCTTTTGTTTTTCCACTCTGCTACATCCTCAGTTCACTGGAGAATTTTTACAGTTGCTCTGAACTATAAGTTTCAAGATCAGATGGATAGGGATAAACTGTTGAATGTGAAAATAGACTTGTTTAGACCGATTATTTTGTACTCTCTATGACCTTAGTTTTATATAACACAGAATTCCCTCAATGCCTTATTATGAAATAGAAACTCAATACAAAATGTCATGGAACTGATTGTATGATCAAGAGTCCTGGAAGATATGGGGTAAGAAAAATATCTGGCTAATTTCCATCTCTGCTAAGATCAGCCTTAAACAGATGGGGGAAAAAATTACTGGTGTATTTTTAAAGTTTAAATTAGAGTACTAAATATAGATTCCCATAAAATATTACTGAAACAAGTAATTTCCTGACCTACTATTAAAATAATGCAACAAAATATAAGCTGAAGAATAGAAGCCACAGTTTCTATCTAGCCATTCTGTAGTATAGCTCTGATTATGCTGTTCTAGTGAGACTCAAGCTGTAATAAATCATGGCATCTTGCAATCACAATTTCAAATGAGCATGTTTTTCTGGGACAGACAATTACATCACCAAGCATGTCCTTTACTTCAGGTGCTGACATACATTACCAGCTGTCTGATTCAAACACTATCAGTGTCATGGTTTGAGCTTTACCTGGCTTCCAAAAGCCCAAATGGAAAGAGATTTAGATTCCCTCCCCTCTCCTTTCCCAGTAAGGTAAAGCAAATTAGGCAGGAGAGAGAAGAGGTAAGATCATGAAAGAAAATGGTTTGGAATCAGTTTGGAAGTGAAAAGGTAATTTTAAAACAAGATATATATATATGTAACAATAACAGGGAAGGTTATAAATGTGTAAGTAAAGGGTAAATAGAAAAATATACAAAACCAGGCCCAGCTGACATTGGATTCCCTTGATGCAAATGGATTCAGCTCTTTAGATAGTGGATGCAGTCTGTTAGAAATGTGATGCAGCACAGAAGTGGGCCCTGGACACGTGGTTGATGCAGGAGGTCAGCATCAGCAGATGGCCTCTCTTGAGCAGGCGATGCAGGGAAAAAGAGAGAGAGAGAACCAAAAGATTTCCCCCTTTAAATAGGCTTTCTGGACAGAAAGGGGAGTGGAATGGAGCACCTTTGTCACAGGGTGTCTCTCTGCCCGCCTGGATCAGGTTTCTTTTGTCCACCTGGGGGCTGGGCTCTTTTCAGCCCCTGTCAAGGATGGGTGTAACCTGGCACACACAGTCATTACATCTGAAAACTATGGGAATTTTTCAAATCATACATCAATATGAGGAAAAGCATCATAGCATAAAGGAAGTCCTATAGATTTTAACTGTTTTTTCCCAACAGCACAGAAACCATGAAGTTTGAGAGAAAAAACAGCAAACAAAACCAGGCAAAAATTGTGCTCTAATCATCAATAACAAAAAAACCCCACCCAAACAAATAAACAAAATATCATGTTTAAATAAACGTTAATAATGTTAATGTTGTGGTTACAGTCTTTTCTGAAGTTTAAAGAAATGTTTTCCTTCTAAAATCCATGGCTGAACTGTAAGGATTGTGGAATTTCATAGTTTTCATAGACTCATAGAATGCACTTGTTAGAAGAGCCCCCTAGAAGTCATCTAGTCCAACCACCCTGCAGTAAACAGGGACATCCCCCACCAGATGAGGTTGCTCAGAGCCTCATTAACCCTGATCTTGAATGTATCCAGGGATGGGGCCTCCACCACCCTCACTGTAAAGATCTTCTTCCTAATGTCCAATCTAAATATACCTTTTCTAGTTTAAGACCATTGGCCATTGTCCTAGGGCTACATGCATTGCATATAGTCCCTCCGGAGCTTTCCTGTAGGTCCACTTCATATACTAGAAGGCCACGATAGGGTCTCCTTCGCCATCTTCTCCATCATTGAGTCCTTTTCACAGGCTGCAGGTCAAGAGCTACTCCAGTACGATTCCTTTCCACAAAGTACAGTCTCTGAAAAATGGAGTGCTCCAGTGTGAATCCTGCCAAAAAGCCTGATTCTGCATAGGCTCCACTCCACCGGCCACAGTTCCTGCCAGGAGCCTGCTACAGCATGGACTCTCTGTGGACTGTAGCTGCCTTCAGGGCATATCTGCCTGCTCTTGCACAGGGACCTCCACAGTCTTACAGTTTGAAAATCTCCACCATTGTCTTCCATAGGCTGCAAGTGGGCAACCTGCATCACCATGACTTTCACCATAGCTCACTGTTCTGGTGCCTGGAGCACCTCCTTCTCCTCCTTCTCTCAACTCAGTGTTTTCATAGTTGCTTATCTCATGTTTTATGACTCTGCTCTCTACCACTGTACAGAATTTTTTGCCTTTTCTTAACTATTAATGTCTTTGATTGGCTCAACTTTGTCCAGCAGCATGGGTCCATTAGAGCTGCTGAAAGTCATGAGGAAGCTTCTAATACTTTCTCACAAAAGCCACCTCTGCAGTCCTCTGCTAAATCCTTGCCATGTAAAGCAAATATATCTACCCTGGGCTTAGTGAAGAGGGATTTAACAGATTTGATAGAAATCTACCAGAAGTTACATAATATTTACCTTATGAAATGGTGAAAATATCAAGCAAGTGAAAAGAATACTAGAGGGAAAAATTATATTAGAGTGACTGGAACAAGAAAACCTCAAAAAGAAGTGAAGCCTTTCATGCTGAGAAACAGAAGCATGCAAAGGATTGCAGTTACTGAAAACAAAGATTTCAGTCAAGTGCAACACAAATTCTTGCAATGTCCTGGCATACAGTTTATCTTCCAAGTTATCTTTCACATTTAAAATCCTGTGCAGTGCTTTATGATACTCAAGATCTGATCTAGGGTAATAGCTCACTGAGAACTTGTTTGTTTCCTAAAATAAAACAGTGAAAATAACCTGTATTGAAACAGTTGTGCAACTCTATCTTTTTATTATTCTAGGGCTAAGGACAGATTGCATCAGCAGAGTAAGGACATTAGCTTTCACAAAAGTAGACCATAATTTGAAGGGGATGGGTGAACAGTCTGTGAGTTTGTTTTATACACCTGAAAGTATATTTTATATCTATTAAGTTGTCCTACAGGAGAACTACCAAATCCCCAAAGTGACATTATTAGGAGGACAGTAATCAGACTACTCTGAATTGGTTAATTCAATAAAGTATCAGTCTAATCAGGAAAGCATCTGTGTTAAAGGAAAAAATAGGGGGAAAGTGCAAGCTGACAGAAATACTTTTGCCAAGGATAAAGTATGAAGGAATGACAGAATAATGAAGACATGGAAATAATCAGAAAGGTTAGCTATAAAAAAAAGATAGAACAAGAGGTTTTATAAACACAGTAGGAAGTGAAATCAAAGGGAAGCAAAAGTCTCTTATTCAACAGGAAAGGAGAACAAAAAAGAGATTACCCACAACAGGATAAATTCAATACCTTCTTTGATTTTTTCATTAAAAAGGAAAGAAAGTACAAGGTAGTTTTAACCAGATACTTCACATGGTGAGTTTTATCAGAAATATGTCAGGGAGAATTTAAAAATATCTTGGTAAAGAATATTTAGATAAACCATTTGAATTTAAGTCATAATAGCCTGATAAATTTATCTTTAAATCCTTAAAAGAAAAATAATCTAAGTGCAGACAATGATAAAGCATCAGGCTTTCTTTGCGAGAGATCATAGAAGATAGGTGGTTTGAAAATGCATGTGAAATTCTATATCAGGTATTAAGAATGAGAGGTGGAGCAATGGGAAGGAATATAAAAAGTCACAGACTGTGGCACCTACATTGAGGAACTAGGACAGTAAGAATTATCAATCTATTTATACTGTGAGAAAATAAAATGTCGGTGTACTCTTGTCAAAGCTCAGACAGTTCCAAAGCAGTCTTATTTTCTCTAAGACAGAGACACTACCAGGTCACAGCAGAATGTGTAACTAAATTCAATAAGGCTTTTCCTATAGTTCTATGGGATATTCTCAAAAGGAAACTAAAGAACCATGATATAGACTGGAAATAAAAAAGTGAGTACTAACTGCTTTATAAACTGCAGCCCAAGCAGTTGTCAGTGTTTCCTTTGTAGCGGGAGGTTAGTTAATCGGTACGGCAGCTACTATAAAAGTGGACCATGATAATAGGTGTCAATGATATAAAATATAATGTCTTTGTGAAAGATCTCATAGTGGGATAGTAAAAAAGCTCCATGTGTCTCAGTGAGCCTGAGTGCTTAAAGGGAAAGTAATACGTAAAGACAGACTAAAAAAGGAAGAAATGCACACTCTCCACAATGCACAGTCTCCACACAGGTAATAGAATAGGTCATAAACACAAACATTGTACTTTGAACTTGAATAAATATGTCAGTTTCATCCCTTAGTAAAAACAAAAATACAAACAAAACCAGACAAACAAAACCCCTGATGATTTCAGAGGTTTATCCTCTGTATATCTGGTTGATTAAATTTGGAGAGGGAACACTGTACTACAAGTTTCAGTAACAGCGCTGCTACTAATATTACTTATTCTGTTCTTTATCTCTGCAATCAATTTCTTACATCTCTTTCAGTTTCATCTGGAAGCAGGCTGCTTAAAAGTAAAGTGATAAAAAGTGTTTCCCAGCCACTACTGCATCGCTTCCAGTGACCTTCAAATTACATTTAACATTTGTCTGACAAAACTGTAAGGCTGCTCAGTGTTGTAGACAGGAAGATTCATCTGGTACTGTTAACCTGTTCAGCAGTGAAATAAAAAGTCAGCTGAGCTTACATTTTTACAGCCCCAGGAGAAAGTTAAAAAACACATTAGTTGGTTTAACAAAATGATAGCAGACAGAGTATCTGTATCCAGCATTATGAATTATGGTACCTTAGTAAGCCTTGTAGATCACATACAGTCATAAAGTATTCATAATATATTGCTTTAAGGAAAGTTTCACTTTCTTTTTTTTTTTTTTTAACATCAAGAGTTCCTTTGGCTTGTCCTCTAGGAAGAAATAAATAAATAAATGAGGCTTCAGGGGTCAAAAGCATGCCAATCATTATGGATTTCAGAAAAAAGAGAAAGCACCGTGTGGTGGGCAGATTCATTCTATGAGCTTTAATTATCTAAGACTGGGTGTCTATTAGTAAGTTGTTTCATGAAACAGAAGTAAATCAGCAGACTGAAACAGATGGTGCTAAAGCTCATAAGATTTTTTTCCCTGTTCTTCCTCATGCCCTTCTCAGAAAAGACTGGTGCCTACTATTTAATCTTCCTTGTCAGTCCATGTTTAGGTAACCTCCACTGTACAGCATCGCCCCCGGCAATGATGTAGGGTTTGAGCCCACTCTGTCAGCAGCAAAGCATCAGACAATCATTCACTCACTTCTAAGCCCTCTGATGGAATGGGGAAGAGAAAATACAACAAAAGGCTTAAGGGTCGAAACAAAGGGCAGGGAGGGCTCACTCAGCAATTATGGTCACAGGCAAAAGACAGACTCAACTTGGGACAACAAAATTAATTTAAACAAAAGCACTAGAAATACACCAATTGAATCAAAGTAGGACAGTAATACATACAACCAGATCGTAAGTATAACCCCTCCATCCAGTCCTTTCCTCTTCCCAAGGCCAGCTCTGCTACCTCCTTATTGCCAGCAGTGCAGGGGGAGAGGGAATAGGAATTGCTGTCAGTACCAGCCTGCTTCATACTGTTTTTGCTGCTCACTCCTCCTCAGGGGAAAATGCACAGTCCTAACCTGCTGCAAGGTGGTGTTCCTCCCATGGAAGAGAGACCTTCACAAACTTCTCCTACATGGGTCCTGTCAATGGCCTGCAATTCTTTCAGCAACAGACCACTCCAGTGTGTCTCCCTTAGAGTCACAGACTTCTTCAGGAGCAGTCTAGGGTCCTTTAGAGGAGTCTAGACTTCTCCAGTCTAGGGTCCTCAATGAATTTTCATCTTTTGTTCTTCTAATTCTTTCCTCCATCCCACTGAGGGGGTATGAGCAAGCAACCACACAGGTGTTTAACTGCTGCCTGGTGTCAACCTATCACAACCATTTAGTGCCCTAAGTAAATAATAATTAATTCAAGTGAAGACCATGCCATATTTTGGAAATGTGTTGAAGTTAGGGGACATTACAACAGTTTTGTAATGTTTTCAAGAGCTTTACAAGTGAGTGGTTAAACCAGCAGTCAGATGTTCTGAAGTTTCCTCCACAGACTGAAAAACACTTGCTGGACATGGTGCTATATTTTCTTCTGAAAAAGAGGATGAAGGGCAATTATCTCTCTTCCGCTACAGTCCAACAATTAGGAGAGATATCAGTTGGTGTTATTTAGATGCAAATAGATAATTACTGTCAATCAGGACAATTTCCTCATAGTCTGACTAGTATTTTAGTTTCCATCCTGATTATCTTGTCTAATTCAAGGCATTATTAGTGTGTTCAACAATATTAAAAAAGATAAAGATGATATTCTGTGGAATCTCTGGTCTCTGTCACACAGGTGCATCCTCTTTCTCCCTTTGGCTGGTGGAAACAAGCTTTTCTCATCTTCAGAGAAGCGGCACTGTGAGACCTGCAGATAGACCATGGGACTGACAGACGATGGCACTGGTACTGGCTTGAAGCATCCCAGACACATCCACACAAACTTGTGAGTAAAAGCAGCCTGGTAAACAGGCTTCACTCAACACTGACAAGTCAGTGTTGAGTCTGACCTAACAGATTTGGGTTAACAGCTAGACTTGGTGGTCTTACATGTCTCTTCCAACCAAAACAACTCTATGGTAAGGCTGTTGGAAAGCGGAATTGGTCCTAGGGTCCTGGTGGACACTAAGTTGATGAAAAGCCAGCAAGGTGCCCTTAGCCAAAGGTAGAAGGTGGTACGCTGGGTTTCACTGGGCAAAGCCTTGTCAGCAGCTGGAGGAAGGTGGCTCTTGCCCACTGCTTGGTGCTGGTGAGGCCAGTGCAAGAGAGACATGGGCATAATAGGCAAAAGCATCCTGTATCCCTACCCTGCTACACTCACCACCTCTCCTGGAGTGAATGTCAGGGTATGTTGCCTGGCAATGGCCCCGGTGCCTGCATCAGTATGCACAGGATAGCTGAATGATGTGCTACTGGACTGAGCCATGCAGGCAGAGACTGGATGAGTTCCACAAGGACCCTGAAATAAAGATTAGTTATGATTCAGGAAGAGTACTGGGCAGGATTTGCCATGTTCATGAAGGGTGGCTGACCCAAATCTCTGTTATCCTGTCCAGTGTCCACCTGGATCAGATTTCTTTTGTCCACCTGGGGGCTTGGTTCTTTTCATCCCCCATCAAGGATGGGTGTAACCCAGCACAATTGTGTCCACAATAACTGTAGGATTACTGCAAGACTGGGATTTCACAACCTCTTTAACCAAGCCTAAAGGTTGAATGTTATCAAGAATATTTCAGTCCCCCATAAATTGTCCTACATTTCTCTCCCTTTCTTTTTGTGCTGGCACTAGGATTTATGGTGCCACATGAGAAGTTAGGTTATTTTTCAGATGGATGAATTTCCTAATCCACCACAGCTGCCATAGAGGGAGAGCAGGAATTCACAGTTATGTGCAGGGAGAGGCTGGAATTGCCACCTTTGTTTTAATCTAAGTGCAATAGGAAATTATGGTGCTGCACAGAATTGAGATGAAATGCCTTTCTCAACATTTTAACAATGTCATTGTGCCAGTATCCACAGCTTTGGTTTTGTGGATGAAGAGGGTATTGCACCATCCTCTGGTCTGATCCCTGTCTTGGTCTGTGGCTGAAACAGACTGGATTCTATCTGTTCACCTTAGTCAAGTTAGGAAGCATTAAACTACATTCTCCTGAAGCATGGAAAGTGTCTCAATTTATTTGACCTGGAAGTTTTACCAATGATAATGTGAGTGGCTACAGAGTATTGCTTTGTTGTGAGTTGGGGGTTCAGTAGTGACGTGTGTTTTCTGCAGCATTCTGTTTAAGGTCCCTAATTTCTGTAACTGTTTTATCATAGGATGATTAGCTTCCCTAAGGGTAACCTTATCTACTAGGTATTTTATAGATATTTTCTTAAGGATAACAAAATATTTAAAATCTAAAGGACCTGTTATCAGCCTGCTTTTGAAGAGCACTGAACTTGGGAGAGAAGAACCTAATTTTAGAGTGAAAATTAATGTACCAAATGCTATCTCTGATGTTTAATAATGTGTTTATTTGCTTGGAAGTTCATGCTTATAGATTAAAAAAAAAATATCAAAAGGTTAATTTCTTCAGTTATTTCAGGAGAAATGACAAATAATTTTATACATATGTTACTTGATGTGATCTGCATTTAAACAGAAAAGGAATCATTTAAAATCTAAAGGACCTGCTATCAGCCTGCTTTTGAAGAGCACTGAACTTGGGAGAGAAAAACCTAATTTTAGAATGAAAATTAATGTAGCAGATGCTATCTCTGACATTTAATAATGTGTTTATTTGCTTGCAGAAAAAGGAATTGTTTCATCCTTACTCCACTGAAACTGAACACATCAGCTACTTGAGTGCTGCAAAGGCATACTAAGCTTTCAGGAGTGGTACTTTCTTCCTAACCCAGCAGTCATGACTTTAACAGGATCTGGACTATGTGGTATGACAAAAAGACTTCTTGCCAGGGTGAGGTCCAGGTTGATACCCTTCCTACTATGCAGTAATTGCTTAAATATGTGAGTGGAAGGTAAGTACAGAGGTGAAGAGATTCTTTCACACAGAAAAGGATGCTAGTAAGTGGCGAATGCACATGGTTGATTTTATATAGTTACGATTAAATCTTAAGTCACTGGGTCAGGCCTTCTCATATTGCAGCTCAAAAAAACATGGAATAATGCGTATGGTTTACCTCACTTCTGAAGTTAACACCGCTGTAGAAGAAGCTCAGCCTTTAGGGTTCACTGCCTGTGTATTTCTCAGGCTCCCTGGCAGGTTTTGTTGCCAAAAGAACTTTTTTGGCATGATTTACATTACAATATCATGCCAGCTTACCCAGACCCTTATCCAGTCAGATGTAGAAAACAAGCAAGACTGGACACTGCATGTAAACAAGCTTTTCTTTATAACCCTCTCTTTCTTTTGTTCCACTTCTGTCCATTGTCTCTCATTCTCCCACAAGGCAACCCTAAGGTGAGCTGTATCATCTCAGTGACCCATCCTGTCAGTACACACAGGCAGTCTCTTTCCAAAACTATCAGTTACCGAGCATAAACAAGTCTTATGTGCTTCATTGTCAAACACATCTTTCTCCTGACCTCACTCTGGTTGACCAACATCTTGTATTGATGACCACAGATGTGGTCTAACATGCATCATACAGCAATTGATTATCCCTTCCCTCAATGCATTTGCATTGGTCTTGTTGACACAGCACAGTATGCTCCTGGCTGCCACTGCTGCCAGGCTAGGCTGCTGGCTCAAATTTAGCTCACTGTCAGACCAAGAACCAAGTCCTATTGACATAGCTGCTCCACAGTCTGCCTTGTTTTTAGAGGCACTTCCTACCCATAGAGAACGGTGTAGAAAGGTTTGTTGTTCCTCACAAACAAGGCAATTTGTTCTCTTTTGCACCTGACCTATAATCTGGACTCTCTGAGTGACAATTAGATATTTATGATTTTAATCTTGAGTAGAAGGGTGCCTTTGGAATAAATTTCTTGCTTTTAAGCACCTGATGAACTTTGGTTTGCACTGCATAGTAGCCTTCTAGTTGTCTAGCCAAGATAGTTCTTTTTGGATGAAAACTAGTGGCCAGGTGAACTTTAGGAGATTGCTAAATGTATTCTAGCTGCTTATGGATAATCACATTACAAGACCACATTAATGTTTGCCTAAAGTCAAAATTTCAGAACTCAACACCAATTCTTCTGCTTGAGAAAACTGCTTCTAGAGTGCCTGAGTACTACCTAATATATATGTATTGTTTCCTTCAAAGCTTGGTATTTACCATTATAAATGGGAAAGAATCTAAAAATCAAGAGTTTGTAAGACACTGAACTATTTTTTGAAGCATGAAAGTTCTCTGGTGTCACAATGACAGCAATTCGTGGCCCCATGAATATGACCATTTGTTTCTGTAGTCAAAAAAGTAATGGAGAAATAGGTATTTCTCTCCATGTTTTCCCCTTCTGTAGACAGAAATACTCAAATGTAGTAAAGCAGTGTTAATGGTCTGTTGGTGCAAATCCCAGAAAACCTAGTTATCTAAAATGTAGCACTGTTAAACCTCTTTGAAATGTATCATGTAGAATTAAATGCAAAGCCCAGAGATCCTGTTTTACAGCTACTGTTCTAAGCTGTTTCATTTTCACAACTCAAGAAGATGCAGAGTTGACCCATTACAACTTTTTTTACTATTGCCATCCCTCTGCTTTGGGGGAAGAGTGATGCTTTCCTTAAGTAAAATGTAGAACTGCAGAGAAGAGTAAATTATTCTAACTGCATTAGTGTTTGGGAAAAGACACAAATCTCACATAACTATCTTGTTTTATTTCTACATAAAACATAACTACTAAGTGAAGATTAAAGGAATTACATTTATTTAGCTTAAAGAGGTGATGCTTAGTGAGGAACATGATGGCTATACATAAATAGTTAAAGGGCAACATTACGAGGGGAAAAAAAGAGCTAGTCACACTGAACATTAGTCATAAAACAAGGAGCAATGGGCTGAGTTAGAAGGATAAATTTCCCTTGGTTATTGCAACAACTTCCTCAGTAAAAGGACAATCAGAGTATAGAAAGAGTTCTTTTGTGAAACAGTTTTTGTATAATCTTTGGAGACATTAAAGGCTAGCTGAAGAAACTATCTGCAAGCTATTAGAAGTTTTCAAAGACTGAACTGAATGATCAATGGCACTCTTTCAATTATATTTGTAGTGCTCTGACCTTACCTGGAAGCCAGGTGCTCACTAAACCACTCTATTGCTCCCTGTCTTCAACAGGACAGGAGAAGAAAATGGGGAATGAAGATTGAAGAATGAAGGTTGTGGTGAGTTTGTAATGCATGATGTATCTGCCACTCCTTCCTCACATTCTTCCCATACTGTAGTGTGGGATGCCACCCATCGAACAGTCTTTCATTACTTTCTCCAATGTAGGCCCTTTTCACAGACTGCAGTTCTTCAAGAATTGCTCTTGTGTGCATTCTTTCCATAGGTTACAGTCCTTGAGGACTGGACTTCTCAAGCATGAATTCCCCACGGGGATCACAGGTTCTGACAGAGATCTGTAGACCCTTCCAGAAGCCTGCTCCTGTGTGGCCTTCCATGGGCTGCAGCTTTTTTTTTCAGGACATATCCAGCCTCATCACCATGGTTTCCTCCAGGGGATGCAGAAGAATCTCTGCTCCAGCACCTGGAGCATCTCTTCTCTCTCCTTTCTCATTGACCTTGATTTCTGCAGGATCGCTTCTCTCACATATTTTCATGTCCCTCTTTCAGCCACTGTTGTATGATATTATTTCCCCTTCCAAAACATGTCCCTCACAGAAACACTTCCAACATTACTAATTGGCCCAGCTTTGGCCAGCACTGAGTCTGCCTTGAAGCTGGATGAAACTGGGTGTCAGATACAGGGACAGTTTCTGGTGTCTTTTCAAAGAAGCCACCCTTGCACCCTCTCTGCTATTAAGAGTGGAAGAAAAAATGACACAATGCAGTATGCTATCAGATAGTTAATTTCATTTGCAATCTGTTCTACATACTATTATAACTGTATTGACGGACTTCTAAGATACTTGCACCTAATTCTACTGCACTGAGCAAGTTTTTTCTACAAAAGGAAAATGGAGCCAGACAAGCCTCAGATTCAGAATCCTCCCTCAAGTTTGTGGGAGAGAAAAGTAATAAGGCACAGTAGGAAAAGTTCTGTATTCAGCAGAAAGACTGAAGATTTACCCCATCTTCTTTCCTCAGCTTTACATTTTTTTCTGACAGATTGGCAAGACTTATTCCCGAGTCTTTTCTAGTAGTACAGATGCATACAATCTTCCAAGAACCTGCCAGCTGGAACCACTTCTTAACAAAAACATAAATAAATGGAACTTCCTAGGAGCAAACATGTAAATATGTAAATACATCGTCTAATATTTTGTTCAGCCTACAGTTTTGGTCTGTGAAAGCAAAATGAAGTTCTAGTCACAGAGAGAATAAAATACGGCTATGATTTCAGTATTAATATTTGGTTGATCCCTTCAGTCAAATACATGTATTAGGTGCCAGGCTCTGAGACAATAAGCATGTGTCTGGACACATGATGTGGAGGAGGGGTGGAAATGTCTTTTAGTTCATCTTTCTTGAGATTACAGATGCTAAAGATCAAGCTTCATAGTTGTAATGGATTAGCAAATCTTATTCTCTGGTGCACAGTCCCTCACAGCTGCTGTGATTGACACAGGGTCGTGGAATCAGACTGACCACAATGATACAGATCCTTGAGATGTAAAAAGATTTATAAGAAAAGAGCAAGACAAAATACAGATGTTGCTACCTTCAGAAGCAGAGTAAGAAATCTGATAGGTTTGCATGCACTTCAGTTACTTCTGCAGTAGTGATATAAGAAACTAGGCAAGGCCTGGGGTCCCAGCTTTTCAGGTTCAAAATTAGGGTGATGCTCATCTCCTCAGGATCCTGCTGTTTTCTGATTACAGTTTGCACAGGGTTTATGTGGCAAGGTGTTGACAGTAGGAGTTACAGAGGTGGTCCCTGTGAAAAGAGGCCAGGTTGCCCAATGCTGAATATAGCTGATTCCAGCCAGCTCCAATGTACCCACCAGCGGCCAAAGCTGAACCTGTCAGCCAAGCTGGACAGTGGGGAGAAAGACAGTGTGAGAAACAAGCCTGCCAACACCAAGGGAAGAGAAGGAGGAGGTGTTTCAGATGCTCAAGCAAACGCAGAGATTCCCCTGCAGCCTTTGGAGGAGACCACAGTGAAACAGGTATATCCCTGGAACCTGGGTAGAGATCAAGGTGGAGCAGTTAAATATATCCTGAAGGGACCACAGATTATAAAGAATTTACCTTGTCACAGGTTTATTGTGAGAGACCGAAGCATGTAGGAAGGACCTCACTGAAGCAGAGGAAAAGTGTGAGGAGAGAGGAGAGAAAAAGGCTGTTACAGACTGTTCACAACCTTCCATTACCCATCTCCCTGACTCACTTTTTGGGGGAGGAGATTGAGGAGTTGAGGGTGAAACCTGAATTTGAACCTGAAAAAAAGAGGGTTTGGGAAAGGTGTTTTACCTTTAATCTGTGCTTATCACCATCAAAATGTGTTTTAACTGACAATAAACTAAATTAACTTTCCATGAGTTTAGTCTGGTTTGCTTGTTGTGGTAACCAGTAAGTGATATCCCTGTCTTTATCTTGATTCATGATATGTTCCACCTGATTTTTTTCCCCCGCATGCTGTTGAGGAGGGAAGGCAAGAGAATGGCCAGCTGGGCTTCTGGCAGGTGGGCAAGGTAAACCACAGTTAAACATAGGATAAGCATAATTAACAAATACTACGGCATACGTTAGAGCCTAGATGTATTATACACATTCAGATGAATTCACTACAATAATTTTTTTGTTACTTCCACCAGTAATCCAATAGCAAAACTTAACCTACCATACTTTATCTTCTGGTTTCGAGGACTTTTTATTTTCCTATCCATGTACCTGTTTCATTGTAGTGGGGCCTGTATGTGTTATGTGCCCTGCGTAGAAGTGTGTCGTACGATAGAAAACTTGCAATAGAAGCTGCAACCTCCCTGCTGTGCTTACCTTGCTGAATAATGCATTTTCAAATTTCATGTCACTGAGTGGTATAGTCCTTTTCTTGAGACTCTCCACCACTGAATTCCTCTGTGACAGCTATAAGCTCCAGCTATGGTAGTATTTTTCCAGTACTTTCCTGGTAATTAGGCTTTACCAATCCTTTTTCCAAAAAAATCTAGTACTTCATATAATCCTCTTCAGCCTTCAAGAATCTTGGTAGCATGTTGTAGGACCCAACCATGATGTTCTTTACAAGTATTCTCAAAAGCCATGTATTTGCTTGCACACTCCATCTGCTCTGCATGCATTTTCTATGGTGCTTCTTTACACTTCAGCTAATTTCATCCATATCTTTTTTTGCTATACTAGTTTTGGCACAAAGTATTTTAATCTTTCATTGGATTTAATTATCTCAGTTCTTTTTCTCTTTCTTTCTTTATTTTTTTTTTCCTAGCTGCACATTGCTATCAACCTCTTCAAGTCTTAACTTCACAACTTAATGCCTAGGGTATTTTGTGACTTCTAATGTGGGAATAAGTAATTATACATACAAACTATTTTATCATAAGTTGAAGATTATCTAAGGACTAATCTCAATTTTGGAAATGAGATAATAATTTAAATGAGCACCAGAAAATATTCTGTGACTAGCACAAAGATTCTTCTTCATAAATTTACTGGATTAGAGGCTGTTGTTTTAAAAACAACATTAGCCTTAAGAATCTCTTATGTACTTTAAATAAAAAAATATGGCATAGAGCTAACAGGTTGGTGAAGGATAAAATTATCCCTAAAAATCCAGAGTGCTTTATGGTCCCTTCCCTGAAACTTACTGAAACCTTAAAAAGATATATTGGAAGTTTAAGATCACTAAGTCCTCAAGATAGGCAAGTAATTACAGAAAATTTACAACGCACAACATATTGTCATGGAGACATTAGCATTACTTTTCCATTAAAATTAACAGCTCACATAGAGTGCCTTTGATTGTTCCTTTAGTAAGACATCAGTTTCAAAATGTGAATGTAGTCTCAGCCTTTCCATTATTTTTTATGGGTGAGCTTTAACACTTGGTGCAGGACAGCCACATGGTGGTACTGTTGATTAAATTTGGATTACATTTGGATTCTGACAACGTCCTGTCAGAGCCATGTATTAAAAGCTGCTATACTCCTGGTGGTTTGGGGCATGACTGTTCCTGCTAACATTTATTTGAGGATAATGAGGGGGCTGGGTGCAGAGGCAGATGTTGACAGTTACTTCAAAAGCAAGTTCAGACACAGTGAAACTCACAATAAAATTAACACAATCCAGACCAATTTAGCAGTCCCAAATAGAGCTCTCTGTGAAGTGTACACACCATAATGATGAGGTTAATGACTTTGTCACTTTTTCTTCCTTAGAACTCTTTCTTATAACAAATAAGACATTAATAAAATAGCACCCTTAGCAGAGAGGTGTATTTGTCACAGAAAGAATGTAAAGTAGCTCGGTGGAAGAAATACACATGGGATGGCTCAAATATTTTTTCTACTATTATTTTACCATTTAAATTACTAGTTAGATTCACCAAGTGTCTGGTTTATGTTTAAAGCTAAGTATTTGGGGGAGACTATAAAGAATCCTGAAGCACCCACAAGACATTCACAAGTTGCAGAATAGTGATTGACACTCTGAGTCTCTGAGACTGTATAGGCTTTAGGAGAGATGAGTGAGTAATAGCAATGCAGCCATCTGGCTGATGGTGGAAACTTCAACGGTCTCTCTGGGCTTGCACGATTTGTGCCTATTCTTCGTAGTAATAAAAGATAATATTGGAATCAGTTTGCATAGTCTATTTTCAGTGTATTGGTTTGCTGTGTATTTGCAAGATAGAACATGGAAGAATTCTCATAAAACAGTCAAAGGAGGCAAAGCTAGAAATTTATGTGTAAATGCAGCATGGTGTGAAATTACAAATGGACTGGTATGCCTGCAGCCAGAAATCATTGTCTTGCATCAGTAAAAACTAAAGTTCTCATGCCCATTTGTCACCTGCCAGATCAAATGCCTCTATGCAAGCCCTTTGGTATATTGCTGCAGACAAAGATTTTGCCTTTCACCCCCTTTTTTAATTATTTTTTTTTAAATCATGGTAACATATTTTCAATGCAATTACATTGAACTAACATTGCTAAGAATCCAACTTGCTGTATTATTGCTTTTTGTGTTTCTATTTACATTTATCAGCCTTCTGATTTTCCATAGCATTAGTTATGCTTATGTTAGAGTTCTGACAGTAGAGTTAATAACAAATTAAGTTAAAACTTGATGTAATGAGTTTATATCAGATACTGTCCTCATAAGAAAGCCACAATTACTGACACTTTAAGCTTCGCATTCACTGCTAGTTGCAGAGCTAAACTCTCGTAACCGATCTTGTTTGTATACTTTGGCCCTCATCCCGACAGCAAATCAGTGTGACTCCATTTGTCCCTCTGGTATTGTTTTGGGTTTATGTTAACATAATGTGAGCTGATCTACCCTATTCATCATTGTAGAACAATGGCTAGATAATTTGTTAGATGTTCAAGACACAACACTGAAACCAAAGTAATTTTAGGAATTGGAAAGGTCTTGCATTCTTTTACATGACATTTTATTCCCCTAAAGATGGCAAATGTATTTTCCCATTAATAGGTTTACAACAATGAAACGACTTAAAATCTCAAGGGAATACAGCCACATACAGGTAAACAATGCAAATACATGTGGCATGCAGAATGGGCTTTGATACATGCTAGCTGAAAGGCAGTATACAAACAAATCTATGTCTCAGTGCAATTTGTAGCCTAAAACCAGTGCATATGGTTTTGCCGCTGCTTGAAGTAGGCTTTGTGCTGTGTCAGGTCTCAGCGGGTGACTGGGCTGCCCTTGGCCTGAGCAGGGCTAAGCTGGGTTTATCAGGTGCCCCATGGCCAAGTGCCTATTGCACTTATCTGAGCTCCAGCTCTGTGAGTGCTGATGGGGAAGGGGCAGACAGCCCCAGGCAGTCTTTACCAGACAAACAGCCCCAGAAATACTGGAAGGCTGCAGGTGAGCTTTCACCCCCTCCCTGGGAGAAGAGGAAAGGGAGCAGATGGGGATGGGAAAATGTATAAAAAGAAATCCAGCAAGACCCCCAGAACCAAAGAGGAAAGGAGCCTACAGCCAGCATCTGCTCCTTCTGGTAAACACCTCAGAGTGCAGGTGACTTCTTGTCTTATCCTCTTCTACCCCCATTCTTCTTGAGAAGGAGTTCAGGGTTGACTATAAGATCCAGAGGGACATGGAAAGAGTGATTCTAACACTAAGGAGTAGGTACTAGGATGGGGTTGGGGGTTTTGGTTGAATTTAAGCTGTGTTATTTCTGTAGAAGTATACAGGTGTTACCTAATGTCCAGAACCTGCAAAACTCTTTGCCTGGTCATGAGAGCAAAACCAGTTTTCTCACAGAATTGTTCAATGGGTAGGGTATGTATCTGTTCCTGTTTGTGATGTCTGAAACACATCACACACACACAAAAATATTCTCTTCACGGTGGTGTGTCTACAACAGGAAAAACTTGAAGTAAGCTTCCTTCTTAGCATTCTAGACTCTTGAGCAGCCCATAGGGAGGAGGAAATTTCTTATTGGTGCACATATAAAGGACATGTGTGCACACAGCTGCCCACAAGGACCACCACAGACACAGCACTCAGCACAAACACAAACTGCACCAGTGGCCTCATCCTGTTCTTCTCTATGTTTGATCTGGATGAAGTTCTGTTAGTGGGAAATATATCTCTATGTACAAAATTATCCCTCCTGTAGCTTGGCTTAGACATGTGTTCCATCCAGTAGTTGACCGCTGGATCCTTGTTTTCCCCAGTAGGTGGCACCAGAACACACACGCCCCCAGAGCCTGCAGCCCTTCCAGCTGCTGGTGCAGACACCGTTTACACCCCAATACACATAGGCAATTGGATTCCACTAGTAACTCAGTTTAGACATTCAGTGAATGGCCCTTGAATCATCTTTTCTTCACCTGCTTCCTGCACAGAAAGTCACACATATAGAATGGGTCTGCCAATCAACACCCAGGCTGCATTGTCTCTCTGGCAGATAGCCTGGACTTCCTTGCCCATCTAGTAGCTCATTTCTCTATCCATCTCACTCCTAGACACACACACTTTATTTTTGCACCAGCTAGCCTGCCTTAATGCTTGAATATCTTTACTCATACCAGATGACAGTACCAAATACCTATGGGATCCTATGACCCACAGTCCAGCTCTGGTTGCTGACACTCAAACATGCACAGAAAGAACAGAAAGCCTCTCACTCAGGGAAACAATTAGAAATTAGGTCTAGTGATAGGATAGGACTCCAGGATAGGACAGACTCAATTATTGGACAGAGGGGATGGGCAGAGTGAATTAACCTGTTTACTCATCTGCCTTTTATAACCTAATCTATCTGTATTCCCATGCTTGTTGCTCCCTGAGTTATCTTGATCCCTTGATTTGGTTTCTCCACTAACTTGGAATTTGAGTTGGAAGGGAACTTTAAAGAACATTTATTCCAACCATCCTGCTGTGGGTTTTACAAGTATGACTGAAGCATAAGCATTTATCTTAAATGACTATAATGTCATAATCCAGAATGGCATTATCATCTGCAGTGTAAGGGAAGTGTTATGGCTTGAGCCAGTTTAATCTGATGATGACTATTCAATACCATGCTGACATCAGCCAGTTCTAAAATGAAAATGCTGGCTGGAGCAAAGTACCATAGGGATTGTAGTTCAGACTGTAAAATTACAGGATTCAGTTTTCTGGGTGCTGCTTCCAGTTTCTGATTTTGGGGTCTTGGTCTTTTTTTGCTGGACTGGCTGTGGGTTTGGAGGATGGTGGAGTAGTTTTGTCCCTGGCTTCTTCTGCTGCTGCTTCTTTTGCTGTGCTTTTCTGTAAAACAGGCTAAGGTAATTGTACATTGTATTGTCTCATTAAACTCCTTGTCTCATCCCAAAGGGTGTTTCTTGTGTTACTTTCCCTCCTGCCCATGTGTGGGGTGGCTTGCTCAATGAGAGCAGACTGTCGGAAACCAGGACAGGAGGGCTGACGCCCTAGAATATTCCTGAGCAAAAGAAGTTAATGAAGCAGAGAACCTACTTTAAGCACTGGTGAGGCTGTTGTGAATTTCTGTTTCCAGATATGTGTAATTCCTTTTACTTTGTGTAAAACAGAAAAACCAAAAGAATTTGTCAGGCTTGGAAAGCTTGCTGTTAATTTGTTTGTTTGTTTGTTTTCTGGTGTACAAAGTCAATTTAAAAATAGCAAGTTAATTTCATGAAAACACAACCTTTAAATGAGCAAAAATGACTTGTAGTTAACAACACATAACATAAGCAAAGCAATATAGCAAACAGGGGTGAAAAAGAGAGGCTGGAGATGAGACCAGCTGTTGTGATATGCATTTTTGGATAAACTGCACACTGAAATGGGAGAGTGGTCTTTGTGTTTATGATCATTGCTGAAAAGTGAGAAATGAACAGACTAAGTGAAGCTCTGAGACGATCAATACAAGGCTGGAGAGGTATGTTTTATGGAGAAAAGTATAAGAATATAATGTGACTGCTTAACTTGGAACAAGGTGACAAGGCAAAGAAAAAGCAGACGTCTGTCAGCTAGATATTTAGTTGTGAGCTTAATGACAAATTTTAGTATTTAGTAAATGGGCACATATGAAGACAATAATAGAGGTAGGAAAATAAAATCACTCATTAAATCAGAGCCTTTGTAAAGTATATTCATATGCCAGTCAGGATGACAGGAGTTACCAGTATCACAGAAATGTGCTGCTTTATAACCACCATACAGTTTAGGCAAGAGCAGAGAAGGATTCTTCTTTAATTTCTGTTCACAGGTTAGCATTTGGCAAGAGAAATAAAATGATGGCAGGAACTGACTGAGTTGTTTCAGCCTACCCTCAGATTTCCAAAAGTTCCTATCTCAGTCAAGCTCTACAAATACTTTCGTGTCCTCATAAATATCTTCCTTCTGGCCATGTCTTTCTACACACTGTCACTCTCATAGTTGTTCCTCTTATTCAAATATTCATGATCCTTCTCCCAGCTAGTGGCTGCAGCCATTTATGAGCTCTGTGTTTGATTCAGAGGACTCGAATGCTCTACCCAGTTGCATATATAGTTTCTATCATCTGCTGCCTATACTGGGCAGTGGATACAGTTGTTAAAACAGTGTACAGTCACAACAAATAGATGAATCAAATAAGTAAGCTTGATTCTGACCATGTAATTTTCACCATGCTTAACATTTCTTACTTAGCCTAAATTCTCTGAAGTTATACTGTATTTTTTCCTATTTCCTCTTCCTTTAAATAACATACTTTTTTTTTTACTTAATATGAATGCTTCAGACAACATCCAGTGAAACTACCTATAGCAGCATGTTTCTTCCTGTAGTTGCTTGATCATTTTTTCATAATGTTATTGTTATGATTTATTGATATTTTCTTTGATTGCCTACAAATAAAAATACTTGTTAGAGTGGACTGTGTTAAACCAGGACAATGACCAAGCATTCTGAATTCTTCTTACGTTAGAACTAAATATTTAAAATCACACACTGTAAATGGGTTAACCTGCCGGTTTCTACCCAACACAGAAGAGAGGGAAAATAATACAATACAATACAATACAATACAATACAATACAATACAATACAATACAATACACCAGATTGGAAGAGGCCTTCAAGATCATCGCGTCCAACCCATCAAACAATCCAACCCACCTAAACAACTAGACCATTGCACCAAGCACCCCATCAAGTCTCCTCCTGAACACCTCCAATGATGGTGACTCCACCACCTTCCTAGGCAGTCCATTCCGATGGGCAATCACTCTCTTTGTATGGAACTTCTTCCTAACATCCAGCCTAAACCTCCCCTGGTGCAGCTTGAGACTGTGTCTTCTTGTTCTGGTGCTGGCTGCCTGGGAGAAGAGACCAACCTCCACCTGTCCACAACCTCCCTTCAGGTAGCTGTAGAGAGCAATAACATCACCCTGAGCCTCCTCTTCTCCAGGCTAAGCAACCCCAGCTCCCTCAGCCTTTCCTCATAGGGCTTGTGTTCCAAACCCCTCACCATCTTTGTTGTCCTTCTCTGAACAAATTCCAGCAAGTCAACATCCTTCCTAAACCGACGGGCCCAGAACTGGGCACAGGACTCGAGGTGCGGCCTAACCAGTGCAGTGTACAGGGACAGAATGACCTCCCTGCTCCTGCTGGCCACACTGTTCCTGATGCAGGCCGGGATGCCATTGGCCCTCTTGGCTGCCTGGGCACACTGCAGGCTCATGTTCAGCCTACAATCAACCAGTACCCCCAGGTCCCTCTCTTCCTGGCCACCCTCCAGCCGCTCTGACCCCAGCCTGGAGCACTGCCTGGGGTTGTTGTGGCCAATGTGCAGAACCCGGCACTTGGATGTGTTCAATCTCATGTCATTGGACTCTGCCCATCTGTTCAGCTTGTCGAGGTCCCTCTGCAAAGCCTCTCTGCCCTCCAGCAGATCAACTCCTGCCCCCAGCTTGGTGTCGTCCGCGAATTTACTGATGATGAACTCAATGCCCTCATCCAGATCATCAGTACAGAAGTTAAAGAGCACAAAAAACCCACAGAAAATCTCTGGGTTGAGATAAAGAGTTGAGACAAATATTTAATATAAAATAAGATAACGTAGTGCACAACTAGCTTAGCCTACGTGCAGAAAAAGTGCAGTAAAATGCAAGAAAGTTAAATACACCAAAACCGTAAAACCACAAAACCACAAACCCCATGTGCTACCCAACTCCTTAGTCATTCAAGAGAGATTTACAGTATGGTTATTTTTCTCTGCTTGGTCTTTAGCTAACCTGTCGTTGGACTAATTTCTACTGTTGTATTTTCCAAGGCAAATATGCTATAACCAATAGTTTATTTTGTTCTTATTGACCCTCTTTTAAAGTGTTATCATACTGTATCACTTGCAGCTAGCAATTTATAGAATGCAAAACTTTTGTATATGCATGCAAGGAAAAGAAAACATTTTGTGTTCCATTATTCTAATTATCCACATTCTAATATCAGGTACTTATGTTCCTCATCAAAACTGAAGCTCCCTTCTATTTTATAAGCCTGAGATTCTACAGAGCTCTTTCAGTGTATCATAAATAAGGTACACAATGACAAACACCTTGCTCAAATATCCAAAAAGACATTAGTGGAATGTTGAAGATGCCATGCATCTTATCAGTGAACTGGGGCAGGCAGAAATGACTATGTACCAACAAGGGAAAACATATGTTGTCAAGACTGGTGTTAGCACTTACTCTTAGTGATTATCTTTTTACCAATATTTCCAGTACCACTAATCAATGCAGTAATTTCTCTGAATCTGTGTTTGTCTCAAACTGGTTATGCTCCATATATTCCTGGAGGAGGCTCAGAGGAGACTTTCTTGCTGTCTACAACTACCTGAAGGGAGGTTGTAGCCAGGTGGGGGTTGGTCTCTTCTCCCAGGCAACCAGCTCCGGAACAAGTAGACACAGTCTCAAGCTGCACTAGGGGAGGTTTAGGATGAATGTTAGGAAGAAATTCTTCACCTAAAGAGTGATTGGCCATTGGAATGGGCTGCCCAGGGAGGTGGTGGAGTCACCATCACTGGAGGTGTTTAGGAAGAGACTGAATGGGGTGCTTAATGCCATGGTTTAGTTGATTAGATAGTGTTGGGTGCTAGGTTGGACTTGATCTCAAAGGTCTTTTCCAACCTGGCTTATTCTATTCTATTCTATTCTATTCTATTCTATTCTATTCTATTCTATTCTATTCTATTCTATTCTATTCTATTCTATTCTATTCTATTCTATTCCATTCCATTCCATTCCATTCCATTCCATTCCATTCGAATCGGCTACCTGTGGAGGTAGTGGAGTCACCTTCATTGGAGGTGTTCAGGAGGAGACTTGATGGGGTGCTTGGCTGCATGGTTTAGATGTTGGGTGGGTTGGATTGATTGATGGGTTGGACGTGATGATCTTGAAGGTCTCTTCCAACCTGGTGTATTGTATTGTATTGTATTGTATTGTATTGTATTGTATTGTATTGTATTGTATTGTATTGTATTCCATTCTATTCTATTCTATTCTATTCTATTCTATTCTATTCTATTCTATTCTATTCTATTCTATTCTATTCTATTTATATATCAAATTTTTCATTCCAAAGTGCAAAGAAAGACATCATTGGTTGTTTTACAAGGTATTTTAGCAAACCTGTTAATGGAAAGAACCACTTACAGATTACAGTTTATGGGGATGAAGAAAAGCCTGAGTATGTCTGTACAAGAAAATCTCACTCACTGTATCCACATGTCTTATTTTGTTGTTTTTTCCTTTGCTAGACAGAAAGTACCAGTCTCCAGATACAGTTAGTATTAAGATCGATCTTGCAACAGGAGAAGAACTGTGAAACTATGGGGGAGAAAACAAACAAACAAGGACACAGCATGCCTGGACAGTGATAAACACCAAAAGTCCTTTTCCTTCTTCAGCTAAATGAAGAGTTCTTTTTCTAGCAACTCTCTCAAAACTTTATATAAACTCTTAACATGATTAATCATGTACTCCCTGATTTTTGAGAGTTTTAGTATACAATGATGATCTTTATGTATACTGAACTATGAAGAATATCTGATTTCTAGCATAAACAGCCTAATTCTTTTCTAAAGAGTCTCATTCTGATTAGTAGAGCATCTCTATAAAAAAATAATTAATCAAGACTCAAGTGATTATATAGTCAAACCTAGCAAATTTCAGTACATAGGAGCTGCAGTTTAACTTATTTATTAATCCATTTATTTTTCACAGAATTGTGGAATATTAGGGGTTGGAAGTGACCTTGAAAGATTATTTCTTCCAAATTCCCCATCAGTGCAGGATCACCCAGAGGAACATGTCCAGGCAGGTTTTAAATGTCTCCAGATAAGGAGACTTCATAACATCTCTGGGCAGCCTCTTCCAGTGCTTTGTCACTCTCACTGTGAAAAAGATTTTCCTTATGTTTATGTGGAATGTCTTATGGTCTAGCTTGCACCCATTGCCCCTTATCCTATCACTGGACATCAATAAGACCCCACCTCCATCTTCCTGATACTCACCCTTAGCATATTCATTAACATTGATGAGGTCATCCCTCAGTTTCCTCTTCTCCAACCCAAAGAGACCCATCTCCTTCAACCTTTCCTCATAAGGGAGGTATTCTATTTGTCTAAGAGCCTGAAACCCCAGGACAGCCTGTGAAATCCTGGGAAGAAGCTCCAAGAACCACTGCTGAGACCAGCCTAGCCATTGAAACAAAGTGACAGCCCTGCTGGAAACCAGCCCCAGATTCTTGCCATGCAAGGCACTTGAGAGAACCTCAAAAGCGTTAATGGCTAACATACAGCAGCAGCTCCCCTCCACTTGAGTGGAACTCCTGTTGATCTGTAATCTGGACTATACTGCAGCCCCAGAGGAGAATCCTGTTGATAGTAGTGCGACTAATTGGTTTATTTGTGTAAAGCCTCTTTGTTAACAGTTCTACCTAACTAACCGTTCTGGCAAGGTTCTTGTTGAGTCTCCCTAGTGGTCAAGCATCATATTGCGCTGGAGGTTCTCATTCCACTCACTCTTCCAGTTTGCTTGCAAATTCCCTAAGCTAGGGAATTTGGATCTGGTAACCTGGTAAATATACTTTAGAAATGTGAAGTTATTAAAAGAAGTGCAATTTCATCAGCACTTGAATATGCTTTGGATTGCACAAACATTAGATTTGAACAAGCATTGGATTGTGTACTTCATAAAATTATAAACTCTGTTGTACGTGGTGGTTATACTGGCAATGAACTTAGCTCTGTAAAAGCTTCCCTCATCTCTTACAGTGTTTTTTCCAAGTTTATCTTAGTTCATGAGCAATATTTTGAACAATGGTTAGCTGAGTTCTCTTCACATTCTTCCTGAAACAGATCTCTTTTTTTGTTTGTTTGTTTTTGTTTTCCGAAGCTAATTGTCTTTAGCAGGCTCTATGGTTTGGTCACAGGAGTTTAGTATTGGATTTCAGGGCATTAATGGACAAGAAAAGAGGACTTCAATGAACATCACAACGGTGTACATCTTACAGCTTTTCCAAATGGTGATAGATGTTTATAAAATTATGAGCATTCCAGGCTTTTGACAAAGTCCATCAAGATGCTTTCCTGACAAGGTGATTCCATTTTGTGGAATCCTTTCATATTCTGGAAGGAGACATTCTATCAATATTCTTTATCTATTAATGTATCAGTTAATTCTCAGATCCATCACCATTCCCCCAGTTTGAAATAATTATTCTCTAGGTCATGACTCTGTAAAAAAGGCAGGTTCTTGGCAGTATTTTCTCTTAAACACTGTGAATCTGTTCTGTACTTTAAAAAGTTACCTTATGAAAAATCGGAATTGGTTTGCTCATAATTCACATAATTTCTCTTAAAATGCAAAATTCATAGAGAGTCAATTACAAGTTGAGTATTTAATGAGCAACAGTGGGCTTTTTCTCTTCTAACTGGTTTTGACCAGGAGAAGAGAAGGCTCAGGGGAGACCTTATTGCTCTCTACAACTACCTGAAGGGAGGTTGTAGACAGGTGGGGGTTGGTCTCTTCTCCCAGACAACCAGCACCAGAACAAGAGGACACAGTCTCAAACTGCACTAGGGGAAGTTTAGGCTTGAGGTGAGGAGAAAGCTCTTCACAGTTCTTCACAGTTGTTGGCCATTGGAATGTGCTGCCCAGGGAGGTGGTGGAGTCACTGTCCTTGGATGTGTTCAAAAAGGGATTGGACGTGGCACTTGGTGCCATGGTTTAGTAGTCATGAAGTGTTGGGTGACAGGTTGTGCTTGATGATCTTTGAGGTCTTTTCTAACCTTGTTGATTCTATGATTCTATGATTCAGGCACTCAAACTCAGTAGTTATTCTCTGCAGTCTACTGTCAGCTGGGAATGAAGTACCATTAGAAGGTGCACATAAGCAATTCTCCTTTGCACTGATCATAACAGATTTTTTTACTTCCCCTCTAGAAGAGGTCTGGTAGAGTGACTGGAAACAAAGTAAAACATTGCCACCTTGTTTTGGCTCCTGAAGTTGAAATAAGCAATATAACCCCTTTAAAGTGTGAAGTCCCATCTTTACTATCATTGACTGTCCCGTTTGATTAAGCTGTAATTCATTATAATTAAGATGGTAAAATTATTTGAAAACCATTAAAAAGAAACTTTTTTTAGAAATCAAAGAAAATAAAACTTTACTAGCACCAATGTTTCTGATTTCAATTCAGCAGAATTGTTAAAAGACTTTATTTCACGTGTGCATACCTTAGATTAAAAACATGCTCTTCCAAGCTAGATATTTAGTCAACATTTGAGCCTGAGCAAGAGCATATTATAAACTTAATTTTGCTTTAATGTTATGGAGAAACCTTAGAAACATAGCTTGCAAATGATAATTGTTCTCTCTGTATTCAGACAAAAATAGTATGAGCAGACTCAGGATATACTATTGTTGGAATTTTGTTGAAAATGACTAATTTCTGCTGGAAAAACTAGAAACATCAGCAAAGCTGGACTGGGGTTAATTTATGAACTCATAATCTGGGGAAGAACATAAAGGCTTCATTTTACTGTATTTCAATAGAGACAATTAGAGTTATGCATCAGTACTTCAAAATAATGGGTTTGATTTATGCTGGTGTTTGTGCCAGATTCTGTTATCATGTACCTACTGGCAGAGGGAGTTCATGTGGTCAGTGAGCTTATGCTGCTTCTGACAGATGCCAGCTGTGGCTGCAGAAAAGAAAGTGGCAGCAGTTGAAGGTGTACCACGAAGCAGAGAAATATTTCTTCCAGTTATATTTGACTAGTAAATGTTATCTATACTTTATTAAGGAGCTTTGCGAACAACATCTGACCTGCAGGCTGTGTGAGACTTGGTGCTGGGATCAGAGAAGGATATTGCAGCAGAGGAGCCATTGTAGACAAGGAGGCAGACTTAACTGTGCTACTCTTGCATTGTCATGATTTGGCTCGGAATAAAACCTACTGGAGTCTGGCAGGAACTTGTGAAAATTATTTTGCTATGGCAGAGAGAGGAAAATATATTTGACGGTGTTTTATAAAAGATCGAACTCACGAGATTTACTTACTCTCTGGAATCAATTTATGATTAATAATAATGAATCATCAATTAATTTTAAATTGTACTCTGACCAAAAAAAAAAAAAAAAAAAAAAAAAAAAAGACTTCTTTTCAAGAGGATTTTGCCATTTGCTGTATCAATTTTCTCCAAACTATTGCTTTAGTCTTACCATTCTCTCATATTTAATCCATAGCATGGATGTGGAGCCAGAATACAAAGTTATCTTCTTGAGATAGAATCAATAATACTTTGAACTACTTTGAAATGCATTTGACTCAAATATTTCCTGAGGACTCTGATCTTTTGAATATTAAAAAATAGACTTTTTTTTTTTCTTTTTTTCCCCCCTCCTTTTAATTTAAGCTTCCTACCAGGTTTGCATGACTTTCCTACTAGGGATCATGACAAAATTAATTCTAAGTTGCAATTATCAAATGTTGATGCAGTATCTACAACAAATTATGTCAAAATAATCAGACAGGTAAGCATTTTTTCTTCTTCTTCTCTCTCTCTCTCTCTCTCTTTTTTAAAAATATTTATACAACTGCACTAGTGGCCTTTTTCCACACATTCATCCAAATAAAACCCCAATGAAAAGCTAATGATTTCTTCTCTATGTCCTACTGTGCAAGACTTGTTCATTTATAGAACTTGGAAAAGAACTTTCTCAAGAAGAATTGTGTTTGAGTAAATAAACAAGCCCCATAAAATAAATCAAATGCAATGCCCAATTGACATACAACATGCAACAACAATGGAATGGAACGGAATGGAACGGAATGGAATGGAATGGAATGGAATAGAATAGAATAGAATAGAATAGAATAGAATAGAATAGAATAGAATAGAATAGAATAGAATAGAATAGAATAGAATAGAATAGAATAGAATTACCAGGTTGGAAGAGACCTTCAAGATCATCGAATCCAACCTATCATTCAACACTATCTTATCAACTAAACCATGGTATCAAGCACCCCATCCAGTCTCTTCCTAAACACCTCCAGTGATGGGGACTCCACCACCTCCACGGGCAGCCCATTCCAATGGCCAGTCTCTCTTTCTGTGAAGAACTTCTTCCTAACATTCAGCCTAAACCTCCCCTGGCGCAGCTTGAGGCTGTGTCCTATTGTTCTGGTGCTGGTTGCCTGGGAGAAGAGACCAACCTCCACCTGTCCACAACCTCCCTTCAGGTAGTTGTAGAGAGCAATAAGGTCACCCCTCAGTCTCCTCTTCTCCAGCCTTAGCAACCCCAGCTCCCTCAGCCTCTCCCCATAGGGCTTTTGCTCCAAACCCCTCACCAGGTTTAAAAGATTATATAGGTAGAAGTCTGTCTTGTAGAAGAAAAATGCAGTGTCCCAAAGAGCACTGTAAAAACTCAGGAGCTGATAGTGGACTCAAATGTGATTTTTGAATTCTATCACATGGGGAACAAAAAAAAAAAAAAAGATATGTAACACCTTAATGAAGACTCAATCTCTTCCAAAAGCATAACCATTTTATGGGAGATGTATTTTTGAGAAATGCAGGGTGTATATTCTTGCTTTAAAGAAAACACTTTTAATGCTGCTCTGTTATAATGATCTATGTATGGTTTCACTCTAAATGTAACGAGGACTCGATATCTTGCAGAAGGAAATTCATGTTTATTATGACTAATTTTAAATGGCAAACTTTTTGATATATGAAATAAATGTTACTCTTTGATGCACTTTATTTAATAAGGAAAGCAGGTTAGAAGGTGTCTACTTCACTAAACTCATTCTTTTTAAGTCACTTTGTTTAAAGTGAAATGTAGCTTTTACTTTGGCTCTGGGAGGAAGAAACTGAAAGTACATTTGTACATCTTTATTTTTGAAATGGATGCTCTCTGCTATTTGAAGTGACTTAGAGGAATATATAAAATGAGAATGGAAACCCCACAGTGCAAATAGAACTTCCTTTTTGAATATGTGCTTTCAAAGTCTTCATGCTAAATGCATCCCTGGTGTAAATCAATTTCAGTAGCATTACACCAGGGAAGAATTTGGATTTTTCTCTCCATGCTAGTGACCCATTGGTAGTATCAATCTATCTGCCATGATACTTTCAATTTTGTTTCACTCATATTTAGTTACAATTTATGGCAGAAAGTGGTAAGGCAGGTGTTTTATTATTGTTATTTTCAGTGCCTTCAGGAATGAGTATAACCTCTGTGAATTGAACCTCCTTTTTATTATTTTTCTCAAAACAGGTGAAACAGGTAGAAAGGAATTAACAAAACAGATGCCAAATTGCAAGGGTCATTGATATGTAGGAAGCTATAAACTAGCTGGTTCTTAGGGGAAATGACCTTCTACCTTTAAGATGTTGCCATTTATATTTTCTTGTTAAATCCCTGGAAAATAGCAGTTTGAAATTTCAGAAAATGAAATGTTGAAATCCTTTTTTGTTTGAGGTTTTTCAGGAAAAAAGAAATATGGAAGAGATTGTAATATAATAATAAACATTCAATGGAAGCTACATCATCCAAAATTTATTTCTGCCTTTAGAAAAGTTGTCCATATTAATATCCATTTTGTATAAACAGGCTGTATCTGTGATCACCGGAGACCAATTTGCTACCCAAAGTATGTAAACCTGCTAAATCACAATACTTTTTATGTGATCCCTTTTTACTCTCTTTAAATAGGCAGCTAAAAAGATATTTTATATATTTATGTGTATACACATAGGTAGAGGTCCATGAAAATAATTCTAAATCTCTTACATAAGTCTTCACATTTTTGATGAGGAACATCGCTGGAATGCACCTCCAGCTGGAGGCCAGTCACCAGTGGCATCCCCCAGGGATCAGTGCTGGGCCCCATCCTCTTCAATGTCTTCATTGATGATCTGGATGAGGGGATTGAGACAGTCATCAGCAAATTTGCAGATGACACTAAGTTGGGAGCAGATGTTGGTCAGTTAGAGGGTTGAAGGGCCTTGCAGAGGGACCTCGACCAACTGGACAGATGGGCGGAGTCCAATGGGATGGCATTCAACAGGTCCAAGTACCGGGTGCTGCACTTTGGCCACAGCAACCCCATGCAGAGCTACAGGCTGGGGTCTGAGTGGCTGGAGAGTTCCCAAACAGAGAGGGACCTGGGGGTGCTGATCGACAGCCACCTGAACATGAGCCAGCAGTGTGCCCAGGTGGCCAAGAAGTCCAACCGCATCCTGGCCTGCATTAGGAATAGTGTGGCCAGCAGGAGGAGGGAGGTCATTGTGCCCCTGTACTCTGCTTTGGTTAGGCTGCACCTTGAGTACTGTGTCCAGTTCTGGGCCCCTCAGTTTAAGAAGGACATCGAGACACTTGAACATGTCCAGAGAAGGGCAACAAGGCTGGTGAGAGGCCTTGAGCACAAGCCTTATGAGGTGAGGCTGAGGGAGCTGGGGTTTAGCCTGCAGAAGAGGAGGCTCAGGGGCAACCTCATTGCTCTCTACAACTACCTGAAAGGTGATTGTAGCCAGGAAGGGGTTGGCCTCTTCTCCCAGGCAACCAGCACCAGAACAAGGGGACACAGTCTCAAGCTGCAACAGGGGAGGTTTAGGCTGGAGGTGAGGAGAAAGTTCTTCACCGAGAGAGTGACTCATCATTTGATAGGGCTGCCCGGGGAGGTGGTGGAGTCGCCGTCCCCTGAGGCGTTCAAGAGGGGACTGGATGTGACACTTGGTGCCATGGTCTAGTCGTGAGGTTTGTGGTTACAGGTTGGACTCAATGATCTTCGAGGTCTCTTCCAACCTTGGTAATACTGTGATACTGTGATACTGTGATACCATGAGAGTGGTGAGACCCTGGAACAGGTTGCCCAGGGAGGTGGTGGAAGCCTCATCCCTGGAGGATTTTACGGCAAGGCTGGATGCGGCTGTGAGGAACGTGATCTAGTGTGAGGTGTCCCTGCCCATGGCAGGGGATTTGGAACTGGATGATCCTTGAGGTCCCTTCCAGCCCTAACAATTCTATGATTCTTCTCATCATACAATTTTTACAGTTAGCTGCAAAAGTTCAGGTCTGGGGCAATTCATCCTGCACATGGGTGATCAGAAACATTCCATCATTTCCTAGAGGTCTTGTACTATGAACACCTCTCCAATCTTAGAAATGTCTCACTAGATAGAAAAATGTCAGTGCTGCATTTGTAAATAGTTCATGATTACCCCATACTGATAATACAATGTCAAACTGTGTATGCAAGCCTCTTTCCTCTTCCTACAACTTCTGATGAGAATTTGACAGGAATTCAGAAATCTTATTATACTCTTTAATATGGTACTTTGTACTACTGTATTTAATGAAATCTATTTTATTCCCATCCCTTAAGTCTTCAGGTTCTTCTAGCATGACATTTCAGTCTTCTTTTTCATTGGTGCTTCTGACTTTGTGCCTGCAACAGATTTAATTTACAAGCTACCTTTTTTCCCTTGTCAGTAAAATCAGTTATGTTCTGCTAACCTGATTTTCAGTTAACTGGTTTGTCATACATAGATCTATGGTTCCATCTTTTTCTATACCATTTAGTTTGCCTCCTTGCCTAATTTCTTAGACATTTAAGAAATACTTATTGAAATTATTATTGAAAGCCATGGGCACTAACATGGAATTTCAGGGTAGGCTGAAATAGATCATACCTGTAGTCACAACTACTCCTAAATGGATATTCCTTCAATTGCTATGCTGTCTCTTTAATAATTCAGAGAATGTAGTGCTAAAACCATTTTGTAGTCATGGCAAATACAATACCTTTTAAACAAAATTGCATAGAAATAAATTCTATCAACTCAGCAAAGAAAGGGGATCCAGATATTGACAGTTCCTACTGCATAGAGCAGAATCCTTGTAATTGTACCCTGAGGGATTAGACAGACAAGAACATGCTCTGAAATGGGCTGATTTTCACCAAACATGTGGACCACACATCATGAAAAAATTAAATTAATTAGCTTGCAGATTAATATAAATACATACATGTTCATTCTAAGTGACCTGAATACAGCTTGGCATTTTCTCTTTTGCAGTGCTCTGAATAGTGAATCCTTCATTCAGTTTCTCTTGCCACCTCCATCCCATGTATTCATTTCTACTCGGTTTCTTCAGGGACAGCATTTTCATGATGCAGAATCTGTTTTCAAATATCTAGATGTGCAGTGTGTTTAAAAATTGCTTCTTATCAGGACTAAGAAGACTGAAAAATTCATGGACCATCAGTTGAAAGGCTCTTGACTTAAAAAATAATAGATATTTTTCACAGGTGTTGGTAAGAGATTTGGATCTGATGTAGATTATGTTAATGCCAGATCACAATGCATTTGCAGTGAAAGGAAGCTGCAAATAAAGTGTTCTGTAGAGATCAAGAATAGTGTGGCCAGCAGGAGCAGGGAAGTCATTGCACCCCTGTACTCAGCACTGGTTAGGCCACAACTTGAGTACTGTGTCCAGTTCTGGGCCCCTCAATTTAAGAAGGACATTGAGACTCATGAACATATCCAGCGAAGGGCAAAGATGCTGGTGAGAGACCTTGAGCACAAGCTCTACAAAGAGAGGCTGAGGGAGCTGGGGTTGTTTAGCCTGGAGAAGAGAAGGCTCAGGGAAGACTTTATTGCTGTCTACAATTACCTGAAGGGAGGTTGTTGCCAGGAGGAGGTTGGTCTCTTTTCCCAGGCAATCATCTCCAGAACAAGAGGACAGTCTCAAGCTGTGCCAGGGGAAGTTTAGGCTTGAGGTGAGGAGAAAGTTCTTCACAGAGAGAGTAGTTAGCTGTTGGAATGTGCTGCCCAGGGAGGTGGTGACATCACCATTCCTGGAGGTGGTCAAGAGTGGATTGGACATGGCACTTGGTGCCATGGTCGTCATGAGGTCTTGGGTGAAAGGTTGGACTGGATGATCTTTGAGGTCTCTTTCAACCTTATTGATTCTATGATTCTATGACATTTTGCTAAGAAGCTGTTGCTTATACTGAGTCAATTCTTTTGTTCAGTAAGGAAAAGATGCCAAATAAAATCTATTTACTGTGCTGATCTTGAATATTAAATGTAACATTGGTTGATAAGGAGTGATTAATTCTTGCTGCTTTTGGATTGCTTATTGCTTTTGGATTCACTCATAATAGATACTTGATTGTAAAAGTAGAACATATTCTGTTCAGTGCTGCTGTGTTTTGTTGAGGTATTTTATAAGAAAGAGAGTTTGATTGGCACCATTTGTTCTAGTTCTGTAAACAAAACAGAGAAATAGATATCATTAAGTGTCATTATGACGATCAAACTTTTCCACTGAAGATAGTAGTTTTGGATTTGCATCACTTTGTCTGTAAATCTAGTGATTTCTGAAGCTCTTTTGGGATTCGCGACTAACAGGGCAGAAAATCAAAATGCAGAGCAGGAACAATATGTGCTTCATGCATTACTTATTTTTGGGAGAGATACACAGCACAGGAGTGATACTAAAGAAGCTCAGCAGCTGTACGTGTGTTAGGGTTAAATTCTGGCATGTTCTCAGTAAAAAAGTATCACACAAGTACAATCTGCAATCAAAATGCAGGGGCATGCATTTAACCTGTTTAGGCAGGACATAAATGTCACTTAACAAGGTTTTTTTTCTTCTTTTTATTTTATTTCTTAGGACCTAAATACACATCTCAAATGTACAGTTCTTACCTGCTCCGTTAGATTGCACTGCTACCTCCTGCTGCATGTAACTACTCCATGCTACCTTAAGTTTTTAGAGCTTACTGAATGTATAAAACTTTTATTTATAGAAATGCTCAATACATTTTTATTTTTTTTTACACCAAGGAAGGCAGAAAAACTCAATTAATAAATGGGCCAGTTTAAAGAGAATATTTCTAGTGTGATTGCATCTACATAACTTCAGATGAGAAACGAGCTTTTGAACTAAATGCCTCAATCATTTTTAGCTGCGCTTTGGCTGAGGCAGTGTAATAACCTTAGAGCAGTTGAAATGGATTCATTTTAAACAGAAGTAGGCTGAATAGTGTATTCCACAATTGTTCTTGATATCCTCCTAGGCAGATTAAAGATAAGAAGACAGTCCAAATATTGCTAAGGTTTGTAACATTTACGTTGTGAGAATTAGTTCATCAGATTCAATTGTTTCAGAAGATTCAATTCTATTACACCATATTGCCTGTAATTGACAATGTAGAACACTGTTTATTTGATTGTTATTTTTATTGATGCAGCCTTTAAAGCCATATGAAAGATAGTAGGATTCCATGATATAACAGAACAACACACTGAGGTTATACCTTAAAAAAAAAAACCCACTATTAGGAGAGGAGGTAAATATTGTTCATTAGAGTAGCTCTTTCAAAAACACAGAAACAACCAAAATTTCTGTAAGCATCTACGAGATGAGAGGATTAATAACAGATGCTTTGAATTTGTCAGAAGCAAATATCAAATCGACCTAAATCCTTCTCTGACTGTGAACAAATATGTGAGCAGGGAAGAACATCACATCCTTAAGTTTTTTTGTCTAATAGCATGTTTTAATAACGAGATTAAAAAACAACTTCATAACTGCTTAGGAAGTCAACTCCATAGTTAATATTATCTATGAATCTTTTGTTATCTTAGGTAAAGTGGAAATCTTTGAGTGGAAACACAGACAGACACAATCTAGAAGAGGCAACAAGTATTGATTGCTCATCTGCATAATTCTTTGATCCAGCTTAAGCGTGTTTGCAAGGTAATGGGATAAAACCAAAGCATTTGTTACTGGAATACAGAGCAGGGGTTACAAATACCTAAGGTAGAGTAACAAATACCCACGTTTCATGATATATTTCTCATGTAGTCAAAAGCTAAGAGTGGATATCTGCTTCAGAATCATAGAATCATAGAATCAATAAGGTTGGAAAAGACCTCAGAGATCATCAAGTCCAACCTGTCACCCAACACCTCCTGACTAACTAAACCATGGCTTCAAGTGCTGCATCCAATTCCCTTTTGAACACCTCCAAGGATGGTGACTCCACCACCTCCCCAGGCAGCACATTCCAATGGCCAATTACTCTTTCTGTGAAGAACTTTCTCCTCACCGCAAGCCTAAACCTTCCCTGGTGCAGCTTGAGACTGTGTCCTCTTGTTCTGGTGCTGGTTGCCTGGGAGAAGAGACCAACCCCCACCTGGCTACAACCTTCTTTCAAGTAGATGTAGACAGCAGTAAGGTCTGCCCTGAGCCTCCTCTTCTCCAGATGTCTGAAGCAGAAGGAGATATGTATAGAGAAACAGAATGCCAGATCATAAAGGAGATTGTTGTCTGGAGTGTTGAATGTATCCTTTCTTGAAGGTTAATGTGGAGAACCTCTCGACATCTTTTCTGGATTCTCTGATTCTAAAACATATCCTCCCCAGAGATTAGAAGATACCTTTGTTGGATTAACACTCTGTAGTTACACATTTGTGGTGAATTCTACTTTCAGCAATACAACTGCAATATACTTTGTAACTTTTAATAGCTTTTTTGGTTTTATGTATTTTTATATATATATATAATATATATATATATAATTTAGTGGAAATAAAATTAATTGTTTATCAAAGAGATAAAAAATAGGGAAATGAAAATGAAATAAACCTTCACTGTTTCATACTGAACATTCAGCTCTAATTTGGGCTGTTTGAGTTATTCAGTTCATTTCCAACAATTTAAATTTGAAGCAGGGAGTCACACATACAGATAGAACAGTTTTTATCCACAAGTAAAACTAGCAAAAACAGATGCTCTCCACAGCATCCTTACCTCATGCTATTCAAATACAATAGGCCAAAGATTTCTGTAGCCTACAGACTAAGGTATCCCCTGAGACTGTATAGCAAAGTGTTTAAACAGAGTTCAGAAAACTAATCTTTGCAGAAGAATATGTAGTGAAATCAGACACCTGTGTATGCATAAGTACATAACTGTGAATCTCACTTCCTTGAATCAAGTCAAGATATCCTCTGTCAGCTTTTAAATCACAATTTCAGGAAGAGCTGTCCTCGAATAAGCTATTTATATTCTCCTGATGTTCACAGAAGCTGGGCTGAGGACTGATCCCTTGCTATAAAAAAAGTCTTGATAGTCCAGTATGGCAAGATACAATCATTGCCACTTCACTGTTAAAGTCCTAACTTCCATCACAAACAATAAACTGTGCAGCTGGTGAGAACAGCAATGCAACACATATTCAATGTCTTTTTTACCCATTTTGTTAATTTTCAAGGGAACAAAACTCATATTCAAGTTTGCACAAAAGCAGTTTTGTACCATTCAAAATTCAAATCTTTTCTTTTTCAGCTTTAACTGTGGGTAAAAGTTTCTTATGCCCTTTATGCTGTCTCTCTGTTTCACAGATATTTTCTTAAATCAGCACTCTTATGTTGAATAATTTTTCTGGAAGTTAACACTTTAAAAAACCTCATATAACCCTGTGAGGTAGAAACTGGTAAGTAAGCCTTCAATTTAAGGACTTCTGTGATTTTTTTTCTGATGTGTGTGTGTGCTTTTGTAAAACATAGTTTGGAACAACAGTAGTTCCAAAATGGTGTTTAATGTCATCATTTTGTAACATTCAGCATAAAATAAACTTTGATCATACATTCTCTGTGTATAGCCTTTATTTCTTTACCCTCTTTTAAAACTGAATTTTACTATTCACACTTACTGATATTGCTTAATATCATATTCTGCAAGTTCAGCTGGTAATTAAATTATTTCAGAACAGAACACAATTTCCTGCATTTACTGTATTTACTTAGGACAATATATTTGTTGTCTTATCTTGACACCTTTGACACAAACAGAAAAAGATTGGATGAATAAGAAAATTATTGTTCTCCACAACTACCTGAAAGGAGGCTGTAGCCAGGTGGGGGTTGATCTCTTCTCCCAGGCAATCAGCATCAGAACAAGAGGACACAGTCTCAAGCTGCACCAGGGGAAGTTTAGGCTTGAGGTGAGGAGAAAGTTCTTCACGGAGAGAATTGTTGGCCATTGGAATGGGCTGCCCAGGGAGGTGGTGGAGTCACTGTCCTTGGATGTGTTCAAAAAGGCATTGGACGTGGCACTTGTTGCCATGGTCTAGTAGTCATGAGGTCTGTGGTGACAGGTTGGACTCGATGATCTTTGAGGTCTCTTCCAACCTTATTGATTCTATGATTCTATGATTTTTAAGGTTTATTTCAAGAAACCAAACCAAACCAAAACCACCACCCACAAAAAAACCACAAACAATACCCAACCAACCAAGCAACCAAATAAACAAACAAAACTCAAACCCAACAATATGTTCTCATGACTGATGCAGTGACTTATCTATTTCACACCCAAATTCTGAGCAGTGTTAAGTATCTGCCTTATATAACACAATGCACTCACAAATAAATTTTAAAAATGGCTAATAATCAAAATCAAATTATAAATTAAGTTTGAGAATGGACTACTTGAAACAAGAAAAACCAGAATATCATTGAGCCTAATTTGGGGGATGGGAATCAAGTACCTGTTTGCCACATTGGCCTATAAACTATCAAGAAGTTCCTATACATACAATATATGCACAAATTTTCTAATAAGGATCTTTAAAATTGAATGTAATAAATGTTTTACCAGATTTGGCATGAGAACTACTTTGCCAGGAAAGCAAAGGGTCCTGTAGTCACTTCATCACATTTCTTCATTGCAAATCCAGTCATGGCTTTTCCAGGAGCAGATAAGCCACCTGAAGAGATTGTTCTCTGCTACTATTCAGCGCCCTCTGGCTGAAAGTTACCATCCCCCCTCTCAGCATGCAAATATAGACATTCCTGTATCACTTCTGTTAATTTTTTCAGTTCAAGTTTTAGTGATAGCATGTTCAAACTGAACTCTGAGAGAACTGGGTTATCATTCCCCTTATTCATATGTACACTTTGACAGCTGAGAAGGTAGCAAATTCTGGTGTCATATGGTTGGTTGAAAGTCAGCTTTTTCCTATCTAAGCTGTGTTTATATGATGTATTGTAATTACTTGCATTGGTTTGTCAGTTTACAGTACAAGCTGCTGATGGGAGAATTTATTCTATTCTGTGAATGTGAAGCACCTAGCAGGACCTGGCTATTGTTTGGAGATCTTCTGAATTTCTGTGACATGTATAATACACTGTGGGGGTTTGGCCCTGGCTTGGAGGCCAGATGCCCACCAAAGCTGCTCTATCACTCCCCTTCTTAAGTGAACATGGGAAGAAGAGAGGAAAAAAAAACAAACAAACCTACAACAGAAGCCAGGAATAGGATAGGAGCAGTTTTAATAACACTAATAAGCAAACAGCAATGGACCACACAGAAGCAAAAAGCAGAGAGAGAGATGTTAGTCTCTACTTCCCATCAGCAGGATGATGGTCAGTCTCGGGAAGCAGGGCTCTCTAAGCTGGGTGGTTACTTGGGAGGATAGACACCATGGACAAATCCCCACACTTCCTTCTTTCACTGCATTCTTATACCTGAGCTGATGTCATATGGCCAGTCTCTTTGGCCAGTCTGAGTCAGCTGGCTCAGCCGTGTCCCCTCCCAAGATTTTGCCCACCCCTCAATGTACTCCTGGGGCAGGGAAATGTTGAAAGGGTACAGCCTGGATGCTGGATTCAACAGTAGCCTAAACACTGCTGTGTTTTCAACTACTGCTGCAAAAAACCACAGCACTAGAAAGATGCTGTGAGGAGAATTAACTCCAGCTCGGTCCAACCCAATACAATCTCCACCCCTTACTCCATACCATAAAACTCACAGTAAATGCACACAAAATAAACAAAACTCCCCTATGCGTTATCTTGCCACATAAAATTAATTTTTTTACTTACTTTTATTCTATTGCAGTATTAAATGACACTTTTCCTGCTGTAAGCTTGAGTCCTTTGCCTTTGTTCCACAGCCATAACAGTGGTTATCCAAATCTCATCTGTATGTCATTTATGCAATTTCTTTCTCTTCCAAATAAAGTAGATACAACAAGAGCACTTGAAATAGTACTATCAAATAATCTAGTGTTGTAATTGTAAGCTGGAGAGATACACTTGAACTCTGCTATTTTTCATAGAAATTGGATTTTTTAAAAAGGAGGACTAAATTAAGTAATTCCTTGAGTGTACATTGAAGACAAGACCTAAACAATTTTATCTTCTTTTTTTTTTTTAGCCTCACAATAAAGACAAATATTATTTTTTTACCTAGAATATAACTTTCCATAGGAGAAAAAAACAAATATAACTTTCCATAGGAGAAAAAGCCAAACAACAACAACAACAGCAAGAACAAACAAGCAAATTAAAAACCTTGAGGGAAAAGAAAGTAAGAATAGACAACTATATTGCAAATTACTGGGTTTTGGAGGAAAAAAAATCCAAACATATCTATCAAGAATACGAAGACTAATATTGGATTGCCAACATAGCCAAGGCAAATTAAAAGACTATTTTTATTTTCTTGTATAACATGTGTGTTTATGACATTGAAAGGGGGGTGGGGAGGGAAGCCTTTTTTTAACACCTAAATATTATTTCACCGAGCTAATTAGATCTATATAATGCAATACAATACAATACAATACAATACAATACAATACAATACACCAGGTTGAAAGAGACCTTCAAGATCATTGTGTCCAAATCATCAACCAATCCAACCCACCTAAACAACTAAACCATGGCACCAAGCACCCCATCAAGCCTCTTCCTGAACACCTCCAATGAAGGTGACTCCACCACCTCCACAGGCAGTCCATTCCAATGGGCAATCACTCTCTCTGTATAGAACTTCTTCCTAACATCCAGCCTAATCCTCCCCTGGCGCAGCCTGAGACTGTGTCCTCTTGTTCTGGTATTGGCTGCCTGGGAGAAGAGACCAACCTCTGCCTGGCTACAACCTCCCTTCAGGTAGTTGTAGAGAGCAATAAGGTCACCCCTCAGTCTCCTCTTCTCCAGGCTAAGCAACCCCAGCTCCCTCAGCCTTCCCTCATAGGGCTTGTGTTCCAAACCCCTCACCATCTTTGTTGTCCTTCTCTGAACAAATTCCAGCAATTCAACATCCTTCCTAAACTGAGGGGCCCAGAACTGGACACAGGACTCAAGGTGTGGCCTAACCAGTGCAGGGTACAGGGGCAGAATGACCTCCATGCTCCTGCTGGCCACACTGTTCCTGATACAGGCCAGGATGCCATTGGCCCTTCTGGCTGCCTGGGCACACTGCAGGCTCATGTTCAGCCTACAATCAACCAGTACCCCCAGGTCCCTCTCTGCCTGGCACTTTGTTTTCTAATAAATGAAGCAGGAGATGATGCTGACTGGAGAAGTACAGTCTGTGCTTCTTCTGGTACTTATGTTATCTCTTCTGGCTTCCTTCATTTTTTATTTTTAAGTTAGCTTTCTTTTTTGTTGGTTTGTTGTTTTTTTTTTTTTGTCTCAAGGTTTTAGTTTTACACTTATTCATGGCTGCTTGGCAACTGAAAGAGTATCAGAATGTAACAGATTGCAGAAATGAAATCACTGCATAGTTGTACCTAAGGGAAATTTCTTCACCGTAGTTGGTTTAAGTTAAAAATACTATGGACTGAATTTATCAAGCTGACACCCTTATGTCACTGCCATCTTTTCCCATATAGGAACACTTTTCTATGTAAAGAATTTCAAGTCTTAAGGACATGCAGCACTTTAGATTTTCTTAGATGTGCCTTTGGAGTTTTATATAGCGATTCTTCCTTCCCACAGAAAGCACACAAGCCTGTTGATCTAATTAGGGAATGATCATGGCTTGGACTGGATTTTAGTTTGGCTTTAAAATCTGTGTTATTGAGTTGTTCTCTTAACTACATCCATGGAAGGAGAAGTAGAAAAAATGAAATAAAAAGAGTTTTTAACTCACTGACTTAAGCAGGTCTTCCCTGTGATATCCAAATATGAAGGATATCGATGTCACAGTATTTTTCTGTGAGCGGTTACTACAGGAAAGTTACCAAATATCCAGAAGCACAGCATTTCTGTGATACATAATTAGAACCATTTGTATCCTATGTAAACATTTCAAGGAATAAAATGCAGAATCTTGCATCATGCCAAGAAAACAGAAACTGTTCTGAGTTCCAAATATGTTCTGCTGCACAAAACAGTAAAACAAGCAGATTTAAGGTATAATATTGGGTTTCCGTCTACTGTTTTGACATCAGTTTTGCATGCTTTATGATTAAGGTAACTCCTAAACATGGTTCTAAATTTGTGGAGTACAATCCTGTGTGCATTTAAATGGATCCATAAAGTTGGTATGATCCCTGCCTCCCACACTGCACCAGCACAAGATGCATATGTGGTGATAATTTATTATGGCTTGATGGGTTGTAAACTGTTTCCTAGGGCTTCACAACCAACCTTTACCACTTGTGCATTTGTGTTGAATATTTCCATAGGTGTTTGTGTGAAGTTCTTCATTGTGTCAACAGACTGCAATTTCTAATGTATTTCTTCATTACAAATCCTCCAGGCTCAGAATTACTGCCACATGTGTATATGTGCCCAAGGTACCAAGTGCAGAAAGATAATGTCAAATGAATCATGCTATGTCAAATGAATCATGGGACAAAACACAGTGCAGGACTGATTTTGTAAAGAGGAAAAGCATACTGTAAAGAGGATAAGCATTTCAAAATTACTTACACCTGAAAGATGTAAGGGTGGCTACAAGAGAAACTGGCCATGAGGTAATCCATGGGCACAGATATGTAGGCAAGATATCATAGGTGCCAGCACCTGTATCATAGGTCTTTCTGAACATAGGTCTTCCCGGACATAGGTCTTTCCAGAAGCAAGATCTGGGTAAAGTCCCTTTATTCTTCATTGATGTAGAGTGTCAGCACACTGCAAAGTGAGACACATGATGAGTATAATGTAAAAGATATCTAAGGAGACAAAAATCAATATAGCTGATACAGGCACATTAATACCTTCAGATCATAGATTCACACATTCTATCACAGTGTCTCAAGACAGAGTTCTAAAAACTCATTATTTTCCACCTTCTTGAGCATTTCTCAGCCAAACAGGATGATTACTGGAGATCACTATCATCCCATTATTGACCTTATTAAGAAAGAAAAAAGGAAGCAGTACCTTCATTTGATGGTGCAGAATATTGGACAGACAAAAACTTGCTTACTGCCATAATGGGAATTAAATTCCTCAATTCCTTCATTAGGACAAGGAAAAAAAAAAAAAAAAGGTGGATAAGATGCATCACTATGGTAGGCTGAAATGTGATTTGTCATTAACAGTGATAGGAAGACACAGGGACATAAAGAAGAAAACAGGAAATCAAGAAATGCTTAAGGTAACAGTGTCAGTGACAGTAATGTCTGTGGACTTATAAGCTTCTGTGTTGACAGTGCTTATAAAATTCTATAGACTTTTCCTTTGCTGGATTTCTCTTTTGGCCTAAGTCATTCTAGGACCTCAGGGAAGAGTAGCAGCAAATAACCATCACAGATCTATGGCTTCTGGTAGCCTGTCCTAAACTTCTTTGTATGCATTATGTAGGTGTGTGGAGAGTAGGTCCAAAGATATTTTTTCATTAGACATCTTTTTTCTGGGTGCTTTTGAGGCAGGAGGAAGGGCTACCTCTGGTATGGCTTATACAGTCAATCTGATCAATAATTGCTTTTTGAAAAATAAGCATGAAATGTATCCTTGAGATCTTGGAAACTCTGTAAAGCTCCAGACTTTCTTTCCTTTTTCAAACTCATTTAGACTCAGATTTTAAAGAGGAAAGTATTCAAGGGTTTAAAGCAGAAAATAACACAGTTTCATCTGTCTCTAAAGCACTTAAGACTGAAGTGCTATGAAATAAATCAAGAAGCATTTATACACAACTCCTGTTAATGTCAAGCCTTAGGAACACAGGCATAGTGCTAACAGTGACAAATAAAAATCTTGCCCTGAGGAATCAGAAGACATTTTCCAAAACTATCTAACTGAAGAGGGAAGCATAAAGCCTGAGTAAATCATGTGATGCCAACGGTAAAAAAAGAACTTTCATCTTCCTCTTGAACAGAACATAATTACAAGCAGTGAGGAAGCACAGGTACTGTAGTACTGTCAGTTTAGTGGATTACACTAGGCAAGATTGTAGCACACAGAAAAGAAAAACTTCTGACATAATTCTTTATTTATTTTCACAGACTGCATTGGGTTGGAAGGAACACTCTAAAGTCATCTTGTCCAACCCCTCTGCAGTTAGAAGGTGTACCTCCAACTAGATCAGGCTGCCCAGGGCCACATTGAGTCTGATCTTGAATGTGTCCAGGGAAAAAACCTCAACCACAACCCTGGGCAGCCTGTTGCAGTATCTTACCTCTCTCATTGTAAAGAAATTCCTCCTTATGTTTAACCTAGCTCTACCCTACTCCAGTTTAAAATCATTGCCCCTCATCCTATTGTTCCAAGTCCTTCTAAATACTTCTTCCTGTAGGTCCCCTTCAGAGAGTGAAATGGTAGCTAAAAGGTATTGTTCTAACTGATGAAAATTAACAAGCCAGAAATACTATAACATAGGAATTATTATTTATTAAATATAAAAAGAATTCCCAAACTATTTAATTGGTCAATGGCAGGTATTTACACACAAAAGGTATGAATAACACAGTAGGAAACAGTCTAAGAAGGTCAGAAACTTGGAAATTAAGAGGAGCAAATAGGAAAAATCTTTCATATGTGATAACAAGCTGCAATGCCAACTTAGGTCATGAGCTGGACCACTTGGCTTAGAAATGGAGCCAAGTAATAGGTAAAACTAAGCTTTAAAACCTTTAGAAACAATCAGGAAAATTAGCCAAAACTACACACAAAACCACTGGGATCTTACTCAGCAGAACTTTTGCTGGATAATGCGCTACCCGGAATTGTGATTTGTAATCCAAAAGGCAATAAGATCCAAAACAGTAAACCCCAAAATGGTGGAAATGTGAGAGAGGGAGTTGCTGTGGTGAAGAGCTTTGTAGCTGGAACAAAGATCTATTTGCCCTGAAGCCAAGACAGGAATACATGTCCTCACCACAGTCCAGAATCTGTTAATGACAGGCACGGATTTTCAAATCATCCCCTGTAAATTCCCCTTTTGAAAGCAGAACTGCCCAATGGCAATTTATCTGTTTAAATTTAGCCAATCCATTAAAATGCTGCACAGAGCACAGACTGCAAACACATTCTCAAGCAGGCAGCTGCACGTGTTACAGGCCACGTGAAGCACATGAAACATAGGGTTTAGCTCTCATCTCCCCCCAGCCAGGCTGGAGGTGAGGAGAAAGTTCTTCACAGAGAGAGTTGTTAGCCGTTGGAATGTGCTACCCAGGGAGGTGATGGAATCACCATCCCTGGAGGTGTTCAAGAGGGATTGGATGTGGCAGTTGGTGCCATGGTTTAGTAGTCATGAGCTGTTGGGTGACAGCTTGGACTTGATGATCTTTGAGGTCTTTTCCAACCTTATTGATTCTATGATTCTATGATTGATGGTATCTGCCTATTGCCTACTCCTCCACCTCACCCTGGACCCTGCATGGGGGAGGGGAAGCAGGGGTAGTGGCAAAACTTTAGTGCCTCTTCTAAGACAGGTATCCCCAGATACCTGATTTCTCTTCTTCAGGTTGAACATCTCCAATTCATTCGTCTTGTCTTCATAGCAGAGGTGTTTCAGGCCTATGATAATCTTCACCCTCCTCTGGGGCCTCTCCTGAAGATCCATATCTCTCCTTTGTTGGGAGCCCCAGAATAGGACACAATACTGCGACTGAGGTCTCACCAGAGCAGAGTAAGGTGGCAGAATCACCTCTCTCAACCTGACGGCCACATTTCTTTTAATGCAGCCCAGGATGCAATTTGCTCTTTGGGCAGCAAGTGTGCATTGCTGGCTCATGTCCAGGTTCTCACCCACCAGTAGCCCCAAGTCTTTTTTTTTTGCAGGGCTCTCAGTTTCATCATCCCCCCAGCCTGTATTCATATTGAGGGTTGGCCTGACCTAGGTGAGGGACCATGCACTTTGTCTCATTGAACCTCCTGAGATTCTCCTCAGCTCACCTCTCCAGCCTGTCCATGTCCCTCTGGATGGCAACCAGTCCTTTTGTCTTATCAGCCACACCACTCAGCTGCAAACTTGATGAGAGTGCACTCAATCCTGCTGTCCATATCATTGAGGTATAGACAGCTCTCTGTATGTCAGTATAGACTGGCCCCACTAGAGACCCCTGAGGACACCACTTGTCACATCTGGACATCAAATCACTGACCACTACCGTTCATATGTGATCATTTTCACTTGTGCAGTGTTGCTGTAATGAAGAACAATAAACAGGTTTGACTGAAGAACTATGATTTTAGTTTGCCATTCTGTTGGCATGTAGGTAACAGAAATTTTAGTCTGAATATGTTCTTGATGATAATAAAACTTGAAATAGGTAATTGAAATAGATAATATCAAACAAATAGAAACAGAATCCATTTAATCATTTTGCATGAAAGTAGGTATTTTCTTTATATGCTTTTCTGGATTCTTTTGTAGATGCTGTGAAACATAGTGACATCTCCAGCTCTTAAAAAAATGTATTCTTCTAAACATCTTTCTTGATCTGTGCCCTACCAGCTTTTTATGCTCTCTTTGTCTCCACTGGCAGTGCAGTATGGGAATATGAAAAGTTCTTGACTTAGAGTAAACACTTAACAAGAACTATAAAACATCTTCATGTTACATTATTCTCACACTACATCTAAAACACAAAACTATATCAGCTACTAGCAAGAAAATCACAGATATTCCACTTTTTGAAATATTTGTGTTTATTCAAATACAAACTGGTATGTAAGATGATCAAAATTCAGTTTCTAATGTTTGCCCAGTTCCTTCTACTCTCCTTAATTTTCTTTCATCTACATTAGTTCATGCCTACAATCTAAAGTTCAACTTTGAGTCATTGGCTTTGAAGATTGCAATTAATTCTGAGGTCTAAGAATTCTTCTTAAATAAGGTCTGGGTGTTTTGTGGGTGAGTGCTAACAAGAATCAACATTGAGGTTTCTCTCCACATTTTTTCCTTTACAATACAATACAATACAATACAATACAGCAGGTTGGAAGAGACCTCCAAGATCATCGCATCCAACCCATCAACCAATCCAACCCACCCAACAACTAGACCATACAGCCAAGCACCCCATCAAGTCTTCTCCTGAACACCTCCAGTGAAGGTGACTCCACCACCTCCATGGGTAGCCCATTCCAATGGCCAATCACTCTCTCCGTGTAGAACTTCTTCCTAACATCCAGCCTAAACCTCCCCTGGTGCAGCCTGAGACTGTGTCCTCTTGTTTTGGTGCTGGCTGCCTGGGAGAAGAGGCCAACCTCTGCCTGGCTACAACCTCCCTTCAGGTAGTTGTAGAGAGCAACAAGGTCACCCCTCAGTCTCCTCTTCTCCAGGCTAAGCAACCCCAGCTCCCTCAGCCTTTCCTCATAGGGCTTGTGTTCCAAACCCCTCACCAGCTTTGTTGCCCTTCTCTGGACACGTTCCAGCAAGTCAACATCCTTCCTAAACTGAGGGGCCCAGAACTGGACACAGTACTCAAGGTGTGGCCTAACCAGTGCTTAAAGAAATATCAGAGAAAACAAGTTTTAGGACCAAGCATAGTCCTATTCATCTGAATTGTATCATTCTGTTGACATCTCTGAAAGGAGAGGCATATTATTTATGTTTTCTCTCTCCTCCCACCCCACACAGACAGGAGGGAAAGTAACACCAAAAAAACCCCTCTGAGATCATACAATGCACAATTACCTTAACCTGTTTTCATAAAAGCACAGCAAAATGCAGGAGCAGAAGAGGAGAAGAGGAGGCTCGGGGAGACCTTATTGCTCTCTACAACTATCTGAAAGAGATTGTATCCAGGTGGGGATTGGTGTCTTCTCCCAGGCAACCAGCACCAGAACAAGGGGACACAGTCTCAAGCTGTGACAGAGGAAGTTTGGGCTCAAGGTGAGGAGAAAGTTCTTCACAGAAAGAGTTATTGGCCATTGGAGAGTCATTGGCTTTGAAGATTGCAATTAATTCTGAGGTCTAACAATTCTTCTTAAATAAGATCTGGACATTTTTTCGGTGAGTGCTAACACGAAAAAGCATTGAGGTTTCCCTCCTCATTTTTTCCTTCAAATGCAGCTTAACATATTTTTAAAGAAATGTCTGAGAAAACAAGTTTTAGGACCAAAGCAATAAATTAATGGTGCTTTTCATGTTAGGCATTAGTGTAACATTTCAGGCGTTAGCTTTGAAATTATATCTACATGATAAAACTACATCTATTTTTTTTCGTTCATTCATGTGTTAAAAACATTGTAGAAAAGAAAATGTGATTAAAATGATTGCTCATATTCATGAAGAATGATGACAACATTTTCTAAGGCTTTTGAAAAAGCTGCTTTCCCTTGAAATGGGTTTTGTTATGGACATGATTTTAACACATCTTTACTTACAGTCTCACAGCAGTACTCATTAGCTGAGACACAGTGCTACATCAGTATGGCTATCAAAATCTGGGCTACATGCATCCTACATCACATACAGAAAAAGATCACCTGGATTGCATTACTGTTTTTTATATACCTGGGAGCAAAATTCTGAACTGAATGAGATGAGTGTTCTCATTCTGTTCACAGAGAAAATTAAGGATCTCAGAATAAGGATATAAAAAAGTCTGCACAGTGACAAGAGTGATGCTGGAGTCATAAAATTTCTTCACCAGAGGAGTTATCAAGCATTGGAACAGACTGACCAGGGAAGAGGTTGAGTAACCATCCTTAGAAACACTTTAAAAAGGTACAAACCTGGTGTTTAGGGATATGGTGTAGGGGAGCACTTGGATATGCAAAGGGTTAACTGTTGGACTTGATGATCTTAAAGGTCTTTTCCAACCTAAATGATTCTATAATTCTATGACAGAAATTTTTTAAAAGGTACTTGCCTAACTTTCCATTTCTGGGTACTTGAAAGATTTGCCACTTCATTTATCATCATTGTGATTTGTCAGTACCTTAATCATGCGAAGTCAGAGTAGCCTGCAGAAATGGTTTCAAGCAACACCAGCATCGAAGCCTGTGATATTCTTCAACTTGGGAAGCTCATTACTTTTTGTAACATTTCTGAATGATTCGACAAATGTAGAGAATTATTATTTAATTAAGTATATATTAACTACATTTAGCTATTTTATGCATATGTTCCACTATTTTAAACAGAGAAGAAAGAAAATCTGGAATATCCAGATAACAAAATGATGCAAGATTTTAAAACCTCTTTTTGCATAGTGAGACTTCAAGGGTTGAGTCATTTTAAGTCCTTCAAAATTAAACTGTGCTTGATCATGGTCTAAAACTGCCTGCAGTGGTAGAAAAACATCAGACACTGCAAGCCCTTTAATGCTTCAGACAGAACAATAAAAAAGTGCTGGAAGCTAAAGCATATCAAAGTCCAGACCACTGAAAGTTATTTTACCATTAACCATTAAAAGCACTTATTAAGGGCTGTGCAGTTTACTTGAGAGATTTCTCACTGGCCCATGTACTTAGGCAGGAGTAATCCTATGCTTTCTAGACATACTGGAACTGCATTTATAAATATTTGGTCATAGACCACAGACACGACAACAGAAAACAACGGTACCTTATAAAGTACCTCCTTTTGAAATGTCCTTTATGGATTTGACTCTTTGGATGGTGGCTGTCTTCTCTTTGTATGTATTAAATGTGTGGGTTGCAATTACAGGAAATACATCCTTTAGGGAGTGTTAGGATAATTTCTATACTCTGGTTCCATTCTTGGTGTCCCCAGTTTGTATCAATTTTTCTCTCCCATGCCTGCCCCTCTTCCTTGAGTAATTCATGAATTGCAGTGATTTATTAACTTACTCAGGAAACATTTTCAATATTCGTCCCCCATTTTACTGACTTCTTTTAACTCTTCAAAACTTCTGCACCTCTAGAATACAAAATAATCTCTTCCACTTTGATTCAACTCTTTGCAAACTAATATCCTACTGAAGAAAAATGTTCTTCTCCCTTCCTCAGGAAGCAATGTGTACATCTAAGGATAGAACCTTTTAATACACCAAGTTTCTATTTTGTATTATATGGTTCTGTGAATTGCTAGCTTGGGATAAACCAGTTCTTAAATAATCTGGCCTGATTATGCTCCCTTAATAGGTCTTGACTGACACCAGACATGGTGCTAATGAACCAAAAGTTTGAGAGCCATTTCTTGACCATCTTAAAGCTTTCAGTTTAGGATCTTAACTTAGGTTAAAATCCTGACTTGATCTCAGAACAAATGACTTCACAGAGAGCAACCAGTTAGCCTAATAAAATAGTCCTATTCATCTGAATTGTATCATTCATCGCTGAAAGGACAGGCTTATTATCTCTATGTTCCCATAGTTTGTTGTGGGTTAACACAGCCTACTCTCACAAACTCCTCCCTTCCCACACAGACAGGAGGGAAAGTAACACAAGAAAAACCCTCTGAGATAATACAATGCACAATTACCTTTACCTATTTTCATAAAATAGGCTCAGGGGAGACCTTATTGCTCTCTAAAACTACCTGAAAGGAGGTTGTAGCCAGGTGGGGGTTGGTCTCTTCTCCCAGGTAACCAGCACCAGAACAAGAGGACACAGTCCCAAACTGCACCAGAGGAAGTTTAGACTCGAGGTGAGGAGAAAGGTCTTCACAGAGAGAGTGATTGGCCATTGGAATGGGCTGCCCAGGGAGGTGGTGGACTCACCGTCCCTGTGGGTGTTCAGAAAAGGATTGGATGTGGCACTTGAAGCTGTGGTTTAATTAGTCATGAGGCACTGGGTGATAGGTTGGACTTGATGACCTCTGAGGTCTTTTCCAACTTAATTGATTCTATGATTCTATGAATCCTGTGACCCTTCCATTGCCCAACACATGGCCAACCCAGCAGAAAAGACAACTCCTCAAACCTGGAAAACCAGAAGCAGCAACTGGGACAAGAAGTCTCTCATGTTACAATCTGAACTTCAAGCCCCATGTTACTTTGCACCAACCAGCACTTGCATTTTGAAGCTGGCATTATGTCAGCAAGATATTGAATATATTCATCAGCAGATTCAATTTGAGTCAAGACATGTACTCTGACATATAGAACAACAACATGGAAACTAGCTTGCAGACATATGAAGACAAGAAAAAATAAAGTTAGAGAAACAGAAATATTCTACATGAAATTTCCTGTTATATTGCTAGAAAATACAATGCAGCAGATTCAACTCAACTTGTGACACAGTTGTAGAGCAAGACCAGCTAATTATTATAGATTTGATCGAGATAAAAGTAACTTGCTAATAATTGAATTTGTTATTGACTAAAGGGGAAATAAAGAACCATGGGGAGAAGAAAGTGGGAGAAGAAATGAGTATATAATGATATCCAATCCCTTTCACTTCTCCAACAAAATATAACACACACAAAAAACTCTCTTATGCAGTAAATTTTTATGTAATAAAAAACTGTAAATACTTACAACAATATTACTGAAAATCTTCCTTTTTATAGAGTTCCATAGGATGGACAGAGGGTAATGGGTACAAGTTACTTCTAGAGATTCCAGCTGGACTCCTGGACAAAATTTTCCATTATGATAAGAGTTACACTTCAGAATAGTCTCTGAAGAGAAGCAGTGGATTTCCATACATTGGACAGTTTTAAGACAGCTTGACAAGGTGCTAGGCCATCTCATTTAAACTACACTACTACCTAGAAAGGTTTGACTAGATCATCTTTGGGGTCCCTTTCAACCCGGCATTCTGTGATTCTGTGTGACTCAGACTCCTTTTGTCTCAGACACTGTTATCATATGGCCTTGTAATTATCCTTCCAACTCATAACGTATAGGTGTCAATAATCCCATCGGTTCTGACTGCAACAAATGCTCAGACTTAGCCTGCTGTTATTTTTGCATGTCTGTGAGCTTTGCTGGTAAAAAGGCTATATTAGTGTCTTTCTTAACTCACTTCACCCTTGAGTTTGAAGGAAATACCAGGATTCCCCTCAGGTTATTAATTTTGTTGAGCTGACAAAAATTGTGTGGTTCCAAATTAGCCATTTGTGTTGGCAGCACTGGATGTGACCATTATTCCTCATTAAGAGACAGAGTGCAATTATTTGTTTGCTGTCAGTGTCTAGTATTCAGGATTATAATGAAAGTTTTCTGATGTTTCTTAAATAACCCATACTAACTAGTGTGAGTGAAATCAGTACAATCTCATCTGCAGGAAAGTTTAACAAAATTTAAAGGATGACAAAGTAGAGTGTCGATTTTGTTCTTTCATTTAAATGTAGTCTATATGTAATAAATCCTGATACCAGTGTCTTATTTGCAGGGCATAGTAATTTCTCTATCAGCAATTTATTGCTTAAGATAATATCAGGGGGTAAAAACAACAGAAAGGATTTGGCTTATTTAGTGTTAGCACATTTGTGCTACTCACCTTGGACTCAAAACACAGTTAAGGAAGCAAGTAGCCATTTCTGGGGGTCAATTTATCTGATACTTTAGGGAATACATTAGGATATTACCTGATAGTAGGAACTTACCTAAATTTATACCCCTTTCAATTAACAGTACCTTATTTTATTATTATTATTTTATTATTACTCCACTCTGAAGCAAGATAATTTACTTGCATATTTTCTTCTGGAGATAGTAAAATAATTACCTTAGAAATCACAGAATCACCAAGGTTGGAAGAGACCTCAAAGATCATCAAGTCCAACCTGTCACCACAGACCTCGTGGCTAAACCCTGGCACCAAGTGCCACGTCCAATCCCCTCTTGAACACCACCAGGGATGGTGACTCCACCACCTCCCTGAGCACCCCACTCCAATGGCTAACGCCTCTCTCTATGAAGACCTTTCTCCTTACCTCCAGCCTAAAGTAGACCTAGACACTTAAAAAAAAAATATCTGGCTTCATGCAGACACTATGGATGTATACAAAGCATAGATGTCTCAATCCAACCTTATTCTTCACCACTGTTTAAGGAGGACATTGTCTCTCAAATGCCCACAGCTTCATACAGCCTTACAGTATGAGGTAATACAATTATTTGTGGTGGGCTGAGAAATTTCCCGATATTTCAGTCTCTTTCAACTGGAAACAACAGTATAAATAGCATTTGTGTGTAATGCTTACAAGGATATCTCTTGGATCTATCAGAAGACTGTTATGCTACAAAGCAATGTCTATAAAGAAGGCTAGTCTGCTTCTGAGGATAATTTTGCAAACATCAGCTCATTATCTACTATTCTATCCCAGGTGTAATTCAGAAAAAAGGCAGAAATTAAATATATAGTGACCTACTCAGATGAAAGTACCTGTCATAAAGACCATTACTTTGGCTAGACAAATATCACACTGCATTTCTGAAGTGTACAGAAACTGTTTTACAATGTGTCCTGGTTTTCCTGGGACGGAATCACAGACCAGCCATGGGCTGCAGACCATTGGCAGTTCTGAGTCAGCCAGGACAGCTGACTTGAGTTGACTCATAGATGCATCTTATACCATCACACTCAATATAGAGAAGTAACTTTGCTAAAGAAAGTCTCTTGTTAGAACACCCTGCTTGAGCTCTTCCTCACCCCGCTCTTGAGGATGGCCTTACTGGATGTTGTGACTGCTGTGCTTTTGTTTGTCTGATTATGGCTTTTTATTTCTTGCATTATCTTTGGTATTAATATGGTTGTTTCATTGCATCTGTTTTTATTTTAACCTATGGGACTTCTCTCTTTTTCCTGCTTCCTCATTTTCCTGCTGGGGAGGGGGTGGTACAGTAACTGCTATAGTTTAGCTCCAGATACAGCCTAAATATAGACTCCAGTGTGGTCCATTGCCATCTTGCATGTGGCATGTAGCAAAAATGGTTATGCATAAATGGCAGTCTTATTCTGCTAATACTTGTTGGACTATTTTAAAAGATTGTATTCTTCTTAGAGCTGTCTTTAGGCATCTCAATTTTTCTTCCCTTTTACAGAAAGGAATCTTTTCAATTAGAGATGTTAACATAAAAAAAAAGAAAATATTCGATCAAAATTCGCTTTATAACCTAACTTCTTATAGTTGTTGTTGTGTGAAAAACATGCTAGACTGTCAATAGGAAGCTTTTCAACACCTAAACTGCTTCTTATGCTTCCTCAATAAACTAAGATGCAATTGCTTCTTAAAACAAACCCAGCTATTGCTCCAGAATTTGTATGACATTTTTTAAGCCTTAATTCAATCAGTTACATAGTTTTCACTTTCATGCTCCCTATTCTTTAAAAGTATGCCAATTATATGTTTTGTATTTACGTAGTGTGCAGTGCTCTTCAAAATAACTTCATTCTTAAGATTCCTTTAGTTGAAGTAACAAATCTGTTGAAATATATTTCATGAGGTACTTCAGAATTATTGTTGAAATAAGAGTTAAGCTTTTGTCTGTTGCTTGGTAATGCAAAATGATCTACAGATTTTATTTTTCCTATGGGAATTTTTATGGGAATCTTAGCAGCTCTACTCACACATTCAAGACACAGTTTCAGTTTGCTTTATCTCATAACTAAGCACTGTTCAAAATCATTTTGAATTTTGAAGCCTGATTCAGATGAGCTGATGCACATACTGGAGTATAGCTTTTGCATAGCACCAGTGGTTCCAGAACTACAGAGCACTGCTCAACATAAGCAGGTTTGACAGTCAATTAACTAATTACTCTTACATTAATAACGAAGGATGTTGAATCACTTAATACATGAGGAAAAGCAGTGATGCCATGGGTATAATCAAACCATATAATTTAGAACAAGAGGAATAGGATAATTTAATCACATTTTCCCTGCAGAAGTCAGTTCAATATGTCTTTGCTTATGTGTTATTACAAGAACAATTAAGCACTTCTGAATGTTATACGTTACTCGGAGTTCAGTTTCATCTTTTACTATGTGTATGTTTAGAACAGAACAGAACAGAATAGAATAGAATAGAATAGAATAGAATAGAATAGAATAGAATAGAATAGAATAGAATAGAATAGAATAAACCAGGTTGGAAGAGACCTTCAAGATCATCGTGCCCAACCCGTCATCCAATACCATCTCATCAACTAAACCATGGCACCAAGCACTCAATCAAGTCTCCTCCTAAACACCCCCAATGATGGGGGATTAGAAATCACAGAATCAACATGGCTGGAAGAGACCTCAAAGATCATCAAGTCCAACCCGTCACCACAGACCTCATGACTAAACCATGGCACCAAGTGCCACATCCAATACCCTCTTGAACACCTCCAGTGATGGTGACTCCACCACCTCCCTGAGCAGCCCATTTCAATGGCTAATGACTCTCTCAGTGAAGAATTTTCTCCTCATTTTGAGCCTAAACTTCCCCTGGCACAGCTTGAGATTCCTCAAACCTCTAACACTACCTTTGAAATCTCTGAATTTCATAAATTAATGATTCCTTTCATTTGTCTCTTGGCTTTACAATATTATAGTTTTTGTATGTTTTAAGATTCACACTAAGCCATGATGTCAGAGTGGATTTGTCTCATGAATATTTGCTTCAACACTCTGAAACAGATTATGTACAGTACTACAATATAAATAAATTTAAATTAAAACATGTCTTCATTTGAACTATTTTCTAATCTAAATGAACATTTAAGTGCTTACAAAAAGCACTGGAAGGACTGAAGCTCCATCTGTATGAACATTTGACAAAAATTCTTCCAGCTTGCTAGTTTCTTCCATAGCTGTCCTAGTTTAGCGGGCTTTTGTTTTTCTCAGTTATGGTGATTAAGTAATTTCATGCACAATTTTTCTCTTTGGTAAGGATAAAGCTTATTTCTGACATCAGTTTGAAAAGTAATTTTCAAGACATATTTTGTACTGAAAGGCAGGAACTCACATTCTAGTACAAAATGAGGATGTAACTAGCTTTCTTTCCAAAACAAAATTTTCTGAGCTGCTGATTTTGAATTTGATCTGAATGCCTCGATCTCATGGCCACCTTATCACCACTTCCAATTTCATATCTAGCTGGGTGAGCAGGTTCTTCACTGAAAAGAAATCCAGAATCTCATTTTTACTAACAATACTTTTTCAGCATCTGTACAGTAGGATGGAAAATTAGTACAGTAGCTTCAGGTATTACAAATAAGAGTATTAAATTAACAGCCCAAAGTTGAGAGAGACTAATTAGTTCTCTTTCCCCTTTTGCACAATTATAGTTACAGGCTAAAACTCCTTTATGAGCATTATATCATTGGGGGAATTATCAAAAAGAGAAAATTCTTGCTGCACTTTTATTTAGCTGAATACAGAATCACAAAATCACCAAGGTTAGAAGAGACCTCAAAGATCATCAAGTCCAACCTGTCACCACAGACCTCATGACTAAACCATGGCACCAAGTGCCACATCCAGTCTCTTCTTGAACACCTCTAGGGATGGTGACTCCACCACCTCCCTGGACAGCACATTCCAATGGCTAATGACTCTCTCAGTGAAGAACTTTCTTCTCACCTCAAGCCTACACCTCCCCTGGCACAGCTTGAGACTATGTCCTCTTGTTCTGGTGCTGGTTGCCTGGGAGAAGAGACCAACCCCCTCCTGGCTACAACCTCCCTTCAGGTAGTTGTAGACAGCAATGAAGTCTTCCCTGAGCCTCCTCTTCTCCAGGCTAAACAACCCCAGCTCCCTCAGCCTCTCCTCATAAAGCTTGTGCTTGAGGCCTCTCCCCAAGCCTCATTGCCCTTCTCTGAACACATTTGAGTCTCAATGTCCTTCTTAAACTGAGGGGCCCAGAACTGGACACAGTAATCAAGGTGTGGCCTAACCAATGCAGAGTACAGGGGCACAATGACCTCCCTGCTCCTGCTGGCCACACTATTCCTAATGCAGGCCAGGATGCCATTGGCCCTCTTGGCCACCTGGGCACACTGCTGGCTCATGTTTAGGCAGGTGTCAATCAGCACCCCCAGGTCCCTTTCTGTTTGGCAGCTCTCCGGCCACTCCGACCCCAGCCAACAAGTTCCGACCCCAGCCGACAAGTACCAACCCCATCAGACAAGTGCCTGTGCTCTGATAACAAGAGAACCAGAAAGCATAAAATTTAATTTGTTCATTGAAAATGCTTGCCTCTGAGCAAAGTGCCAATCAGTAAGTCAATTTTTTTTCTACATCAGTCATATAATTTCATAATAAAAGAACACTCTGAAGAACTTGTCTGCTAGGTAGCCTCATGAAAAAACTCTTGCTTTACTTTTTGCAATTCAAAAAGTTGAGAGAAATGAGTCATATGTAGTGTTACATAACTGCAGTAGAAAATAGCTTATCTCCTGTAAGTTCTTCCTCTGTGTGAGAAGCCTTGAATTCAGGCATTCTTGATACCATTTTGTTAGATATGATCTTGCCATTTTATCCCCCATTTATAACTGAACTCAAAATACATTTTTCTGCAGAACGCTTCAGAGTATCATCTATTGGTGGAGTCTGATGACTGAGGCAGTTATATTTCATGGTATAGTATGTCTAATGCCTTCATATTAAACCACTGAGAAATGCCATTGCCTTTGGATGACCTTCAGATCCCTTAGTTTTCCTCTTGAAAGAAACCACAAAATCTCAGACAGGCTTACCGCTTTCAACAGTCCATGTTTTGCAGTAAAGTTAAAACAGCAAAGGTTCTACAGAGTGACTGGGTAGTAGTTCGCAGTAAACGAGCCATACAGAACTAGTTTAGTTTTAACCACTTCATATACAAAGAGATGATAAGCAGCTGGGATAGTACTTTCATGTATTCTTGCCTTCTTTTGGAAAATGTTCAGAATATTAACGCTTTTCCTCACTCAAGTCTTCAGGATGCCTGAGGATTTTTTTCTGCCTCGGGTGCTTTGTTTTCCAGGCTAAAACTTACCCTAGTTATACATCTGTCAGTTTCACTAACCTCTGTTTGTTCCAGTCTTCCTTGTATATCATCCTCCCTTTCATAGGTTATGAGTTCTTATTCTTAAATCAATCCACTCCAAAATGTGTTGGCTTCACATACAGAAGATATTACCTATACCCCATTTCTGCAAGAGAGTTTTTTGGACTTTATGATACAGTATCAATCACCTTTTTGTGGGTGATGTTTAGAGCTGGACACAGACACAAGCACCCTCTTTTTAAATTTATTTATTTAAATCAGTTTTAAGGAGAAAAATATTCTTTATATCTTGTCATCTGAAGTAATCAATATGATGAGTAGAAAAGAAAGAATTAGTGTTCTTTCTTAACCACAGAGGTGCTTCTGTTTTGGTGGGGTTTTTTTAGTAACAGATCAGGAATTACATTTGTAACTGGTTTATCTACACATGCTTCTTATTTTCTTTGTCATACATGGGATACTTTACTTATGTTGCATATTATACTTTGCTCTCTTCACTGTGTCCAGAGTTAGTTTCTACCCACTTCTCAAGGTTTAATTTTTGGTTGTTTGTTTGGGGTCTTGTTGGTTTGTTTTGTTATTTATTTATTTTATTTTCCTGACCAGTAACCAACCTTTACAGTCTACATTTATACTCTTTGGTGCTTCTGCTGTCACCCGGTTCACTCAAGGACTTCATACTATATCAGTGTATTCATGTTTCTCACTGCAAAATTTAGAGTCTGAAGTGGATGCTCATAGACATGTGTTGGCCTCAGTTTAACACATCTTCATGACACCTCTGCCTACAAAACTGGACATACATGGCAGCTTATTTGAGCTTCATCTCTGAGGGTGTTGTCAGGGGAAAGAGACTGACAGTCCTAGACTATATCCCTGTGGGACAAATTGTCTATTATAGTCATGGATGATGTGGGAAGATTTCACCCCTTCCCAGAGAGTAAAGAAAAAAGAGCAAGTGGTGATAGGAAAACATGTAACAACAGTCTCAAACTGACCCAGGGGTAAGAAGGAAGAAAAGCCACCTGCTGAAAAATTTTGAGAAGCTGATGGTCACCTAAACATTCTTCTACCTTTCTGTTCCTAGAGGAAACTGAAAATGCCAACTGCAGAACCCAGAGGGTCTTTGGTGGGGCAGGTAAATGTAATACCAGCAAAAAGTTTTGGTATTAGAACATTTGAGTGCAATGTCAAACCAATTTAATCAGGCCAAGAATAAATTCTTGATACTTTTTGCGTGTCCCTGTCTTGCCCTTAACAAGATTTTGAATGTCACAGCTTATCTACACACACTTTAGATGGCAGTTGCCACCTAACATTCAACTCCTCTGTGTGACCAAAGAAGACACTGTGCTTCATCAATTCTAACTGTGACAACAATTTTGCCAGGCAGTTACAAATGTTGTCAATCATGAGGTATTAACAAATGTCCTAGTTTTGAGCATGAGCTGCCCAGGGCAAAAGGACAGACAAGTTTTCCCCCTTCCAAGGACTAAAATAAAAAATATCTCCACGCTGGATTGGAAGTTTAAATAGAAATTCTATTTGCAAATTTGTCAAAAGGCGTTCCAGTAAAAGGAAAACCTTCTAGAGCCTTCCAGAAACCTTCACCCCACTCAGCCTCAGCAGGCCCAAGAGCAGCCAAAATACCCAAAAAATAAAATTGAATATTGCCTCTTGAATGCCATATGATTTACTGTTAATACTCTAGTTCAGCCTGATGCCCTTGTGCTCTGTTTCGCTTTCCAGCTGACCAGAGATACTGAACTGCTCCAACACTCAGCCTGTCCAGGGCTGTTTATACCCACACTTGATTTGGATATGAACTTTTTTTCATCCACAATTGTGACATTTCCTTGGCATGATTTAATTTTTATTTTATGTTTTGTAATCTTCTTCCACAAAGATAAAGAATAGTTGTTTATATTTGTTATTTCTTATAGAAATGGCTTTCAAGGTACTGGATCAATTTCAGATACGTGAAACAAGCTAACTAAAAAGTTCTAACTAAAAGCCATACAGATGAGCAGAGGGCTGGAGCACCTCTCCTATGATGAAAGACTGAGGGAGTTGAGGCTATTCTGGTGATGAGAAGGCTCTGAGGAGACCTTATTGGGTCCTTCCAGTATCTTAAGGAGGCCAACATGAAAGCTGGTGAGGGACTTTTTAGGGTGTCAGGTTGGGTGGGGAGGACTAGGGGGAATGGAAAAAATACAGAAATGGGTAGATTCAGATTGGATGTTAGGAAGAAGTTCTTCACCATGAGGGTGGTAAGACACTGACACAGGTTGTCCAGGGAGGTGGTGGAGGCCTTATCCCTGGAGGTTTTTAAGGCCAGTTTGGATGTGGCTCTGGGCAACCTGATCTAGTGTGAGGTGTCCCTGCCCATGGCAAGGGGTGTTGGAACTGGGTGATCCTTGAAGTCCCTTCTAAGCCAAGCAATTCTATAATTCAATGGTCCAAACAGTGACTGAACAAAAGATAAAAATGCTTCTTCCTCTCAAACCCACCCCCCCCCCCTAAAAAAAAAAAAAAGAAGTAACAGCATAGTTTAAGCATGTTCTGGTGTGATTGTTCTGTACTTTGCAGATAAGAAAGGTGTCTTGTTGGTTGGTTTTTAATACATTTCATACCTCTTGTATTCAAATTATGGAGACATTCTGTGGAAGCTATTCTTAAAAGAACAGCAAACAGTACTAGTATGTATATCATATATTCTGAGCATTTTATTCCATCTTAGTGCTAGAAAATAAACACATATAGATGAGGTTTTCAAGTGCCATAGCATAGCCCATTCTAACAGTGGCACAGTATGATTAATTTTTAAGCTAATGAACATACACAGCTATAGAAAAATCACTGGAGCTTTAAAATTCTGCTTGTCTGAAAGCAAATATTGCTTTGCTTTCAGAAAACATTTAGTAGAATTCATTGCCTCCATCAGGAAACTTTAACACTTTGTTAATACATATGGAAATACTGATGTATTTACACATTCATGTGTATGTAGAGACAGATAACAAGTGTTGGGCACTTTAAGGCTAATTTGATACAACTTTCTTAAAGCAGCATTTTTGTCTTTTAGTCCAGAATTATTCCAGAGAGCTTTTGGCATGACAAAAGAATAGGGATAGGTGAAGCCATTGGAAATTGCAATGAAAATAGAACTTTAAAAGCCTCAAATGCTCAATATTCAAAACATTTCTTTTTTTTTTTCTGTGCATTTATCATTAAAAGGAACAATGTTTTCTTTATGGCTTGGTAAAAACCTGGAAGCTGATGCTTGTTAAGAACTATAAACTGAATCCCAGACTTTGGAAGAAACATTCTGAATTATTAGAATAGAAGAACAATTTTGAGAAGGGGCTTGTTTAGAGGAATATAAATCCAAGATAGAGTTAAAATGCAGACCCAAAGTGATAGACCTTAACTGGAGTTTTGGAAACAACTGCTAGAAGAGAATTATAAGAAATAATTCAATGGAGTTGTGAAAGTTTTGTCATACAGCTTGAATATAGTAAAGAGATAGTATTAGTCACTGCTCCCACACTTGGCCTTGAAATAAAGGGTGAAAAGCACCATAAAGCTTTGTCTGCTTGAGGAATTGAAGGCAGAAGTTCAAGGAGTATGCTAGAGTTATTGCTGAAGAACAGGATGAAAAAAAATAATTACTTTTTCATGAGCTACTTTGTTGTGGTTTTTTGTCACAAAGCAGGTAAGAAATGTTGTCAATCACTGTAAGCCCAGTAAATGTGTATTGACACTAATGGGTATCTTCTTTTACAAAGCTGCATTTATAAATCTCGACTTACAATTAACCAAATTGCATACCTATGGATAACTAATAGAACTCTACAGAGATATAATTAGTTTAAATAGTGATTCAAGTTCTTAACTGTTTTAATCCATGTTCAAATTAATTCTCATGTATGGCTTCATAGCCATTCAGCCACAAAAGCATTTTCATTGAGCAGAGAACTTGTGGCCCTTGCACTTGGCTCTTACTTGAGTGCACAGGGAGCTGTGGAGTGCCCATGTGTGTACCTGCACAATGTCATGAATGCCTGCTGCCTGGAGCAGCCTGCAATTACTCTAATAGAGCAAGAGGAAGTAAACTCAAATTCTCACAAGTTCAAAAAGAGAGGAGGACACCAGCAGCCATGCTTCACTGTACTGAGAGGATTTAAGAAATGCCAGTGGTGGAAATGAAAACTGACATGCACACAACATACATGTCCGGGACCAAAAGGGCTGGCTGCCCATTTAAAGATGGGGAGCCGGGAATCCAAGGACGCTTCCCATGGGAGGTAGTAGCTTGAGCTCCAGGCATCAGGCACTTCCTTGGGGACAGGACAAAGCCAGCCTGGGATGTACACCTTTGGATGGGCCAGGTTCAGCGAGGTCCATGGGTAGGTGGGGCTGTAGGGAGCTGGAGAATGGACTTGCTCTGGAATCACTAGGACAGGGGTTCGTGGTTCCAGGGGGCTGATATGGAGTCCTGGGTAGTGGGCAGGGTGTGAGCTGTTCTGTGGGATGGAAGATGAGTCCTCAGCAATGGGCAAGTAGGAAAAGTCCCAGGGGGATGGGCATGGATAGTCAGACCCTGATGATAAGGCTACAAATACTGATACATTCTATTAAGTCTAATCAAATCTTCAAAAATGATGACACTAATTTTATAAATAAATTTAAGTTTGTGCAACTGGAAACTTGAGGCTTAAACTACTGCTAAGTGCTGCTATATTCTTAAATACAATGTTAGATATTGAGGAAGTTCACAGGATCACAGAATGTTAGGGGTTCGAAGGGACCTCTGGAGATCTTTCAGTCCAACTCCTATGCCAGAGCAGAACCATATAATCTAGCATAGGTCCCATAGGAATGCATCCAGATGAGTCTGTGTGTGGTTCCATCAAGAACAGTGTGGCCATCAGGAGCAGGGAAGTCATTGTGCCCCTGTACTCAGCACTGGTTAGGCCACACCTTGAGTACTGTGTCCAGTTCTGGGCTCCTCAGTTTAAGAAGGACATTGAGACTATTGAACATGTCCAGAGAAGGGCAACGAGGCTGGGGAGAGGCCTTGAGCACAAGCCCTATGGGGAGAGGCTGAGGGAGCTGGGATTGTTTAGCCTGGAGAAGAGGAGGCTCAGGGGAAACCTTATTGCTGTCTACAACTACCTGAAGGGAGGTTGCAGTCAGGTGGGGGTTGTTCTCTTCTCGCAGGCAACCAGCACCAGAACAAGAGGACACAGTCTCAAGCTGCACCAGGGGAAGTTTAGGCTTGAGGTGAGGAGAAAATTCTTCACGGAGAGAGAGAGAGAGAGTCATTCGCCATTGGAATGGGCTGCCCAGGGAGGTGGTGGAGTCATCACCCCTGGAGGTGTTCAAGAGGGGATTGGATGTGGCACTTGGTGCCATGGTTTAGTCATGAGGTCTGTAGTGGCATGTTGGACTTGATGGTCTTTGAGGTCTCTTCTAACCTTGGTGATTCGGTGATTCTGTGATTCTCTAAATCGTTCATCAATAGGCAGACTGGAGCTGTTCATCTCCCATTGGTGTATCCAAGCATAAAGCAGTAGAAATTACACATATCACATCCACATAATTTTGTTACTTCTCTGAAGAGCTGTTTATACAGTATCTTGGCTCTTTGATATTTCTCCTTGTATATATGATGCTTTTTTTACATGCTGTTCCAGAATTCCAGATACTTTTGGTTTATTTCTAGAGTGTTACTGCACTTTGTGGAGAAAAAGCACACCAGACAACACAAGGAGAGTTTACCAGAGCTTTGGCTGGAACAAACTCATAGAGATTATTTCTATGCCCAGGTGTTTCTAGTCCCTGTGGAGTACCATGGCAGCCAGACATTGCTGTAGCACAGAGGTGTTCCTGTCCCTTACTGCTAAGCACAGAACATGAAGAAAGAAGTGTTTGGATTGTGGGAGCAACGTATGTTTTTGCAAACACAGTATCAGAATTTCATGTTTCATCTACTATTGTGGGGTTTTGTTGGGGTGTGGGTGTTTGGGTGTTGTCTGGGGATTATTTTTTTCGGGGGGAGGGTGTTATTTATGGGTTTTTTGACTGGCAGAAGAGCTAAAATGTGTAGCCCCATAAGAGGATAAGATCAGAGTAGAGGAAGTGCTACAGAGAACCAGATGTCACTGCTACAAATTTAATTTTAGAGCTGGCTGAACAACAACATTTGCAAAAATAAGGCTTTTGCTGTAAGGAAGTGCAATTTAGAAGCAGGAGTGGAGCTAACACAATAGGATTATACACTGCAGCTACTGAAATCTCATTCACTATAAATGAGTTGATTTGCTGTATGTCGTCTTTCAGGGTGACTTTGGCTAGATAGTGACAATGTGCTTGGGGACTGGTGAGCATTGATTTACTGCTTTGGGTTTTGTTATTGTGCAAAACTAAATATGCACCCTAGCCCAAATTGATTCTCTGAGGGCTCTGCTTCAAAATATTTTTATAAGCATTGTTGTGGGATTTTTTAAATCTTCACTGTGGTCTATTCCCTATACAACCCTGCTCGAGCAATGAGCCCTTTATTAACCCTATTTAACAAATCCCAAAGCATCAAACTATTTGTACCATTATCAGAAATGCTAATTCTTACAATAGGTGCAACTTCTAGGATTCTAGGAGATATTTGGTTTCATTCTGAAGGGTCAAACACCAAAACATGCTCTAGCCCAGACAGTAGACTAAGCACCTGTGAAAGTGCTAACCCAGTCACACATATTCCATTCCATTCCATTCCATTCCATTCCATTCCATTCCATTCCATTCCATTCCATTCCATTCTGTCTTTCAGAAATGAAAAGGAATTGTTTATCAATGTTCTTCAAGAAGAAAAAATTCCACAAGGTAGGGAAAAGAACATTGACACAAGTCCTTTGACTCACAATCTTCCAATCTTCCTTCTGGTTTTTGTTTTGTTTTCCTTTTTTCATCTGCTTTTCCCCAACACTTCTGTGTGTCTGGAAAATGCTTTAAAAGATATCTAGTTCTTAAGGCATAGCTCAGGAATAGAATAGAATAGAATAGAATAGAATAGAATAGAATAGAATAGAATAGAATAGAATAGAATAGAATAGAATAGAATAGAATAGAATAGAATTAGAATTAACCAGGTTGGAAGAGACCTTTGAGATCATCGAGTCCAACCTATCATTCAACACCATCTAATCAACAAAACCATGGCACCAAGCACCCCATCCAGTCTCTTTCTAAACACCTCCAGTGATGGTGACTCCACCACCTCCCTGGGCAGCCTATGCCAATGGTCAATCACTCTTTCTATGAAGAACTAGTCCTAACATTCAGCCTAAACTGCCCCTGGAACAGCTTGAGACGCTGTCCTCTTCAAGAATAAAATTAACAAATGATTCTAAATCTCATATACATTAAATATTGTTGTTTTTTTAAAACATGGTAATCATATATACAATGCCCATTCATATTTCATACATATATGTTCATTAATCTCTGTTTTTCTCATGTCTGGTAATATAAACAGTGGTGAAATAAAATGGAACTAATGTTTTTGTTGACATTGTGTGAATCATCTTTCATTTTAGGACCTTTTTCCTTCAGTAACTTCCATCAAGTATATGGTATTCTCCAAGGTTATGCTTTGGATTTGGAGCTCTGGTTTAGCACAAATATAGTTTCTTGTGTGGTTTGCAGGCTTTCTCTTGTCAAAAGGCTACAGGTATTTCAGGTGATAAATGAATTGTCCTGACTAAGTCTTTCATGTTCTGTTGGTTTCATTCCTTCTTTTTCCAGTCAGACTCATTTTCCTTCTAAACTATTTCATATACATGCATGATACAGATTCTTACAACCTAGTCAGACTCATTTTCTTTCTAAATTAGTTCATATACATGCATGATGCAGTTCTTTAAGTCCTTTCCACTTTAAGTGGCAGTGCAGTATTATTGGTTCTTTTAATTCTTTTTATTCCTGTCCCTATCAGGAACATATGCTGACTACCTGACTGTTAGGACTTACCAGACTTTCTACAGTACCATGCTAACACTTCAAGCTAGTGCTGTTTGAGAGATGCTTCAAAAGTACTTAATGTTGCTTAGAGAATGGATTTTAGTACAAACATAATATGCTATAATATGAATTAATAGTTCTAAGGGCTTCTCTACCAGCACATATAACTTATGTCATAAATCAGGATATTTAAAAAATAAATAAAGCAATTAAAGGAGAGTTCCTCTCTTCCTCTGTTTTTTCTTCTCTAAATGAGTATTTGATGAAAATTCACTGAAAGTTAGAGCAATTTCCCAAAATATTTTTTTTTTTTGACGAAGAATTAAACCAAACATCTGAAAAAAAAAAAATATTGCTACTGTATTTTACCTTCTAAGTTCTACTCTTTCCCTCTAGACAGTTGTAGTTATGGTCAGGCTTGTACCAATTTTCTGCTTTGAAACTGAATGTTTGGAGTGGAAGATTTTTGCCAAAGTGTGAAAAAATTAGGATTCTCATTGATTCCTGTCTCTTTGTGAAATTATGCTTCTCAAAAAATATGGTTCTAACCTCCTGTCTTATTCTTTTATTTAGTGAGACTCTGACTCATTCTCCCCCTGCCCCTCTCTATTATAATACAATATATAATACAATATATATACAATATATTTACTTGTCCAGAATACTGCTGTTGTTCTTATTCCTCTGTGACTTTATATCTGCAACCCAGTCACGAGATTGCTCCATTCAGGTGCAATTTGTGTGTAATCTCTAATTGTCACCTCAGACATATGTTCATTCTAACAACTATGCTTACGTTTTTGAACCAGTATTCCTTTAACCTCCACCCCAACACTTTACAGTGTACATACACCTCTATTCTACTTAAGGCTTATTAGGTATTCCTATTAGATAAGGATAATTCTATCAAGATCTTTGTCTTGCACTATTCTGCTATTCCTTTTTGTCCTATTATTTTGGGGTTTTTTTCTGACTTGCTCATGGCACACTTCTTAGGAAGTGCCTCTACTCACATGAGAGCTACCCCCAAAAATGGTGCAATTCTTTTAAATACAAGGGCTTAAAATAACCCAGTTTAGAGAATTCAGCATTCAAATAAGACAATCTTTAGATTTAGAAAATTGAAAACATTGTCAAGCTGAAAGGACTCTGTCGTAACCTTTGTCTCACGTGCTTTTGTATTACTTGGTTTATTTTGCCAGCAAATTTGTGATTTAGTGGCAGGAAAAGAAGGAACAGTTACCATGGTAACTGTCATACAATCCAGTGTGGTGCTTATGTTACTGTACCTCTGAGACAATACAAACCTGCCTTCTTAATCCCTTCAGTGCTCCTGGTCGAATGATGTGTGCCTGGTAAAGTGGCTCTTGCAGGTCCCTTGGCTGTGCACTCTATTTTCCATCTCCTCATGAAAGTAATGGGCCTTCTGTAAGCACTATGAGATTAAAAGCAAGAAAAGGGGGAAAAAAAAGGCCCAGCATTCAAAGATAGAAACTTAGTTCTGTGCTTGAAAAACACACAACTCTCCCCCAGACTATAATGACTGTGATTTTATGATTTTTATTTTTTTTTTACATCCTCCTAAAATCTTTAAACACTGAGTGATGTCATCAGAGACACAATGAACCTTGTTCAAAGCATAAGAGATGCTTCAGTGAGGTTTAATTTTTCCTAAGATAATTTCATGCATTTCGTTTGTTGGTAGATAGAGTCGGTGGACGCTGGGGACAAAATAAGACAAAGCTCATAAAATTAAGGCTTAGGTGATCGTTTAATCATAGATTTTAACACATTTAACATCTGCTAGATTTCACCTAACACAGAATAACCAAAAGTGGTGGTCCTAGAGGGGTGGACAGCTTCATACTAGCACATTTTTTGCAGCAGCTTTTTCATAATTCCTTTTTATAGCAATGTGATTCCATCAGTGCTTTGTATGCTGGGCTGCATAGAGAACTGTGGCCAGCAGGTCAAGGGAGGTGATTCTCCCCCTCTACTCAGCTCTTGTGAGACCCCACCTGGATTACTATGCCCAGTTCTGGAGCCCCTATTACAAGAGGGATATGGAGGTGCTGGAAGGTGTCCAGAGAAGGGCCACGAGGATGATCAGACGGCTGGAGCACCTCTCCTGTGAGGACAGACTGAAAGAGTTGGGGCTGTTCAGTCTGGAGAAGAGAAGGCTCCCAGGTGACCTCATTGTGGCCTTCCAGTATCTGAAGGGGGCCTACAGGAAGGCTGGGGAGGGACATCTTAGAATATCAGGTAGTGATAGGACTAGGGGGAACGGAATGAAGCTTGATGTGGGGAGATTCAGGCTGGATGTGAGGAGGAGGTTCTTCACCATGAGAGTGGTGAAGCCCTGGAATGGGTTGTCCAGGGAGGTGGTTGAGGCCCCATCCCTGGAGGTGTTTAAGACCAGGCTGGATGAGGCTCTGGCCAGCCTGATCTAGTGTGGGGTGTCCCTGCCCATGGCAGGGGTTGGAACTAGATGATCCTTGTGGTCCTTTCCAACCCTGACTGATACTATGATACTGCCATCTGAATTTCCACTAAAGTGGAGACTGGGATACATACCCCAGGAAAATACTTCAACAACTCAAGTGTAGGGAATTTGGAAGCTTTTAATAAATGTCTTTTATATATATATATATATATATATATATATATATTGGATAACATTTAAAGATCATTTCAGCAAGAAGAGAGAAAAAAAACCTAAGCTTAGAAATTAGGACACTTTCTTGAAATATGGGGCTGAGGAATATTTGCTCTTTGGAAAATTCTGTTGATGTCTAGGAAGTCAATAACATTAAATAAAAACGCTTCCATGATTTAAATGGTCTCATGGGATGTATTTATTTGAAGAAGGGCAACAAAGCTGGTGAGGGGTTTGGAGCACAGGTCTTATGAGGAGAGGCTGAGGGAGCTGTGGTTGATTAGCCTGGAGAAGAGGAGGCTCAGGGAGACCTTATTGCTGTCTACAACTACCTGAAGAGAGGTTGTGGCCAGGTGGGGGTTGTTCTCTTCTCCCAGGCAACCAGCACCAGAACAAGAGGACACAGTCTCAAGCTGCACCAGGGGAGGTTTAGACTGGATGTTAGGAAGAAGTTCTTCACAGAAAGAGAGATTAGCCATTGGAATGTGCTGCCCGGGGAGGTGGTTGAGTCACCATCACTGGTGATGTTTAGGAAGAGACTTGATGGGGTGCTTTGTGCCATGGTTTAGTTGATTAGATAGTGTTGGGTGATAGTTTGGACTCAATGATGTCAAAGGTCTTTTCCAACCTGGTTATTCTATTCTATTCTATTCTATTCTATTCTATTCTATTCTATTCTATTCTATTCTATTCTATTCTATTCTATTCTATTCTATTCTATTCTATTCTGAAAGAGTTACATCTTTCAACTGCACTTTTATTATACCAAAAATAAAACCCCTAACCAAGCAAATTTTAGCTATTATTTCATGTATTTTATTTCATGTCTTTTTTGTTGTTGTTGTTAGCATTTTCTTTTGCTTCTGTCTGAGTTGATGAAAGTCAAAAAGGAATCTGAGCTGATAAACTTTGTGCTTCTTCAAAGCTGGTTGACAAAATAAATGACAGATTTAGCCATTCAGAGACCTCAGCGTATGGATATTGTTATAGTACATCATGGTAAAAGCTCTGTGTGCCACTACACTATGAAAGAACTGTAGATTCTTCAGCTATGACAAAGATTTTGACATACCCAAGATTTAAAAAATGTAAAATAAGAGGAAACATTTGTGAGAACCAATAGTGAGAGTTTTTCACCACTGTAATGCAACACCTTTGAGATGTCAAACAAATATTAACAGCACACAAACCGTTGTAGATGTCCTTCTGTAAGGAAGGTTATCCTGTTTCATAATGTGGAGGCTTTTAATGAATTATATGAAAGCCCAATCTTCTGGAAAGAAGCTATCTTTTTATGTATTTAAAAAAAAAGAGTAAATTCATAAATTCTCTTCTGAAATAGAGTGTCTGTAAGAGAGTAATGTCACTAATATGTCAGTTTTCATAAGCACTGTTCTGATAGAAAAAAATGGCCAACTTTTTCATAACAGTACCACTTAACTGTAGCATCTGGTGTTTCTCAGATAGTATTTTATATGGGTGTGATCTGACCTATTTTCAGCTTTTTAAAAGGCTTGTTAACGTATTGCTAGTCAAAATACAATGATTCACTTTCATTTGGTGCATTAGAACTGAAATTTTATAACCTTGAAATAAAATGATATTTAATTGAATATATAGGGCTAATCATGGAATCCATGAATAACTTCAGAGATGAATGATCCTGAACATGTATATTTTATCCAAGAAAATGGATTTATTGGAACATCCCCCAGGGATCAGTGCTGGGCCCCATCCTCTTCAATGATTGAGACAGTCATCAGCAAATTTGCACATGACACGAAGTTGGGAACAGATGTGGGTCAGTTAGAGGGTTGAAGGGCTCTGCAGAGGGACCTTGACTGGGCTGGACAGATGGGCGGAGTCTAATGGGATGGCATTCAACAAGTCCAAGTGCCGGGTGCTGCACTTTGGCCACAGCAACCCCATGCAGAGCTACAGGCTGGGGTCTGAGTGGCTGGAGAGTTCCCAAACAGAGAGGGACCTGGGGGTGCTGATCGACAGCCACCTGAACATGAGCCAGCAGTGTGCCCAGGTGGCCAAGAAGTCCAACCGCATCCTGGCCTGCATTAGGAATGGTGTGGCCAGCAGGAGGAGGGAGGTCATTGTGCCCCTGTACTCTGCTTTGGTTAGGCTGCACCTTGCGTACTGTGTCCAGTTCTGGGCCCCTCAGTTTAAGAAGGACATCGAGACACTTGAATGTGTCCAGAGAAGGGCAACAAGGCTGGTGAGAGGCCTTGAGCACAAGCCCTGTGAGGAGAGGCTAAAGGAGCTGGGGTTGTTTAGCCTGGAGAAGAGGAGGCTCAGGGGCGACCTCATTGCTCTCTACAACTACCTGAAAGGTGGTTGTAGCCAGGAAGGGGTTGTCCTCTTCTCCCAGGCAACCAGCACCAGAACAAGGGGACACAGTCTCAAGCTGCACCAGGGGAAGTTTAGGCTGGAGGTGAGGAGAAGGTTCTTCACCGAGAGAGTGATTCATCATTGGAATGGGCTGGCCGGGGAGGTGGTGGAATCGCCGTCCCTGGAGGTGTTCAAGAGGGGACTGGACGTGGCACTTGGTGCCATGGTCTAGTCATGGGGTCTGTGGTGACAGGTTGGACTCTATGATCTTCGACGTCTCTTCCAACCTTAGTGATACTGTGAATTGTTGATTGTTGCCTATCTAGAAAACAGAATACCTGAAGGCATCAAAGTCTACTTAATAATTTTCACAAATAGGTTTTGAATTAATCCAATAAGATGATATTTGTTTTTTATTTTATACTTCCTGTGACATATCTTGCATGTGTATAGTTTTTGTTGTCATTTTTTTTTAAACTCTGTCTAAAGGTTTTGCTTGTCTTCTTTTGGTGAAGTAGTTGTGCACAGTTAGTAGAGTTTCCATTTTTTGTAAACTGTTTAAGATTCCCTAAACATTTATTTCTGCACAATAAAGGAAAAAATGAATTATATCTAAACCAAATATGATTTAAATGAGGTATTTGAATATTTATATTTCATATAACACTGTGCTGACACATTTTCTTAAAACCATTCACTTAAATAGAGAAGAAAATCAACGAATCAATCAGGTTGGAAAGGCCTCAAAGATCATCAAGTTCAACCGGTCACCACAGACCTCATGACTACTAGACCATGGCACCAAGTGCCATGTCCAGTACCCTCTTGAACACCCCCAGGGATGGTGACTCCACCACCTCCCTGGGCAGCGCATTCCAAAGGCTAACAGCTCTCTCTGTGAAGAACTTTATCCTCACCTCCAGCCTAAACTTCCCCTGGGGCAACTTGAGACTGTGTCCTCTTGTTTTGGTGCTGGTTGCCTGGGAGAAGAGACCAATCTCCACCTGGCTATAACCTCCCTTCAGATAGCTGTAGAGAGCAATAAGGTCTCCCCTGAGGCTCCTCTTCTACAGCTAAATAATCCCAGCTCCCTCAGCATCTCCTCATAGGGCTTGTGCTTGAGGCAAATGTTGGAAGAAGCGGAAAATCTTTAAACATTACAAATATTTAAAAGAAATAAAGGCTTTGGTTCTCAACTGGATACAAAATGTTCTACAAATGTTTCATTCCCTTCTCTTAAAAAAATTGTTTTCATAGTGTCATGCCTATTTAAAGGTTTTCAGATACTAGCTTGCATTGTTATGTTCATTTTCTACTTCCATTGTAATTTCTAATAGTTTCTTATTCATAATAAATGTTGATGATAAGGCTCCACACAAGTAATAATATTATGCTAGTAGAAGCTCTAAGATACCAAGTGAGTCAATAACATATTTATTAAAATTAATGTAATTACTTTTCTGTTATTTCAGTTAGCAATATTTTATGAAGTTGTTTGTTTAGACTTTTGGTTCATTCTGTTTTTGAATGGCTGTGGAAAATGTCATGTCTTTATATATCCCTTGATGCACATCTCAATTATAGTGTTCTAAAATTATAGCCATAATTGCAGTTGCAATAAAGGAGAGACTTAACCCAAGGCATAGCTGGTAAAGACAGTTTGAGTTTATTCTTTCAAAAGAATGCCTTCTTAATTATTTAATATAATTACAGAACCAATTGAAGAAAAAAAAAACCAAAACCACAGTTTCTGACTTTATAAAAAAACAAAACCATAAAAAGGCCTTAACTGCAGTTTTAATAATTAAATATAGATATTTCACATTGAAATATTTTTGCCAATCATATTCAAATTTAGGATTTTATGTAATTTATGTAACTTATGTATTTAGATTAGACATTAGGAAGAAGGTCTTTGCTATGAGGGTGATGAGATAATGGAATGGGTTGCCCAGGTGTGGATGCCTTATCCCTGCAAATATTTAAGATGGGGCTGGATGAGACATTGAGCAACCTGGTCTAGTGAGAGGCGTCTCTGCCTATGGTAGAGAGATTGCAATTAGATAGGATAGGATAGGATAGGATAGGATAGGATAGGATAGGATAGGATAGGATAGGATAGGATAGAATAGAATAGAATAGAATAGAATAGAATAGAATAGAATAGAATAGAATAGAATAGAATAGAATAGAATAGAACAGAACAAAACAGGTTGGAAAAGACCTTTGAAATCATTGTGTCCAACCTATCATCCAACACTATCTAATCAACTAAGCCATGGCACCAAGCACCCCATCCAGTCTCTTCCTAAACACCTCCAGTGATGGTGATTCATCCCTTCCAAATCAAGCTGTTATATGATTCAGTGAAGTGATCTGAGTTCATTAGGAAAAGTTTAGAGATGATTACTGTTTGCAAGCAATCTCAAAACTGTCACAGAATCACTGTGATTGGAAAAGACCTTTATGATCATCAAGCTCAACCATTATCTAACTCTAACAGGGACACTACTACACACAACAGTGATTTCTAATAGAAGTTGTAAACAATGTAGCAATTAATCTTAATATACCTTCTTTAGAAGGAGAACTCAAACCCTGGTGGGTGGTTAGGTACCAAACCAAGCACGCTTGATAGATATCCTTAACAACTCAGATGTCTGCTCTCTTGGGAAGGTCTTTGTGCATTTATCTAGCTCAATTTGGGACATACTTGTCTTAATATTTACAGTCTTTTACAAATAACTAACCTACAATAGGACAAAACACATTTTACCTCTGAAAAGTGAAAGGCAGTAGAAGACTGAAAAGGATAAAATATTCTTTTCACTCCCAGTAAAATACAAAAAGTTGTCTTGTATAATTAAGGAAAAGAAATGGCAAGATTATTCACAAAATAAACAAAATTACAGATAAGCCACGTGGCCATGAGGAATTAGGGAGAAATGAAATCTGTGCACTACTGTCATGGAAAATTAAGAGCATGTATCATAGTATCAGTCAGGGTTGGAAGGGACCACAAGGATCATCTAGTTCCAACCCCCCTGCCATGGGCAGGGACACCCCACACTAGATCAGGCTGGCCAGAGCCTCATCCATCCTGGTCTTAAACACCTCCAGGGACAGGGCCTCAACTACCTCCCTGGATAACCCATTCCAGGGTTTCACCACTCTCATGGTGAAGAACCTCCTCCTCACATCCAGCCTGAATCTCCCCACCTCCAGCTTCATTCCATTCCCCCTAGTCCTAGCACTACTTGATATCTTGAGAAGTCCCTCCCCAGCCTTCCTGTAGGCCCCCTTCAGATACTGGAAGGCCACAATGAGGTCACCTGGGAGCCTTCTCTTCTCCAGACTGAACAGCCCCAACTCCTTCAGTCTGTCCTCATAGGAGAGGTGCTCCAGCCCTCTGCTCATCCTCGTGGCCCTTCTCTGGACACCTTCCAGCACCTCCATGGAAGTTACACAAATCAGATCAGTTAATCTGTAGAGCCATTTATCTGAAAAATTAACATTGTAAAGATCCATACAGCACTTCTTTTTAAAGTTGGAACTTGCCTAATATGGATTTTAAAATGTTAAAAAATATGCTATTTTCAAATAATGCAATTATTACACATTAATATGTGTCTAAAATATTTATTCAGTGTAATGTCAGTTTAGCATGCTCAGAACTTAAGTTCAGAGGCAAACGAGCGTTCAATACATGAGAACACGTAAACATGCAAGCTCAGGGATCTTTTCTTCTGCTTGACAACAGCTTTATTGGGGAAACTATAAGCAAATTCAACTGAGTAGTTTTACTGACGTTCATGTAAATACACATACACCTGCATCAGGGACCTGACAGAGGTATGTCTTGCTGGTCAAAAAAGGCAGAAGGAATAAAATTTCAAACCTGTGGTAAGTGCAGGCTTCAGTCTTAGTCAGGAGCATTTGCATAGCATTTGTACAATAACTGGTAGGATTATCATCTTTCCATATATTTCTGAATTATAAACAGAATGAACATATGGTATTTTAAACTGATTCTAATTTCTACACAAATATTTGCCAAAGTGTGTACATGTAAATATTTATAGATGCATCTTCTAGATGTTTACATAAATAGTTTTGTGGATAACTTTCACTTCTACCTTTTATACATTGCAAAAATATTCTTTCAGGAGAGTACATTCGTGTGTTTCAATTAGGGAGTGAGATTATGTATATAACCACGTTACTTCACATCACTGTTTCTTGGACATTACAAATGATTATGGTGATCTTTATACTCGCAGCTAATGAGCTAAATTAACTAATGAGCTTAATTAAAATGTTCTTCTAAGCAGTTTTTAATTGGAATAATTGGAATAGATGAATTTACTTAATATCACTTACTTTGGTTTTATTTTGCTTGATAGTTATTTTCCACACTCCCCCTCCCTCCCCGTAAATTGTAACAATAACCTTCTTAAGTTAGGTTGTTGGAGGGTTTTTTCCCTTTTTTGAATAGAAACCTGTATTCCATGCTTTGCCCCAACAAAATCCTGTGACTGAGTACAAGAAACGTAGTACAATTGTATCCCAGTTAACAGAGAATTCTGTATTTAAGTGTTAAGAAAATAAGAACAGATATATTGATTTTGTATGGCTGAAACCCTATGCCCTTATCTTGTCTTGCATGAAGAACTTCTCCCAGGCAAGCAGCACCAGAACAAGAGGACACAGTCTCGAGCTGCGCCAGGGGAGGTTTAGGCTGGAGGTTAGGAAGAAGTTCTCCACAGAGAGAGTGATTGCCCACTGGAATGGGCTGCCCGAGGAGGTGGTGGAGTCAACATCATTGGAGGTGTTCAGGAGGAGACTTGATAGGGTGCTTGGTTGCATGGTTTAGTTGATTAGGTGGTGTTGGATGATAGGTTGGACATGATGATCTTGAAGGTCTCTTCCAACCTGGTCTCGTCTCGTCTCGTCTCGTCTCTCCTCTTCTCTTCTCTTCTCTTCTCTTCTCTTCTCTTCTCTTCTCTTCTCTTCTCTTCTCTTCTCTTCTCTTCTCTTCTCTTCTCTTCTCTTCTCTTCTCTTCTCTTCTCTTCTCTTCTCTTCTCTTCTCTTCTCTTCTCTTCTCTTCTCTTCTCTTCTCTTCTCTTCTCTTCTCTTCTCTTCTCTTCTCTTCTCATTCCTATTCTTATTCCTATTCTATTCTACTCTATTCTAACTTAGGTTGATGCTCATTGATTGAGACTAGAGAATAGAGCAAGAACCTGAAAAACATATGTAATATTCCTTCCTTCCATTCTCCCACTCCAGCTATTCTGGAATATTTTCTGGGCCTCCTGAGACTTATTTATTTATTTATTTATGATTTCCTAAACCTGAATCAATCAGAAGGAGGAAATGTTCTCTGTAAGACGAAGACAAAAAATATTCCAGTGTTTTACTGCTGATAGCTTCACTGTCATAATTTAGCATAACCTACTACAAAAAATATCATTTACTGTTTAAAAATTTTGCCAATTATTAGATTATTGTCAGATCTGTGGCATTGCCATTGTTCAAAACAGAGTTGTTAAAAAAAGCTGGTATCTAAGAAATATTTACATGTCTTCATTCTTTTCTTCTTCAGTAAATAAATGACTGAGAAAGTAGTATTCTTTGCCTGATGCCCTTGAGTTAAGCTATAGAAGTACAACTTAATTAAAGATTTCTGGCAGTAAGTTGGATTTACATAAGGCTTAGATAGGTAGGAAAGTCATAAATAACAGCCTCTAAAGCATAAAAAATTATCTTGCTTATGCAGAAAAAGTGCCAGTATTATGGTATGCCACAGGAACTGAAAGTACTGGTCTAGACACAGCAAGGAAAGATGGTCTTTCCTAGATATGTAGCAAGGAAGTTCAGTGAAACATCCATGAATGATAATAATAACAACTTAAAATAGTAAATGAAAATAGCAAATTAAAATTCCATTCTATCAATAGAAAATTATGTGGAAAATAAAAGCCTGCTATATATTTTATATTTATGCTTTTCACAACCATTACTTTCAGAAGTTGTGGGTGTTCTTTTTAAATTAACTATTTCCATTGTTTTTACTATTAAGTAGAGGACAAGGATATTTATTAAAATTTTGATGAAAAAATTGCTATCAGAAGAAAGGAGCAGCGTTCCCAGTTGTGTCACACATTTGTTTTTCTTGTGAGTAGATGTAGAAAACATGGAAGTTTTAAAGACATCAAAACACCTTTCACTATCTTTGTAACAGAGCATCTACTATTGTCCAATAAGCTGGGGTTGCTTAGCCTGGAGAAGAGAAGGGTCAGGGGAGTCCTTATTGCTGTCTACAACTCCCTGAAGGGAGGTTATAGCCAGGTGGGGGCTGGTCTCTTCTCCCAGGCAACCAGCACCAGAACAAGAAGACACAGTCTCAAGCTGTGCCAGGGGAGGTTTAGGCTGGATGTTAGGAGGAAGTTCTTCACAGAAAGAGTGATTGACCATTGGAATGGGCTGCCTGGTGAGGTGTTGGAGTCCCCATCACTGGAGGTGTTTATGAAGAGACTGGATGGGGTGCTTGGTGCCCTGGTTTAGTTGATTGGATAGTGTTGGGTGATAGTTTGGACTTGATGATCTCAAAGGTCTGGTCTATTCTATTCTATTCTATTCTATTCTATTCTATTCTATTCTATATGTTAGAGACCAATCACATTGCTTCTGGATGGCTCATTATATCATATACAAAAACTGTATAACTAGATTGCTGTAGTGATATATATGGGCAATACTAACCTAGGATAAAGACCTTTAAATGCAATAAACCACCCCTTTATAAAAGTACATATGATTGTGGATCACATTTAAATCGTTTTTTTCTTTGCTTTTAATAAGTATTATAATTCAGTGCTCTATCCAAGAGGATCCTTGATTGTCCTTAAAACATTATATTATGCTGCCAAGAGAATCTGGAGAGAATTATGCAGCCAGATCTAAAATACCGAGAAGCACTCCTAATTATGTCATTCATGTAAAAGCCATCTTGAAAGACAAACCTGTCCATCTTCCCTGGTTCATCATGTCTATTTCTGACCTTTCTTCCCTTGGCAACATTTTCCTCTTAGCTCACAGAAAACAGAAATTAAAATGCAGTAGTTATGTCATACACAAACCACTTTCTCCCTGTGGTAGGTATTTAAGATTTGAGATGGTAAATAGCAGCTTAATGTCTTCTGCTACTGAAGTGATGGGTAAATCTACTTAAGATGCCTGCAGAAATTGGACCTATACAACCCTCAGTACACTTGTTTGCCTAATGCACCCTCTGCTTATCTGTTTATCTCAAGCAGTTACTGCCCACCCAAAAGAAAAAAAAAAAGTCTAATACACATAGCAACAAGGTACACTTTATGAAAATTTAATCAGAAAGTTCTCAGAATTAATTAGATGGATGGGAAATCAAGCAATGTAAAGTAATCATAGAGATCTTTACCCTGCTACCCAGCAGAGACAGCATTGATTAGGTTATATGTGGCATAAAACGGGAAATGTCAATGAGATGCAGAATTGCTACTAGCATTAGAAAATTATCTACAGACAGCTTCAGTAAGATGCAAGGTATAGCTGTAAATTTAAGCATTGTCTGTACAGAGCTGCATGTGTATGATTGCACGTTAGTTGTGAGCTTAAGTGCTGCACATTTGCATAAAAGATCTTCAGGTGACAGGTGGCAGCCTAGTTTGACTCTCCGTGTGCTGGGTGTTTTCTATCTACATGGTAAATTCTTGACAAATATTCTTCATGCCCTAGGACCTGGTTGATGCATAAAATTTGTTTTTAGAAACAACATTTCAAACAATTTTGCTTACTAATGTTGCAAGTATAATTGTTAAGAAATTTCACTTTACAGTTCCACCTTCAAGATGGTAAAGGGTGAAGACAAAATACTAGAGGAAAACCAAAGAAACATGGGACAGTAGTATACCAGTGCAATAGTAGTACACCAGTGTCAGTCCACTTCTACTTGTTTTTCTGAAGCATGTCTCTGCTGCTTAATCATTGTATTGTCAATAGTTTAAACTTCTTGTAGTTTGTAGCTCATAACTTACTGTCTGTGACCAAGATAATTAGCATTAGGAGAAAAGAGTGTACAAAAAAAGAGCAAAGGACAAAGTGTCTCACTTAAAAAAAAGCTTTTCTTTAGGAGCACTTCTGTAGATTTTTTTATGAAAACAATGAGAATTGTTGCAACATTCTTGTATCACTATGTATAAAAGAGAACCTCAGAGAAAGTGAAATGATATTGATTAGTACAACTAATCACAAAATTATTGAGGCTGGAATAAACCTCCAAGATCATCAGGTCCACCCTATGACCTAACACCACCACATTGACTGGACCAGGTCACTAAGCATCACATCCAATCTTTCCTTAAACACCTCCAATGATGGCAACTCCACCACCTCCCTGGGCAGCCCTTTCCAGTGTCTGATTACCCTTTCCATGAGGAAGTGCTTCCTAACATCCAACCTAAGTCTTCCTTAGTGCAGCTTCAGACCATGCTCTTCACCTTGTCACAAGTTGCATGGGAGAAGAGTCCACCCCCACCTTACTACAACTTCCTTAGGCTGGATGTTAGGAAGAAGCTCTATACAGAGAGAGTGATTGCCCATTGGAATCAGCTGCCTGTGGAGGTGGTGGAGTCACCATCATTGGAGGTGTTCAGGAGGAGACTTGATGGGGTGCTTGGTGCCATGGTTTAGTTGTTTAGGTGGGTTGGATTGGTTGATGGGTTGGACGCGATGATCTTGAAGGTCTCTTCCAACCTGGTTAATTCTATTGTATTGTATTCTATTGTATTCCTTTTGGGTAATTGTAGAGTGTGATAAAATTCCCCCTGAGTCTCCTCTGAGCTAAACAACCCCAGCTTCTTTAGCCTCTCCTCATCAGACTTTCCCTCCAGGCACTTCACCAGTCTCATCTCTCACCTCTGGACCTGCTCCATCACTGGGAGGGCAGTTAAGTGTTATACATCACTAGCTGTTCTCTGCTTTTGTAAATAATATGAGTATTGAGAAACTGAGAAAACAGGCATTTTGAAATCTGAGTAATACTTTCACTGTGAAGTGCCACCAACCTTTCCAATTCCTGTAAAAAATATTGAAAGGGAAAAAAAAAAAGAATCTTAAATGTTCTGCCTGAATCTAAATTTTTATATTATGGTTTTTCAGGTTGTATTTTTTTTTTTTTTGTATCAAACGTAAATAAAGCTAGACATCCAATTTTTGAGGTGTGAATCTGCTGCTATCAAAACATCTACTCTCATTACAGTCTGAGTCTTGAGATTTGTTGCTTGCATTTACCCTCTTACCATACCATACATATTGTTTTATTTGTCATATTTTAAAGAGAACATCTGCCTGCTGAATAAATCTTCTAAAAAGTCTTCTAACTCTTCTAAGACCAAATTTCACATGTTTGTAAAATCATATGAAAGCTTTAGACACTGCAGATTGTATGACTCTTCTTTATATCATTCTTCAGAGTTCATCACCCCATATGCCTTTTAAAACAATATACAGCCAGCTAAAATCTTGGCAAGAAGGCTAGATCTCATTTTTAAGCTCACTTTACTTTTACTTTATATTTTTGAAGTCTGAAGGTTTTAATGCCTTAAAGAACAATATTTGAATGGCAAGTTGTTATATGAGCATAGGAGCAAACAATTTCCTTTGAGAGGAAAGATGTGATAGACTTTTTAACAAAGCATTCACATTTAAAGATCCAGCAATGGAATGCTTGTATTGTTTGGCTCTATGTTTGATTCACTGACCTAGTGATTTATTGCATATAGAGTTTAGTGAGGACACAAACGGTGCATGCTGCACCTGCATTAGAAAGAGATTGTGATTTATGTTTGACGTTTCATTCTAGCTAGTGATGCAAATTCCTTTCCTCTCCAATGAGATATGAAAACAGAATATTGATATGATTTCACAACAGAAAGGTAGGTATCCCACAAAACTCCAGTTCTTTCATTATGTATCTCTTCCACATAAGTGCACTAATGTCACTGTTCACTTATACACTTAATGACTAGTCTCGCATAAACGGCCTAAGTAAAAGAGAGAGTCGGAAGGCAATCATCCCTCACAACATGCCCTGCATAAATAATTGTTAGAGAAAACAATTATAAAAACTAGTTTCAAAACATCTGTTCTTCCATTGTGTAAAAACTCTAAGGCTGTCATTTGACGGATGCTTCATTTAAAAGGAAAGGAAAGGAAAGGAAAGGAATAGGAGGATACAAATATAATTTGGCGCTAAGAATTGAGCTTTTGGAAATACTTTAGTCTTTTCTTCACCACTGCATACAGAAATCACAAAGTTTGGACAGAATATAGCTGAACATTCCTGTATCATGGATTAATTGCTCTGAGGCTGAATTATACTTCAAGTTTGTCCAACAGAATTGTCAAAGGAAGAAAAGGAGTCACTGTGAAGTGATTGTTTATATTTTGTAGAAAGTATAACTAGCTTTCCAAGAGATTTTATTTGAAACTGTAGAATTCTTAGCATGTGAATAAGGAAGGAATTTGAATTAAATTTTATGTTTAATATTAATTACTCTACTAAGAAAGTTTAATGACTTGGTAGCCAAGCTGACATTTCCCTCAATTTGTAGCATCTCTTTGGATCTCCTTCCGAGGATTAATAGACTAAATCTGTCTGTCAGAGATTGCTGTGATGACACTGTTTAAAACAGCTGGCAAAACATGATCATTCCAAGCTATAAACCTTATCTTTGGTAACTCAATTTATTAGAATAATTCTTCTTGCTGGGCTTTAATTCATACTTATGATTACCACCTATACAAAACTTATTATTTTACAACCATTTTCTGAATCACAGGGATAATGCTGTAGAGTCAGCAGTGATGGCTGAGGTGGTTACTTGATTTAATTCACCCAGATCAAGGTGATCAGCCTTGAGAGCTTCTCAATAAGTGTAGTCAAGCAAAATCAGTTTCTCTTTCAGTTTTCTAAAAGCGTGATGCTTTTATGCTATTGCCCTCCTTTCCCCCAAAAAAGTAGAATCTCCTCTGCTCCCTGTACTGCTTATCTTATTTTCTTCCACCTTGCCAAACATACTTATACTGCTTTTAGCACTATATTCTGCCTATTACCACCTTTTTTGTCTATATGGCAACAGATGCCTTGGAGGTGTAACTATCTTCCTACCCACTGTTGTGATCACATTGCTCATATACTAATGTAACATGTTGTCTGGCTTTGCTATCACAGTATTGCAAATACCTGTGTAACATAACTTAGTTAGTTACACCACTTTAGTACACTTAATTTCAGATTCAGTTTGATATGTGAATTATATCCTAATTAGTACATTTGAAATTGGTGTGTCACTGGCCTCCGCTTTGAATAAAATTACAACCTCCATTAATACAAAACATTGGTTTGCATTTAGAACATCAAGGTAGAATAGAATAGAATAGAATAGAATAGAATAGAATAGAATAGAATAGAATAGAATAGAATAGACCAGACCAGGTTGGAAAAGACCTTCGAGATCATCATGTCCAACCTATCAACTAATCCAAACCCACCTAATCAACTAAACCATGGCACCAAGCACCCCGTCAAGTCTCCTCCTGAACACCTCCAATGATGTTGACTCCACCACCTCCCCGGGCAGCCCATTCCAGTGGGTGATCACTCTCTCTGTGTAGAACTTCTTCCTAACATCCAGCCTAAATGAACTTCTTGGCAATGAGACAGTTCAGTTTTGAAAATTTTATGAAGTTCTCCTATGTTAATATCCAGCATGGGATTTGAAATAAAACTCTGATGGGTTTGGCTGCTACTTCTTCTTTCTTCCCTGACCGATGTGATAGCTCTTGCTATCTTGTCTCAGGCTAAATATTTCCCTTGAGAAAAGTTTCTTTAGTGAAGTTCTGACTGCCTCAGTGAGGTGACTCGCATATGCTTCCTTCTCTGCTATTTTGTCTGCATACTGTCTGCTTTTTCTTCTGAATGCCAGCATTTCTTTCACTTTATGCATAACCCATATAATATTTCCAAAAGGCTGTTCAGAAGCATCTTGCTAAATTTGTTATTTTGTTACTGATTTTCTAAGTCTTCTTCTTGACTAATATTTTGTTTCACTCCTCAGCATCTTCTCTTGAAGACAATTTCTCAAGGGAAGTCTTTTACAGTTTTTTAGTAAATTTTCACCTGAAGTTCCTTACAAGTAAATGTTCATTGATGTCCTACAGTAGTCTTCCATTTTTCAAAGCCTCCTGCTTGGGTTCCTCCTCTTTTATTTTTCGCTCTTGAGGACTGCATTCTTGGATATTGTGATAGTTTTCCTGGACTAAGTATGACTCTATGTATCTGTAGTACTAATTTTGCTATTTAATTAAAACCATTTTTACTTCAACTTGTGGGTCTTCTGTCTTTTTCCTTATTCCTCTTCTCTGCTGGGGAGGGATCACTGGGCAACAGAGCAACTGCTAAAGTTTAGTCCCATACACAGGCTATATGTAGACATCAGAGAGCTTTCAAAATCAGTAGAAAGGTTTTTTAAATACATTTAATTGAGATCAATTGCTTTTACACAATGTCCAGTCTATAATGAAAATTGTATATGAAAGGTAAGACCTGTTAAAAATCCTGATGTTCTTCTAAGAACTTTATTGAATGCCACATTCAAGAGATGTTATATTCTTCTTTGGGACATATCTTGGGAGCCAACTCATGGAGTACAGACAGATGAAGTCACTCACAAATATTCTTACTTACTTAGTCAAACTGAATTTTAGCTAGTTTGTGAGATTGTGAAGTAGCTGAAACTATATTATTGGTACTAGGAACAGATTTTGTAAAATAGGTGTATTTTATTCTGTTCCTTAGGGTTCAATATTGGGACCAGTGCTGTTTAACACCTTTGTCAGCAGAATAGACAGTGGAATTGACTGTGTGTTTCATTAAGTTTGTTGATGACACCAAGCTGTGTGATGCAACTGACACACTGGAGGGAAAGGATGCCATGAGAGGTTGGCCTGTAAACCTTGGGAAGTTCAGTGAGACCGAGTGTGAGATCCTGCCCATGAGTATGGGAAATTTCAAGCACAAATACAGACTGGGTGATGAGTGAACTGAGAACCACTGAGAAGAACTGGTATTGCTGGTGGATGAAAAATTGCCTATTGCATCCTGGGTTGCAACAAGAGAATAATGGCCAGCAGACACTTCCACTATTCTGCTGTTGTCAGACCCCACCTGGAATACTGTGTTCAGATCTGGAGCTGTCAGTGTAATAAAGATGCGGACTTGCTTGAATGGGCCTGAAGGAAGGCCATGAGGATGATTAGAGGTCTGGAGCATCTACCCTGTGAGGACTGGAGGAGACAGTTGGGGTTGTTTAGCCTGAAGAAAAGAAAGCTCCAGAGAGAAACTTAGAAAAGCCTTCTGTAGAAAGGTCTACAGAAAAGATGAGGAGGAACTCTTTATCAAGTAGCATTGTAAAAAAAAGAAGTTTTACACAGAGAGCAGGTAGATTTTGAATTAGTTCTAGTGAGGATGTTCTTTACTGTAGCAGTGGTGAGGCTGAAACAAGTTGCCCAGAGGAGTTGTGGATGGCCTTTCTTCCTGTGTTCAACGCCAGGCTGCCTAGGGCGGTGAGCAACTTGATCTAGTGGAAGATACCCCTGACCATGGCAGGGGATTTAGAACTAGATTGGACTAAAGTCCCTTCCAACTCAAATCATTCTAAGATTCTGTGATTAAAATATGTTTTCAAACAACAGTGGAACAACTGGTTTGTCTGGTGTGTGAGTTCATACTTGAAAACAGAAATGATGACTTAAAATTGCAATACAATACAATACAATACAATACAATACAATACAATACAATACACCGGCTTGAAAGAGACCTTCAAGAACATCGCGTTCAACCCATCAACCAATCCAACCCACCTAACCAACTAAACCATGGCACCAAGCACCCCATCAAGTCTCCTCCTGAACACCTCCAATGAAGGTGACTCCACCACCACCACGGGTAGCCGATTCCCAGAACAAGTTGCAAGAAATCTATAACAGTAAATTATTTCTGTATACATTTCAGTTTTCTTTTCCCTCAGATCTAAATAATCTAACGCTTGAATTGATTAGGTGGATTAATATTGAGTGTTACATGAAGATATATGGCATGGTTAGATGCAGGATAATGTGGCAAAAGGAAGTTAGTATCTTTATATTCTTCTTATTCTTTGTTTATTTCAAGGTAATGCAGCTTCTGGACTAAAATTCTGCCTGCATTCCCTGTAGCTGTAGTCTAGCACAGAAACAGCAGGTCTGTACTGAAATTTTCAGTCTCCTGTAACTCCTGCCCACCTCTATTTTGACATTTCTTTCACCTACATACATATGATCCACCTAGTAAAACATGAAGGAGAATATGTTTGGGAGAATTTTGAGAATATACTTGGGGAAATGCTGAAGCCTCACCCAGGGTGCTTTAGAAGGATATAACATACATATGAGTCTTTCTAAATTTAAATGCTTTTCTTGCTAAGAGACAAAACTGTGACTGAAGAGCAGAAAGCAGTAATAGCTCCTCCTGAGTTAGTACTTGCAAATGGTTTGACGTTTTCAGAGTGCAAGTGTGGGTTAGTCCATCTATTCTGGCCATTCTTCTGCTAGAGCAAGGACAAAATAAGTGTTTCAGTCATTGTTGTAGTAAGAATTTATTTTGTTTCTTGTGTTTTCTGACTCCAAAAGATGATATTCACTCATTTAGTAGAAGTTCAGGTGCTGGTCTATTTCAAATTCCAAGTAATTTACTTATTCATAAAAAGCACAGTAGTTTAATCTCATGTCCTTTAGCTAGGGTTATTAATATTGCCTTGAAGATAATGCATCACCTATTTTTTACTTGGAAGCAATGCTTCTGACAGTCTGTCTCACTGACAGCAGACATTATGTGCAACCAGCATCCAAACCCCTTGAATTTAAATTAATATAAACTTGTTTAATCAGAATTAACCTTCCTAGTTTTGTTCTGGTGTCTGTGATTCCTATGTAGCCATATTCAATAGCTAAATTTATTTTAGTCCCATCAGTATTAATTTTCTTTAGGCTGAGGAAGAAAACCTGTCAGTAAATGAATCCTATTTCTGTGAAATTAAGATGTTAAATGTAGAGCATAACTTCTTTTGCTAGAGTATCTGCCAATGCTACTGTTTGTACTAAATACCAGCATTTATTCGTATTCTATTATTGTTAAATTAATTTGAAAATATTATTTCAACAGCCCGCAGATAATGTTCAAGTAACAACAAAAGGAAAGGAAAAGTATTTAAAGCAGAGCAAAAGCTCAGTAAGCATTATTAGACAATGTTTTATCTCTATGGGATCCTCAGACTCAGTGTTACAAATAAGCAAATTTTTTTGCCTTCAAATGCCCACATACTTCTGCTTTTCAGAAGTTATGTGCACCAAATGTTGCAAGATAATCTTCTCAGAAAACTTAAATATCTATAAGTATTTTTAATACTCAAAGTACTTGAGCAATGTGATGACAACATATGTCTAAACTCTTTTAGACCTTCAGACACAAGGTGGTAGTATCAGCCTTTACTAATAATTGTTTGGCCTGTTATTGCTCTGCATTAATATTCTCTGTTGCCTCGTCTCTCCAAACAAGGGCTAAAGGAAATCTGCTCTTGATTTTTACCCTGCTAACATTTAGTGTACACCTAGAAGTACTCATATCAATCAAATAATAATAAACTGATTCATTTTCAGCTGTAGCCTGCAGAAGAGGAAATAATCATGTATGTGTTAAAGTAGTTGGATGGTGAAGTGATTGGCCAGAGCAGGTTGCATTTAAGAGTGTGTCAAGTCAGGCTTTAGATAGCTGTATGGATGCAGACCCCCAGCTTCTGTGGGCAGTGCCTGTTTCAGTGTTTGACCATGTTCTTGGGAATAAGTTTCTTCCTTATTTTTAAATTGTTTTTCCTCTCAGTTTGTGCTCACTGCTTCTTGCCCTGTCATTGGTACAGAGAAGAATCTGGCTTCCTTTTCTTTGCTCCCACCATCAGGTATTTATACACATGAATAAGATTCCAGAAAGCCTTCTCTGTTCCAAGTGGAATTATTCCAGCTCTCCTATCTCTTGTCATCAGACGTATCCTGGAATGAATGGTTTTTTATCTCAAAATAGGTGATCCTTGAAAATCAGCCAAATTTACTTGTTCCCTTTTGTCCTCAGGGCTGTATATCATAGGATTCTTCAAAGCAGGACCCTGAACAGGCCTGATCTTCAGAAGTCCAGGGCTGAAATACACTTATTTGCCTCAATTGCTCCTTTCAGGATCCTGTATTACATCATCACTGCAGCCAGGGCTGATCTCAACCTTCATCTTCAGTCATTTCTTCCTTGTTGGTAAGAACTGAGCCCAACAAAGTACTTACTTTTGTTGCCTCTCTAAACATGTATTAGGAAGTTGTTTTGAATGCAATCCAGACACTTCCTTCTCCCTATTTTTAAAGTTTTAGCCTATCTTTGCTACACTATTGTGAAATGCTCCTGATGATGGACCTCACACAGAAGGAAGGAATACCCTGTTCTCAGGTGGTCAATATTTGCTTTTCAGAGTTGAAATACTGCAAGATGCAGCTTCAGAGTAAATTATATATATGAAAAATAATCTTGTGTTATAGAGAAGGTCTTTTAGGCTATCCTTGCCCTTCATTATTGAATTCATATGTCTAACAATCTGACTTCATATATATAAACACATCATCTAATAAATACAATACCAAATAAAAAAGATCACCTTGTTTGTATTTCAGTTATTTGCACATAAGTTGATGATGCAGATAATGTTTAGCCAGCCATTCACTCTGTGTTTATATGTAACATATGATAATATGGTCTAATTACTGTCATGAGATTAAATTCCTTCGTTATGGATATGACAAGGCTACAAATCAGAAGTGGTGGGTTCTCCCAATAAAAATCTCCTATGACTCTCAAGGATAGAAAATATGTGACAGGATGATTCAGCAATAACCAGAGAAAGGCTGAATATCTCCTGGAAAACCAGCCCATCAGTTTGATGATAGAATTTTCATGAGAAACCCTGAGTATTTTCTCTAGCACTTTGTTTCAATCATGTATAACTTACATGACCTGATTCAATTAGGTAATAATTATGCAAAAATTTAGTTTTAGTTTGCTTAGAGATAAATTGTTACTACTAGAATGGAAAATATTATCAAATCTAGGCTCTCCATTGAACTAGAATATGAATGAGGACTTGGATTCAAGGATTATGTTTCAGTAATTTTAGTGAAAGTTTCTTTCTTAAGCAGGGAAACTTCTGCTAGCAGCTTTTCTTGCCAACCCACTGTGTGGGCTAAAAATACATTTTTAAGATGTTTCCAAAACAAAACTGACTTGCTGCTAATTGTGAAAGACAGCAAGAATTAGAAATTCCAGAGAACTGTGCAGATATGGAGATCTACGTATCAGCTACAGACTGGGGTCAGAGTGGCTGAAGAGTGGCCAGGCAGAAAGAGACCTGGGGGTACTGGTTGATAGTAGGCTGAACATGAGTCAGCAGTGTGCCCAGGTGGCCAATGGCATCCTGGCCTGTATCAAGAACAGTGTGGCCAGCAGGAGCAGGGAGGTCATTCTCCCTCTGTACTCAGCACTGGTTAGGCCACACCTTGAGTATTGTGTCCAGTTCTGGACCCCTCAGTTTAGGAAAGATGTTGACTTGCTGGAACATGTCCAGAGAAGGGCAACAAAGTTGGTGAGGGGTTTGGAACACAAGTCCTATGAGGAGAGGCTGGGAGAGCTGGAGTTGCTTAGCCTGGAGAAGAGGAGGCTCAGGGGAGACCTTATTGCTCTCTACAACTCCCTGAAGGGAGGTTGTAGACAAGTGGGGTTTGATCTGTTGTCCCAGGCAACCAGCACCAGAACAAGAGGACACAGTTTCAAGCTGTGCCAGGGGAGGTTTAGACTGGATGTTAGGAAGAAATTCTTCACAGAAGGAGTGATTGGTCATTGAAATGTGCTGCCCAGGGAGGTGGTGGAGTCACCATCACTGGAGGTGTTTAGGAAGAGACTGGATGAGGCACTTGGTGCCTTAGTTTAGTTGATTAGATAGTGTTGGGTGATAGGTTGGACTTGATTATCTCAAAGGTCCTTTCCAACCTGGTTAATTCTATTCTATTCTATTCTATTCTATTCTATTCTATTCTATTCTATTCTATTCTATGCTATGCTATGCTATGCTATGCTATGCTATGCTATGCTATGCTATGCTATGCTATGTCTGAATCTAAGTTTTTTGAAGTCCAGATCCAAGCCTGAGAAAAGTAACCACAGCTTTAGCTTGTAGCTCTAATAATGTGAAAAGGAATACCAAGATTATAGGTAGACATTATCTCTCACCATTCAGACTTAACTGAATCAATACTTCTTTCTTAAATTGCATTTTCACTATTGCATTAATGCTAAGTGCTCCCAAATTTCAGAATGAAATAATTGTGTTAAACTAATGTGTGATCGAAAATAGTTACAGTTCTATTGATTTACGCTGCAGCTCTGAGAATGAAATTAGCAAGTTGGCAGGTTTGTAGAATAGAACCTTTTAATAAATCTAGAAGTATTAGTTATTCTATAAAGCTGAGCATTTAACTATTCCATACTGCATTTTGCTATTAGAGAAATAGAAGCACTGGCAGTTTAAAAATGCTCTGAATTCACAAAGATATATTTCTTCTTTTGCAGTTTATATCCTCTATATGCAGGACTGCATTGCTAGGATAAAATTAGAAACAGTTAAATGATTTACTTTAGATCTGGAGGTAGCTACTTTATGGAACGTGAGAAGAAAAAAATAAATCATGAATCCTGGAATGTGTGTCACTAAACAGGTTGGATGTGGACATAGAAGAGTGAGACCACATATAGACTTTGATTTCCAGGAGGAATCATTAACTTCTCATGTAAGAGAAAATTTTAAATGTAAAATTTAAGTCAATGAACTTTTTTATTTGAATTTCCCTCTTCCCCCTCCATGGTCTGAACATGGTCTGAAAATTCCTAAGGTCTATGGTTTCTGGTGTTTATCTCGGTTCTGTTTGGTTGGTTTTTTTCCCCAGCTGTTCTCTGTGGGTCTCAGAGTGCAGGTGCTCCATTTCTGTTTTGTGATTTGGCCACCCCTCATTGAGTAGTATTAATCTAGGATCAACACTTCACATTCACATCATTAGGGAAACAAGTCTTCAGTCTCATATTTGTATAGAGCTGAGACACATGTCTTGTGTTAATACATTATCTATATTATGTTCTCCCAGAAAAACAACTGAGCAACATAGTTCTTGTTTTTCATAAGAGTTATTTATTCTTTAGCTTTAAGTATAACATCCCAAAAGGAGATTGTATTGGGGTGTGTCTTGGTCTCTTGTCCCTGGTATCAAGTGATAGAATGAGAAAAAATGGTGTCAAATGTAGCTAGGGTAGGCTCATACTGGGTATTAGGGAAAATTTCATTACTGAAAGATTGGACAGGTGTTGGAATAGGCTGCCCAAGGAGGTGGTGGAATCACCATCCCTGGAGGTGATCAAAAGATCTGTAGACATGACACGTGACTACGTGGTTTAGTGTCCATGGTGGTGTTAGACTGATGGTTGGACTTAATGGCTTTTCTAATTAAAACAGTCCAATGATTCTACGATCCTGTGTGCTGTCCTCAAAAGAGATTTGCTTATGTAAGGTCTCCTAAGGATAAGCCATGGGGCCTGGTCTGATGGTTTCAAACTCAACACAGAAAGACTTCTGGGATTAAAATTCAGAGTGTAGAGAAGTAAATATCTGAATTGTAAAATTAACTGTGTAGATGTTCAACATCACTATTAAGATTTCAAGAACAAAACCCCCAGTATTTTTTTGTTGATAGTAATTCCAAATCCTCTATATTATTTTTAAAGTTGCTGCAGCTTCACATCTTGACTTTCCAGCTCACACCTGATAAGCAAGGGAAAGAGTATACCATTATATTTTTTAATTACTGAACTACATTCACAATGGACAGATTATTTCACTTCTACTCTTAAAAAGGAAAAGATCCTAACCTTAGATAATTAAAGGTTAGGTCTTTTAAAGAGAAAGCTGTTCTTCCTTACTAATGGTGTTAAGTCTTGGAAATATGTCATGATATTAGCTTGTCTTTTATTTTTGTTCAGAGAAAAATCTATGTTCCTTCTTTATTAAAGGTGCCATTAGATGGAAGTTTACATAGAGAAATTGTTTTGCATTGGACTTACATTGACTACAAACAATGACACATTTGTCTTTCCTAGGGACAAGCAGAGCTTCAAACAAATGCCAGTCATACTCTTTGTTGCCCATAATGGTAATGCCAATAAAGCCACAGCAGAGGACAACCCTGCAATAGATAAGAAAGAATAGAAAATTGCCAATCCCTCATTTGCAGTCTTATAGCTTTGGACCAATGTGAAAATATACAATGCAATACAATACACCAGGTTGAAAGAGACCTTCAAGATCATCGTGTCCAACCCATCAACCAATCCAACCCACCTAAACAACTAAACCATGGCACCAAGCACCCCATCAAGTCTCCTCCTGAACACCTCCAATGAAGGTGACTCCACCACCTCCATGGGTAGCCGATTATTGGACAGTCACCTGCAAATTTTTTCTAGATATCACTCCTTGGACAGATTCTATGTGGAACAATTACAACTGCTTGGTTCTGTTCAGCCCAGCGTGTATGAACAACTGGTAAAATGGGCCTACTTCACACACAGTTCATTATTGTACAATTTATCACCCTAAAATGTCTTGCCTGGAAATAGAAGAATGATGTCTGTTGTGCTATCAAGTAGTACATGAAATATTATGCAGAAAGATAAATGTGCAGACTTTGGAACAGATCAGAACAGAACAAATGCATAGCATGAACAGAGTATTGGAAAAAAGCTATGCCAGCAAAGTGAAACATGAATGGAAGGCTCCACAACACCTGTGACCATATAAGCCAAATTCCCAGAGATCTTTTATAACAGTGGAATCTAGAAACTGGAGCTCTTACATGTATTCTCTATAGAAACAGCCTAAATGTTACTGTGTCTGTCAAGCAACTGGCAGAATACCAGTCTTCACTGACTTATTATTTTTTTAATCCAAACAAGAAATCCTGTGTTCTAAAAGAACTGAACACCCCTGTCAGCCCTGTTTAACCTCCACTCTAGATTTCAGTAATTTGGCTGTCTGTCTTCTCTGAAGCCTAAAAGCTGTTACTTGGTTGTCATAAAGTAAAATGTCTGATGGTCCTGTTTCTGCAATGGATATAGGCTGGAGTTCAGAAGTGAGTTGAATTGAAAAGGAAAACCTTGCTTCCTGCTTTGTGTGTGAGTGAGCTGGGGTTGCGTAGCCTGGAAAAGAGGAGACTGAGGGGTGACCTTATTGCTCTCTACAATTACCTGAAGGGAGGTTGTAGACAGGCAGAGGTTGGTCTCTTCTTCCAGGCAGCCAGCACCAGAACAAGAGGACACAGTCTCAGGCTGTGCCAGAGGAGGTTTAGGCTGGATGTTAGGAAGAAATTCTATAGAGAGAGAGTGATTGCCCATTGGAATGGGCTACCCGGGAAGTGGTGGAGTCACCTTCATTGGAGGCGTTCAGGAGGAGACTGTATGGGGTGCATGGTGCCATGGTTTAGTTGTTTAGGTGGGTTGGATTGGTTGATAGGATGGACGTGATGATCTTGAAAGTCTCTTCCAACCTGTTTTATTCTATTCTATTGTAATACTATTCTGCAAATGAAGTCTAAGCTTTTGCATAGGGAGTTGTCATTCTGTCGGTTTTCATATGTATGCCTTCAAAACATTTAAGAAAGGAAGACTGTTCAAAACAAAAAAAAAATCAGTTGCAGTTCTTCAAAACATCAGGTGCTACTGACAATAATCCCTTTCTTCTAGTCAAGAAAGTGTTTACATATATATACACATATTTATATATATATACATATATTTTTCTATATATAATTTATATATATAATTTTATAAATATATATATATGTGACAGGAATGTCATAAAAAATACATAGTTTGCTGAAAAGTGCTGCAAAAGTCCAATAAAGAACTTAAGTGATTTTAGTGAACTCAGGCGAACTGGTCCTAATTACATGAATTGAATTTGAATTTCAAATGTGAAAAACCACAGGAAATCAGGACTATATTTTGGAATATATTTGGTACATTAGAGAACAAAGAATAAAAATCTCTCTCAGATGAAAGTAGGCTACTAAAATATTAACCAGAGAATTACAAAACTACCAGACAAAGAAATTTTCCCCACTGCCCCCATCTCCCTTGTGGTCTGTTTTAAAATGCATTACATAAGAAATTGCATGTTTAAAAGAAATAATTCTGAACAGTTTAAGTCTGGTTTAATCTAACTTAAAGATTTGAGGAAGCTGAAAGAAAATTTTACTTGAACATTTCATTTTAGGAATGTAGCAGCGAAATTTGCTGCAGCCTGCATTGATATCTGATGTGGAAATGCTGAGTCCTCCTCTTGGTGCCCAAAGAAGGAATTGTTTTTGCTTAATTTTTCCCTTTTTATCAGAAATAGTGTGGCTAGGAAGACTAGGGTAGTGATTGTCCCACTATACTTGGCACTGTTGAGGCCACACATTAAATACTGTGCTCGCTTTTGGGGGCTCACTGCAAGAAAGACACTGAGGTGCTGGAGCATGTCCAAAGAAGGGCAATGAAACTGGTGAAAAGTCTAGAGCACAAATATTAAAAGGAGTAGCTGAAAGAACTGCGGATATTTAGTCTAAAGAAAGCTCAGGGAAGATCTTTTTACTCTCTACAACTGCCTGAAGGAATGTTGTATTGAGGTGAACTCTGGTCTCTTTTCACAGAAAGATAGAGGTTGAAAGTGACCTCTGAAGATCATCTAGTCCAAACTCCCTGCTAAAGCAGGTTCATGTAGAGTAGGTTGCACAGGATCATGTCCAGGTGGGTTTTATCAGTTCTGGAGAAGACAACTCCACAACCTTTCTGGGCAGCCTGTCCCAGTGTTCCATCACCCTCAAAGTAAAGAAGTTTTTCCTTATGTTGAGATGGAACCTCTTGTGTTTCAGTTTGTGCCTATTACTCCTTGTTCTGTCATGAAACCACTGAAAAGAGTCTAGCTCCATCTTCCGACTCCCATAATTTAGATTCTTATGCATTGTTAAGATCCCCTCTCAGTCTTCTCTTCTCTAGACCAAACAGCCCCACATCTATCACCTATCTACACACTGAGAGATACTCCAGTCCCCAAATTGTCTTCATAGGCTTCCTCTGGATTCTCTTCGGGTAGGGGTTTGGAGGACAAGCCCTATGAGGAGAAGCTGAGGGAGCTGGGGTTGCTCAGCCTAGAAAAGAGGAGGCTCAGAGGAGACCTTATTGCCATCTACAACTACCTGAAGGGAGGTTGTAGCCAGGTGGGGGCTGGTCTCTTCTCCCAGGCAACCAGCATCAGAACAAGAGGACACACTCTCAAGCTGCACCAGGGGAGGTTTAGGCTGGATGTTAGGAAGAAATTCCTCACAGAAAGAGTGATTTGCCATTGGAATGTGCTGCCCAGGGAGGTGGTGGAGTCACCATCACTGGAGGTGTTTAGGAAGAGACTGGATGAGGCACTTGGTGTCATGGTTTAGTTGATTAGATGGTGTTGGGTGGTAGGTTGGACTTCATGATCACAAAGGTCTCTTCTGTATGGTCTAGTTGTTGGGTGGGTTGGATTGTTTGATGGGTTGGACGCGATGATCTTGAAGGTCTCTTCCAACCTGGTGTATTGTATTGTATTGTATTGTATTGTATTGTATTGTATTGTATTGTATTGTATTGTATTGTATTATTCCAACCTGGTCTATTCTATTCTATTCTATTCTATTCTATTCTATTCTATTCTATTCTATTCTATTCTATTCTATTCTATTCTATTCTATTCTATTCTATTCTATTCTATAAAATGTGGTACATGACTGTGTATCATCCTAGAGCCACAGTGGTACATACTTACCAGATGTCCCCCCATCTTTAACACTGAAACAGGCTGTGAGACTGTCCATGATCAGAATTGTTTTGAAACAATCACTCTTCATTGCTGACTTAGTTTTCATATACCCAAAATCATTCTCATGCTGGGAAAAGAGATAAAGGAAGGAAAGGTAGGACTCTTTTGACACCAGTTTCATGTAACTACTGAAAAATATCTGTATTCCAGTGTGGGACTGACATCATTTTGGTACCTCAGAAATCCATCATCCGGACATAATGCTGATCTAGACTTGTCAGGAAGAGATAGAAGGAAAAAGAGGACTATCTGATTTTGCTTTTAAAGCACAGCTTATTTTGAAACAAACAAATGACTTCACATAGCGATTTTGAGTTTAGGAACCAGAGAGTTATAGTCTAAGTAAAATCTAAATTAACAGCTCAGCAGTAACATCCATGCTTCCATTTCAGATATGTTGCTTCCTTCTGCTCTTATTTACTTTTTCTGCACCTACTTGAAAAGTGGATAGTTGATGAGAGTGGCATTAATCACTTTTACTTCTTTGAAACTGCTCATTGGGGAGCAGGAAATAAGAAAACTTTACTAGGAGTTTTTAAGGGAAATATATCCTCAGTAGCAAATGGCCATTTTGGTTTTGTTTTTCACTCTTCTCCAAACACATTAAAGTTGAGCTTTAAAAATCTAGTGAAGCAAGTACTTATCTTCTAACAGAGAACCACTATATTTATTGAATTAGAGGATGGTGGCAGCTTGTCCTTGATACATCATCAAATACCCTCTTTCTTAACTTATAAATTGGGGGGAGGGGAAAAAAAAAGAAGGAATAAAAGCACCTTTATTTACCAGAGTGTAATATAGCATTTTACTGTCTCACTAAAAGAGTTTCAAGCCTTTTATGAGAAAGAATATCTGTCAGACTATATATATAAATGTTAAGTTACTATTAATTAAGAATTCCCTCCCATTTGTTAAATAGATAGATAAAGTGACTTAGAGCCAAAACAATGTAAAGAAGACATGCTAACATATAAAGATCATACAATGAACTAACTCTAACTCATAACTTTGCTGAAGTTTTTTCCCCTGCTAACTCAAATTATCTTTTGTGGGCATCTTGTCTTTCAACTTACCTTTGATACTGTTACAAAAATGTGCATTTTTTTATCTTTGTGGGTCTCAAGGATTCTAGTAATGAGATGTTATATTAAGATAAAGAATTCCAATTCCACATGTGATGTTAATCCAAATTAATAAGATGCAGCTGAGTGAAACCACTGCCTAAATATAGGAATCTATATAAATGAAGATACTTTATTAAAGACCATTTCTAAATGCAGCTATGGGGATTTGGAAATTGAATGAATGTAGCTCAAGCAGAGTGAACAGATAGCAAACTTCTGGAAGGTTATGAATCAAAACTAGTCCTAATTAAAGAATTTGTTTACAAAGACATTTATCTGCCTAATGTTAGCATAAACATTACCAGCAAATTTTCTTTTCTTGAGGTCACATAACAGTGTAGCAATGTAAGTTTTGCAAATAGACATGTTAAAAAAATAAACCAACAAGAAGCAAAACAATCAGCCCAGTGCAACAAACAAAGCACCACCCGAACAACCAAAAGCCAAATTTCAGCTTGCACTAGTACATGCTAATTTGTTCTTTTGTTTTATTTGTATTAGTTTGCTTTCACTCTTAATTCAGAGATGCAGTGCTGGGAGTTCATACTGTGTCCAGTTCTGGGCCCCTCAGTTTAGGAAAGATGCTGAGTTGCTGGAACATGTCCAGAGAAGGACAACAAAGCTGGGGAGGGATTTGGAGCACAAGCCCTATGAGGAGAGGCTGAGGGAGCTGGGGTTGCTTAGCCTGGAGAGGAGGAGGTTCAGGGGAGACCTTATGGCTGTCTACAACAACCTGAAGGGCGGTTGTAGCCAGGTGGAGTTTGGTCTCTTTCTCCCACACAGCCAGCACCAGAACAAGAGGACACAGTCTCAAGCTGTGCCTGGGGAGGTTTAGGCTGGATGTTAGGAAGAAGTTCTTCACAGAAAGAGTAATTGGCCTTTGGAATGGACTGCCCAGGGACGTGGTGGAGTCCCCATCACTGGAGGTGTTTAGGAAGAGACTGGATGGGGTGCTTGGTGCCATGGTTTAGTTGATTAGACAGTGTTGGATGATAGGTTGAACTCTATGATCTTAAAGGTCTTTTCCAATCTGGTTAATTCTATCCTATCCTATCCTATCCTATCCTATCCTATCCTATCCTATCCTATCCTATCCTATCCTATCCTATCCTATCCTATCCTATCCTATCCTGTTCTATTCTATTCTATTCTATTCTATTCTATTCTATTCTATTCTATTCTATTCTATTCTATTCTATTCTATTCTACTCCATTCTATTCTATTTTGTATAAATAAGGGACAGACTCAATGAACTTGGGCTGAACTGTTGGATCAAATGGTGATTAAAAAATGTGAAAATCCAAATTTATTAGAATCTTGACTTCTTATCACAGACTTTCTATGGCGGGCACACACGGCTTGTAGAAATATACAGCTGACACAGCCAGGGGAAGTATTTAACCTCAGGCATCAGCTTACAACCTACTAATCTTGCTATTTATCTTGTTATTTATTAAAAAAAAAAATAAGATAGAAGAAAGAAACAAACATACTTTTCTATGTCTAACAGTCAGCTATGAGAAAATTTTCTGAATAACTATTTGTTGTGCTACCAGTTACAATGCAAGCTGCAAAACAGGAAAATGCATGACATGGCATCTATTGAAATTTTACCTAGTATCTGAGATTGGTGAGGTACTTAATGCATCTAGAACCACAGATAGCCTCATTTTAATAAAAAATGCTAACAGAGTAAATACTTTTTGAGCATATGGCCACTGATAAGAGAATTGAATGACATTTACATTTGGTTTGTAAGAAAAGGAGTGTGCATTAAAAACTTGCTATTAGCTATTGTGGTGGCAGCAGGGGACATTGGGGTTAAGGATCTTTGCTCCTTAGGTTGTGTTTTGTGAGAGGCAATACATTTGGTCTTTAAGGCAAATAATGTCTCAGTGATTCTTCTAGTCTCAGTTTCAATTTGATTAGTGTCATCGCACAGAGTAGTAATTGTTCCTTTTTTCAGAGCAGCAGACAGGAAGGTGACAGGAAAATGCCATGACTCTGTAACTGAAGCAAATGGCTGGTCAAGATTGGAGGTGAAGGGACTAGATAATTTGGTTTCTTCTTTCCTTCTTTTTTTTTGTTTTCCAAGCTGCATTTTAATCTAGTTACAGTTTCAGTATAGTAGTATTAGGCTACACCTTGAGTACTGTGTCCAGTTCTGGGCCCCTCAGTTTAGGAAGGACATTGAGACACTTGAACGTTTCCAGAGAAGGGCAACAAGGCTGGTGAGAGGCCTTGAGCACAGCCCTATGAGGAGAGGCTGAGGGAGCTGGGGTTGCTTAGCCTGGAGAAGAGGAGGCTCAGGGGAGACCTTATTGCTCTCTACAACTACCTGAAGGGTGGTTGCAGCCAGGAAGGGGTTGGTCTCTTCTCTCTAGCAACCAGCACCAGAACAAGAGGACATAGTCTCAAGCTGCACCAGGGGAAGTTTAGGCTGGAGGTGAGGAGGAAGTTCTTCACTGAGAAAGTCATTCATCATTGGAATGTGCTGCCCAGGGACGATGTGGAGTCACCATCCCTGGAGGTGTTCAAGAGGGGACTGGACATGGCACTTGGTGCCATGGTCTATCATGAGGTCTGTGGTGACAGGTTGGACTTGATGATCTTTGAGGTCTCTTCCAACCTTGGCGATACTGTGGTACTGTGATATTTGTGGGAGTATAAAATGATCAAGAAAGCACAGGCAACTCTTTCTGCTGTCTCATGGCAACCTTTCCGGCTTAAGGCTTTTTTGTTTGTTTTTCCCAAATGAGATTTGGTCTGTTAATATCCTTAAAAATTACTTTCATTTCTTTCCCAAATTAAAAATAAATTACTCCATGTCCTTTATTCATTATTTGTTCAGGCAAGTGAATAAAGAAATTATGAGGACACCAGGATGAAAATAAGATGTTACTTTTCAAAAAATAGCAACTTCTAATTTATACTTTCAGGAATTACCTAAATGAGTAGGAGCTGAAAATGTTTTGCATCTGTCCCAAACATACTTGTTTTTCTTGGTAGCTTTTCTCAGTAGTGAATTATTTTAAAGTCTTCATTATTTTGAAGGATATGTTTCAGCATAATTTCTGGGTTCATATCAATGTGTTTCTTTACAAGTCCTATCTTGTACCCTTGACAATGAGAAATTCCAAGTTCTGTGTATGGATCATAGAATCATCGAATCAATAAGGTTGGAAAAGACCTCAAAGATCAAGTCCAGCATGTCACCCAAGACCTCATGACTACTAAACTATGGCACCAAGTTGAACTTGAACACCTCTTCCCCTCTTGAACACCTACAGGGATGGTGACTCCACCACCTCCCTGGGTAGCACATTCCAATGGCTAACAACTCTCTCAGTGAAGAACTTTCTCTTCACCTTGAGCCTAAACTTCCCCCGCCGCAGCTTGAAACTGTGTCCTCTTGTTCTTGTGATGATTGCCTGGGAGAAGAGACCAACCCCCTCCTGGCTACAACCAACTTTCAGATAGCTGTAGACAGCAATAAGGTCTCACCTGAGCTTCCTCTTCTCCCAGCTAAACAATCCCTGCTCCCTTAGCCTCTCCTCATAGGGCTTGTGCTCAAAGACTCTCCCCAGCCTCACTGCCCTTCTCTGGATGTGTTCAAGAGTCTCAATGTCCTTCTTAAATTGAGGGGCCCAGAACTGGACACAGTACTGAAGGTGTGGCCTAACCAGTGCTGAGTACAGGGGCAGAATGACCTCCCTGCTCCTGCTGGCCACACTATTCCTGATGCAGGCCAGTATGCCATTGGCCTTCTTGGTCAACTGGGCACACTGCTGGCTCACATTCAGCTGGCTGTCAATCAGTACCCCTAGATTTTTACTTTCCAAAAAGATTTTTTTTTTCTTTTTTTGACATCATTGGGTGTTTAACATTCTCATTTCATTGGACTGGCTTACTGAAAGGCATTCCCAAGTGCAAGTTATTTCTATGCATATATGGTGGTTGAACCTCCCATTGGGAAGACAAAATTATCAGGTGCCATGAATATGAATCCTTCAACATTTATTTTGGTAATTGGACCATAGATGTGCTAAGCTTCTTCTAGACAGAAGACTATTCTTTGAGAAATACTGAATGTTATATTGAGATTAGAACTGAAGCAATACAAAACCTACTATTCCAAACTCAGCTTCTGTTCTTATGTGAAAAATCTCAGCTGGACGTAGGTGTACTTTATGCAAGTTTAAAAGCTTGATCGTCCTGCATCATAGAATATGATATGAATGTTCAGAGATGATGCTGTAATTGCTCTACATGATTCTAGCATCCTTCCTTCCAAACCAGCAAATTCAAAAGGAACACATCACTGCAGCAAATGGAGGGTTAGTCACTTAAGGTAAAACAAATGATAGGTCTAGCAGCTTGCAAAAAAAAAGCACCCATACAGCGAGCAGGCTTTCTGCTTATACAAAACCACAAATCGTAACTGGAAGGTATTAAATTTCCCTTTGGGGAAGATTTCACTTCTTTTTTGAGTGAATTACTCACATTTCACAGAATACCAGCTGAGCACTCTTCTGTGCAATCATGCTGCATAATGGCTGTTACTTAAATGGGACAAAAAATAGATGGTCTAATCCCTGTTTTTGTTAGCATTGCCCTTCTATTATGTATTTTTAACACAGATAGAAGAATCCAGCTGTAGAAGAAGACTCTAGTCAAAGATCTCTTCCTGTACTTCTCCATCCCGATGTTCAGCTCCTTTTTTCTCCTTTATAGTTGTGAATTAAAGGATTCTACCTTTCTCATATTGTGAGATTATGGTTTGGGGCTGTTCAATCTGGAGAAGAGAAGGCTCCAAGGTGACCTCATTGTGGCCTTCCAGTATCTGAAGAGGGCCTACAAAAAGGCTGGGGAGGAACTTCTTAGGATATCAGGTAGTGATAGGACGAGGGGGAATGGAATGAAGCTGGAGGTGGGGAGGTTCAGACTGGACATGAGGAAGAAGGTCTTCACAGTGAGAGTGGTGAAGCCCTGGAATGGGTCATCCAGGGAGGTGGTTGAGGCCACATCCCTGGAGGTGTTTAAGACCAGGCTGGATGAGGCTCTGTCCAGCCTGATCTAGTGTGGGGTGTCCCTGCCCATGGCAGGGGGTTTGGAAGTAGATGATCCTTGTGGTCCCTTCCAACCCTGACTGATTCTATGATTATATGACTCTATGAAATGCTGTTAGACCTCCTCAAAGTAACTGTTTGTCAACTGTTTTAATCAGTGGTGAATATTACTTGCATAGATGAAAGGAAAATACAGGCTTTAGTATGTATGTGTGGACTGGTTTGTTTGCTTTTGGAAGAAGGAGTTACAATATCTGAAATAAATCTGCTGTTTCTGTAGCATTGCCTCCTTTCTAGGCTCCTTCCCATAGAAAGTTCCATTCATGTCCATCTTTCTTATCCAAAAATACACCTATGTCACTGGAATTATGTGGTTTAAATCATGTCATTATAGAAAATGTAAGCCATTAAGGGTATGTCACAAATGGTGTTGAAAAAAGGTGTAACTTCAGAAGGAGTATTACTAAGGTGGAGGTGGGGGTTGTCATTTTATTTTCTTGGGGTTTTTTTATAATTCTCATTCTTAGGTTTAAATTTAACACAGAAAATTAGAAGTTTGTTTTTTTTTTTAATTGGCTGTTACATCTGCTGGTACTATTTTGAGTCTAAAATAGTGTAAGAGATGAGGGCATAAAACCATTTTAAAATGCATGCACAAAGATTTGCCATTTCATTTCCATATCAAGTGCAGTGAGAATTATGTGCAGAATATTTCAGACAAAAGACAAAATTCTAAATTATAATGTTGCCTTTAAAAGAAAAAAAATGAGCTCTGCAGCTCAGGCGTGCAGCTAGATGGATCTGCTACTAGTTTTGGAAATCTGTTCAGAACTATTCTTTTGCTGACAGATGTTAATTTGCTTTTATTGTTTGAAGTACAGTTTTCTAAGCCTGAAATAGACAAGGATATAGATATTTACAAGTGTTGGGTGTCCACTTTGTTGTCTTTTTTTTTTTCTTTTTTTTTAAAGAATAGAGTAGAATAGAATAGAGTAGAATAGAATAGAATAGAATAGAATAGAATAGAATAGAATAGAATAGAATAGAATAATAGAATAGAATAGAATAGAATAGAATAAACCAGGTTGGAAGAGACCTTCAAGATCAGCGCGTCCAACCTATCATCCAGCACCATCTAATCAATTAAACCATGGCACCAATAACCCCATCAAGTCTCCTCCTGACCACAGCCAGTGATGGTGACTCTACCACCTCCCTGGGCAGCCCATTCCAATGGGCAATCACTCACACTATGAAGAATTTCTTCCTAACATCTAGTCTAAACCTCCCTTGGCACAGCTTTTCTCCTTGATAAAAGGTATCCTGGGTATAGTCAGTTCACGTTGTGGCCTTAGAAGATGTTAGTAAACTTTCATGGAAGAAGACATGACTTGTCCCTCTCTTAATATGACAACTCTTTTCCACAGTAAATTTACAAATTCATCCTCATGTCCTCACTGATTTACTGCAGAGTACTTTTGTTCTGTAAAAAGAGGGAATCTCTTCACTGAGAAATTCACTTTACCTTTATTGACATCCATAGTCTTGTTTTATTACATGACTCCTCTCTTTGTGGTCAAGAAAGTGCAGATGCATTTAAGGGTTTTTTAAAGAGAAATCTAAGTAAGTATTAAATTAATAGGATTTTAAACTCTACTTTCTGAACATTTTAAATGAAGAAAACTATCAAATTAATTATTGTCATGCTTCTCTTTAGCATATTCTGCCTTTCAAACTAACTATAATTAACCAAACTTGTTAAAAATCTTTCTGAAAAATTTCACACCATTTTTTTTGGTGATTTTAATTTTTTTAAAAAATGAGAGCAAGGCAGTACATGGAACTTCTCTAATGTGCAATCACATTCCCTGCCCAGAGCAACAATTTTGTAGTTCTTTACACTAGGGAAAATATCTAATCACTAGTTTATTCAGCTAACTCAGAGATGTTTAGTATTTCCTAAAATAGAAATACAATAGATTAAACCAGGTTGGAAGAGACCTTCAAGATCATCATGTCCAACCTATCAACCAATCCAACCCACCTAAACAACTAAATCATGATACCAAGCACCCCATCAAGTCTCCTCCTGAACACCTCCAATGATGGTGACTCCACCACCTCCCTGGGCAACCCAATCCAATGGGCAATCACTCTCTCTGTCTAGAACTTCTTCCTAACATCCAGCCTAAACCTCCTCTGGCACAGCCTGAGACTGTGTCCTCTTGTTCTGGTGCTGGCTGCCTGGGAGAAGCGACCAACCTCTGCCTGGCTACAACCTCCCTTCAGGTATCTGTAGAGAGCAAGAAGGTCACCCCTCAGTCTCCTCTTCTCCAGGCTAAGCAACCCCAACTCCCTCAGCCACTCCTCATAGGGCTTGTGTTCCAAACCCCTCACCAACTTCATTGCCCTTCTCTGGACACGTTCCAGCAAGTCAACATCCTTCCTAAACTGAGGGGCCCAGAACTGGACACAGGACTCAAGGTGTAGCCTAACCAGTGCAGTGTCCAGGGGCACAATGACCTCCCTGCTCCTGCTGGCCACACTGTTCCTGATGCAGGCCAGGATGCCATTGGCCCTTCTGGCTGCCTGGGCACACTGCAGGCTCATGTTCAGCCTACCATCAACCAGTAATATATAAATATATAAATATTTAAATATAACTAACTGGGTTATGTTTCTTTCATATGCTATAATTTTTTAAAGATGCTTGCTTTAAACATATTTCTGAGCCACTGTCACCTCATCCTTTTTGTTAATTATTATCTGTCCAATGCTTTTCATGATTCAGTTGAGCTTTGAGTCAGAGGTTATAGCTGAATTTAATGTCTTGGGGTTTTGTGTCACAATTTAATATTCAGGTGTTGAGTGAGATAAGAACCTTGGTAGATAATCTCCCTTCTCCGTATTTCTGCAATTTTCTCAAGTGTCACCCTAAGTAAGTGTAGGCTTTAACAGTTCTAAAAAAGCTTGGGGTGGAAAGCTGTGAAGTCCAAGTAATTTATCACTAGACAGAAGCATAATGTTAGCTATATGGTGTATTGCCTTTACAAGGTTTTCTTGCATTGCAGAAAGTTATGGGAACTTATGAATTCATCTGAGTTTTGTAATTAGGAAAGTAGTCCAGATAGAAGGCAAGCCTTTAGTTATGTGGGTTGATTATTTCTTTCTTTTTTTAATTAATTCTTACTTTAAGTAGCATTTTGCTCTGCTAGAATTTTCTTTGATCTTTCTTTTTGTCCTCTGTGTAGCATTTCTGTCTGGTCTTGAAGATGACAGGAAATGTTATATATAATAACAAGGTTTGTTGAGTCATGTAAGTGTTTTTACTACAGTTTTATTAATGAGATAGTTAATACTTCAGATCTTTAGGATTTTTATGTCTTAATTAGTCATCACAAATTAACCTCTTCTACTGCTGACAGCGTGGCTTTATGTGTTGTGCCTGTGGCCAATGAATTTGCAATTTCTCTTTTTTGATTTGCAGCCAAACATTGCTAATTTTTAATGCCTCTCACTTTGTGCCAAACTGCATTTGGACAACATAAATCACAGGCAATTGTCAACCTTCTGGCTTTGTTTTATATTTCACTGACACACTGATTAACTAAGATTTTCAGCATTTATGCAAATCTCTTAGAAGTAAATTTTACTGTTATCTATTTTACTAATTAAATATAGTTATTCTTATTGTTCAGCTTCACACCTGACCATGGAATTTATCACTTATACTAGAATCATAGAGTCATACAATTATAAAACCATATAGCACTTTAGGCTGGAAGGCACTATTAAAGGTCACTTAGAATACTTCCCTGTGCAATAAGCAGGGACATCTTCAACTAGCTCAGGTTGCAGAGAGTGCTGACCAGCCTGATCTTGAATGTTTCCAGGGATGAGCCATCTACCATCCCTCTTGGCAATCTTTTCTTGTGTTTCACCACCCTCGTAGGAAAGAATGTCTTCATTATATCTAGTATAAATCTACCCTCTTTTAGTCTAAAAGCCTCACCTCTTGTTCTATTGCTAGAGACCCTATAGACCCCTAAATAGTTAATTTCCTTCTTTCTTATAAGCCTGCTTTATGTATTGAAAGTCCACCATAAAATCTCACTTCTCCACACTGCACAGTGCTCACAGCCTTTCTTCATAGGAGAGGTGCTACAAACTTCTGATTATTTTTGTGGCCCTCCTCTAGACCCTCTCCAACAGATCCATACCTTTCTGATGCTAAGGACTCCAGAGCTAGACACAGGACTCCAGGTGAGAAGGTCTCACCAGAAGGGCAGAATCACCTCCCTTGACTATGCTGCTTCTTATGCATCTCAGGATACAGTTGGCTTTATGGGTTGCAGGCATGCATATTCAGCTCACATCCAGTTTTTCATACGCTGGTACCACTAAGTCCTTGACGGGGATGCTCTTAATCCCATCATCCCCCAAATTCGATACTACAGGTTGCCCCAACCTATGTGCAGGATTTTATACTAGAACTTGATGAACTTCATGAGGTTCACATTGCCCAGGTCACTCTGGAAGGTGTTCCATCCTCGAGTGTGTCAACTGCACCATTCAGTGTCATTGAGAAACATGCTGAAGGTGCAATTGGTTCCAGTATGTCATTAATGAAGATATTAAACATCATGGGCTCTGATATGGAGCCCTGAGGGACACCACTTGGTACTGATGATGCCATCTCTAGGTTGGTCAGGCAAGACTTGCTGTTTAGTTTGACCAGCAGGTCTCAACTCAGCTATACTCTTGCCTGCCTTGCCTGATTTCTTACATCTGGTGATTGAGAGCTCATGTAGTCTGCGGAAAGCATCCTTAAAGATCTGTCAGCTCAGTTCTGCCCTCTTGTCCTTGAAAGCAGTTTGCCAGGGGCTCCAACTGATGAGTCTCCTGAATTCCCTGCAGCTCACCATGCTACTTTTCCACCAGGTGTCAGAGCAGTTGAAGCTCCCCAGCAGTATTAGAGCCTTGAGAGTGATGCCTCCAGTACAGGGAGCAAGGAGACTTCATTAGTAGGCTACCAATCCAGCAGCCTGCAGCAGACATTAGCCACAAGGTGACTAGACGTCTCTAAAAGAATGTTTTAAAATGAAGACGCTGTAGATACATTTTGCCTCTATTCTTTCTCTGTGTAATCTATCTTTATGTTTCATCATGCAGATACAAAATTTAAATCAAACTTAGCCATAATTATACCTGGTTTTAGTTAAAAGGCAAAGAAAGGAGACAGTAACCAGAAGACCAGTCTTTAACTTTGTCCGTAAATTAGACATGATTTGGTCATCTTTTTCCTAATGTAGGAAGAAATGTTGTGCATTATCATCCTGTTGCCTTGTGTGATTGGTCTCTTCTCTCTAGCAACCAGCACCAGAACAAGAGGACACAGTCTCAAGCTGCGCCAGGGGAAGTTTAGGCTCGAGGTGAGGAGAAAGTTCTTCACCAAGAGAGTCATTTGTCATTGGAATGTGCTGCCCAGGGAGGTGGTGGAGACACCATCCCTGAAGGTGTTCAAGAGGGGACTGGATGTGGCACTTGGTGCCATGGTCTTGTCATGAGGTCTGTGGTTACAGGTTGGACTCGATGATCTTCGAGGTCTCTTCCAACCTTAGTGATACTGTGATAGTGTGCTGAGTGCAGGGAGGTCAGACTGGATGAGCTTTGGGGGTCCCTTCCAGCCTGGACCACTCTATGACTATCTTCTACCCTGGGAGTGAGAGATGACTTCCTGAAAATCCCTGCAACATATGAGACTCTTGTTTGACAACAGCATGGCTGAGGATCAGGGAGAGGCTGTCATCTTCCCCCCAGACAGCTCATTCCTCCTGCCTGTCCTCTCTGTACAGGCTTTGCTGTTCTGCTGTTGCTGGAAGTGGTGGCAAATGAAAAAATGAAGAGAGCCTTGTGATTCAAAGTACAGGAAGTAAATTTCTTCTTGTGTTGAATACAGCATGGCATGGTTTGGTGAACTTAAACAAACAAACAATTGTATTTATTTATTTATCTATCTATCTATTTGTCTATCTACCTATCTATCTATTTATCTATCTATCTACTTATTAATTTTCATTTTCCAGACTGAAATTTGAAAAAATAATTTGAGCCCTGGTTACCGGATAACTACTGAAACAAGCTGCAACTGTTTTGGGGAAAAAGGAGAAGCTGTGAGGCTGTGGCTAATCATATATCTTGGTCTTTCCTGTATCTATTATTCTGGTGAAAAGAAAAAATACATTCAAAAAGGTAGATGTATGTCAGAGGGGAATAGTGAATATAGCATTCCCTTAATAAGACTGTTTGTCATGCCCTTTTAAGGATTTTGGAGTGCTGCCTAGAGACCTAGGATCTTGCCAGTGTGCTAAAAAGGCCCAATACAGAACCCATTAATGTCAGTGGAACAATCCCCATAGACTTAAATGAACTTTAAATCAGGATAAGCAAGTGCTTGTGTCACTGTTTTGTCTGAGTCATATACAGGACCACAAAGGAAAGGAGAGGTTTGCAAGCTAGGAAAGTACACTTTCAGGTCCCAGCAATAAATCTCAAGAGGTACGGTTTGATGATCCTAAGATTGTACTGGGCTTTGTTTTATATTGGCATTAATGGACAATATAAGCTGATAACTTCTAGCAGGTGTGCAGAAGAACCTTGTGTGGCCAGAAAGACCCCTGGCTGTGAAAATAAAATTAACTTTAAGGAGTTGAAACGAACATTTTCTTTCCAGCACCTTCATTGTTTTCCTACTTTCAGAAACTCTCCTATATCAGAATTTTTTCCTGTGCTACAGTCAAGGCAGATTTTGCTAATTCATTTTCACAGTGCACATTTTATCGTGTGAGACATGGATGAATTCATACTTCCAGATATAATGAACAGTATTTTTCAGATACAAGTACAGCTCTTAATCTTTGGCTAGGTCTTGAGTTCTTACATTAGCACAATTCAGTGTTGTGGTGACAGATAAATAAATAAGATAACCTATCATTTTGAAGGAAAGAAATTATATGTTTCTGAAAACAGACCTGTTCAAACTAATTTACTTAGGTTCACTCTTACCCATATAATAGCTATGGCTAATACAGCAATGGACTATGGACTAAAGAAGCTCAGAGGGTGCTCAGAGAACATTCAGCACAAGTCACTGGCAATAACAGTTGATGTTCAGGTGGTAGAAGTCTCTTGCTTCTTACCAAAAGTCACACATTTTCTAGGAAGGTAATAAATGTACAGTTGAACATATTCCAGCTTCAACTTATATTGGCATACTGTCCTTAGTGTTGCAGAAATTATATGTATCTACTCTGATTTGATACCCTTTTTTGCTCTGGTCTTCTCATTGTCTAGTCCTCATTTATATAGATTTTAGAACCTTTAGAAGCCTTAGATATAGCTGGTAATTCTGCTTTTAGAGTTTATCATGCTGTTTTACAAGAAGGCACATCAAATGTGCAGATTTTCAGCACAGGATGGAGGGGAAGATGGGGGAGAGAGGTCATGGGAAACTGTTTTACTGATTGATTTAGTATTGAATTCTTCTGTTGTGTTGAACACTGGAAGTTTATTGGTTTCTCAGCTTATAATCCCTTGGTTTTTCCAAATATTTTCTGAAAATTGAAATCTTGAACAGATGGCTTAAATGTCTTTGGCAAAATCACAGTCACTGTGTGAAATGGAATTTTTAGATGCTCAGAAAACAGAGTATTATTTTCTTATAGAAGAGCTCAGAAATTGAATTTATCTTTATACAGACAGGATGCATAACCTGCTAAGTTTTAAGACTAGTTGCATATAACTTTATATTGCCAGATCTAGAAGTGTCTATCATGGTCATGCATTGCTATAGACAATAGAAGTGCCAAGGAATGAATACTGTGCCTTACACTGGCATAAGTATGGGGGTTTGTGTTCTTACAGCAGAAAAGAATACTTTTCAACATAAAAAAAAAAACCCAGCCCACAAATAGAATCAAGAGCTAAAATATACAGTGAGATGAAGAACCACACTGGAATAAATTTCTACCTCTTCCACCTATTTAAAATGAGAAGTGAAATTTGAAATTTATGTGTATGCTATGTAATAGTAGCTGATGTCTTCCATGTAGCAGATGAACTCCAGTGTCCAGCTGATGTGAAGATTCTTTCCCTTTATTGCAAGTGTTCTGTTTTGGAGAACTCTTTCATTATACAGAGACCTGGGATTAAAATGCCTTTATTTTGTAAACAAGTACCAAAGACCAAAGATGATTTTAACAGGCCAGTTTGCTCCTGACAAACTTTTTCAGCTTCAAGAAACTAAAAAAAACCCAACCAAACAAAAACAGCAAGGGAAAAGGGAATCAAAACAAAACAAAATTAGAGCAGTAGAAAAAAATTATGGAACAAGAATGGTTTTCCTTGACCATGCAGTCCAATTATATGCTCATGTAGGTTACTCGTGACATACTCTTACTCCTATACTTCTATCTCCCTTTATTAGGACTAGTCTATGTCTATAGATTTTCCTTTTATGTGCTGCTTCACAGCTTCATTTTCTCAGAGTTAGAAATAATCTTCTAATTTACAGTGCAATTTTCAGACCAAAGTACATACTCTTGTTCTAGTGCTGATATTGTCTTTTAGCTTTAATAGCCATTCTCTCTCCCTTGTGGCTTTTCCCAGATGTACTTGTAAAGAACAATCATCTACCCTCTTATCTTATGTTTTCCTGGGCTAAACAAGCCAAATTCTTTCAGTCAGTTCTTGTAAGATAGGCTTACACTCCTTTGTTTAGTATGCAGTAATTGTCTTTCCAAAAAAAAGTTATCAAAAGACACTTATTGGAAAATAAATATTCAATGTATATTACAGAGCATTCAGAAAGCCTTCCAAATATGTTTTAAACATAAACCTAAAGGCTTGCACAGAAACTGGTACTAAGATATAGCTAATTAACTATGTAAGTCAAAATTGCAGGTAATCTAAGTTCAGTGGTAACAATGTCACTCTATCTACAGAAATTTCTGGAAAATTAGACCAGTCCAATTTATAATGCAGCAAAAGCTAGTCCCAGAAAAAACAAATGTTTTCCTCATAGAACAAAGGAACTGAAGAGGCTTTAGGTTTGTCTGAGGTTTTAAACTGAGACTATATCTGGCAATGTTTGGGTGGAAGAGGGTTGTGGAAGGAGTCAATGAACTGCCCTGGGCCAGCTTGCCAAACAGTGGAAACAGCTTGGTGGGCCTCAACACATCAACAGCCAGGGAAGCCTTTGTCACTTCTTCTCAAACACGTTTAAGAAAGGGCAGCAGCAACAAGGGGAACGAGATGCAACAAGGAGATACAGGAGAGAACAGAAGGACATACAGAAGGAGACACCCAAGAAAAAGGAGGAGAAAGAGAAGACATGTAAAAGCATGCTGTTAGGGGCATGGCTGCAGGTGCACTTCTGGACAGAAGTGCTTCATGACAGAGAAGGTATTTCTGAAGAATCAGAGGAGACCACACCAGGATGAGGATCACCCTGAATAAACTGTGGAAAGTACAGCAATCCATGCAATGGAGAGCATGTCCCAAAGGAATTGTGCCCCACAGAGGAAACCACTCTAGGATGAAGATGGCCCCGAAAGGATGGTGGACTATAAAGGAACCCACACTGGTTCAGGGTTACCTCTGAGGGACTGTGGCCCATGGAGGAGCCCACATTGGTACAAAGGGAGCAACCAAGAAATACAAATCATTGAAGGAAAACAAGAAAGAGGGAGTGGTACAAATAAACCATTACTAACCTCAAAATCCTGCACCATTAGATGACTAGCCAATGGGACTGAGAGACACTGTATGCAATTCTCATCAAAAACAAGGGAAGCTTAGCCTAGGAAGAAGGAAGGAAAGATGCTGAAGTAGTGCTGAGCTTGGTAAAGGAGATAGAAAGCTGCTTTCCTAAGTGTTTGTCTAATATTTGCTATCTTTTTGTTTGTTTTTCTTTTTTACACCTCAATAGCCACATTTGAAATTAAATATTTTTAAACGTCTCATGCTGAGACTCTTTTATCTCTGACAATCCAACAAATTCTTAAGGCTGGTATTTGGGATCAAATTCCCAGTTTAAACACAGAAGTACTACATTTAGATTATCAGAATCTATGCTTAACTCTCACCCTGAAGTTACCTAAAATCAGCTGTCAGGTAAGTTTCTTACAATAAACAAGTCCCTTGACTTTAGAAATGTATATCCATTGATTCAGGAAGTTCTTTGTCTATATGTGAGGCTCAGTGGCAGCAGCAGTTAGAAAGAATATAAAACCATAATTGAGTCCCTTCCTCTGAATGAAGCTCAAAGAAAACCCAAGCCAATTGCATTCATTTGTTAATTCACCTCATTAACTTTAAAGCTCCGCTTCTGCACATTTTATCTTAATTCTGCCAATGCAGAGAAATGGATGTTTCTGGATTACAGACCATCCAGTCTCTTTTGGCTTTTTGTAAGAAGGCTTTTTGTTCTTATTTGTTGATATTGAAAGTGATGAGATGCACAGAGCCAGAGCTAGAAATCTCCTTTTAAAAAAGTCTGCTTCTGAAGTATGCAAAGGATGAAAGTCAGTGTGTGCAGCCATATGTCATAACACTTATACAAAGCTTTGTGATAAATACTAGTAGTAGGTCCTACATTTTAAAAGTGTTTTTCATTATTGCAAGGACAGCATACTCTTAAATCTGTTCTTTGTGACAGTTTTTAATCCATCTGTGTATGTATATACTTACTAGTGCTGTTTTACTGACTCTAAAAATTTTATCATGTCTTGCAATATTTGATGATACATTTTTATTTAGCACAAAAATAGCTGAGCTGAAACCAGTGGAGTTGTGATAATTTATTGTAACCAAGGATCTTAAAATCCAGCTCACTGATCCACATAGTTATATGAGAATCTCTGGGGTTTTTGACTGTTATTATATGTTTCTATCCACCACTGATGTTGTTTATAAGTACATACTTTTTTATTTCTTTCTTTAAATTCTAATAAAGTCAACTTTATAGTAAAATGCAGTCAAAGGTCTAGATTATGCATACATATTGCCTTCACTCCAAAAACTTAAGTAGACAGAAAATCAAATTGCCTTCTAGCAATGTCCCATATGCTGGACTAAGCCACTCATTTTGTGTAGCAGAACTGCACTTCTGGATTAATGAAGACATTATACTATTATACTATTATACTATACAGAGAGAGTGATTGCCCATTGGAATCGGCTGCCCGTGGTGGTGGTGGAGTCACCTTCATTGGAGGTGTTCAGGAGGAGGCTTGATGGGGTGCTTGGTGCTATGGTTTAGTTGTTTAGGTGGGTTGGATTGGCTGATGGGTTGGACGTGATGATCTTGAAAGTCTCTTTCAACCTGGTGTATTGTATTGTATTGTACATTTCCATTAATACAGTGACACACCTTCAGATGCTTCTGCAAAGATTCTAACTGGTTTCATTTCCCATAAAATAACTTATTAAAAACCCAGAGATGTTATGTTTTTTTTCATCTCATGTTTATCTCAAATAAGGACTTACAGTTTAGCTCTGTAGTAATATTTAATAAAACTTACAATACCTAACAGTTCTTAATGTTAGGCCCCTTAATTGTCTGCAGCCTTTTACTTTTGTTTGTCAACACATCTCAAGGGCGGAACAGATCTAGTCTAGGGGACTAGGTGCATACAATGGACAAAGAGAAACAATAAAAAGAATGCAAATGCAAAACCAAACCAACTGAACAACAACTCCTCAAAAACCCAGAAGAGATTCTGAGATGTAATAGGACATCAGTTTATTTGGGGATTTTTGTGGGGTTTTTTGGTTTTTTTTGTTTGTTTCGTTTTGCTTTGGTTTTGTTGGTTTGTTTTTTTTTTTTTTTTTTTTTTTTTTTTTGGCAGGTTTAATTCTATTTAAGGAACAGAACACGGGGACGGAGTCTCAAGTTGTGCCAGGGGATGTTCAGGCTGGATACTAGGAAGAATTTCTTCACAGAGTGATTTGCCATTGGAATGAGCTGCCCAGGAAGGTGGTGGAGTCACCATCCTTGCAGATCTTCAAGAAAAGACTGGATGAGGCACTTAGTGCCATGGTCCAGTTGATTGGGTAGGCCTGGGTGATAGGTTGGACTGGGTGGTCTTGGAGATCTCTTCCAACCTGGTTGATTCTATGATTCTGCGTTGAACATCACACTTTATTGATTTTAGTCAGCATCAAATTATAAAATAAGTATAAAAGAAAACCATTAAGAGTTTTGATCAATGTCAATAAGCACGAACACTAAAGTGGAACTACCTTTAGACTAACAAACAACTGCTTTTCTAATGAAGCCATTTTTGATGATGTAAATGTCAACCATATGAAGCAAACAGAATTTGCACTGTAAAATGTACCTCTAGATCACACCAGAATGAGAGGACACAGTCTCAAGCTGTACCAGGGGAGGATTAGGCTAGAGCTTAGGAAGAAATTCTGCACAGAGAGAGTGATTGCCCATTGGAATGGGCTGCCCGGGTAGGTGGTGGAGTCATCATTGGAGGTGTTTAGGAGGAGACTTGATAGGGTGCTTGGTTGCATGGTTTAGTTGATTAGGTGGTGTTGAATGATAGGTTGGATGCAATGATCTTGAAGGTCTCTTCCAACCTGGTCTGTTCTGTTCTGTTCTGTTCTATTCTATTCTATTCTATTCTATTCTATTCTATTCTATTCTATTCTATTCTATAGACAGATAATTTATAGTGACATGAGTTAGATTAAACATTGTGATCATCAGTGTAAGAACTTAATGCCAAATTCCAGAACAATATACTGCTCCCATTATCTTCTGACAGACATAATAGGAACTTTTGTCACATTAAGTAGAGGCACATCAGAAGAAATGCAATCCTGCTTAGCAAAAAAATATTTTTTATGTCATGAAAGTCAAATTATACTAAAAGCATTTGGACACCATTGAAGTTATCCCTTTATGTGACCAATGCAATAATGCCTGAGCATTTTGTCTACAGTCAGAAATTATAGATCTTAAATGTCGATGAAGAATGAATTAATCCACCCTAAAGTTTAGAAAAATCAGTCGATTGAAACAAAAAAAGGATAACTCATACTTATTTGATGGTTTGGATAATACCATGGACTTTGTGTCTGAAATATGACACATTAAGGAGATTTGACCTTCAAATAAAAAGTCTACATGCAAGCAGTTAAATGAACAGATATTAATGCAGTGTCAGAGCCATTCAGAATTTTGTGTAACGTGTACTTTTGATGTTGGACTCTCTTACATTTTTATGTGCTAAAACTTGCTTTCTTAAATAAAGGGAAGATGAATGAGTAAGTTCCCTGATTATTTAGGATAGTTGTGGCTTTAATCCCAGCCACAGCGAAGCCCCGTGTGGCTCTCACACAACTGCCTCTTGCCCTTTCCCCAGTAGGATGGGAAGAAAAACTAGAAAATGGAAATTCCATTGGAATGGAAAATTCTTGTGTGTTAATATAAGAAGAGTTTACTAGAGCAATACAGAGAAAGAAAGAGTAACAGAAGATGCAACAACAGCAAAGAAGTAACATATAAACCCAAGCAATATAAAATGTGCCACACTTACCCTACACCCATGCACCAAAAGATGCTCAACACCTGTATAAGAGCATGCCAGCACAACACCTCCCCCTCTGCCACCTCTTCCCTCCCCATATCATTATAGGATCAAGTTGCCTATCCTGGGTGTTGTCATTCCCAACTTCTCCTGAAGAAAATTAACCCCGTTGGACAGATAAGTCGTTTTTGGTTTAGCTTTATAATTGGATTTGGGCTTCTATTTTACCAATCATGTGGTTTTACCCTATGTGCTGGATCAGTTGGATTCCTTGCAAGGGAAAATTTCAAATGTTCATAGTGTAAGGACCACATAAGAAAAACAAAAAAAGAAATTCTCTTTATATGTTCTGTACCCACTCAAATTAGACTCTGTAGGTAATCTTTTGGTATGCTGTAACTTAGATAGGAGTGAAAGATGCTTTTTATCTTACGTTGTGCTTACTTTACCTCTGTCCCCTCTGAACATGTCAAAAGGTTGGCACATGCTTTCTTAGAGTGCATGTAGCAAAATGCAAATGCATTTTTCAATAATGCCATTAATTTTCAATTGGGAAAATTGCAGAGTATATTAAGGTAATGATATATGAAATTAATGATATATGTTAATATGTCAGTTAATGAGATGTGAAATTTTTACAGCATTATACGTACCTTTTAGCTGCCACTCATCTTTAAATTTCTCCAGGTCTCACTGGAAAATTGGGGATGAAATTATCTCTCTCAGGAGAAGTGAACAGAATTTTTCTCTTGGCAGAAGCCGTAGGTTAATTAATAGGCTAATAAAAGAAAATTCTACTTGCTAAAAGTAACAGGGGAATATCTTTATATTGACAAGATGCCTGACCAACCTGATTTCCCTTTATAATCAGGTTACCCCTCTAGTGAATGTGGGGAAGGCTATATATGTAGTCTACCTGGACTTCACCAAAGCCCTTGACACTGTCTGCCACAACAAACTCCTGGCAAAGCTGGCAGCTCATGGCTTGGACAGGTTCACTCTAAAATGGGTCGAGAACTGTCTGGAGGGCCGGGCCCAGTGAGTGGTCGTGAATTGTGTCACATCCAGTTGGCAGCCAGTCACTAGTGGTGTCCCCCAGGGATCAGTGCTGGGCCCCATACTGTTCAATATCTTATTGATGATCTGGATGAGGGGATTGAGTCCATCATCAGTAAGCTGAGGGCCCTGTAGAGTGACCTTGGCAGGTCAATGGGATGAGATTTAACATGTCTAAGTGCAGAGTTCTATACTTTGTCCACAACAACCCCAAGCAGTGCTGTAGGCTGGGGACAGACTGGATGGAGAGCAGCCATGCAGAAAGGGACCTGAGTGTGCTGATAGATAATAGGCTGAACATGAGGCTGAACATGAGCCTGAAGTGTGCCCAGGCAGCCAAGAAGGCCAATGGCATCCTGGCCCGTATCAGGAGCAGTATCTGATCTTTATATTTGCTTGTATTTTATTTTTGTCCCACACAACATAAAAAACATTTCATTTTCAAAAAAAGAAGATGAAAACAAACTATTCATACAGTGAAGGAAATATTGTGCATGTGAAGCACAGGGAACTACCAGCTAGAATGCAAAACGTAGTTAAGTAGAAAGCATTCACACTGTGATCTGTTATGATTGTTTCAAATTTCAAAGTTGACAGAAATACATTGACACACTTAATAATTTTGGAATAATTGTGGAATGTGTGATGAAAAATACAGTTCTGTTTCACCCTTTATACAAACGATTTGAAATAGTTAACTTTTTTGGTTCCTTCTACACATGGCATGAAAAGTACTGATATTTTCTTAACCACATGTATGAACTGCATGGGAGAATGAATTTAAGTATGAATTTGCATTCTAGAAGTCAAACTGGAGTCATATTTGCAGTAGGTGCTTCAGAAGTTGTTGAGGAAAGACTGGCTGAATATTTACAATCAAAGACAATGCACATATGTAAAAAGGGGGAGAAAGAGAGCTAGATATAGGCTCAGTTTGGAAGAATAATATTCACAGTGCTCATCTGTGGAAAAGGGGTTTTGTCATGAATACCTACTTAACTTGATAAGTCATATCTGAAAGATCATTTTAGGTTCAGATTTTAAGTGCCAATTATTTCCCTTAAAAGATGGTAAGCAAGCTGGGGAACCTCTCCTATGGGGACAGGTTATGAGAGTTGGGACTGTTCCACCTGGAGAAAAGAAAGCTCGGGGAAGACCTTATGGTAGCCTCCCAGTACCTGAAAGGGTCCTACAAGAAAGATGGGAAAGGATCAGAAAAGAACAGAAGGCTCCGAGGTGACCTTATCGTGGCCTTCCAGTATCTGAAGGGGGCCTACAAAAAGGCTGGGGAGGGACTTCTCAGGCTATCAGGTAGTGATAGGACTAGGGGGAATGGAATGAAGCTGGAGGTGGGGAGATTCAGGCTGGATGTGAGGAGGAGGTTCTTCCCCATGAGAGTGGTGAATCCCTGGAATGGGTTGTCCAGCGAGGTGGTTGGGGCCCCATCCCTGGAGGTGTTTAAGCCCAGGCTGGATGAGGCTCTGGCCAGCCTGATCTAGTGTGGGGTGTCCCTGCCCAAGGCATGGGGGCTGGAACTAGATGATCCTTTTGGTCCCTTCCAGCCCTGACTGATACTATGTTACTATGTTTTACAAGGGCTTGTGGTGACAGGATGAGAAGAAATGTCTCTAAGCTTGAGGAGGCTAGATTTAGACTGGATATTAGGAAGAAATTCTTTACAGTGAGGGTGGTGAGACACTGGAACAGGTTTTCCAGGGAGGTCACGGATGTCCCCTCCCTGGAGGTATTCAAGGCCAGGTTGGATGAGGCCTTGAGCAACCTGGTCCAGTGATAGGTGTCTCTGCCCATGGAAGGGCGATTGGCACTAGATGATCTTCAAGTTCACCTCCAACTTAAACCATTCTATGAATCTATGAACTAGAATTTTGACTTCTTTTGTTGACTTCTCTAAAGGGATTTTTAGACTAGTTTACTTTATATAAGCTGCAGGGAGGAAACAGATTGAATTTTATTGCATGAAGAGATGAAAATTATACTTTAAAATTCCACTGAAAATATGTTTTAAAGATAACCACAAATTAAGTGATGTGCTTATCTTCACTGATGACAGTTCTCTTTCAGCTCTCTGTGGTACTCACTCAAATGTTTAAGGTTAATCATAAGATTAAAAGAGAGTAAAATACTTTTAGTGAAAAAAAAAATCTTAGAAAAATATCATATTATCTACATGCCATGGATTGAATTGTTATTATTTTATCCAAATCAAATGCATAAAATATTCCCATATAAACCAAATCTAGTTTGAGATGTGCAAGATGATTAGGTAGTAGGTGTCAGAGAACCAAAATATGAGCTGCTTAGAGACAGTGTGTCTTTCCAGAAACTGCTAGTGGAGCGAGTTTGTTTTTCTGACACAAAGATATCTGGGCTATAAATGCCACTTATTTCCTCAGGACTCTTCAGTCATAATTCTCACCCCCCCAAAAATATGGTATACTGGTTTATTTTTCCAGGGAATTTTCAATCTGTGTGGTGTAATGAAGTCTTAAGACATTCCTTAGCAGACTTCACTCTGAAGCCTGCATATTTCTAATGCTTTCCTAATGACTGTGACTTGACAACTCTAAGCTGCATTTTATTGGTTTTTAGCTTTGAGGTATAAAATTCATTGAACTGGATATTATTTGATATTCATAAATATATTGAAACAGTATCACATAGTTGTCCCCAGAAAGTGGTATTAATCTGACTGCTAAAAAAAATGTATGTTTTTCTGACTTGCTAAAATTAGTTATGTATAGGAAAAAATAACATTAACAATAGTTATCTGTGGAAGTTTTACATGTACAGCATACTTGTTATTGCTAGGAGGAATGTCTTAGCTTGGCCACCCTTATGAAAAAGTTTTCCACCAGCTCAAATTACTTTTCACCTCAGGAAAAGCACAGAGCGTTTCCCTCAACCTTACTAAATCAACCAACAGCTAGCATATTCATTGTGGGTTCAATCTGAAGCTAATTTTCTACCACCTCAGGCATGACTTTTCCACTGAAATACTGACGACGGAAAACAGCTGCATAAATATAAATCCATAACAATACAATTAATGTAAGCAACCCTACCTATGCTTTATTATGGTGCCTGTCATTGTTATAGTCTCTCAAAGGAACTGTGAGAAAGGTTTAAAAAGTCAAGGAAAAAAATGATTAGTTACATGTAATTTTTGAGCACATTATTATGAAACTAAATGTTACTTCTTCCTATCTAAACTTTTCAAAATGTATTTTCACTTACTTGTCTGAAAAGCTTCTCAGTAACAAAATAATAAATATATCTTTCATCTCTTTTATATTGTCTTTGGGTTTTATTTAGGTATTTATTTAAATGAAATATCTGCTGATATGTAATAGAATCAGATGGAAATTAAACTACACATTAGACTATCCACCTCTTTTCCTGGGCAGCACACAATCCAGACTAAAGTCTACAACTACCTGAAGGGTGGTTGTAGCCAGGTGGGGGTTGGTCTATTCTCCTAGGCAACCAGCACCAGAAAAAAGAGGACAGAGTCTCAAGCTGCAGCAGGGGAAGTTTAGGCTGGAGGTGAGGAGAAAGTTCTTCACTGAGAGAGTCGTTAACCATTGGAATGTGCTGCCCTGGGAGGTGGTGGAGTCACTGTCCCTGGAGGTGTCCAAGAGGGGATTGGATGTGGCACTTGGTGCCATGGTTTAGTCATGAGGCCTGTTGTGACAGGCTGGACTTGATGATCTTTGAGGTCTCTTCCAACCTTGGTGATTCTGTGAAAGTTACACATATTTGCAAGAATACAGACATTGAAGAAATTGTTAAAGTTAAGTGTCATACTGCTTATTTACACTGAGATCCAAGAACTCCCATGCTATTTAGAACAAGATTTCCCCTCTGTCCCGCATCAGTTAGTTGCATTGCAGATATGGTCTTTTACACAGCTGGAAAATTCTCTATGTTACTTCCTAGGAACTCAAGGGTAGGATGCTAATGTACATGCATGGTGTCAGGATGTGAGATTTCAATCTGGAACACTACATTCTTGAGCCAGGGCAACAGGAAAAAGAAAAAAAAAATATTCCATACTTTTCATTTCTTGGCAATAAAATCACATATTGCTCTTTACAGTATCAATATAATTGACAGTGAATAGAAAGGGAGCCCAAAGCTTAGTGAGGTTTTGGTGGAAAGTACATTTTATGCAGAACCTTCTCTAAATTTTGGAGTGAGTATTTGTATCATCTCCTGAGTAGTATATCATTGTGACATTTTCTTATGTTGTTAGAGTCACATTGCACTATGCTCTCTAATGCTGCTTGGCAGAGTACAAGGAATACGACTTGATTTGAGTTGTCACAGTGCAATGTGTCCTCAGGATAACTTTGAAAAATGAAAAAAAAAAAAAGTACCATAAGACAGACAGTGGCTTTCCAGTGGGAAATAGGAATTTTTGCTTTTGGGGTTTTTAAATAAGCAGATGGAAAGCAGGAATTGGAACAAATTACCAAATTACCCTCACTCCCTTCTTGACTTTTATTTGTTGTTTGTGTGTGGGTTTTTGTTGGTATGTATGTACACATATGTGTTTGTTTATTTTGTTGGTTTTGTTTTGTTTTGCTTATGTTGTTTTGTTTTTTACAGTAAACAGCGACTGAGACTCTTGAACGTGTCCAGAGAAGGGCAAAGAGGCTGGTGAGAGGCCTTGAGCACAAGCCCTATGAGGAGAGGCTGAGGGAGCTGGGGTTGTTTAGCTGGGAGAAGAAGAGGCTCAGGGGAGACCTTATTGCTCTCTACAGCTACCTGAAGGAGGTTGTAGCCAGGAAGGGGTTGGTCTCTTCTCCCAGGCAACCAGCACCAGAACAAGGGGACACAGTCTCAAGCTGCACCAGGGGAAGTTTAGGCTGGAGGTGAGGAGAAAGTTCTTCACCGAGAGAGTCATTCGCCATTGGAATGTGCTACCCAGGGAGGTGGTGGAGTCACCATCCCTGGAGGTGTTCAAGAAGAGACTGGATGTGGCACTTGGTGACATGGTTTAGTCATGAGGTCTATGGTGACAGGTTGGACTTGATGATCTTTGAGGTCTCTTCCAACCTTGGTGATTCTGTGATGCTGCGGTAGATCAACTTCAATTAAAGAGTATATGTAATAAAGGAGTATATGTGATTCACCAAATATATTTGGGGACCTCTTCAAGTGGAGGAAAAAAGAAATCTTAGGACATATATTTATTGTTGTTTTTCATTAGATACAGAGTATTAAGTACACAAACGTTTTGAAAGAGCTTAGATGCTGGTAACAATCAATGACTATGGGTGCTTTTGCCTGGGAACCTGAGTGCAGCTGATGGGTGATGTGGAAGGATGTAGAAATCCATTGTGTACTACAAGGTGATCTCATTTTGGGTGAGAAAATCTAGTGATTTAAATTGGATGATATTAATTGTTAAGTGTTGGATATGGCAAAGTTGATATAAAATAAGGGGTGGATAATGTCCTGGTTTCAGCTAGGGTAAGGTTGATCTTTTGGTGTGGTTTGTTCTGTTGTTTTTGTTTGGTGGTTTTTTCCCTCTTCCCAAGAAGCTGGGATGGATCACAGCCAAGATAACTGGTTGAACAATCCAATTGATATTCAATACAACACCAATGTCATGCCTGCTATATAAGGGAAGGGCTGGCCCAGGCAAGTGTGAGTGCCTTGTGTAGGTGGCTGTTGCTTGTAGCAGGTGGTGTCAGGGCAGGATCAGGCAGACAAGCTGAGCTGAGCTTCCATTTTGGTTCACATCTTGTATATAGTATTTAGTTAATATTGTTTTTCTTCCTGATTCTTATCACTTTTTCCTTTGTCCTTTTCTCAATTCATGGAACTTTGTCTTTTTCTCCCAATTCTCCTTTCTGTTCTTCCACTGTAGGGAAGAGGGAGTCAGTTGTGTGAGTGGGTCTGTGGGGCTCAGCTGCCTGCTGGGCATGAACCACAACACATTACCTCTCAGAAGAGGTACAGTAGAGGTCATGGCAGTTTATATTATCCTCAGTTCCTCACAGCTCTGGCATAAAAACATTTTTGTGTATAATACAAGGATTTGGCTGTTCCTCTTCAATAATTTGTACCTCCTGAAGGTTCATGCAATACTTACTCACTTTAATGCCTTTTTTTCCTTGAGTTGTTGAGACTTAATGTTCTCATATGGGTCTGCAGAAGATGGTATGAAATCGGGAAAGAACAACTGTCAAACTGACAAATACAACATAATTTTCAGTTCCCTTTTTCTGTTTTCTTACTGTCTGTGTGATGTGTTTTATTCGGTGTAGGAGGGTTTTCTTCTCACATATTATTGTAGGTTTTTTAAAAAATAGTGATTTTAAGGAAAGAAGTACTCATGAATACTACTTCCTTATGATATCAACACAGTATAAAACACTATGAAGTGCCAAGGGCAATAAGGTCAAAATGAGTTTATAGATAAAAGAATATTCAATTCATATTTCCATGTTCTGCTCTCTATTTGGTTATCATTGGGAAAACAAAACCAAGCAACCAACCAAACCAACCAAAAAAAAACCCCACCAAATCACAAAACCAACCAAACAAAAACTAGCAGAGAAGTGGATGATCAGAAGGCTGGAGCACCTCTCCTATGAGGACAGACTGAAGGAGTTGGGGCTGTTCAGTCTGGAGAAGAGAAGGCTCCCAGGTGACCTTATTGTGGCCTTCCAGTATCTGAAGGGGACCTACAGGAAGGCTGGGGAGGGACTTCTTAGGATATCAGGTAGTGATAGGACTAGGGGGAATGGAATGAAGCTGGAGGTGGGGAGATTCAGGCTGGATGTGAGAAGGAAATTCTTCACCATGAGAGTGGTGAATCCCTGGAATGGGTTGTCCAGGGAGGTGGTTGAGGCCCCATCCCTGGAGGTGTTTAAGCCCAGGCTGGATGAGGCTCTGGCCAGCCTGATCTAGTGTGAGGTGTCCCTGCCCATGGCAGGAGGGCTGGAACTAGATGATCCTTGTGGTCCCTTCCAACCCTGACTGATTCTATGATTCTAAAGTGGGTTTAAAGGTGTGTTGTTAAAAAGAAAGGGGCAATGTAAAAAAACATACCTTGAGTACTGTGTCCAGTTCTGGGCCCCTCAATTTAAGAAGGACATTGAGACTCTTGAAAGTCTCCAGAGAAGGGCAATGAGGCTGGGGAGAGGCCTTGAGCACAAGCCCTGCGAGGAGAGGCTGAGGGAGCTGGGATTCCTTAGACTGGAGAAGAGAAGGCTCAGGGGAGACCTTATTGCTGTCTACAACTACCTGAAGGGAGGTTGTAGCCAGGAGGAGTTGGTCTCTTCTCCCAGGCAACCAGCACCAGAACAAGAGGACACAGTCTCAAGCTGCACCAGGGGAAATTTAGGCTCGAGGTGAAGAGAAAGTTCTTCACAGAGAGAGTCATTAGCCATTGGAATGGGCTGCCCAGGGAGGAGGTGGCATCACCATCCCTGGAGGTGTTCAAGAGGAGATTGGACGTGGCACTTGGTGCCATGGTTTAGTAGTCATAAGGTCTGTGGTGACAGGTTGGACATGATGATCTTTGAGGTCTTTTCCAACCTTGTTGATTCTATGATTCTATGATTCTATTCTATGATTTATTGTACATTAAAATGCTAATTATACTCAATGCGTGCTAATGATGATGCCAGAAGGGCATGAGTTTGGATTAAACTAATTAAATATATCCTAAAGGAAGGAAGAAAAGTGAAATTGAGCTTCTCTAAAGCTGAATCTACATTATTAAAATGAGAAGTAATGATAGAATGCAAATACAATATTATACAGATTTTACAGATTTGTATTGAGGATATTGTACTGTTAAATGCTTAATGTGCTAGATTTCTATTTTAGAAGGTGTAGCAATCCATTATATAATACTTGGAGCACATAAATTTACATAATTTTGTACTTAGGCACAAAACTATCACTGAAACTAAATATAGCTATATTACTCAAAATGAAAAAAACCACCAAACCTTTTCCTTTTCTTGCAACCTGTTGTAAGACCCCCAGGAACAACTTTTTGGATCCTTATTGTGGACAGATTAAAGCTGGTTGTAGCTTAGACAACTTTCTATTTGATCAAATAACCTGTACTTGTTCAAAAGGAACTTGGATTAATTCCTTTCAATAAATTTATGGAGATGATGGAATGGAATGGAATGGAATGGAATGGAATGGAATGGAATGGAATGGAATGGAATAGATCAGGTTGGAAAAGACCTTCGAGATCATCAAGTCCAACCTATCATCCAACACTATCTAATCAACCAAACCATGGCACCAAGTGCCTCATCCAGTCTCTTCCTAAACACCTCCAGTGATGGTGACTCCACCACCTCCCTGGGCAGCCCCTTCCAATGGCAAATTACTCTTTCTATGAAGAACTTCTTAACATCCAGCCTAAACCTCCCCTGGTGCAGCTTGTGACTGTGTCCTCTTGTTCTGGTGCTGACTGGCTGGGAGAAGAGACCACCCCCTCCTGGCCACAACCTCCCTTTATTCTGAGATTTTTGCCAGCAGGAGCCAAAGCTTCATGGTGGGAATTGCATTCTTTTCTTTGCCACATGGAGTATGATGCTGGTGTTTTGTACTGCTTCAATGTTTGGGTCCGTTTGGCTTCTTTTTTCCTATGGTTTTCAGTTCCTGCCTGCTCATTATCTCCTGTCCCTGTGCAAGGGGTGAAAGCTGCTTCTCAGCCCTCATGAATTCTTCTGAAGTACTGAAGCTCAGACAAGCTGACAATGAGTGCTTGGCCACAGGGCACCTCACAAATGCAGATCAGCCTGCTCAGCCTAAGGGCATCTCAGTCACCCCTTGGGACCCACCATAGCCTGCCATCTGTGCCTAGTAATAGGAAATATACCCATAGTTACTGGCCTTCAAGACGATGAGATATGTACACTAGTGTGTAGGGATCTCTGTCAGATTCTGCCAGGGATCCACTCATTTTTGCAGTTCAGAAAGAAAAGTGCCTTGGATTTTTTCAAGGTTGTTGTGACAGTCACTTGTACCACAGAGCTAATGTGGTGTCAGACACTCAAGAATTACTCAGTCTCTAACAAAGAATGTAAGATAACACATTCCAGTCATGTTTACCCTACATCTTCATAGAGGCACTGTTTATTACCATATGACCTGCAATGTGTATACAGATAGAGTTGTCAAGGTTTGAATAATAGTATGGGGTTTCTTCAACAAGGGGATAACTGCTCCATAGTTGTGAATGCAGCAATTTATCCCCACTTTTATAAATTTTTAGAGCAAAGATAATGGATAGAATAAGACCCCAAGGGCATCAGTTGGGAACAGTACTGGATATTATTTCCTCATTCTGATAGAAGTACTATTTATAATTACCCTCTCCTGAGTTAGACAGACAGCTTTTGATACATTTAATTCTATTTCTCTCCAAACCAATTTGATTTAATTTCCCCATAGCATATGCTGTGATGTAGTATCAAATACATTTTGAGCAATCCAGATAGATCTCCTGCATGCCTTTCTTACAGTTTTGCAATTATATTAGTACCAGAGAAGTGATCAGGATGTCTTGGGACATTTGGTCTCCAGAAATAGGTTTATGATCCCACCCTTTCCCAAATATCAGCTCCATTTGTTGACAAATTGTGTTGCATAAACAGTATCAGATGCTAACATCGCTGTCACATTTTTAGTATTTCAAGATGGCAACTCATTAGAAAGCTCTTTCCTACTCTGCAGTGTGGTCACTGTTGTTCCTTCCTTTTTCACATTCATCAGGTACAATGCAAATAAATTATAAAAATTACCCTTTATGGAATGTTTTTAATTGTTTGGTTTTAACAAAATTGTGGTTTGATCACTTCTGGTTTAGTTTTACAGCTAATAATTCACCCTTACATTATGGAATACTCAAGTTACCTCCTTGTGTTTCACTGACTAGCAGCAATATTAAGAATATAAAAAAAGGGTTCCTATATTAGATCAGACTTGAGATTCATCTTGTCTGATCTTCTCCCTCTGACAGAGACCAATAACTGAAATTTCAAAGAAAAAAATGCAAAATGATGAACCATATTCTATTTCCAGGAAAGCAAAATTTAAAGGATTAAACCCCCACTAATAAAATCAGCAGAGCAATATAATCGTTCATACTCTACTTTGGCTATTGCTTGTTCTTCATGACAAAAGATGACCCCATCTTATGATTTAGAATAATTCATTTTTAAGTGCTGCTTGTTTCTAATGATTGATCGTTCCAGGCAGAAGTACACTTGGATTTTTAAATTACCTTTGCAAGGCATTCAACTGTTAAATTTTGAAGAGTCGGAGGTTTAAAAAGACATATCATTTATCACCTATAAACAGGTATAAGCCTAGATAGCTCTGATATATCACAAAATCACATAATTTATCTGGTTGGAAGAGACCTTCAAGATCATTCAATCCAACCATCAACCCAGCACTGAAGGATCAACATTGTTCCATGTTCCCTAAGAGCCAGCCATGCATACAACCTGAAGAACTCCAGGGAGAGTGACTCCACTACTGCGCTGGGCAGACTACTCCAATGTTTGCTAACCCTTTCAGTGAAGGAATATTTCCTAATATTCAGCCTAAACCTCCCCTGGCACAGCTTGTAACCATTTCCTCCAGTCCTATAGCTTGTACGAAGGAGAAGAGGCTGGCCCACTCCTCTCTCCAACATCTCTACAGGTAGTTGTAGAGAGCAATAAGGTCTCCTCTCAGCCATCTCTTCTCCAGACTAAACAACCCCACCTCCTATGCTCCACATAGGACACATGCTCCAGGCTCTTCAAGAGCCTCATTGTCCTTCTCTGGATATGCTCCAGTACCTCAAAATCCTTCTTATACCAAGTGGCCCAGAACCGAACACAGTACTTGAGAGGTGTGACCTCACCAGGGCTGAGTACAAGGAACTGATCTCCCTGCTCCTGCTGGACACAGTATTTCTAACACAAGCCAGGATGCCATTGGCCTTCTTGGCCACCTGGGCACACTGCTGAATCATATTACAAGATATGAGTTCCTATATACAATGTCTTTTCTTGCAATGTCAAGAAATAGATAGCAAAACATTTTTAATAATGTTTATTTTATAAATTTGATGTTCCATAGCACAAACAGAAAACCAGTACTTGTCAAGGCTTTATTGTAGGATTAAGGTTTTTCATGAATGCATGCAGTTGTTCAAAATTGTTCCTAGTTTTTCCTTTGCATCAATCAAGAACACACAGAAAAATATGCTGAAAGAAAGCATACAAAATTCTTTTGAGGTGAACACATTATTTCTCATAATACATGCTTCTATTTTCTGACACTTGCTGTAGAAAATATCAAAGTGTTTCAGTAAATACATTACTAAAACTTTTATGAGTTTAGTCATAGACTAGTACTATTTTGGATACCTATGATGTGTGGACTTTTGAGTGTTCAACATCTGGTTTATCTAGAAAATATATCCACTTCTTGTGACCAAATTAATTGGATCCAAAACCCAATCATTCCACTGGGGTCTGTTTGCTAGATTAGTCTTCTGGTTACAGGCATTGTGAAATGGATAATCTTGAATTATATTGATGTGGTGAGTGGCAAGCCCTAAAAATGGTAGCTGAAGTGTGAAAAGTGAAAAATTGCTATTTAATTACAAAGTCCTAAAGAGTTTAATATGCTGTCATTATTTACATATTGTTATGTAGTTTTACTATTAAATGGTGATGAGATTGTTGCATGTCTACATCCAAGTAATATTACCTGGACAAGACTTACTATCATAGTATCATAGTATCAGTCAGGGTTGGAAGGGACCACAAGGATCATCTAGTTCCAACCCCCCTGCCATGGGCAGGGACACCCTACACTAGATCAGGCTGGCCAGAGCCTCATCCAGCCTGGTCTTAAACACCTCCAGGGACGGGGCCTCAACCACCTCCCAGGGACTTACAGGCATGGCAGAGCAGTGTTGGGAGGCAAATCATAGTTGTAATTCACAGAATCACAGAATCACCAAGGTTGGAAGAGACCTCAAAAATCATCAAGTCCAACCCATCACCGCAGACCTCATGACTAAACCATGGCACCAAGTACCATGTCCAGTCCCCTCTTGAACACCTCCAGGGACAAAAGGCTGCAGCATCTTCCTTTTTATAGGCTTGCTGGAAAGGAAGGGGAGTGGAATAGACCACCTTTGACCCAGGGGACTCATCCTCCTGGGAGAGGGAAACCAAGTCCCTCTCTGTTCACCTGGACCAAATTTCTTTTGTCCCCTGGGGAAGCAGGGCTCTTGCAGCTCTCCCCCAGGATTGGTGTACCCCAGCACAAGTGCAAACTCTTTTGTAGAAAGTTTAAACTTTGGGATTAACAATGTGATTTTATGCTAATGGATTTGGAAGACAAATTTAATAGCTGTTAATTGCAATTATTTTTCTGAAACAATCTGAGTTATTTAAATACAGCTGGTGACAGCAGGGAGATAGTGTTTAAATCCCAAGATTAGAATACAATAACTCTTGTGTATCCAAAGCATTACCTAATAAAAACCCCAGAATGATAAATATTTACCATTTGTTCAATGGAATAAGGACCTAAACAAATATCTATTTCAAATAACCCATGTTACTTGTTACTTAGAAAATGAATAAAGGAAACTAATGAGAGAAAAAAATATTAAAAAATAAAAGGCATAAGTGAATAAATATTAATATATTTTTCAAAATAAGACAACTCAAAATATCACATTTAGGTAAGCAACTAATTCACACTTGTCAAGTCACCCACAGTATTGCATTGCTGCTAAATTTGGGCAGGATGCCATAAAATTACTTTGAGCTCTAACAAACAAATGCTATTGCAGTGAGTGACTTTGTGACTCTCATAGTTTGCAGAGTAGCTGCAAAATAGTGAATCTGGATATATTGTTGCTTTGCAGCACCACTTTTGAGAAAGAAGATTTATAGCTGTGATTGACGTCAACTGAATAGCAGCTTCAATTCATTCATTGATTTCAGTTGAGCTGTTAACTTTTTAGTTATGTCCTGAAACAATATGGAATACTAAACATATTGCCTTTTCTCAGGAGAAGAATATTGACATTTTGCAATTCTGCTGAAGCCCTCTTGTCTTTGAATCTTAGTCTCAGTGCTTTACAAGCAAAATATATGTGTATTTGTATGCACATCTGCTTTATGATTAGAGATTTCTCCCTTTTTTTCTCAGAAGAGAAACCAAGTGTTAAATCTCAGTGCCTTATATCTTCTTGGACCTATTTTCTGTTAAGCTATGATATGAGAAGAGACAGAACAAAGCACATGTTCAGGATTAACTTCCTCTGAGGACCAAATCACCAATTTCTGACAGTGTCTATTTCCTAATCTGTATGATATTCTTCTAGTTAGACTTACAAATATTAATTTCTTCCTGGCCTGAACTCAGTGTGGATTGTCAGATTCACAGACGTAAGAAATGTAAAAAGATTGTGTGGCTCATAAGTGAAGTCATAAATTTTTCTGAGTGACCCTGCTTTTACACACCTCCATAAAATAATCCAAGCAACTTTTCTACAATATAAAAACTTTTCACATAAAAAGCCTCCAAGAGGAGTTTTGGCATTGCTGGAGGGAAAAAAACCCAAACACTTAGGAGATTAGAGATGGAAAAGTTTTTTTCCCAGTTTTAAACTCGCACTGAAATGTATAAATCAGAGCAACTTTCTGAGTTATTACACTTCACTTTATTTTAATATTTTTAAACAAATTAAACTTAAATGTTCATGTGTAAATTTAGTTGCTGCGAATGACCCAGAAAAATCACTTTTGCATCACTCCTCCTGCAGAATCAATAACACTTATGGATACCTTGAGAATCATTCATCAAAACAATTACATTTTTACACAGTACATGAAAAATATGGCTAGGGTTGCTCCCATTAAATTATGATGGACTACTCTATAAAAACATAATAAATTAGAGGCTTCCATTTTATTTGGTTATGACATTAATATGTTTGACCTTACTCCAGTCAGTCACAGTTAGAAACACTTCTAGGATCATAGCAGTGATTTTAAGGCAGCATTGTATACTCCAGTATTCTAGATACAGGACTATAATTTTCATTTTCTTTAACAGTGGCATAATTGTAATGTGGTGAGCTGAAGTTCCCCCTCCTCCCAACATCAGCTTTGCCAGACTAACTCAGTTAGAAGCAAATGAAGCTGTATTTCCAAGCAAAAAGTACACTCTACAATGGAATGCAATGACTATGTACAAAATATGCAGCATTTACAGTGTTATACAGGTATTTACAATTAGCAAAACCCCTTCTGGTCAAAAATACCAAGGAAGCCATTCCACTCCCTGCCCCCCACCCCCCATGCCCTGTCCCAAGGGAGAGGGGAGCAGAGAGAGCAGTGGTGTGTTAGACTTATCCAAGGCCAGCCAGAAGCACGTTCTCTCTCCTATGTGAAGCAAAACAGGCAGAGATGAGAAGGGAGGAGAGGAGAGGAGAGGAGAGGAGAGGAGAGGAGAGGAGAGGAGAGGAGAGGAGAGGAGAGGAGAGGAGAGAGGAGAGGAGAGGAGAGGAGAGGAGAGGAGAGGAGAGAGAGGAGAGGAGAGGAGAGGAGAGGAGAGGAGAGGAGAGGAGAGGAGAGGAGAGGAGAGGAGAGGAGAGGAGAGGAGAGGAGAGGAGAGGAGAGGAGAGGAGAGGAGAGGAGAGGAGAGGAGAGGAGAGGAGAGGAGAGGAGAGGAGAGGAGAGGAGAGGAGAGGAGAGGAGAGGAGAGGAGAGGAGAGGAGAGGGAGAGGAGAGGAGAGGAGAGGAGAGGAGAGGAGAGGAGAGGAGAGGAGAGGAGAGGAGAGGAGAGGAGAGGAGAGGAGAGGAGAGGTTCGGAGAGGTTCGGAGAGGGAGAGGAGAGGAGAGGTTCGGAGAGGAGAGGAGAGGTTCGGAGAGGAGAGGAGAGGTTCGGAGAGGAGAGGTTCGGAGAGGAGAGGAGAGGAGAGGAGAGGAGAGGAGAGGAGAGGAGAGGAGAGGAGAGGAGAGGAGAGGAGAGGAGAGGAGAGGAGAGGAGAGGAGAGGAGAGGAGAGGAGAGGAGAGGAGAGGAGAGGAGAAAAAGAGAATGGGAAGAATTATTATGGTACAGCTCCCCTTATTCCAGATATTTACCCAATGAATTTGTTTAGAATAATCTTTTGTTTGTCTTTCCATTTTTCCACTCTTATGCTCGAAACCTGTAACTAAATTTTAAAGGCATAGCCTAAAACCATCACAATGATGACATCTAGCACCTTTACTGCATATAATTACTGTCTTTAGCAAGGACTCCTACAGAAAGGATAAAACTTTAAGAAAAGTCTTTATGGGGTACTTGGTGCCATGGTTTGATTGATTAGATGGTGTTGGATGATAGGCTGGACTCGATGATTTCAAAGGTCTTTTCCAACCTGGTTAATTCTATTCTAGTCTAGTCTAGTCTAGTCTAGTCTTACAATATGGATTTTGTTTTGTGACAGTTATCAACTCAGCAAAATAATTCCCAGATCTGAAAACTATTCACAGGCTCAGTAATGAACCCTATAGTAGTTCAAAACACAGGATTCATTTTGAAAATCTGTTTTCCATGACTGAGGTTCTTGAAGCAAATATATGTCTGTTAATCACATACTTCATGTTGTCTGCTGCCTATTTTCAGGGAGCAGAAAAAAATAATTCAAGTTAAGAAAAAAAATAGCCTGGCTGGTGTGTTTTCATGTGCTTCTGAAGAGAAATTAAAATCACACCTGGACACAGAGAGCAGCTTGCACTCCTAACTTTAGTGCTACTTAAAAGAAATAAGCAAGCAAACAACAACAACAAAAAAAAACAGAAACAAGCAAAGCTAATGATTATTGTTCTGCTGCTGATAGGATTTGAAGGTGAGACTTAAGTCAAGTGAACATTGTCTCTGTCTAGAGAGCATCTTGGGTTGCTTTATTTTTCATTCTCACTAGTGTACAGAGATGTCTGTTCTGTCTGCTATTTGAAAAACACAGAACTTAACAAAACAGAGAAAAATATGTTGCAGGAACAGAGAAAACTGAAATTTATTTTCTGCTCTCTTCATAGGTTACATTGATTCATACAAAGGTTTTTTATTTTTCCTATGATACTTTGGTGTTTTTTCCCCATAAGGTAATTAAGACGATTGTTTCGCTATGTGTGTTGGATGGACTAAGCACCAGACCCTTCAAGACTGAACACCTTTTTGGGTTGTCTGAGATTGTGCTAATGGCCTATATTTGATTGCAGAAGGTTACTAAATCTGGACTCAGGCTTTTTCTCCTGAGAAGAGAAGGTTTGGGGTGACCAGTTTGTCAGCCTTTCACTAACACATAGGGGAGATGGTGTCTGTCTCTCGTTCAAGGTGAACAGTGAGCGGCTATAATGCAATATTCACAGGTTGGGACAAAGCGCCTTAAGCACTGGAATAGACTGTTTGGAGATGAGGAATATACATTCTTGGAGTTTCCAAAACTGAAGAGCATGTAGTCCTGAGTAGGACAACCTAACTCCAGTTTGCTCAACACATTTTGATTGTAATATTCTTTCCTTATAACTTCAAAATCTTCAGGCTGGCAATTTCAGTTATTATTTGCAGGAGACTGGCACACTTAGTCCAGTCACTCATTTCCAGCAGTGACTGATGTCAGTCAGAGATGGTTCAAAGCTTCTCAACAGAGTAGGTAAAACTCAGTTCTATGTTCAGCAAATTATGGGAAATAATAAGAAAAAAGCTAAAAAGATATTAACTATAATTTTGAAAGGCTAGAGCTTCAGGTAGTTCTGATTTCAGCTCTGAGCAGAACAGGTAGGGTTGTGGGGCTCAGTGGGGAATAGGTATTGAATCTTAGCTTTGTGGAAGTGCTGCTCTATTTTTATTCTCTGCTGTCTTTGATTTCGTTGTGGAACTGGACAGAGAGAGGAAGTAGGATAAGAGCACAGCGACAGCAGTTGATCCCAAGATGGACAGTCCTCTTTCTGGAGCAGCAATGATGCTATCACTCTAAAAGGAGTCCAGGCAGGACTGTGATGAACTGGTTTAGTAACAGCATGGGTTTGTTTTGTTTTGTTTTGTTGTGTTGTTGTTTGTTTCTTTATTTTCTTTTTGATTGTTTGATGTGGGGTTTTTTGTTGGGTTTGGTTTGGTTTGGTTGTTTTAACCTGTATTGTATTGGAGTCAGAGAGTGTTTGATTTCCTTTTTAATTCCCTGTATTTTAATTATGTGTGGAACCTGGTATTTATGAATTTTAATTTTTAATTAGTCTTCAGTTTCTAAATGTCTCTACACTGCCTGGATCCCTCTTCCAGCCTTGCAGCTATTGGGAGATAAAATCTCAAAGATCAGGCAGCAATTTTGTGTGGTTTTGGTTTTTGATTTGTTTTTAAACTGTGTTAGAACTAGAATATTGTATAAATTTTCTGAAACCCATATATGTCATTCTGCTATCTGAATATATTCATCCTGACTTTTATTTCTTATTTTGCCTATCCTCCTAACCTGTGTCTTATGTGTCTTATGCTATATATCACTGATGACGGAAATAAACTCTGCACAGACAAGGTCCTGGAAATGCTTGAATTTTTTGAGAAATTGTTAAAGAGAGCACCATGGAACAGACAGGCATGTCAGATGGCAAGTAGTATCTTGATTCTGAGCAAGGGAAATATTTTTGTACTTAATTGCTGCACCTTGCTGTTGAACTCAGAACAGGATGGTTTGGGGCCCCAATTTGTATAGCTGGCAAGTCATCTGAATTGTCTGTGAGTTACAACTTGGCTACCCCTGTGCAGAAGTTTCTTTGTTTGGTTGTTTGTTGTTTTTTCTTTTCAGGGAAATTTTCCAGCATTTGCATGATCACCTGAGCAAGCCCTTTTGTTTAGTCACCATCATCACAGGCAACCAGCACCAGAACAAGAGGACACAGTCTCAAGCTGCTCCAGGGGAAGATTAGGTTCGAGGTGAGGAGAAAGTTCTTCACAGAGAGAGTCGTTATCCATTGGAATGGGCTGCCCAGGGAGGTGGTGGAGTCACCGTCCCTGGAGGTGTTCAAGAGGGGATTGGATGTGGACCTTGGTGTCATGGTTTAGTCGTGGGTCTGCGGTGACAGGTTGGGCTTGATGATCTTTGAGGTCTCTTCCAACCTTGGTGATTCTGTGATTCTGTGATCATTTGCTCTTCCCACTGGCTGAGCAGATCTCCCTATAGTAAATCAGTCTTTTTTTATCTTCTTTCCCATTTCCTTTTCATTTTCCCTCTCTCCTTTTCCTTTTGAAATCAGTATAAGACACTAGAGCATTCACTTTGTCATTAAACAGGGCAATTTAAAAATTTTTCTGGGGAAGATCTATACAGGCTGTTCTCTGTCTAACTGATCAACTGAGATAGTATGAAAGCTGTGAACCTAAAAGACATGGACAATGAAAGTGGAACAGATGTTAACTACCAATAAACTTATGAATTTCATTAAAGAAATTTCATTAGGTGAACACTAGTGTGTATGATTGCATAAGAAATAATCTGCTATTTATACATGAGAATTTTGAATTCATCATTCAAAGCAGTTGAAAAGAAAAATGTTTTGGAATCTTTTATTACTTCATGGCAGCAGCTTGGTTACACATGTGCCCGTACAAGCATGCCTTGAAGGTAGCTAGTTCTATGACCTTTACAACAGTCAGGGGGCTAATTGATTCATAAGGAATAGTTCTCTGATCACAGTTGAAGGTCAACTGTCTTTTCTTGTACCATAGACTGACTTGTGGTATTATGAAGCACTGCATCTGGTTCTTAATAGTCATGTCATAATGTGTTAAGTCATACAATAATATCCTGAAGAGACTGATGCAGTGATTTATGGCATGCCTTATCTTGATGTGTCAGCCAGGGAAGTAGAGCATATATAAAGTGATCTCATTTTCTATATATTTAGATTTAAGAAGAATAAACATATATTTAATGAAAAGCACAGAACCTGAGATAAAGTACTTTATCTGTTAGACTGCCATATGTTAGAGTGGTAAACTTGTGTAAAAAAGGGTAGTGGTATACATATGACAGACAAAGAAAGCTTACTGCAAAAAAAAAACTATTAGGGATCCATTTTGAGCAATGCATAACAGAAGTCTTCTTCATAGTAGTGTTTGAAGCCTAAATGAAATCTAAGATCTTAAAATTCAAGAAATAAATGTAATTAGTGGTGGGGAAAATTCAAGCCCAAATTGCATTTTAATACATTTCTTCTTGTACAGTGTTCCTCATGTAGAAAATGAGAGTAAAATTAAAATACTAGTTACCTTAAATGTACAAAAACCTCGTTTCTGTTAGTAGATCATAAATTTTTAGGCCTATTTATACATCTAAGGGACTATTTCTTCAGTGTGCCTAAGCATGTGAGTATTAAATACTGAGAATATTGACTATTCCTATTGACTATTCCTATTGACTTTGAAACCAGGACTAGTTAATATATTTACTGTTCTGCAACCCCTCCGCCATGCTCTTGGTGTAAAGTGGAACACCTGGCATGAGAATAACATTCCCCAAATTTTGTTGTCCATTAAAAAAGGGTGGAAGAGATCATGTTTGGTTGCAGATGCCTAAAATGATTCAAATCTATGGTGATTCAAATCACTGAGAGGCTAAAATAACACACATGATAATCAGTGGAATTACCTTAATGTGTCTGATGGAAACTAGTAGGAAGTATTCACACTGGTCATATTGACATTATTCCTATAGATTTGTTTATTGTATGGCAGAAAGACAGACTAAACTATTGCCTTACCATTAACCAAATATATTCATTATATATATTAAAAATGTTTTTCAATGATAAACTAAGAATAATTTTGGCAAATTTTATTATGGTAACATCTAAGGGTAGGGGCATTTTCTACTCGTAGCAGGAAACAGAACAAGATTCTTACCCTAAACTGAAGCAAGTCATAATTTGAAGGGGGAAACAACATGTACTATATGTCAACATTCAAAATAAATGTGTACGGTTTCCAATTTTCTTGGGCTGTGTGGCAAATACTTTTAGAATATTAGCTTCCAACTTCCCACAGCCTGATTCATTGCCTTAATTTTGGCTTTAAATGCAGTGCTGAAAGTGCTCAGATCTTTTTCCCATCAGAGTTTTCAAAAGAAATAATTACAATACAATGAAATAAAGTGAGCGGTTGAATGCGTTCCTGAACTAGTTTACTTTTCACTGTGGAAAGAAGCCTGGCAGGGCGTTCATGGTGTGTTGCAGGGGAACAGTAGAGATGTAGGATAGCTACGAGGATGGTGGTAATTAATTTAGTCACATGAAGCCGTACATCAGAAGCTATAGCACTGAAGACATTTACCAAAATGTGGATTGCTTCTTCTGAGACAAGAGAGTCAAAATAACTTCACAAACTTCTCACAAGAATTTTAGCAGGAACCCCCATCCTGGACTGCGATGTCTTGTCCCCTGTGATGTGGAGGGGGACCCCCACCCCCTGATGCTTCCTACTGGGTTCCAGAGTAAACTCTGCTCTGCCTGCACTTCAAATTCCCAAAACATTCAATATATTTTATAATGCAAAATGTATTATTGGATAGGCACTCTTTCAAACTACAGGTTTATGCAACTTGTACAAATTTTTCCAAGATACTACAGGTTTAGAACTGCTCATTTATTCACATGAAATAGCAGGAATTGTAGATATTTAAAGTCAGATCCATTATGCCACTGGCAGATCTTCATGGCTGCACTGAGCAGCTCCATGTGGGACACTACCCTGACCCAGTCTCCCCTGACCAGGAGCCATATTTTATTTCTGGCCTCATCATTAGTCCTGCTCTTGCTGTTCCCTAGTAATTAAGACTTTGAAAAAGTATTAGATTTTTTCCTCTTGAATCATCTTTTTAGGCTGCCCAAAGGTATCAGGAGTCTTATATTTCCAAGAGACTATCTATCAATCCCTGAGTTTCTATTCTATTCTATTCTATTCTATTCTATTCTATTCTATTCTATTCTATTCTATTCTATTCTATTCTATTCTATTCTATTCTATATTACATGAATATAAGGAATATTTGCAGAAAAGCTATTTAAGACACGCATTGAAATTCTTTCTCTACAGTTTTGATTTATTCTCTGATGCTTTACTCTGCTTTGATTTCCCTCTGTGTTACTAAGCTTTAAACTGCTGTTTAAGAACTGTCCTTTTTTCTCAGAAGAGCATGCTAAAATGCAAGTTTTCTCCTGCTAGTCCAGTTGTCTACCTTATTTATCAATTCATTCACATTTTTATGCTGTTCCTCCTAGGCTGAGTAGTTGAACTTGTTTTTCTTTTTTTTATTTCATTTATTTTATTTTATTTTATTTTATTTCATTTCATTTTAGAATAGAATGGAATAGAATAGAATAGAATAGAATAGAATTAATTGAATTTAATAGAATAGAATTAACCAGGTTGGAAAAAACCTTCAAACCTTCAAGATCATCAAGTCCAACCTATCGCCCAGCACCATCTCATCAACTAAACTATGGCAACAATCACCTCATCCAGTCTCTTCCTAAACACCTCCAGCGATGGTGACTCCACCACCTCCCTGGGCAGCCCATTCCAATGGCAAATCACTCTTTCTGTGAAGAACTTCTGTACTCTTGCCTGGAAAAGCTCATTTGCAGTACATATTAAAATATTCAGACAACGTGAAAATAAATTACACGAGTATATCATACATTTAGGTGTATTCCTTTATGCCATGTGCTTAACTTTCCTCCTTTTACATTTTTTGCTCTGCTATTAGTGGGGCAGTTTTGTGGTTTCTCCCTCTAACTGTTCTAAACCATGGGATTATTGCTGCAGTTCTAGAATATTTTGTGTTAAGCTCTGAAGAAAACCAAGACGTGCTTCAGCAAGGCCGTCTCATTTCTGTCAGGTAAAAAAGAGGTGTAAAAAAAAACCCTAAAATATTCTGGATGTATAGAGATGTATTTAAACTACTAAAATACATGTGTGATAAGGGCTTTTTTATTATGTTTTGCTTTGCTTTGTTGTTCCTTTTGAAGATTTGAAGTTTCACCTCATCTCAGGATTAGATTCTGAATATAAAAATAGCACTTTTTATCTAAGTAGCAAGGTGCCTCTACAAGCTCAGAGAGACAGGGTAGTCTTAGGTCTTTTCTTCTTTTCAGTACCTTTTATCTTTTTCTTATTTTTATACATAGCAAAGTTACTCTTATCTGAACTGCTCTTGTATTTGAGTTGTTTTAAAAAGCCCATAACAAAGAAATGTCATTGTATTTCAATTGCTTTTCAACTTTATCAGTTGAGGCACTTTTTCTTTAAAAGGAAACTAATTTTCATTTATATAGCTTATTAGTGCACTCTGTTTTCTCCTTAATTCCTCTATAACTTTATTTCTGAATCTTAGATTTACCTCAGATAAACTAAGTCTTCTGACAGTCTCAAGCAACAGAGGACAACCTAAAAAAATTCAACACTTTGCCTTGATTTCCTTGTAATATTTTCACAAGGAAACAACATAAAACTTGCAGAAGTTATCCATGTGGTGAGTTACTTCAGGAGATTATCTTTTATCACTGAGAGTACTCAGTGAATTCTACATCATGCTGTGGATACAGACTACAGCACTGGGTTCTGAGTCATCTTTGAAGAAAATTTCTCTCTTTTTATCTCTGGAGAAGAGGAATGACTGTGTCATTTTCTTCACTTTGCATGTTTTAAAGTGTGATCATGCTAGCATTTCCAGACTATTTATTTATTTATTTATCTTCAAAAGAAGAAATAACAATTTCAGTAGGAATATACAAAATAACTTATGCTTTCATATCTACTGTATTCAAGTAAGGCAAATGCAAATTACCAACATAGAGATATAGAATCATAGAATTATTTCAGTTGGAAAAGGTCTTCAAGATCATTGAGTCCACCCATTAATTTACTCTATCAAGTCAGGTGCTAAACCATGTCCTTTTTTAAACACACCAGGGGAGCTCATTCCAGTGTTTGATAACCCTCTCAGTGAAAATGTTTTCTTCTAATATCTAGTCTAAACCTCTCCTGGCACAACTTGAGGATCATTTCCTCTCATCCTATCACTTGTTTCTAGGGAGAAACTAAACTTCCCCTGGTGCAGCTTGAGACTGTGTCCTCTTGTTCTGGTGCTGGTTGCCTGGGAGAAGAGACCAACCCCCACTTGGCTACAACCTCCCTTCAGGTACTTGCAAAGAGCAATAAGGTCTCCCCTGAGTCTCCTCTTCTCCCAGCTAAACAATCCCAGCTCCCTCAGCCTCTCCTCACAGGGCTTGTGCTCGAGCCTCTCACCAGCCTCGTTGCCCATCTCTGGACATGTTCAAGTTCCTTTTAGTGCACTGAGATGTCATTCATTCATCCAACTTCTTGACTCTGTTTTTCACCTTTTTTTTGTCTCCTCCTCAAAAATACCCCAAACCAAAACCAACCAACCAATCAACCAAAGAAACCCAACCAACCATTGAGAAAAACAAACAAACAACTTTACAATGAGTACACTCTGCTTCTTTTATATCACTTCAGTAGAAATTGTATGAAACAAGCATTCCCTAGACAATGCCATCTTTAATTGTTCTTTGCACTGCTACTTACTCCTGCCTGGGTTCTGCAACTATTTGTAATTCCTCAAAATCTTTTTTTTGTTCTTTCTTACAATCCTGGTTCAAAACAGTTTATGTGTGACATAAGAAATATGCAGCAGCAGGAGACCAGTTCAGACCTTTCTGATTATTGGAGGAAAATCAGGGAACATGTGCTAGTTTTGCTGCAGTAGAGTTATTTTTTCATATTTTCCTGTGCTTTGGATTTGTGCTGAAAACAGTGTTGCTAATACAGGGGTGTTGCTGTTATTGCTGAGCAATGCTTATGCAGAATCAAAGACTTCTCACAGAATCACAGAATCAACCAGGTTGGAAGAGACCTCCAAGATCATCAAGTCCAACCAATCACCCAACCCCAACTAATCAACCAGACCATGTCACTAAGTGCCTCATTCAGGCTTTTCTTAAACACCTCCAGGGATATTGACCCCACCACTTTGTCAATAAATTATCTAATATCCAAGAGTAGTGGAACATTCTGAAGCTAGGCATACTAAGCATCTAGCAATCACTGAAGTAAATAATTCTGTATTTGAATATTATTTTAATATCCATTCTTTCTCAATAAAAATGGTTTCAGAGACTGCCCCTTTTCCACCCCACCTGCCCTATTTTCTCCATTTCCTCTCAAATCTCAGAGCACTTGGGCTGTGTTGGATTCTCCTCCCACCCCAGGTGTGGCCACTTTTCTCTCCCTGCCCACTCTCCTTTTTAATCCCCCCAGTAAATGCAGAAGCCCCAAACTGGGCCCATCTGGGCTGAGGGATCCTCCTCTCATCACTGGTGAGTCCTCATGGTGTGCACTGGGTGATGGTGGTGGTGACAACAATGGCCGGGGGCCTGGTGGCTCCCGGTTAGGTAGGGCAATGATTAATGACTCCTCCAGTATCATCCATGGCTGGGCCTCCTTACTGGAGCTCAGCTTCTCTGTGTGGTGTCTTGGCTGGCTGAGGGTCTTGCCTCCAGCTCTGGAATGGGTGCATTAATGGTGGTGGTGAAGCAGGAGCTGTTTCTGTTTCTCAACCACCCCACCAGCAAGTGGGGGGAGGTGCACCAAAAATTGGGAGGGGACACAGCTGGGACAGCTGTCCCCAACTGACCAAAGGGATATTCCATACCATAAGACATCATGTTCTGCAATAAAACTAGGAGGAAGGTTGAGGTTGCTGCTTGGGGACTTTCTGAGAAGTGGTTTGGTGGTGGTGGGCAATTGCTTTCATGTGCATTACTTGTCTTTCTCAGGGTTTATTTTTCTATTTTATTTATTTTGTGGAATTTTTTTTTAATAGTTGTTATTCCAGAATCATAGGAGAACAGAATGATAGGGGTTAGAAGGGCTCTCTGGAAATCATCTAGTTTAATTCCTCTGCCAGGGCAAGTTGATCTAGATCAGGTTGCATAGAACAGCACCCAGGTGGGTTTTGAAAGTCTCAGAGAAGGAACCTCCACAATGTCTTTGGGTAGCCTGTTTCAGTTCTCTGTCACCCTCAAAGGAAAAGCATTTCTCCTTAAGTTCAAGTGAAACCTCCTGTGTCCTAGTTTGCATTTGTTGCACCTTATACTATCACTGGACAGCGCTGAAAAAAAAAAACAGCTCCATCCTTTTGACTTCTGCCCTCTAGACATTAATATATGTTAATAAGATCTCCTTTCAGTCTTCTTTTCCAAGCTATAGAGCCCCAAGTCTCACATCCTCTCCTTGTAAGTGAGATGCTTCAGGCCCCTAATCATTTTATTGACCCTCTCTTAGACTTCTTCCAGTAATTTTCTGTCCCTCTTGAACTGGGGAGCCCAGAAATAGACACAATAATCCAGGTGTGGCCTCACTAGGGCAGAGTAGAGGCAGAGGGAAAACCTCCCTCAACCTGCTGGCCACAATCTTCTTAATGCTCCTGTTTCAATCTCAAAGTCAGGAAGGAGATGTGGTTCTTTTGAATGTCCCTATGAATGAAATTAAGACAAAAAATAGGTCATATATCAAGATGAGACTACTTATTACCTACAAATAAAACAGACAAAGAGATAGCAGGAGAGAAAATTACCACCCCATGATCCTCCTGTGGTAGTGGGGAAAAATGTTCCTGGGCTGCTGCCAGAGATGTCCCAGGTGACATTCCCCAGTAAACTGACATAGCTCAGGCTTTTTATACTGCTCCTGGTTCATTCATCATAGATCCACCTGGCCTACACTCTAGTCACCTTACAATGCCTGTGTGGATGCCAAGTGTGGTATCTCAGTGGGCACAGATGACACATCAGGTGGGTTGTTCACAAGGATCTTATCTTTGTTGTGACGCTTCTCATGTACTTACTGTAATCATCACATTCACAAGGTGATTTACATTCAGGAGGTGACTCCTACAACACCCCAGATAAGAAATTTTTAGTTTTCCCTTTGACCTTTTGAATTCTCTTCTTCCTGTCCTGCTGGTGTGAGGAGTGAGCAAGCTGCTGTGTAGTGCTTAGTTGCCAACTAGAGTTACACCATAGATCATGGCCTTAGCTTTTTCTTGGAAGGAGAAGATTTAGTTGCAGGAATGTAAACTTGTGGGGAGAAGATGAGAATGCAAGTGATACATGAGGTGATAAAGCAGGGTGTATGGGAGAGATAAACATGTTTAGCTTTCAATAGAGAGCAAATTCCTAAAATACCTCCTTTTCCTGCCAGAGAAACCCCAAACTCCTAGCAGGATTTTTATTTACTGCTGTTAATCCCCTTATCAATGTGTTTAAGATTCTTTATTTCCTTTCCTGTTTAGAATATTTTTTAAAAAGAATGACTAGTTCTGCTGCAAACCTTCTGTAGTATGTGCGTCTTTGCAACTTAATCATTCTTTCTTCTGTTTATTGATTTATCTAACTCTCACAAAAAAATGCTATTTTGACAGTTATTAGTTCCTGTTGGTGTAAGGATATAACACACTTCCAATATTGTTTTTTTTCTCATTTTGATCACCATAAGATGACAGTTGTAAAAACAGTTGTAACAGATACAGCTGCTCTGGCATTTCTCCAGAGCATTCTGAAGCAAAAACTACTGCCACGCTCAGGAACACACTGCCATGAGGGTAAAGCCCTGGTGTCAGTTCTCTAGTAATTAGGTAAAAGTATACTTGAGGTTATATTTAGACCATCCACGTGCACCAGTGCCTCCAATTTAGTAGTATAGTCATTATGTCTCACAGCCACCTCAAAGGCAATTATTTTGACAGTTATAATGAGACATTATAAATAATTCAGGGTGTTGTAATGCAAAATAAATCCATTAAGACCAAAGCCTTAAGGCAGAAAGCCTGACTCTTGTGAAGCCATGGTCAAAACACTTTTCCTGCAAGGCAAGTTTCCTACCATGTGACTCCATATAAGAATGGTTAAACCAGGTAATAAGATGTGTAATATTATAATGCTGGCATAGTAAATCATATGCTTAACACTTACCTAATGCAAATAAGGGAGGAAGAACTGAAGGAGTCATGTCCTGAAAGGATAGAGGTTCAGTGTTCTAGAAGTAGGATGGTTCAGAGTTCTCATCTTGATCCGTTACAGCTATCAGAGAACAGTTTCCTAGATACATGGAGTGGTCATTTAAATAGTCTTTCAAGTAGCTTTGGGCTGATGATTTAAAAATCATCGAATAAAGATAATGAAATCCAGAAGGAAAAGCATTATCTGCAAAGCATTCCCCAGCATATTACAGTGTTTTCTTTCAAAGCATTCTATGTGGTGACTCAGCCAGTTTTTCAGTTCATAATTTGGAGTGTAAAACAGTCTATCTGTGGACTGCCCATCACACAAGATCATAATTCTAAATGGAATCTGATTTCCTAACAATATAAAACATACTCAGTTCTGGGCCCCTCAGTTTAGGAAGGATGTTGACTTGCTGGAACATGTCCAGAGAAGGGCAACAAAGTTGGTGAGGGGTTTGGAACACAAGCCCTATGAAGAGAGGCTGAGGGAGCTGGGGTTGCTTAGCCTGGAGAAGAGGAGACTCAGGGGTGACCTTCTTGCTCTCTACAACTACCTGAAGGGAGGTTGTAGACAGGCAGAGCTTGGTCTCTTCTCCCAGGCAGCCAGTACCAGAGCAAGAGGACACAGTCTCAGGCTGTGCCAGGGGAGGTTTAGGCTGGATGTTAGGAAGAAGCTCTATACAGAGAGAGTGATTGCCCATTGGAATCAGCTGCCGGGGAGGTGGTGCAGTCAACCTTCATTGGAGGTGTTCAGGAGGAGGCTTGATGGGGTGCTTGGTTGCATGGTTTAGTTGATTAGGTGGGTTGGATTGGTTGATGGGTTGGACACGATGATCTTGAAGGTCTCTTCCAACCTGGTTTATTCTATTCTACTTGCTTCTTAAGAAGCAAGTGTGTCTTGTGTCTTAAGAAGCCTGTGTTTGGCATAATAAAGTACTAAACTCAAAATACATTTTCATTGTTTAAGAAATAGTCTGATTAATGTAACAGCCAAGCAATAATGAAATATGTAAGATGCACAGTTGTTCCCATTATGCCTGCAAAATCTTTGCAGATAAAATATTATCATAAGATTTTCTTTCTTATTTTTACAAATAAGTTGCACTGTTGCAAGCCATCTGTTCCCCTTGGACCTTATCCAAATGCTGCTCATGCTGCACTACTGGTGCCTATATGTTCTATCATAGGCTAAAATAAGTGAATACCTACAGAACCGGATTAATATGTGACATGTTTTCATTAAAAAATTATACATTGCAGAGATCATTCCTCAAAGGCTGGAAAGGCAGGGTTTCAAAAAAAAATCCCAGCCAACCACTACAATGATTTATTCTATTTAAGAAATGAGAAAAAATAAAATAAAACCCCACAGTTCTGCAATTTCTGGAGAGATCTTAAAAAGGCTGACTTTATCACAACTTTGCATTGTCAAAAAGAGATGAGCACTTGTGACCAAATCTTAATTAGGAATGATTATTTGAATACCATTTTCTTGTACACCAAGAATGTCATTTTGATTGGATTGTTTTTCTTTTACTTTCTGAGCCTCAATCCTCATGATGAATTCTGTGTGCTGAATGAGAAATATATGAGAAATCATTTGCTTCTCTCTACCACAAATAAGTGTAAATTATTAGTTTTAAATTGTATATAACCATTAGTGTAATAGAAATGCATTTTTGGTTGTTTTTTTGTTGGTTGTTTTATTCATAACTGCTGCTACTTAACATCTCCTAAATAGCTACAGGTGTGTGGTTTTTTCAGTGTATTTTAAGGGACAGGAAGTACAAGAAGGTGACTGAGTATAGCAAAGTGAACTCATGAAAGTCAGATTGTGTCTGGCCAATCCAGTTTGTTGGTGTGTTATTTTTAGTGGAATGACTGTTTTTTTTTTTTGCACAGGGATGGAGGTGGAGTAGTTGATGTTATATGTCTTGGCTTTAGCAAGACCGTCAGCAAGGCCTCCCACAATAATATTTCAGCTGAGTTGGAGATACCAGCTAAATAGACAGTAAGGTGGGTGAAACACTTTTCCAGCAGATGTAAAAATGAGATTGTTGGCCCAAAGTCTAAGCAGCAGTTTGTGACAAGTGATTTCCCTCAGATATTAATACAGGAGGTAGTATTGTTTAATGCCTTTGTTAATGACCTAGATAAGGGGACAGACTGTCCACTCGCAAGTCTGTGAATTACACCAAGTGGAGGACGAGGACTACTGCTTAGAGCATATTTAAGAGGCTGATGAAAATTACATGAAGCTGAACAAAGTGAATCATAGAATCAATAAGTTTGGAAGAGACTTCAAAGATCATCAAGTCCAACCTGTCACCCAACGCCTCGTGACTAATAAACCATGGCACCAAGTGCCTCATCCAATCCCATTTTGAACACCTCCAGGGATGGTGACTCCAGTCCCAAGCTGTGCCAGGGGAGGTTTAGGCTGGATGTTAGGGAGAAATTATTCACAGAAAGAGTGATTTGCCATTGGAATGGGCTACACAAGGAGATGGTGGAGTCATCATCCCTGGAGGTGTTCAAAAAGGGATTGGATGAGGCACTTGGTGCCATGGTTTATTAGTCACGAGGCGTTGGGTGACAGGTTGGACTTGATGATCTTTGAAGTCTCTTCCAAACCTATTGATTCTATGTTTCTATATTATTTTGGAAATGCTAAATTGCCTGAAAATTTATTTTTAAGTATATTTCTTAAAATCTTTCTCAAAATTTCTTTACATGTCTCATTAATTTTGTATTAGTCCATACTATCTTTTACACACAAATAGTCCTCAAGTTATTACACTTTAGTACTTTGCTATATCTACTCAGGAGTGTTTTATGGTATTGTTACAAATCCCCATTTTGGAGGTTATTTTAACTGGCACTCAGTAGTTAAGCAGGAACCGGTTGGTTTTTTTTATGTGCCACTTTTCAATGGCCAATCATAACTAAAAGTCAGGTTTCAAGTTCTAGTACAAATCTATGCACATAGCAAAAATTTAGACTTTAAACTTGCATTTTGTTTATATCTAGAAGATATTACACTTACTAGTCCATGGATTGAATTTATTTAAAGATGAATTTGTACCAACTTTGAAGAAAGAGACATCAAAAAATAACCAAAGTGATCTTGTGTTGTTTGAAAATGTATTCTAATATCTGTATAAGTGTTCAAAGACCTATTAAAATTAGGAGGATTCCTCTAATGACCTTTTATTCATTTGAAATTGAATTAACCCATGTTACACTTGATTCTGGAGAGGTTATAAAATGAAAGAAAATATTTTAATGCAATTTTTCTACAGGGTTTGAAATTAGTTTACCACATGGCTTTTACTCTTATTAAACTTCAGGTTTAATTTGATTTCTTATCATAACAGTTTAATTATAAGCAAAAGCAAACACAATAAGCAAATGAACAGCTTTGAAAGCTAGCAACATTGGAATAAAAAGGAGGATGTTCAGCTGGAGTAGTTAATTTCATTTGGAAAGGAAAATTAAGGTGAAAGACAATTGTCTTGGTTAGTTAATTATTAATTACTTAATGAGAGTCTCAGGATTATTTGGTCTTTGTCCCCTGTACTACCTCCAGACAGTTATTTATTTTTTTTATTTGCAGTTGACTTTTGCAAGCCAGAGAAAACTCTGTTTAGCAGAACTAATGACAAATACCTCACTGTGTTTTGAACTGTTTTCTTCCTGTCACAGGAAACTTTAAAATTACGGAGGAGCATAAAGTTATGTTGTATAAAAGACCTTATTTTTCCCCAATGGGGAAAATCAGAAGCAAAAATTAAACAGAACAGAAAACTTGAAAAGCCTCCTAAATGGTAAAGAAATTAAACATGGTTATGTGATAGACTTATGAATCAGCATGAGGAGTTCCCCTCTTTTTCAGTCCTGAAAAGTTATGAGATTTTTAGACACTCCACTACTACAAAGGCAGAATAAGTACATCTGAGCATACTGCTAAATTTAAGGACCTCAGTTTTTATTCCATTTTAATTCAGTGACTGGAAGAAGTATCCCCACAACGGCCCAGTTGATCTGGGATAGTTAGTTAAGCATTACAAAAATACTTTGACTTCAATTAATGGCCAGTGCTTATTCAAGTTTACCTGTTCTTGAACATTTGATGATCCTTAGACTCATAAGAATTTCCTGTAGGAACATTCTTAGTTCACAGAATCACAGATGCATTCAGGTTGGAAAAGATCACTAAGTCCAACTGATAACTCCACAAAGTTCACCCTGAAACCATATCCCCAAGCACCACATCCAAACAACTTTTAAACACATCCAGGGTTGGTGACTCAACCACCTCCCTGGGCAGCCCATGCCAATGCCTGATCATTCTTAATGTGATTTTATTTATTTTTTTTTTTTCCCTAATATCCAGTCTAAACCTTTCCAATTGCAGCTTGAGGCTGTTCCCCCTTGCTCTATCACTAATTACCTGTGAGGAGACCAGCATCAGCCTCTCTACAATGTCCTTTCAGGTAGTTGTGGACAGCAATGAAGTCTCCCCTCAGCTTCCACTCTCAAACTAACCATCCCCAGCTCCTTCAGCTGCTCTTCATATGATTTATTCTCCAGGCCCTTCACCAGCTTTGTTGACTTCCTCTGCACTTACTCCATCACCTCCATCAGCCCTGTGATAGGACAAGAGGCAGTGGATGTAAACTACAGCACAGGAATTTCCACCTCAACATGAGGAAGAACTTCTTTACTGTAAGGGTCACAGAGCACTGGAACAGTGCTCCCAGAGAGGCTGTGGATTCTCCTTCTCCAGAGACTTTCAAGATACATCTGGATGTGTTCCTGTGTGACCTGTGCTAGATTATATGGCCCTGCTCTGGTGGGGGGATTGGTCTCAAGACCTCCAGAAGTCCCTTCCAACCCTTAACATCCTGCAGTCCTGTGAACTACAAGGAGAACCATAATAATGGTTAAGCAGGAATGACCTAAAAAGAGCTGATGCTTTTAAAGAAAAAGTTTTAAGAGATATTTTCTTTTTTTAAACTTTCTTAATATTTAAAAAAAAAAATCAGCTAATTCCATTTTCTTACCATATCCATATCAATGCCTTTTTTCCCCCTTATGAATAGGTTTCATAATAAAACTGAGAGTTTGGGGCCTTTCTGCCAAATAAGTTGAGCTGAAAAGTGATTAGGGTTACAGTTTTAAATTGCTTCAGAAAACCTCTAAATTAAACCAATTTCTTCAATGGGTTTAAGTGGTGTGTGTATTTATATGCAGATCCATATATAGGCACATAGGCTTTTATACCTGCACATTACTTTGATGCTGAAATGGGCTTGTGCATGAATAATAGCATTGTGAGCAATGCCTGATCTTGTTTCTCCTTCCATGCAAATGATGCTGCTTGTTCATTATTCTGTTGAGAAAATGGTGAGGAACTTTAATTTACATAAGTATACCATGGAGAACTTCATCTTAACAATTTATTTTTGCTTAATTAGATATTAATGAAGTCAAGACATACTCCCCTTTGATTCAAATAGGTGCTGGACTTCGAGCCCTGAAGAAAGATTTACATTTGATGTAGGATTTATGCCCCTATAAATTTGCAAAGGAGAAAGTGAATGTATATCACGTGCATTCAAACAATAACTTCAAACAATGCTTGAAGTATTAGTTTATTTATTGCTGCTGATAAAATATTCCAGCAAGAAACTTGCACTTATTTGCATGTTTCTTAGCAGCACAAACAAATTCCACAATTATGGCTCGAAATGCAAGTCAATCTGAATTCATGCATTGCAAAAGATTAAGAAGAAAGCATTCAAATTTGGCTAGACTAGGTCAAGTACTGAATTGTGTTAGTTCATTTGCAATGCATAATGATAAATAGATTGTTTCAAGCTAAAAAACCCTAAAACTCTGTCAGTTTTGGCTTCAAAGTTTGGTTTTGCATTTCTGATTGAAAATTGTCTATATTTCCCAGTGTGTAAAATGGAAACAAACAAATCCCTCACACCATGCCAGACGGATCTTGTGATCACCTAGTCTGAATCTTCATTCATTTCATCTGTGTATTTGGCTTGGCTGAGATGGAGTTAGTTCTCTGCATTGCTTCTCTCACAGAGCTGTGTTTTGTAATTGTAGCTAGAAAGGGTGTTGATAACACACCAATATTTTGTCTGATGCTGGGAAGTGCATGCACAGCACCAAGGCTGTGCTTTTCCAAAGTTCTGCTCCCACAACAGTAGGCTGAAGGATGGGCAAGATCTTGGGAGGGGATGCAGCCAGGCCAGCTGACCCAAACTGAGCATATGATGTCAGCTCAGACATAGAAGCTGAGGGAAAGAAGAAAGTGGGAGGGCGTTCATTGATGGTGTCTGTCTTCCAGAGCAACTGTTACACATACTGAAGTCAATACAATACAATAGACCAGGTTGGAAGCAACCTTCAAGATCATCGCGTCCAACCCATCAACCAATCCAACCTACCCAAACAACTAGATCATGTCACCAAGCACCCCATCAAGTCTCCTCCTGAACACCTCCAATGATGGTCACTCCACCACCTCCCCGGGCAGCCCATTCCAATGGGGAATCACACTCTCTGTATAGAACTTCTTCCTAACATCCAGCCTAAACCTGCCCTGGCACAGCCTGAGACTGTGTCCTCTTGTTCTGGTGCTGGCTGCCAGGGAGAAGAGACCAAGCTCTGCCTGTCTACAACCTCCCTTCAGGTAGTTGTAGAGAGCAAGAAGGTCACCCCTGAGTCTCCTCTTCTCCAGGCTAAGCAACCCCAGCTCCCTCAGTCTCTCTTCACAGGGCTTGTGTTCCAAACCCCTCACCAACCTTGTTGCCCTTCTCTGGACACCTTCCAGCAAGTTAACATCTATCCTCCTTGCCTGTTAAGGGGAAGTGCTATTCATTTGTCACTTTAGTTATCATAAGTGAGATCTTCAGATTGAAATAACAAACTCCAGTGAATTGTTGCCCTTTAAATTTAACTTTTGGTTATTTTTTGCTGCCATACAGGAGAAATGGGCAAAGAATATTACTGAAAGTCTTGTCAATGCGATATTCTACACTTCCTTATACAGCTATTCTGTAACAAAATATGGTGGAATATTAAACAATAAACTGGTATTGCTATTGACTGCAAGGACCCTTTCTGCGCTAAATTAGACTTTCCTGCTCTCTTTATGTTTGTCAGATCTAATTGATTTCTGAGCAATCTTTTATTTAAAGTGAATGGTCCTAATCTTTTCCTATCATATGAGACATTTTCTGTGATTTCTGAGGTTACATTTTACAAGAGTGGTCATTTAGTCCCAGTCTACGTGTTTCAGTGTGTAATAACCACTGCGAGATACTCAGGAACTTAAAATGACCTGTACTTCTAGCACATTAAATTTCCTTATGTGCAAGCACAGCCTTTAATAGGGCTCAGTGCTCTTTTAAAATTAATAATAGAATTTGAAATTAATAGATAAGGAAGTCCTAAATATAAACAGGAATAGAGAAGAATAAAGATTTGTCAAGCACTAGAAGAGCCTTCATGGAAATCGCTGAATCACCATCCATGGAGTTATTTAAAAGGACATGGGACGTGGTTTAGTTTTGGATTTAGCAGTATTAGGTTAATGGTTGTACTCCATGATCTTAAACCTCTTTTCTAGCCTAAATGATTCTGTGACTCCTACATCTCAGATATAAAATCAGTCTAATGCTCACTCCAAATTTCATAAAGTAGCTTGTTCTTTCCCACAGAGCCCGTTCCCCAATTTCTGCTTGTATTTAAAAAGTGGATCTATGGCTGTAAATTCTTTATATACTGTTTGTAATATGTTAAAAAGAAATATTTGTGGCTATAGTTTATCACTTCAGTGATTACCATGTTAAATCAAAGTTGCCTCTTAGAATCATAAGATTATAGAATGCATCAGATTTAAAGGGACTCTCAAAGGTCATCTTGTCCTACCTCCTTTCAATGACCGGGGCACCTTTAGCAATATTAGGGTGCTAAGGGCCCCACCTTTAGAGACTGGATGGGGTGCTTGGTGCCATGGTTTAGTTGATTAGATAATGTTGGATGATACGTTGGACTCAATCTCAAAGGTCTCTTCCAACCTGATTTTTTCTATTCTATCTTGTACAGCAATAGTAAATGCTTTATGATGTTTAGAATATTTGGTTTTCAAGAGCTGCATAAAATGCTTCTGAATAGGGATTCTATTTTTTTTTCTTTCTACTATTGTGACTGTTATATCCCATCTCAAAAAATATTTTCTTCTGGTTTCTTACTAATCTCCTTTTTAATGTGATCTCCTTTGCAAGCATACTGCTAAATCTTAGTTCTGTATAGTTTTATTTCCTGCATTTTGTTAAGCAACTTCAATTCATCCCTTATTTGGACTGTTAAAAAACAAACACACACCAAAAAAACCAAAACTCCACATTAAACATCAGAATCGAATAGAATAAACCATGTTGGAAGAGACCTTTGAGATCATCATGTCCAATCTATCATCCAACACCATCTAATCAACTAGACCATGGCACCAAGCACCCCATGAAGTCTATTCCTAAACACCTCCAGTGATGGTGACTCCACCACATCCCTGGGCAGCACATTCCAATGGCCGATCACTCTTCCTATGAAGAATTTCTTCCTAACATCCAGCCCAAACCTCCCCTGGTGCAGCCTGAGACTGTGTCCTCTTGTTCTGGTGCTGGTTGCCTGGGGAAGAGACCAACCCCACCTGTCCACAATGTCCCTTCAGGTAGTTGTAGACAGCACTAAGGTCTCCCCTGAGCCTCCTCTTCTCCAAGCTAAGCAACCCCAGCTCCTTCAGCCTGTCCTCACAGGGCTTGTGCTCCAAACCCCTCACCAGCTTTGTTGCCCTCCTCTGGACACGTTCCAGCAAGTTAACATCTTTCCTAAACTGAGGGGCCAGGAACTGGGCACTGTACTCAAGGTGTGGTCTAACCAGTAGGAGGATAGAATTTCAATAGGAAATTTAGGTTTTAACATTTGGGAATTTTTTAATGAGTGATGACTCTTGTCTTCATATCTTGTTTGGAATTGCAAATAGGAAGGCTTGTCAAACTCTTTTGTCAGAATAAATGCATTTTGAATTTCGTAGGCTTCTTTGGAAATTGTAATTCAATTGCCTTTATGTACTACTTTTTGTTTGTTTGTTTTTCCCCGCTACCTTCCCAACCTGGACAACACATCCATAATGTACCATTCTGATAATTCATCATAGCCTTCTTTCCTGAAGAAAATATGAGGGCATCCTTTGGGGGAATGGAACAAATTCCAGCAATATGGCCTGAAGAGGTGTGTGAGAGCAAAGCTAATCAAGCTGCAATTCTCACAAGACAAAGCAGGGACTTACAATTTTTAATTTTTAATTATTAATATAATTTTGTGTGTGCTACTTAGCCAAAAATAACAGGGGGTAGTGAGACAAAATTAGACAAAACTACAATTTAGTTTTAATGAAAAATTCTTCAAGGAGAAAAAATATTTTAATTCTAACAGCACAATGAATCCTAATCCAATTGCTTTGCAAACCTCAGATAAAGTGAAATTACCTTTTTATTCTAGATATGTGAAACAATCCCCAAAACAAACAAACAAACAACCTCCCCAATAAAACCAGAAACTGATGCATTCTTAATTTGATATAAGGAAGAAATTCTTCACTACAAGGGTGGTGAGGCACTGGAACAAGTTGCTTAGAGAATTTGTGGATGCTCTCTCCCTGGAAGTGTTCAAGGCTGGGTTCAATGGGGTTTTGAGCAATTTGGTCTACAGGAAGGTGTGGTCTAGTGGAAGGCCCGTGACAGGAGGGTTGGAAGTATATGATCTTTAAGGTCCTTTCCAGCCCAAACCATTTTGTGATTCTAGGATTCCATGACTTAATGAGTAACTGCCTGGGTCACAGGACTTGATGTTCCATCAGTCTACATTTAAAAAGAGCAAATGAGGACAGAAGATAAACATGGGAATTTATGTTTCAGTTTTCAGACAGAAGGTGCTATTCTGTGAAAACATGTGTTCTGAAGTACATGTGTATTATTTACATATATGTCAATAGTCTAGTTCAGTTTGTTGTATTGAGTCTTTATCAGTGGTTCACAGAGGTTTTTACAATATTGCTTTTTGAGCATTAGCACTTTTGCCACCCTTCATATCATTCCAATTAGTTTTCCTTCTTCTTATTATTGCAATTCAAGTTATACGAATTGGAAGGTGGTTACATAAAAGCTGTTTTGTTTCAAATCTGGTAGGATGTACTCTGCACTGGTTAGGCCACACCGTGAGTACTGTGTCCAGTTCTGGGCCCCTCAGTTTAAGAAGGACATTGAGACACTTGAGTGTGTCCAGAGAAGGGCAATGAAGCTGGTGAGAGGCCTTGAGCACAAGCCCTATGAGGAGAGGCTGAGGGAGCTGGGATTGTTTAGCCTGGAGAAGAGGAGGCTCAGAGGAGACCTTACTGCTCTCTACAACTACCTGAAGGGAGGTTGTAGACAAGTGGTGTTTGATTTGTTGTATCAGGCAACCAGCACCAGAACAAGAGGACACAGTCTCAGGCTGTGCCAGGGGAAGTTTAGGCTTGAACTGAGGAGAAAGTTCTTCACTGAGAGCGTCATTAGCCATTGGAATGTGCTGCCCAGGTATGTGGTGGAGTCACCATCCCTGGAGGCGTTCAAGAGGGGATTGGATGTGGCACTTGCTGCTGTGGTTTAGTCATGAGGTCTGTGGTGACAGGTTGGGCTTGATGATCTTCGAGGTCTCTTCAAACCTTGGTGATTCTGTGATTAATAACAAAATATACGTGGACTTGCTTGAGAAGGGTTACCAGACTGAATAACGTTTATTTGTCCTCTGTAGTCTGGTTGTACTGGCAAAGCAAACTCTTAAATTTAGCACAAAAAGTGTATGTTTTATACCGCCTAAATAGAAGCTTGAACTGAACTTTGATATAGGATAACTCAGAATCACAGAAAGTACATGTTTTTAAACAATGCATTCCGATGTCTAGAATTAATGATTTATGTTATTCTTTATTTTTTAGGAAACAGAGAAACTAGAAATGATCCTGTTTTTTCAGAGCAAACCAGAACTGACAGCTTTCTCAAGGAGATATCTACAGAGAAATCTTTCAACATAAGTCAACCTAAGAAAATTATTCTTATGCACATATGAAGTACACATCATGCACAGCCTTTATCAAGGGGCTTGCAATTTGTATTAAAACATTTATAGATTGCAAAAATCTGAGATAACTCATTTAATTTATAGCAATAATGTAAATTCTAACAAAGTAATATACTTTAGCAGGCATACCCTTTCACCAGAATAATTGCTTACTCTGTGATTTTGATGGAACAGTTCCTCAATAGCAAATAATTTTTAATTTTCTCATTTAAAAAGTTTTCAGGGAGGTAATTTGTCTTTCTGTATTGCTTTTGGTCTTGTGACATTTTAATTTTGGTGGGGTTTTTTGTACAATTTCATATCTCCATCCAGGCTTTTAAACACTGTGGAATTGTAACAACTATGCCACATATTTATTTGTTTTTCCATTATGTCACTTGAGCTATTATGCTTGCAGGGAAAAGATCAGACTTATTTGAAGCTATATTGGTATTGCTTCAGGAGATTTTATTATTTCTACTATATGAATTAATTTTAGTACTTCAATAGTAGTAATAATAAAATTTTGGTGTGATCTGTTATAAATTGTGGCTCTTCAAAGTAAAGCATAGCATGAAGCTATAATAATATCATAATTTGGAATCAAATCCTCCCTGAGAAAATGTGTGGGTTGTTTGCTTTAAGATCATTACCACACTAATAGTACCACTTTGTCCTGGGTTAACACAGGCAGCTCTCCCAAGCCTCCTCGGTATGCACAGACAGGAGGGAAACACAAAAACAACTCCCCAAAACCTCTGCATTGAGATAGAGAGTTTAATGAGATAATAAAATGCACACATACCTCAGCCTGTTTGCAGAATAGTGCAGGGAAATGCAGAAGCAGCAGCAAAAGCCAGCAACCTCCCCTACCCCCTGACCCACAGCCTGGCCAGCTGAAAAGACCAACACCCCAAACCCAGAAAGCAGCAACTGCAGCAGGAAGCCTCTCATGTTACAATCTGAATATTCCTTAAATCTTAATTGGTAGAGTAGTAGTGTATTCCTGACTGACATCTGAACTTGGAATTTAATTGTTACAATAAACCCACACTTTCAGGTAGCTGTTACTCTTTGGGTTTTTGGGAGTCTCCATGACAGAGGAAGTGAGACCTAGAAATATAAGCTGCTTCTTGATCTGGTTAAGAAATATTACGTGTTTTCTGTCACTATCACAAAGAATCAAGGTATTATTTTGAGTGTTTTGGGGAGAGGTGTTTAGTCAAAAACTGCTACTGAAATGTTTGGGCTATTCAATATATAAACTGTATTTGCATTCTGGAGTGTTTGCTTTACATAGCTGATACCTCAATATAAAAGGTGTTTCTGAGCTGCCATACAGTTAACATCTTATCACCTTTTTAATGAATCTGTCCAGAAATCATTCTGGACTTTAAAAGCAGCAATCCTTAACTGAAACTCAAAAAGGCAAAAAGGTAGAGGTTATCCAGGGAAAAAATGCTTTGAAACTCTCAAGTCTTCATTCAAGTGCTGCTGCTTTTATTCTTCGTATACAATTTGGAATTGAAAAATCTATGCAAAGGGAGAACTAGATTATTTGGATACTTTTCTAAATTAAAGTGTCTGTATACTTTTTTTTTCCTGAATTTTATATGTTTTAGATAAAAGAGCACTTCCTTGTGGAAAACTTTCATGATAATTTTTCAACTGATTGTAACCAGTAGCACACTTCCCCTATTAAATACTTATTAACCTACATTAGGTTTGAATTCTTTTGCTGCTACTACAATTTAATAGAAATACACCTTTGTTGCTCCTTTACAGTTTTGATTGGTTCTTTTGGCTTCTCAGTTCCTTCCCTTTAAGTCATTTCTGTCCAAAGATATGCTACTTGCTTTTTTTGATTAGATAGATCATCTAATTGTTTGTTTACAGGAGTGAGAAGAAATCTTTAAACCAGCCCTCACCCCAGTATGTTCAACAGGGACATACATGACTAATAAATTAATGATAAATGAAGGAATATGTGCTGAGCTATCTTACTTCTACAAGATAGTCAATTTTTTGTTAAGAACAAGATTTTTCATGTGATTTCAGTAGTCTATACCTCTCTCTTACTGTCTGCATTCACAGTACTAGAAAACAAATAAGGTGATAAAAATACAGTATTATTTGTAGATGAGTTTTACCTACTCTTGTGAGATGATTTAATGCCCAAAACCCTCAGCTGACTTCAAACATAGATTAAAACCGTAAAAACATAGTCACTTTTCAAAGGGAAGAACAGTCAAAGAATTAGAACAGTAGTCCTGAATTGAAGAAAACAAGATTCAATTAAATATGTTACCACTTCCACATGGCCTTAGATACACTACTTAGGTTACATTTTCAACAGTATTTGCTAGCCAATGTGGAATTAATCTCCCTTAAATTTAACTGTCAAAAATAAAAGCATTTGACCTAAGTATTCATATCTCTTTATAGGTAAAGAAGTAGAAAGATATACCCCCGCCCCCGAGCAAATGTCACTCCATTTATCTTTTTCTGCCCTAGAAACAACCTATATACTTAGCTTCAACTAAATGCTTTGCTCGTACAACTGTATCCAAAACGATCAGATGATTTCTGTGACTAAGTTCTGTAATGATCATCACTTTTTCTGCACTAGAAATAACCTGAGAATAACTGTATTATATGAGATAAACCAATAAATTGGTAACAGGTGACATAATTGTTCTAAAAGAAAATGACATTGTAATATGTAAGTATGAGAGAGACCTACAACATCCAGAAACTTAAAATGCACAAAAATCCCTGTTTAAGACAGATGGTAATACATATAATGTGCCTATGGAAATGGGGGTACTGGTTGATGGTAGGCTGAACATGAGCCTGCAGTGTGCCCAGGCAGCCAAGAAGGCCAATGGCATCCTGGTCTGCATCAGGAGCAGTTTGGCCAGCAGGAGCAGGGAGGTCATTCTGCCCCTGTACACTGCACTGGTAAGGCCGCACCTTGAGTCCTGTGTCCAGTTCTGGGGCCCTCAGTTTAGGAAGGATGTTGACTTGCTGGAACGTGTCCAGAGAAGGGCAACAAAGTTGGTGAGGGGTTTGGAACACAAGCTCTATGAGGAAAGGCTGAGGGAGCTGGGGTTGCTTAGCTTGGAGGAGACTCAGGGGTGACCTTATTGCTCTCTACAACTACCTGAAGGGAGGTTGTAGCCAGGCAGAGGTTGGTCTCATCTTCCAGGCAGCCAGTACCAAAGCAAGAGGACACAGTCTCAGGCTGCGCCAGGGCAGGTTTATGCTGGGTGTTAAGAAGAAGTTCTATACCGAGAGAGTGATTGCCCATTGGAATGTGCTGCCCGGGGAGGTGGTGGAGTCACCATCATTGGAGGTGTTCAGGAGGAGGCTTGATGGGGTGCTTGGTTGCATGGTTTAGTTGTTTAGGTGGTGTTGGATTGGTTGATGGGTCTCTTTCAACCTGGTGTATTTTATTGTATTGTGTCTTTATACACACAAGAATGGAAACTCTGATACATGTACACTGATTTTCCTCTTGAGCATCTGCTCCATTGACTTCATCTTTGACACTACAAGAGAAAGGCATCATAGAGGACATTTATCCTTAAGGATACAGCAAGTGACTTGGAGTGTTGACTCGAAGTATGTACTCCAACACAAATATTTTAGGTATTCAGCATGAGCACAATAGAACTAGTAATTAAGTCAGGGGAAGAGGAAGAATGGGGCTTACGGAGCCTGATATAACATAATGTGGTACTTGATAAATTATATGTTGAGCACTTAATTATGCAAATAGAAACTCTGCAAGAATAGGATCACAAGACTCTCTAGGGTGTATATCAGAAAATGAATAGAAGGACAATTAGAAATGCAATATATATTCTTATTATTATCAGAAATGGATCTATTTTCTCAGTCATTTAATATTTTTTTTTGCTTGTTTTACACTCAATAAAATTAATTTCATGAACATACTTCAAGTATTTCATTATTGATCTGCAAGTCCTGCTTCTGTATTGACACTGCAATTCCCCCTTTGTATTCTGCTTTTTGCTTGCTTCATACTTAATTTTAGTTCACTATATTCAGCCTAATTAAAATGATGAAAAAAATTAGAACAGGAAAACAATCTGTTCCAGTCTTTCTTACACAACTTTTTAGGTTATTAAGAAAATCAATATTTTGAGCTCCATTTGATTTTTGGCTTTTGATTTTTTTTTTTTACCTTCTATTTGATGTTGGTATTCAAAATGTGTGCCTTGCAAAATACAATCACTACGTTATCTGACTAGATGTTTGCAATGGAGTGCAAAATATGCTCAGTTTTTAGTTTCAGTGGATAGGAGTTTCTCACCTCTGAAAGCCCCCTAGTGAAAGTCTAAAAACATGCCTATGAGAGACAATTTCTTTATTTCCTTCATCTCTTCAGTAGGGAAAATGCCTTTCAAAATGTGTCAAGGATCCTGACTGATTATTTTTAGTCATTTCAAGATTCTCTATCTGGTCTATAGAGCTGTATAGATGATCTGAAAACTGTTTAAACCTGTTACATCAGTGAAAGGACATGTCCATACCCTTCTCATTGAAGTGCAAGGAAAATGAATAGCCAGGTATTTGATCTAATCAAAACAGCAGGATACAATACAGTTATGGACTTCCTAAATGTTGATGCTTGATCTTTTATTTCAGCAAGTGAAAGAGGATAAAAAGAATCTACCTTTGGCCTAAGTGGGGCTGGGTTGGGCTGGGTTTACCAAGTGCCCAGTGGCCAAGTGACCATTGCCCAGCCTGTCTTGAGCTCCAGTTCTGTGAGTGTTGATGGAGAAGGTGCTGACGGATGGTCCATGAGGGTATAGTGGGCTGCAGCTTCCATCCCTTCCCCAGGAGCAGGAGGAAGGGAGCAGGCTGGGCAAAAGAAATTGTATGAAATGATTCTCAAGCAGACTCTTGACTGAGAAGGAATTCTGTCCCTTCTCTTATGAATACCAAACTCCTCCTGGCAAAGGTGGAAGGATGTTAAACACCAGTGTCATCTTTTCATGAGGAACACTGAAATGGAAAGTATCCCAGAGTAAGTTGGAAAGATAAGTGGAAAAGTAGTGAAAATAGGTAGATAAAAAGATGATTTTTTTTTTTTTTCCTATTAAAAAATATTTGAGTCATCACCCCTGGAGGTAGATGTGATGTTGAGGGACACAATTTAGAGGTTGTGTTGGCAGTGTTGGCAATGCTGGCTTGACAGCTGAACTCAATCTTAAAAGTCCACTCCTGTCTAAATGCTTCTATGGTTCTATGTGTGGAGGGGGTTTTCTTCAGTATTTCAACAAAATATTTTGAAGTGTAAGAAAATAGCATCTAAATATTTTACACTTCAGGTAGTATTTTCAAAGAAAGAGGATTTCAAGAAGTACAATGCTTGCTGGCCTTTTTCCAAGTTCAGTTGCAATTCTTATGGCTGCTATTTATTATTTCTTTCTTTCAGGATCAAAGTTCTTGCTAACTTTGTGATTGAGGCAACAAAGTTTTGGGACATATCATTAACACAAAACACATGCTGTTTCAGTTGATAGAAGTGCAAGATTTTGTGTCATTATTAGCTAAAATTCAGTTATTAAACAAGAGGATTTTGATGGTGACTAAAATAGTCTCTTTTTTCATCTTTGACTTATTAGTATGTCTATTACTATAACCCATGCTGGGTTAATGGATGTCGCATCAGTAGGCACAAGATGATGTACTGAAAAGCTTTGAGACTGCTTTGAATTTAACTTCATAGGTAAAACACAAAAGCTTTATAGTTGCAGTTTTCTTACTGAGATTGCAAACAGTCTTTTATTATGCTATTATTTCAGCAGCAGTTTATGTATATAGGCAGTATACTTCCTGCACAAGTGTAACTGACCAAAACACACCAAAGACAGAAGGCAGCTCAGAAAGGGGCACAATTGATGTCCTCATGAAGTTCAGATAATAATAAGTCAAGTTGCCACAGCTGCTGTAAAAAAAAACCAGTAGAACTTAGCTGAACCCAAAAGGGACAAGTTAGTGTTGTAAAAAGCCTTCCCTAAGTTAATAAAATGGTGTGAATAACTTCTTGAGCTAGAGAGAGCACCTGATCATTATTCCTCATTCTATGACAAAGTGTAATCTTTCAAGATCACTAGGTTGACATGCTTTAAACTACAGAGCTTGAGTAAATTGTCTAGAATGCTAAAGGGAACAAAGAAATAGACTATGTTTTGTTCTCAAATATTCCACTACCTTATCAGTGATCGTTGAACAAGTTTATATTTATTGAGATGTTCACCAGACAAAACTTCCCATTTTGTAAATTCTTTGAATTCCTGAAGCAGCTGATGCAAAATATTTTTCTCTTGGCTGAAAAGTAGATGTAATCTGGGTCAGAGAGAGCTGCAAGAGCCATGGCTCATGCATCACCACTCACAGAGAGGATACAATACTGCCCTTCCTGTGTGTTTGCCTGTGTTCCTCTCTCCCCTTCCTCCAGAAATTTATCACATTTGAATGATATATATTTCAAACTAGATGGAATGATTTCACTCAGTTAGATAGGTTCATTTTTTTGTTCTGTATTGCCTTACTTATCTATGGACATGTAAGGTGTTCTTTGTCATCATACTTAACTTCTTAGAATATTTCATCAACTCAAGAAACCAAAAGAAATTTTTAATTTAAGATTGTTAAATTTAGCACTACAGAAGGCAGAGAGTGAGTGTAAATTTATATCCCACCTGTGTATCTTGGTCTCAGTATTGCTGAATACAAAGCACAAATCACTTCCATAGTTCTCCTGACTGGGACTATTTCTGATAGTCCAGAAAGTTTTTCAACCTCTTGGCTGTTTACCCACACTGCTGGCTCATCTTCAGCCAGCTGCTGACCAACATTTCCAAGCCCTTTTCCACTGGGCACTTTTTCCACTGCTTCTTCATAGTGTTGCACAGGGTCATTTTGACCCAAGTGCAGTATCTAGCATTTAGTCTTGTTGCACCTCATTCAGCTGGCCTCAGACCATCGATCCAGCCTATCCAGGTCTTTCTGTAGGGCCTTCCTATCTTCAAACAGATAAGCGCTCCTGCCCAACTTGGTGTCTGTAAAATTCCTGAGGGTGCACTCAATCCCAATATCTATAACATCAATAAAAGTATTAAAGAGAGCCACTCCCCAGCACTGAGCCTTGGGGCATACCACTTTGTGACGGGACTCCAACTGGATTTAACATCATTCACTACAATTTTTTGAACCTGGATATTCAATCAGTTTTTTATGCAGTGACAAGTATGCCTGTCCAAGCCATGAGCAACCATCAGGAAAATGTGGGAATCAGTGTTAAAGGCTTTACTAATGTTCAGGTCAACAGCATCTTCAGCCTTTCCCTCATTCACTAAGCAAGTCATCTTGTCATAGAAGGAGATCAGATTAGTCAGGTGGGACCTGCTTTTCACAAACCCATGATGGCTGGGCCTGATCACATGGTTGTCCCTGCATGTGCCACATGATGGCTCAATAACCTTCTCTGGCACTGAGGTCAAACTGACAGAGCTGTAGTTCCCCAGATCTTCCATCCAGCTCTTCTTTCAGAAGAGCTTTGCATTTGCTGGCTCCAAGTTATCTGTGAGCTTCTCAGCCAGCACTGCTGGTGAGCACTTCTGACAGCTCACTTGGTTGGATCCCATCCAGCCCCATAGACTTGTGTATGTCTAAGTGATCTAGCAGGTTACCAAAAAATTTCTTTTACTAGAGGAACTTCATTCTGCTCCCCACTACTTTCTTCTAGCTCAAGGGATTGGGTACTCTGAAAACAACTGGTCCTTCTCTTAAAGACTGAGACAAAGAAGGCTTTAATTCTATCACTCTTTTCCACATCTTTGTTCACTATGTTTCTCCCTGCATTCATCCTGCGAAGAGTGTTTTTCCTTAGTCCTACTTTTGTTGATAATGTATTTATAGAAACATTTTTTATTGACTTTTTCACCAGCAGTAGCCAGATTGTGAGTTTTCTCCCTGCAAAACTTCATACCATCCCTGTAGTCCTCCTGAGTTGCCTACCCCTTCTTCAAAAGGTCATAAACTGTCCTATTTTCCCCTGATTTCAATTAATTGATCCTATCAGCTTTCTGGAGGGAAAGCTCTAATTCCTGCATCATCGTTCTCAGATGCTCCCATGGTTACTGAGCCGTTCTCAGGGGCTTCCATGGTTACTGACCCATCAATAACCATTGTGACTTTGCTGCCACATGGGTCTTCAATCCCTACCTCCACTGATATGGCAGTAAATATTGCTAAATATGTGAAAATGTGCATACAAAAAAAAAAAAAAGCAAAGAAAAGAAGTCTTAAGTGTTGGTATTGCACTGACTGAAAAGATTTAAAAGGCTGCTATTGAGGCGAATGAACTTCTTTTTAAAATTATTGTTTTTTAATATGTCAATAGTGTTTTAGTGTTTGCTGTTAATCAAATTTAAATTTATTGATATTTATTATTTTTCAAACATCTTTCACCTTCAGCTACAGAACAGACAAAACTGGGTGCTAGTAAATAACTGGGGAGAGCTTTTGCCTGTGTCTGAGTTTAATTTTATAGTATACTTGATATACTATACTTATAGTATTACTTGATAACTATTGTTATATACTCAGATTTATATACACTTGGGAAAACACATGGATTTTGTGGAAGGAAATGGAAGAGGAAAAATTATACAGGTGCTTTCAATACAGTTTATCATTCTGCCTTTGGTGTTTGTTTTCACAGCTGGTAGCTCACAGGATTTTAAAGTGTCAAAGTAATGAGGAACAAATTTAACAAGATTTTTGTGAAAATTGCTTTCAGCATTTGGAATCCTTAAATATCTTTTGACACTGATGATGAAAAAAGAGTAAAAGAAGAAAAGACAGTGCATATGCTGTAGAATAGTTAAATCACCTGATACTAAGGAACATATAAGTGAAAAATTAATTGAAATAAAATGAAAGTACAAAATACTTTTGACTGACGTTGAAATGTTTGGTTCTGCAAAAAAATCAGAATGTGAATGTTTTTCTGCCAGAGAAGCATTGCTCAGCATGTCACAATTTTCTGGTTTATGTTTGGTTTATTTCTAATGAATATCTAACTTTTTCAACAGGGGAAAAAAATTCTTAGTCTTAGAACCATAGAATCATAGAATCAATAAGGTTGGAAAAGACCTCAAAGATCATCAAGTCCAACCTGTCACCCAAGACCTCGTGACTACTAAACCATGGCACCAAGTGCCACATTCAATCCCTTCTTGAACACCTCCAGGGATGGTGATTCCACCACATCCCTGGGCAGCACATTCCAATGGCTAACAATTCTCTCTGTGAAGGACTTTCTCCTCATCTCAAGCCTAAACCTCCCCTGGTGCAGCTTGAGACTGTGTCCTGTTGTTCTGCTGCTGGATGCCTGGGAGAAAAGACCAACCCCCACCTGGCTACAACCACCCTTCGGGTAGTTGTAGAGAGCAATAAGGTCTCCCCTGAGCCTCCTCTTCTCCAGGCTAAATAATCCCAGTTCCCTCAGCCTCTCCTCATAGGGCTTGTGCTCGAGGCCTCTCACCAGCCTCGTCTTGTCCAGGTCTATCTTCTATATACAAAATTAAACATTGTGACAGTAACTGGTATATGCAAGTTAATAATGTATTTTATTCTACCTTTTCTTTTTTGGGTGTGTGTGTGTGTGTTCTTGCATTCTTCTATTTGGCTTTCTGTTTTAAATAAGTATCGCTAATGTCTTTGAAAGGAAATCCTTTGCTAGTTCAGATCAGCTGAGGGAAAACAAGGCAAAACAAAATTCTTTCCAAAACAAAAATACTTCATGTGCATGTATAAACTTGTATTTCCTTGGATTGTGTGGCAACATTTTTTAATGCCTTTCTTTGAAAAGTTTTGAAAGATACTGTTTTCAGAATCTTTTGGAAGTCTTAGAGAAAAGCAATCTCCTTGGTCCTTCCCCTTCAGCATTCGTTTACACTCTTCCTCTCAATGGATTCAACTCATCTGTCATTCTCAGTAATAGCTAAAGTTATTTTTGGCTCTGTCACTTAGAGACTCACAAGGCAAGCAGGCTAGTTCAGGCTTTCTTTTTTAAGTGATTTCTAATTTAGGTGTGGACTTCAGGCATTCTGGTCTATTTTTGCCCAAACTCAATTCTGAGTTAATGCTAAAGTGTAAATTTTTATATATGGTGAATTTATATTATAGGTAATATGTTTATGTAATAAATGCTTTAGCTAATGCCATTTCTCTCTGAATGTCTATATCAATGAAGGGTCAGTCCCAAAATATAAGTTACTTTTGAAGGATTGATTTGTACATGATAACTGTAAATGCTTAACTCTGATATTTGTGTTGTTTGTTTTTCAGCTCACTTCCACATGTGTTTCATTGGCATATGGCAATAATGATATAATACAGTTTCACACCTAGGCCCTCATCTTCAGCTTAGCTTTTATCTGAGGCCTGCACTGATCATCATCTTATTGAAATAGATGTTTGGTCTCACAACCAACAGGAAGCTGGACAAAAAAAAATTGTCACCTGTTAAATACTTATATAAGTGGCTTAAATACTTAGAAAAAAATGACTTTGTCTTAAAAATAAGCCTGTCATATATAAGTAATTTATTTAATTTTTTTTAATATAAAGTAGAAGGTATTTTACTACCAGTTCTTCTCTGCGTGAGCAGGAGCATCTAACAGAAGATGCGCATGAAGTAATACAAGGGCTCTTCCCTGTGCAATATCTTCTGTAGGTTGTTGATAAATGCTACTGCCACTGCTAACAGTGATAACAGATTCAATACACTACACCACTAAATTAAAATAAATACTACATTTTTTCAATCAGTGTGTTGAGATAGTGAGACTGAGATTCTGAGTCGTGACTTACTCTACACCTCTTACTGGTGCCGTTCACCTTCCTTTTGTCCTTCAGAAATAACAAACAATAAATATTACTTGAATAGGATATTTACTCAACTGTTATTCCACACAGATGAAAACCTCAGCAACTTGCAATGCAGCAAATCTATGTTAAATTAGCATGTTAAATAGTCATTTTCCTAAGAGATGTAACAGGGTTTAAAAGGTACCAGCTGTCTTGGTTTCCCTGCCTGTATTATATAGTCTATATTCCAAGACCATTAACATTTTGTTATCAAATTGAAACTATTTAAAATTAAATTAGAAACAACATGAATAAATATATTGTGCACACTGTTCTAATTACTAAAGTTCTAATAGGGGGTAAATCAATTGACTCTATTTCAACATTATTCAAAGTTACTTCTTTTACTAAATTAGCAGCAGAAGGGGATTATGCCTGTAATAATTGGTGTCACTGTAGCTGGCAGGAAAATGGTTGGTTTGAAATTTAGGTGAAAGATTATGATCTTGGCTAATTTCCTCCCTGCTGTTCATTTTTTAAACGAGTAGAAGGAAAGGATGGGAAATATTCTCTTTAATGTCTATTGGCATCAAATTCTTGAACCCACAATGAGGAGGTGTTGGCAGCACAAAACAATGGAAAATTGGAGAGCTTAAAGTTGCTGGTAAACATATGATGACCAGAGTCTGGGTGGAGACCCAGTGGTGTGCATTGCCACAATGAGAAAGACTGAGGCCCTCTATTCCATTCTTCCATTTGCCACATGCAATACTGCTGACCAGAGGTACTACAACAAAATTAAGTAATGTTTTGTGCAAATGATAAAGGAATAATGGGTTGACCCAGTAATAACGGCCTGGCTGCAGTGTCTCAACCACACACTCTGCACAATAGGAGGGAACAAGGTATAAATGTCATCTCAATTTCATCTCTCATTTGAAGGAGTTTGAGAGTTCAATGCCAAATGTCAAGGACAGATCAGCATGTTTGTCCTTTGAACCCCCACCCAAAAGGGATGTCTTTTGGTGAGATATACTGAGGTCCTCCCTGAGAAATCAAATTTGTGATTGTTATCATATTTTAAAGCTATATAGCTGGTCTGTAGTTTAGTGCATTTATAACTAGGAAGACCTTAAAGAATCTGTATATATGCTGCATATGAATAAACCGAACTTTTTGTGCACCTGACTGCTTCTTTTGAATGTGGCCAGACCTGCAGCAGACAGGACATTGCTGCGTCTGATATCAGGCCTCTAGTCACAGCAATAATTGGCATATCCATTAAAACGTAAGTCCAGCTGCCCCTAGCCCCTACCAGCTAGAATGCAAGTGGATTAATCTCTTACCAAATTTATTCTTCTCTAAATGCAATACAGGGTAATATAAGCCAGTAGATTTCCAGGCAGGGTACAAAGCTTATTTCCTGGAATTATCATCAAAGCTGCTCTATTAGAATCACAGAATTATAGAGTCAATAAGGTTGGAAAAGACCTCAAAGATCAAGTCCAACCTGCCACCCAACACCTCATGGCTGACTAAACCAAGTGCCATGTCCAATCCCCTCTTGAACACCTCCAGGGATGGTGACTCCACCACCTCCCTGGGCAGCACATTCCAATGGCCACAAGGGTGCATTGCTGTCTCGTGGTCATCCTGCTGTGCACCAGGACTCCCACAGAGCTATTTTCCATCACATCAGTCCCTAATCTATACTGATCAATGGTGACTGGCCAAAGTCAAGCCTATCAGCAACAGTAGTAGAGTTTCTGTCAAAAATACATTTAAGAAGGTGGAAAAAAAAAACCACTGTGGCAGAACAACAGCAGTGGATAGAGGAATGAGAGAAGTAACTATGCAGACACCCAAGTCAGTGAAAAAGAGATGTTCCAGGTGCCTGACCATAGATTACCCTGTAACCTGAGGTGAAGGCCATGAGAGGTGGGCTGTATCTCTATATCCCATAGAGGATAGCTCTGGAGCAGATATCTACCTGCAGCCTGTGGAGGACCCTACATCAGAGCAGGCAGATGTGCCCAAAGGAGGCTGTGAACCCACGGGAAGCCTATGCTGAAATAGGCTCCTGGCAGAACCTCTAGAGAGAGAGGAATACATGCTGGAGCAGGTTTGCTGGAAGGATGTGTGACCCTATGGATGGCTCATGCTGGAGAAATCAGTTCCAGAACAACTGATTCCTATGGCAAGGACCCCCTTTAGAGCAGTTTGTGAAGAACTGCAGCCTGCGGGAAGGACTTCTGTTGGAAAAGTTTTGGAGGACTGTCTCTTATGGGAGGTAACACTTGCTGGAGCAGGGGAAGAGCATGAGGAGTCCTCTCCTTGGTAATAAATTAAATTAATGTCTGCAGTTTCACCCACAACATTAATTAGCGAGTGATCTCTCCTGTCCTTGAATGATGCTACAAGCTCTTCGTTGTATTTTCTCTCCCCCATACAGCTGAGGAGGAGTAACAATAAAGTCACAATAAAGTCACCTCACCACAATCTACAAGTAAATCTTCTGGCGAGCTTGAAGTAAAATCTATTTATAAAGTGGTTCCTATACTGGATGTTGTGTTGGTTAAGTTTTATATCTTTCTTGTAGTACTTAATGTAGACTTGGAATCTTTTTAGTGGTACTTGTAGGATTAATCAGTTACATAGAGTATTTATTATAAATTAAAAGATATTGAAATAGTTTATACAGCACTAAACACTAACATCAGCAGTATCTGATCAGGCTTCAATTTTATCTGGCTACTTCATATTCTACAAATTTTGGTTGAAATTAATCCACAGAACAAACAGACCATGATACATCCATAGCCATTTAGATTTTGTAAGTCTAACCACACATATAGCAGAGTAACTACTGCAACTTGAGGCAATTTCATGTTAGATACCCTTACTTAGTTACCACCAAGTGTCCTCCCAAATACTCTATGTATTTGGCAATCTTAGCTTGTTCAACATGCCCTCCACTCACCATCACTCACATGTTTGTGTACCCACACATAGAAGACATATAATTTATTTCCCATGTGTCTTTTCTCACATTTGTTCAATAAATGTATGATTTTCCACAGGAAATACTTACCTTTCAGTCCAGATACATTCTTTTCCTTGTTTTCCCCAGATCTTAAATAATCTAAAGGATAATTCACACACACAAAAGTTTAGTCAGCGTGAAATCGACTAGCAGTAAAGCAGTATTTGTCTTATTGGAAAAGTTGTTTTAACTCACATTAACCTGGGTAATAAATTTAATAGGACTTCTTAAAACAAACAAACAAACCCTAAAATTCCATCCATTACAACTAGGTCCTCAGCTGGAGGAGTGGAATTCAAAATACAGTGCACTTTAACATTCCCTGCACAGCAAATGATATGTTTGATACCAAAAAAAATATGATTCCCCTCCAATAGGCACATTGACTGAGGTGATATTTAAACTAACCACTGGGAGATGCTGCTCTCTTCTTTGAATTATTTCTATTTTATTCCCTTTCTAAATCACATCCTTAGACTTGCAGTCAGTTATATGAGTTAGTCACAGATATTGGAAACACTTTCCTGAAGTTATTTCACTGGTGAGTTTCAAGTATGCTGTTCTATAGATTCCTTTGTCATGTTCCAGATATATATGCACCATCAATTCTATTCCTCTCTTCCCAAGTTTTAGAGTTAGTTGAGTAAGAATGTATAAACTGTTGCTAAGGATGCTATTTAGGACCTGAAGTTCTCCTTAGCTCTTTTAAGTGTCTGTTCCAGAACCTCTTTGTATTCTGTGAGAGACACTTATTGCACTAGAAAAGGAAACTGTTGATTATGGTCTTCAGTATTTTAGGCCTATGAATATCTGAACGTTTTATATTTTACATTTTACTTACTGCTTAGATGTCAAGCTGAATGCATGGCTTTCTTTTTACATAATTACTCATTGCAGCAAGAATATGATTTTGTTAAAGACAGCCGAGCGAACGGATTTGTAACATTTTATCACACTCTCTGACATCAGTGAGAAAATGTTGTCCATTAGGAGTGGATAATGTTGTAGGAATAGAAGGCGGTTCATGAAAAGTGAGGCTATGGAAGTAATACAGACTAACTGTTTAATGTCAAAGAAGTGACATTACCAGAAATATCTGCAGGTTGCTGCTCTGTCTTTTCTAATGAGCTAGTGAGATAGAGAAATGTAAAGTCATTATCTTAATAAGAAAACTATGGTAGATGAAGAAATTATTTTTTCCCACCTTGAGGCTTACACCAAGAGTGATTTTAGTGAGGATCTGGAGAGAGAATGCAGCTTTGTAACCAATAGTATTTATGTCCACATCATAGAACTTAAGAGCAGAGGATCTAGAGGCTTAATAAATAGAGGTCATGGGTGCTATTCTACACAGAAATTAGGGAAAGGAAGATGAGAATGAATAAGAAAATGATGATGTGGCTGCACTTAACACTGATTAGAATGTCCTTCTGATGATCTCTGCTTTGATAAGGTGTGGAAGTTATTCCATCAAATATGATACCATACAGAACATCTTTCACACTAGAGGCATCAGGAAATGCTGTACAATGATAAAATAATGCCATGAAAATAGGGCAAAAGCTATATTCTCTAATGAAATTTATGTGTATATGTGTTAAAATGTTGAGTAATTTCTGATCTCTTTCACTAATGAATTCCTAAATCTTTGAAGTGCTGAAGAAAGGACTGGGAAGATTGAAGTTATTTTGGATTCATAAAGTGCTGTTTCTAATATTTTTGCTTTTCACTGTGTTCAAAATGTTCCATTCTGTTGAAGTCTACAGAAAGCCTGCAAGAAATTGGTCTGTGCTTTGGATATAATGTGAAGAAATTTCTTTCTTTCAACATCCTATTTTTCTGAAATGATCTATTTCAGAAATATGGGTGGAGAGAGGATCACTTGTACTGCAGCAATCGATCAACGTCCTCTCCAACAACCTAGACCTTACTGACATTTAAACTCTCAGGTGTAATTTTGAAAAGGTTCAAAGTGACTTTGGATGGCACCTTCAGCAACCTGCTCTAGCAGGAATTTTCCCTGCCTGTGGTAGGAGCTTGGAATTTGATCATCATTAAAGTCCCTTCCAACCCAAACCATTTTATGAATTTTAACACTGTAAAAACAATGCCTTGGAGTCTTGGAATAGCAACATAAAAACTGGGAAAATACACATTAACCTTCAGATTTCCAACAACAATCAGATTAAGAACCCTCCAGACCACTGAATTTAATCTCTGTTTCTTTTCCTAAACATATTTTGAACTTGTGTATTCTTGCTAGTTCAGAAACGTGTCTGTGAAGTTTTCATTGTGAATGTCAAAATGGACTTTCTTCCCTGTTTCTAAACTCATGATGTTTGCCACAGAGGTTTTTATTTTATGCCCATTTTTTATGATGAAGTGTTCAAGAAGTGTGTCAAATTAAAATGTGCTAATTAAGAGAATTAGTTAGTAAGCTAACTTTCCTAGAAAGCTTTACCATGTTATGTCTGAGACTTGTCTTTTTTTTCAGACCTGGCTTTCCAACAGGAGTCAGGAGTTTTCCTGTCTATGACTCCTTTTTGTCAAGGATCCTCAATGCACAGACTACTGGATACTTTATGGTGCTCTGTAAAGCGTCTGTTCAATAGTTAGTGAGTCTTGTTTAATTTTGTGTATGCCAGTGTCATGGGCTTAACTAAATCTGTGGATAACAGTGCAATACCACGCTGATATCATGCCAGCTTCAAAACTGAAGTGCTGGCTGGAGCTTGAAGTTTAGATTGTGACATGAGAGGTTTCCCATTTCTGGTTGCTGGTTTTGGTTCCTACTATTGGGGTGTCGGTCTTTATCACTAGGCTGTCTGCAGTTTGGGGAATGGGGGATTGTTTTATCCGTGGCTTCTGCTTTTGCCGTGCATTTCTGAGAAATAAGTTAAGGTGCAGCTTATCATGTCATTAAACTCATCGTCTCAACCTTTTTGCCCCCTTCCTGGATTGCCAAAAGAGACTGTCTTGCTTAAGACAGCCTGCTCTTGGAGCTGCACATTGATATGCCAAGAATAGACTGTCCCAGGTTAACACAGTCCACTCCCACAAGTGCAGGGGATGAGAGGGAAAATAATGCACACAAAAAAACCCTTCTGGTTTGAGAGCAGCTTGTTAAGGCCTTTGCAGAGTTTTGTATGTTTTGGTGTGGTTTCTTTTCCCCCACAGTACATTCATCATGCTGGTGCATTTGTGGTCCAGGGGCAGCTGGGGGTTGATGTGCTGAAGCCTGGCTCTGGTTACATTACATAAAATCTTATGTACTTGTAATAAAATGTATATTTTTATATATTTTACTACTTAATATCTTGGGTGGTGGTATCTTCAAACACCACCATAACTTATTTGCAAAATTTATTCAGAGGTTCAGGTATTCAGTTCTGGGTTTTACACTCCACATATAAAGACAGCTAAATGATTTAAGCACAGTTCTAACAGCAATTCAAATTGGAAATGCAGGTGCTGTGATCTGTGGTTTTTCCACATAAGGGATTCCGTGGCAGATTAGCCAGGTACTCACAACTTGCTCCTCTGGCCGGTATCTTCCCAGATGCTGTGGCTATAATTCAAGCAGTCCTTGTCTTGGAGAGGGCTAAGGGGCCTCTCTCTTGTAATGTCCAGTTCACGATGTGGAGCTTGCCTTTGGCTCGGAGAGGGCTAGGGGACCTCTCTCTTGTGTGCTATGTCACTGGGCTGCAGCCTCTTCTGGGATTCAGTTCTCCTGGAGCTTTCGCCTTTTCTTCCTTGGTCCAGGTGCAAAGTTGTGGGTTGGCTAGAGCAGGTTCTTCAGCTGCTACTTGGGCAGCATTTGCCTCTTGTCTCTTTGTGGTAAGCAGGCCTTCAGTTGCTTCTCCAGCAGCATTTGGCTCTTGTTCTGTGCTGGGTGAGAAGGCGTCAAGTTGCCTGACTTCTTGGCTGGTTTAAATGCTGTCCCAAGACAATTAATACCCTTTGGTAACACGGAACCCTGATAACTGGACCTATAGGATGGGACATATCCAGACATGGCTATGGATACCCACAGTTCACAGCTGTGTTACAAAGTTAGTTACATGTGCTACATGTTTATCTGGACCCCAGGAACTGTCTAGGTTAGCACATTCACAGACGCTTAGCCTATGGTCTGGGCTAGAGCATGTTTTGGGGTTTGACCCTTCAGGACAGTACTCTTATTGCATGTGCACTTTCTGGTGGCATGTTATGAGATAGGTATCAGTGTCTTTTCCCATTACAAGCAAGAGGAGATGAGAAAATTACTTCAAGTGGCATGAGGGGAGAATTAGATTGGATCATAGGGAAAAAATTCTGCATGGAAAGGGTTGTCAAGCATTGGGTCAGGCTGGTCACGGAAGTGATTGAATCACCATTCCTGGAGGTATTTAAAAGATGTGTGGATGTGGTGCTTTGTGACATGATTTAGTAGTGGATTTGATACTGTTGGTTTAATGGTTGGACTTGATCTTAAAGGTCTTTTGAACCTAAACAATTCTATGGTTGGATTTTACAATTCTGTGTTTTGTGAAGGTAGGAAAAAAATCCCTCACCACCAGACTGAGTCTCTCAGGATGAAATCTTTACTGCTTTCATCATGATTTATGATGTAGATTTATTAAACTCTTCTTGTCAAAAATTTTTAAAATTCAGCATATTTCTTTCATCCATATTCAACCTAAAAAATGGCATTTACACAAACTAACTTCGTCCCAAATTCCCATCTAGCCAGCTTTGTGATTAATGGAGGGAACGGGAGAAGAAGAAATATTAATTTTTCTCTCATCTAAATTGTCAGTAGTTTGTCTGGACCTTAATGAATAGCATTGGCAACATATCACATTTGTGATATTTGTCAAAAGTTCCCAGAATGCTACATAAGGTTTTTGGTATCAGAACGAAGTGGTAATGTTCAAGTGCTATATCAATGTATTGGAAAAATTTACTATCCCTCACATCTAATCAATAACTTAATCTTAGTCAAGTGACTGTGATAAACAATGAGAATGAATTGGGATGATTGATTAAAAACCACAATACTGGCAAAGAGGAATGATAAATTCTCATCAAAAGCAAGAAAGATGATAAACCTGGGTTTTTTTTTTCCAATCATTGGAAAAGAAGAATATGTGAGGAATAATGGTAATATCATGACAGAACACTGGATATAACTCCCTTTCCAAAAAATCCCCAAGGCTTCCAATGGAAAAAAATGAAACAACTTAAATCTAGGTTTAGCTATTAGTGTTGTCTTCATCTTCACCTAGTATCATCACAAAATGATTTACTGAGGTTTCTGAGACACAACGTTGCTCTGAATTAGAAACATCTCAGGGACAATTTATTGCTCTCTACAACTACCTTAAGGTGGGTTGCAGACAGACAGAGGTTGATCTCTTCTCCCAGACAGCCAGCACCAGAACAAGAGGACACAGTCTCAAGCTGTGTCGGGGGAAATTTAGGCTGGAGGTTAGGAGGAAGTTCTACACAGAGAGAGTGATTGCCCATTGGAATGGGCTGCCCGGGGAGGTGGTGGAATCACCATCATTGGAGGTGTTCAGGAGGAGACTTGATAGGGTGCTTGGTGCCATGGTTTAGTTGATTAGGTGGTGTTGGATAATAGGTTGGACACGATGATCTTGAAGGTCTCTTCCAACCTGGTCTATTCTATTCTATTCTATTCTATTCTATTCTATTCTATTCTATTCTATTCTATTCTATTCTATTCTATTCTATTCTAAAGACCTCTCCATCTATATGACACTGGTTTTGAGATGCAGAACTTCATCCTTTTCTTATTCTACATTAATGCCACTGAAGTTCATGGAAGCCAACAATATACAAACTTGAATATCCGGAGTGCTGTAGTCTGAATGACCCTAAATGCTCATTATTCCATGAGCTATTGTAATGTAACCTAATATTCAAAGACGGTGAGCAGTTCTGCTTCAAAAACCCAAAGTACATTGTTCATAGCAGCTACTAAGTGGTTTCACCTACTGGCCAAATAATTTGTAAATCTAGGAAAGGTGCTTCCTTACACAATTGTGCCATTTTGGTGTCATGTCTGTGATCTCTATTTAATTTCTTGTTATGTCAGAAAAGATTCTATTTCATGGATGAGATACTCTACTTTCATAACCACAGTACCATTAACAATTTTGTGGCTTTCCTTATTTGAATTGTCCATGTACTTTGCAATGAAAAAACCTCATACATTAATCCAACTCCTGTCTAACCAGTTATTTTGGTTTCTCTTTAGTGGATCTATTGCACTAGAAGTGGCTGGATTTTCAAATAAAGTAACTAATCCCCAGACCATTTACATGCACAAGTGCACTTGTGACATAGTACAGAAAGTTGTAATATATCTGATTTGAGTTTTATTTCATCATCTTCCATGCATATCTGCATCTAGCCAAGCACTAGGCTCTTTTCCTAGTATGAGCATTTTACCTTATTGCAGCAATGCAAGCTGTAGTATAGCTCACAGCCATTTCCACTTATCACTTCAGTGTTAAGGTTCTTTACATCTCTAAATGTTCAAAGGGGAAGTCTTCAATGCATTCAGTCCCAGTTTCCATTCTGTAACTAAGTGACAATGGAAAAATTGCATTCTGAAAATTGAAGGGAGAAAATTCAGCAGAAAATTCATTGTGAAGATCAGATTCCTTGTGAAGAAGGTGTCAGATGGCAGTACAGCTTAAAAAAAAATCAGAATATTATGTCAGGTAATTTTTACCAAATATCATTAATGTAATATACTGGCTGCTTTTATTGCCAGCAACATGGCACAATAAGGCAAGTTTTGAGATATATTGCCTGCCTTGTCAGAAGAATAAGGCAAGGCATTCTTTTGTATTTTTTGGTTTCTCAGTCCACTTTTGTGGAAGAGATGGTCATTTTATGGATCCCCTGAATGAAACCAAGAAGGAACTCTGTATCTGGTTTAGGCAAAAACACTTGAATTTATTTTGCTTACATGTGCAGGAGGAAAAGTTAGAAATATAGGAAAGAAGAAAGAAATAAGCAAGGGCTAGCAAAGCAAAAGATAATTACCACCACTGATCCGGGTGATGTCTTGCTGCTCCTGAAGGTCTTGATCAGTGAGGAAGCTTCAAAGTCTCCCTATTGCCTCTGGGGTTTTAAACCTTTTCCAATCCCATACATAGTCACACTTCCTCATTCTGTTGAGAACATATGACTGGTTCCAGCACTGGTCCCATAGCTAGTTACCTGGGCCAGTCCTGGTCCCACAGTAAACTCTTGAGAGTAGAACTTGTGGCCTTGGCCAGTTACCAGCTGCTGTTGTCACAGACCTTGTGGTAATGGTGTGAAAAGTGCTCTGTCAGTCATCTTTTGAGAGTCCTGTCCATGAGAAGGTCCATGAAAACTTGTCACAGTGAGTCTCAGCATCTGCTGGTTATCAGTACAGAGTTTGTGGTCTTGTAGATAAGCAAGAATCCCTTCTGAGACAATGCTGTGAAGACAAACATAAGGATGTGCTTCTTTGGCTAGAGTCCTACTCACAGTGAGAAGGCACAGTGAGCCCCAGCATCGGCATGGAGCTTGAAGCAGGGATCCCTCTGGGACAATAGTGTGAAGCACTCTGGGACAGTAAACAATGCTGAGGCAATTAGAGGAAGAAAAACTTAGCTCCTTACATTAGGATATTAGAAACCCCGTCTGAATTCACATTGTTAATTGCATGTTCAGCTGCAAGTGAGAAGCTGCTTTATTATGAAAAGAATTGGAGGCCTTTTGACATCGCAACACAACTACTCTGCTAGCCATGCAGATGACAAAAGCAAAACACAAAAATAGTGACTAGCAGTAATAAAATGCAGCTACAAAGAGAAGTTTAGAACATTTCAGACACAATGAGAGCATCAATCAGGAAATGCCACTGTTCATTGATGTTACTTGAAGGTACATCAGCAATAAGAGATAAGGTTTATTTTTTCAGATTGTGTGGTAAATTCATGTTTCAAATGAACGAGCATGGTACAGGCAATACCGTGTTTTCATTTGTGATTTAAAGGAGACATACACAGCAAATTAACCCAGGGATAATTAGTTCATGGTGTAGATTGTCTCTGTTTCTCCCATCAGGTGCCAGCATGGTCCCATGTTCTCATACCAACATGAACCTCTGTGAAAGGTTGCTGATGGCAGCACATGACAATTGTTATCATATTTCATCCCTAGTGTATGAAGCTCTGTGCAGGAAATTATACCAGGGCCTGGTCAAGTCTTCATGCCTCTTTTCCTCAGTAAAATTTCACTAACAAAAAGGATAAAATTAAGATATGTGATGAGAGTTACTAAAAGTCTAATATTTTGATTAATTAATTTTCATTCAGAGTCATGCAGTAAACCTTTGCATAATATGTTTAGCTCAGCAATAGCTCACATTGTACTTCATTACACGTACTAATATGTGTATTTATGCTAAATGAACAAGCAGCCTTTGTATGACAGTCAAATAAAAGTATGTATGAGTAAGGCATTATTATTATTGCTTGCAGGAAAATAGATAATGGTGGTAGGGAAGCTCATAGGATTTAACTTTTTCATTATCATTACAATGGCCATTTATTAGACTAAGCTGTGTGGGTTTGTCATGATTTTCTGAATTTCCTTCCAATTTCTATTTCAGTAGGCAACAACAAAAAAAAACAACCCCAAACCAACCAAAAAAAAAAACCCCAAAAACCTGAAAAAAAAATGAAATTTCATCTTCTAATTCCAATATCAACAGGATGACTGAATAATATTTCAAAGATCTATTGTTTGCAAAATGTTTAACAGTGACTAAATAAATATTTTAAGAAGAAAAACATGGGGTTTTTGTATATGCAAGTCACAAAAATTATGATGTGAATGTGAAGAAATTAGTCAGATTTCATATTTCTTTCTGTTGGGTTTGTGGTTGGTTTTTTTTTTTTGTTAATAGTACAATACCTACATATTTCTTTTCCTCCTTAGGACCAAATCTGATGAGTATAAGTTGAACCTAAGTAACTTGGGTGGGGTTTTTTTTGGTTGGTTGGTTTTGGTATTTTTTTAGAGATTGATAAAATTATCTTAAAAAGGAAAAGGAGAAAATAAGAGGAAAGTTTTCTAAAAAGACATGATCAGCCACATTTAGCATTAAGAAAAAAAAAAAAAAAACAAAAAAAACAAAGCAAAATGAAACGCACAGAAGAGCACCAGAAATACAGAGAAACTAACATGAAAAAAACTAATAACTATACTATGCATAATGATTTAAAAGGAAATGTGACAAAAGTAATGTATATTCTGGATAAGAGGAGGCTCAGAGGAGGCCTAATTGCTCTCTACAACTGCCTGAAGGGAGGTTGTAGCCAGGTGGGGACTGGTCTCTTCTCCCAGGCAACCAACACCAGAACAAGAGGACACAGTCTCAAGCTGCACCAGGGGAGGTTTAGGCTGGATGTTAGGAGGAAGTCCTTCACAGAAAGAGTGATTTGCCATTGGAATGTGCTGCCCGGGGAGGTGGTGGAGTCACCATCATTGGAGGTGTTTAGGAAGAGACTTGATGGGGTGCTTGGTGTTATGGTTTAGTTGATTAAATAGTGTTGGATAATAGGTTGGACTCGATGATCTCAAAGGCCTTTTCCAACCTGGTTAATTGTATTGTATTGTATTGTATTGTATTGTATTCTATTCTATTCTATTCTATTCTATTCTATTCTATTCTATTCTATTCTATTCTATTCTATTCTATTCTATTCTAGTAATCCCAACAGCTAAACTGCTTATTAATCAATGATTGACAGATATATAAAGAACTGATAGATCATATAATGAATTCCTACATGATGGACGTGGCACTTGGTGTCATGTTTTAGTCATGAGGTCTGTGGTGACAGGTTGGACTTGATGATCTTTGAGGTCTCTTCCAACCTTGGTGATTCTGTGATTCTGTGATTCTAAAATGATCTTATACTGCTGTATCTATTGAAATAAATGGGGCATATGATGCAGTCATGCCAAAGAGTATTTGATAAATTCTTGTGCAGCGCTAAGGTTCAGGATCCACATCACAATTTAATGAGAGAAATGTGCTTTTCAGTTAACCAGAAACATGTGTAAGACAGGAAGAAAAATAAAAACAGAAACAATACTCCTTATAGAATTATACTGTTATCAAGGCATTGAGTATTGTTTTGTTTCACATTAATTTTGAAAATAAATAAAGAATGTAGCACAGCTGGAAGGAGTTGGTCTAACATGCAGCTGCTGAGAAGAAAATCCTGTATGGCACAGATGTTGAAAAACTGTAAAAATGTGTCACACCAATTTCTTTTTAAAACACTTTTTCTTCCTGTTCAAATATTGCACGAAGCCCAGGGATATTTGGTATCAAGACCAGAAATCAAATAGCATAACAGAAGATTTAAAAAAAAAATAATAATTTAATTCTAGGTGAAATTATGTATATTGGAGTAATTTGATCAAGTAGTAATTTGAAAGGTATTAATCCTGTTGTACAGTTTTAGAAAGTGTAAAATATATTGGTGATAAAGTCACATAAATCAGTTTACCAGAGACTGATACTTTTCCAAAGCAGCTTTTATTTAAACTTAATTAATGTTTGGGTCTAGTTTTAGCATTTGTCCTGGGTAGGCAAGATTAGACAGAATAAAACTAAGATGGATTGCCTGTCCTTTATTTTTCTTCAAATGCGAAAGCATGTAATAGTTGTGGAAAAGTGCACATGCATCTCTGCTAAAGTAGGGAAAATATTCTTGAACTACAGAAGTTTAGAAAAGCATGGTCACAGTTTTTTGTCCACTGCATCACCAGATGCTTCAGAAGACAGACACAATGGAATCATAATTAATTTTGGTTTTCTAGCTCAGAGGCATAAACCAAAACAACCTTTTCTGATCTAATCATTCTTACTTAATAAAGTGTGGAATACAGGAGAGGTGGGAGGTGGAGGAGAGCTGTAGGTATTGAAAACATTTTGCTTGAACCTCATGAAGTATCTCTACAAAAGCTTCATGTCTTGGGTTAATAAACAAGATAAGCTAAAGAATGAGAGAAAAGTAATGAACTTGAAGTACCTGGTGCAATGCCAAATCATCTAGAGTTCACAGTCTGAATAATGAGGCTGATGAAAGATATTTTGACCAAACAAATTAACGTAGATATCTACTGAATATGAGTAAATTGAATTTTTTTTTAACTGAAAATGTTCTAGTCTGTTTCCCATAAGGATCTCCCAAGATGCATAGAACAGATAATACACTTTCTGTTCAGTATTTCAACTGGATTGAGCAAGTGTGTTTAAAGGAGTCTGAACCAAATGTATCAAGTTAAAACTCAACGCAGTGATACCAAGTCTTTTTTTCTTATCTTAATAGAAATATCCATATCAGCTGTGATCAGAGAACAAGTAGAAAAGGCAGCAATATTATAAAGCATTAAAGAAAAAAATATCTAGTAGCACCTAGTAGTGAAGATACTACCTACTAGAGTTTTCATATGGAATACTGTCAGCTGCTCCTATCAGTATCACAGTATCACAGTATCACTAAGGTTGGAAGAGACCTCGAAGATCATCGAGTCCAACATCTTATTCTTAAAAAAAAATCAATATACTGCATGAGGGCAGAAGTTAGCATGGATCCAAAAAGGGTTAGAAATCAATTTATTATAATGATTAAAGGAATAAAAAGTTAAACAGTGCATTTCTTCTTTATAAATATATTATTTTTTTCTCTCACAAGGAAGATAATAAAAAACATCAGTGACATAAAAACTGATACAATAATAATTTAAATTAAACAGGTAGATTCAGAGACAGGATATACTCTTAAGGTCAAAGAAGAGCAGCTTTAAAAAAATCATTCAAAATCTTTGTGGCTACTAATGGACTTTACATATAAATATGACGATGACATGAATTGTGGTAAATATTTGTACATTTTCTTCCTTGACAAAGAGGAAATTTCTGACATGGAAACCATCTGAGTTCTTTTTGTGGCCTTCTGAAGCAGCTGGTACTTGTCATTATGGAAGTCTGAACATCTGACAATTTTTTGGCAGCTCTGAACAAGTCTGGCAATTTCTATTACTTTTTATTGCTGTCAAAGATGTTTTCAAGAGCCCACAGCTCAGTTATCACAAGAGGGCACTGTAGGAATGCCTGTTAAAGAGTACCCAAACGCTGATCAGAAGCATGTTGATTGTTTCTTTTTCCTTTTTTCTTTCTAGACAAGAGGAATAAACAATAAAAATGCTCAGAGCATTACCAAATCACAGCTTGCTTATGAAATACAATATTCCTCTAGTGAAGGTGTTTAAGAATTCATGCTGCATAGTCAAAGCACTATGACATTAAATTATTAATAGTTACAATCCTTTACACTGCCAGTTCTCTGTTCTAAAACATTTCTTGAACATCTCTTGACCATACCATCTTTTACATGACCAAGTCTTCTTTTTAATATGCTTAATAATATGATCAATAGCCCAGCTGAAGTGCTTTTATACCAATATACAGCATAGGTAACACGCAGGAGGGGCTGAAAGCCACAGTGCCTCAAGAAATCTACACTCTAATAACTATTGTTGAGATGGGATGGGATGAAATTGCTCAAAGTGCTGCAACTGATGTCAATAAATGATTCAGAAGGAACAGGCAGGAAGGAGGGGTAGAGTATGATGGCTGCCCTCAGTAAAAGAATGGTAAAAGAGAACTCTCAGTAAAAGAGCTGTCTTTGAAAAACAGATGACCAGGTTAAGAGTTTATGGGTAAAAATTATGAGCCAAGGCACCAAAGGAGAACTCATATTTAGTGTTTATCACAGGCAGCTCAACCAAGGGGAGCCAATTGATGAAGTGTTCTTACTTAACTGCAGGCTCTGATCCTGTTGAGGGACTTCAATCACCCTGACATTTCCTGGTAAAGCAGCACAGCAAGCTTTAAACAGTTCTGGAGGCTCTTGAAATGCACTAAGGATAATTTCTTAATCCAGATGATAGACAGCCGAACCAGATGAGAAGTGTGACTAGACCTGTTGTTTGCCAATACAGATAAACAAATTGGACATGTAAAAGTTGAGGCATTGTGCCTTGGTGGACTTCACAACCATAAAATTAATCACAGAATCATGAAGCGGTGGGGGTTGAAAGGGAACTTTCGAGATCACTGAATCCAACCCCTCTGGGAAACTGCCTTCAGAAGCAAAGGAGATGAGAGAACTGAGGTTGCTTAGCAAGGAGAATGCTCCAGGGAGACCTTATTGTTGCAATGTGAATTTCCACTATTTTCTTAAATCTGACTTGACTTTACTATTCTTTAAGAAGCTTACCAGACTCGCTGTTCACTAGGTCTCCAGGATCTTTCTCCATGGAGCTGTTTTCCAGCAGGGTGTTCCCTGTTCTCAGTGGTAATGTGTTCCTGGAATAAACATAAGAAAGACTTTTTTTTTCTTATCACATGGCTAGAAAACATTATGTTTTTTCGACTTCTAATTGCAGTTAAATCATAAATTTTATTGGATGTCTTTGATCCAAGAAAGTAGAAACCTTCACTGTTGCCTTAAAAAATGTTCTGGGACTACAGAACTGACCCCACAAGTCACGGTAATTAGAGAATTTGTTGGAAGTGAGCTGCTACACATTTCTTCATTTTCTGTAAAGAGTTTTCTTCCTGCATCTACTTTCTTTTTTTCTGTTTTCTTCAGAAAAGGAGAGACAAAATAATAATCTTTATCCACGAGACTAACTGATGAAAGCCTCGTTGCTCGTTCCAACCACGTTGGAAAAGAGCTTCAAGATCATCAAGTCAAACCTATCATCCAACACCATCTAATCAACTAAACCATGGCACCAAGTGCCTCATCCAGTCTCCTTCTAAACACCTCCAATGACGGTGACTCCACCACCTCCCTGGGCAGCACATTCCAATGGCAAATCACTCTTTCTGGGAAGAATTTCTTCCTAACATCCAGTCTAAACCTCCCTTGGCTCAGCTTGAGACTGTGTCCTCTTGTTCTGATGCTGGTTGCTAGAGAGAAGAGGCCAACCCCTTCCTGGCTACAACCACCTTTCAGGGAGTTGTAGAGAGCAGTGAGGTCTCCCCTGAGCCTCCTCTTCTCCAGGCTAAACAACCCCAGAGCTCCCTCAGCCTCTCCTCATGGGGCTTGTGCTCCACACCCCTCCCCAGCTTTGTTGCCCTTCTCTGGACACGTTCCAGCAAGTTAACATCTTTCCTAAACTGAGCACATATTATTTTACTAGATCAGTGGTTAAAATATGGCTTATGTTGTGCTAAAATTCATCACATTTCAAAAGTGCATTTGTCTTCCAACTATGAAAAGTCATATTAGATATCATTTGAGCAAAACAGTTGTTTCAGCAAATTTTGTTTACTACATATGTACTTTGCTTGCAAAAGGTCTTCCTCTGTCAGACTTTGTTTGCTGTATAGGAATTCTGGAATTCTTGTTGCTCTCAAGCCACAGGCAGATTTGCACATGGGTGTATGCCATAATTGAGAAGTTTATACTGTAATGGATAAACCCCAGTTTTGCAAATACACTGAGTCATTTGTCTAAATGGAACTGACAGCAAAACAGGGCACTTCAATTCTCTACAAATGTTCACAAACAAATGTTTGGTATCTTGGGAGTTTGAATTGATTTCCTCTGTTTTAATCCATTTAAGAGAACTTGCCACCTAAGCATGAACTGAATAGTAGACAGGGGTTGCTATAATAAAGCAGACTGGTTTTGTATTATTATCTTCTTTTTGTCCCCCTCCCTTGTTCCTTGCCCTATGTGAACCTATCCTGTTTTTGTTATATATATAAGGTTTAAAGACAAGTCTCTCTACTTCCAAGCCGACTCCAAATTATTCCCAGTTAAGGCTCAAACCACCACACTGACACAGGTTGCCCAGGGAGGTGGTGGAAGCCTTGTCCCTGGAGGTTTTTGCAGCCAGGCTGGATGTGGCTGTGAGCAACCTGATGTAATGTGAGGAGTCGCTGCCCATAGCCTATCTGAGGATCTACTGTTTCATATGGCAGATGTGGCCATAGGAAGCCCCAAGCAAAGCCTGACAAACCTCTGTCCATGCTTTCCATGCTACAAAATGGACTGTGAAAAGGTTTCCAATTTTTTTTTCCCCATCCCCCCTAAGATTAGGGAATGGGAAAAAAAAACATCTATAAATGGGGAGATTCAGATTGGATGTTGGGAAGAAGTTCTTCCCCATGAGGGTGGTGAGACACCGGCACAGGTTGCCCAGGGAGGTGGTTGAGGCCTCCTCCCTGGAGGTGTTTAACACCAGGCTGGATGTGGCTGTGAGCAACCTGATCTAGTGTGGGGTGTCCCTGCCCATGGCAAAGGGCTTGGAACTAGATGATCCTTGTGATCCCTTCCAACCCTGACTGATACTATGATCCTATACTATACTATAGCATCTTTCTACCTGTCTGAATTCTGATATTGAACTACTCTTTCAGCCACTGAGGTCTTTTCACTTATGGTTCAGCTCTCAACAGTCTCCTAGCAGCACTGTGACAGAGATTTTTCTTTTCTTCTTTAGTAAAACTTTTACTTTCACAAATATGATACTTTCCCTGAGGTTAGAGCTTGGTGGTGGGGGGGTTAGGGTCTGATAGATTCCTGTAAAATATACTTGATGATATTGTAAACTGAAAGCCTGTTGCTTTTTCCCCAGTATCACAGAAGGAAATGGTTTGTAGTTCCTGAGACATGTAAAATGTGCTGCAGGTGGGACCATTCAACCTGAAAATTTCTCCTGAGTTCTAATAGAAATTCTCTAATAAAGAAAGACAGAGAAAGCACACTGTTTAGAAGACCATGGAAGAAAAGTCTGACCATTTTTGCTAGGTGTCTTGCTGTGGATTACTTAAATAGTAAAAGGTTTTTTACAGCACATTTTTCAAAAGATGAGACATGCAGAAATGGTTGATACTAGGAACAAACTGAAGTAAATAAAATATGTACTCTAAACATGCTATTGCTTTTCCTTGTAAATATTTTACTCACTAAACTATGATAGAATAGAATAGAATAGAATAGAATAGAATAGAATAGAATAGAATAGAATAGAATAGAATAGACCAGGTTGGAAGAGACCTTTGAAATCACCACATCCAACCCATCATCCAACAACATCTAATCAACTAAACCATGATACCAAGCACCCCATCAAGTCTCCAAATGCTTGAAATGATACTACACCTTCCAGAAATACTACATCAGGCTAGTGACACCAGAAAATGTTAAAAATAGAACTAACAAAGGCAATGATATACATTGATTTTATGAATTTTAATACAGATGCAGAAATATATATATATATAAAATATAGATAGATAGATAGATAGATAGATAGATAGATAGATAGATAGATATGTTATTAACAAGAATTGAATTCCTAATCTGATGATTTCCTTCTCTGGAAATAATGAAAATTACCAATATGAACCTAAATTTTGTAACACTTATGGTTGATAGATTTACAGTGAATGTATTGAAATATATATATATATATATATATATATATATACATATATATATATACATATATATGCAATTAGAATTGTTTAAAAACAATGTAATTACCTTGAAAACATTATTGAAGTTTGGAATACCCAGTTTGTACTATTGCTTACTTGAAGAAACTGTTAGGCTCTCTTGGCAAGGTTCTGTGCAGGGTTGAAGGCAGTTTGAAACCTGCCAATACTGGCATAACATTGCACTAATAAATATTGTGGGAAACATGTACAAATCAAGCAGCTGGCACAGAGCTTACTTTTCTTTCTGCAAGGGAGCTGGCAATTTTTTTCCTCTGTTTAAAAAGAAAAAAGGGGGGAAAAAAAAGTTCTGCTATATTTTATTGTAACTGGTATTTGAGGTTGAAGAGGTATATAACCTATTACTGAGATTAAAATACTTCTCAATATAAATTATGGACTCTAATTTTTATATTTGCTTCTAACTTTTCTACACTTTAGCCATTTTGGCTTGATTTTTCTCTCAGAAGTTTTGGTCAAGACTGCTATTATTATCATCTGATGTTTATTTTAAAACAGTCAATCAGTGCCCTCTAACTTCTCTATCTTCAAAACCTGAAATTATTTGAAACAACCCTGTACCTTAAAAATGTTAGTAGAGCTCCAACATTTTGATTTTAAATACCCTGCAGATGCTTAGTACTGATTTTTTTTTTAGAGCTTAGTTGTTTAACTCTTCAAAGATTTTATTTGCATTGACCTATGAGGAGAGGCTGAGGGAGCTGGGGTTGTTTAGCCTGGAGAAGAGGAGGCTCAGGGGTGACCTTATTGCTCTCTACAACTACCTGAAGGGAGGTTGTGGACAGGTGGAGCTTGGTCTCTTCTCCCAGGCAACCAGCACCAGAACAAGAGGACACAGTCTCAAGCTGTGCCAAGGGAGATTTAGACTAGATGTTAGGAAGAAATTCTTCAGAGAGAGTGATTGCCCATTGGAATGGTCCGCCTGGGCAGGTGGTGGAGTCGCTATCACTGGAGGTGTTTAGGAAGAGACTTGATGGAGTGCTTGGTGCCATGGTTTAGTTGATTAGATGGTGTTGGATGATGGATTGGACATGATGATCTCGAAAGTCTCTTCCAACCTGTTCTATTCTATTCTATTCTATTCTATTCTATTCTATTCTATTCTATTCTATTCTATTCTATTCTAGGCTAGGCTAGGCTAGGCTAGGCTAGGCTAGGCTAGGCTAGGCTAGGCTATTCTACTTTAAGACTGTTTTCCTGTATGTTCTGTTGAAGTTGTGTTGAAGTACTGTGAGCCTAAAGTACAGAGCTGGCCAGCAGAGAAAACATCTGTGAGACTTCATTGATCTGTGTTCCTGGTTCTGCCTTTTCCACACAAGGTACCGCTGTAACCCCTCCTACTTGCAGTTTGCCACTTCTGCAAACAGTAAGTGAGAGTGCAGGACATTTCCTTCAGGGCCTCTTTATAACTTGCCATCCCCATTATTTGTTACAGACAACTAATGCCTACTTCTCGTGCAAACCTTGTCTTGAGCTTTTTGCTCCAAGAAAAATCTTGCTTTTCTAATACTCTATTGTAAATCTGTTAGTCATTCTTGTCATATTTTTTAAATATCCCTGGAGAAAATATTACAGAAATTAGCAGTGATTTGTTCAGAATTCTTGCTCTGGGTCTAGTTCTTCAGAGCAGCAATCCTTAAAATTTTATACCATTGCAATTTCTGTAATAGTCAACACTCTCTCTTTTGCCTCTTCACCACAGAAGTAGGAACATGCAGATCTGTCTATGTGTACATTCTTAGATGCATGAAATAATCACTTTTCTGGACTGATGCATGATATTCTCCTGCCCGTCTCCACTACCCTACTGAGAGTAACAAATCAACTCCTTGGTAAAAGAGTTCTAGCTTTCAGGAGTCAGCTTGCTTTGTCTAATACACTCAGGGTTACACAAGGATTTTCTGCAGTGTCTCAAATTTAAATAATCTTTGTCCTCTTCTCTTTTCAAAATCTTCACTTTCTAAAGGTCACTGTGAGGAATTCTCTTCCCTTTTGCTTAAGACTGTGTTCCCTAGTGGTAAATTTGTTGTGCAGAATACTTCTAAGGACTAAGAACATATTTTGTAGAACAAGAAATAATAAAGAGCTTTAATGAAAAGCAACATGATATAATTCAATCTATAGCCATGTCAAATGAATAATTCTTCTTGTCAATATGAGTGAACATATTTTACTGTGTTTTTAAATAACATGTTTCTTGCATTTTCTCTGGCAAGGCATCATGTATAAGAATTCTATTCCTAATTTTTGGGGTTTTTTTCTAGTTCTGAGGTTAAATATTTGATATTAATAGCTAACTGGAGTTTCTTCCTTTTTTTCCCACATCAAAATACAGTGCTCTTGCCCTTCATTTTTCTAATCTGTTTTTTTTTTTTTAAAGCTCACTCCCCTCTTTATATTTTTTCAAGAACATACATTGAAAGTTTTATGAAAACCTTGTAATATCATAATAGACTAGATATTTTGTGTATTGTAAATGTCTGACTCAGGATGAAAGTTGAGCAAATAATTTCTATTTCAGTGTGGGATTGATTGATGCTGTTCCATAGAAAGGAATTCACCAGTGTCCTGCAACATCTACCTGTGGCAGATATAGAATAGAGTGGAATGGAATGGAATGGAATGGAATGGAATGGAATGGAATGGAATGGAATGGAATGGAATGGAATAGAATAGAATAGAATAGAATAGAATAGAATAGAATAGAATAGAATAGAATAGAATAGAATAGAATAGAATAGAATAGAATGGAATAGAAGAATAGAATGGAACGGAATGGAATGGAACGGAATGGAATGGAATGGAATGGAATGGAATGGAATGGAATGGAATGGAATGGAATGGAATGGAATAATAGGGTAGAATAGAATGGAATAGAATAGAATAGAATAGAATAGAATAGAATAGAATAGAATAGAATAGAATAGAATAGAATAGACCAAGCTGGAAAAGACCTTTGAGATCATCAAGTCCAACTTATCATCTACCACTATCTAAGCATCTAAACCATGGCACCGAGCGCCCCATCCAGTCTCTTCCTAAACACCTCCAGTGATGGTGAGTCCACCAACTCCCTGGGCAGCACATTCCAATGGCCAATCACTCTTTCCATGAAGAACTTCTTCCTTAAATTCCTTCTATTTTATGTAGAAATGTTGAGGCAGCATTGAGTAAATGCAAATACAACCACGTCATGTAAAGCAAAATACGTTTGCTGTGCAACCATAAGAAAAAGCTAAAGCATTAGTATTCCACAACAATCTTTCAGCTATTTGATGTAGTCTTTAATATGACAATAAAATTCACCAGAAAGCCATAATATATACCCTTGATACTTTGTGGGGAGGAAAAAGAAAAGAAAAAAAAAAGGATTGCCTGAATGCCAGAAAATTTGAATTGTGTGGCTATTATGGAGATCACTCACTTAATAATAAAATGGGGCATAATCTAATTCTTTCAGCTGTACAAGAATACATGAAAGAATCTCATTCTTTCAGTTGCTATTTATACAGATATTCCTAGCATTAAAAGTGGAAAAAACATCTTTTCTTTTTTTTTTTCAGTTTGATAGTGAGACAAAAACTCTAGAAAGGAAAGAAAATGGAAAATTGCTTGAGATTAAATAAAACAGAACTCTTTTGATGTAACCAAAAAGATATCTTCCCAAAATTTGTCCTTCCTTCTGATTTACTGAATGAAAACTCCTTACGGAATGAAAATTCCATCTGGTTTTGTAAATTGTTTTACTTCCTCTGCATCTGTTTGTAAGTTAATTTCTCATATGTAAAAGAAAATAAAGGAAAACCAAGGGGAAAATTATGCAACTCGAGAGATGAACTAAAACTGACATCAGGATGTTAAACTTTTTACTCGCTGAAGTCAAAACTCAAGGCGTACAGTCTTCAGCATTACTGAGCAGTAGCTAATCGTGCAGAGCCATCAGTGCATTGCAGCACAGCAACAAGTCAAATTTTTTATAAGGACAGCTGAAATCATGACAAACAGGTCACTCTACTATCTCAAATCAGCTGAATCAAAATTAGCTTGATTCCTTGAAAATTATGCTTTCCTCAAAGTTTCCAGGCAAATAATGCATCCTTCCATCCTACTAATCCAAATATTGTATTTTATCCAATGGAATGTAGTTAATATTATCTTACAGTCAGCTGTTGACATTAGTAAGCTTTAAAATAATTTCTTATTCCAATATTTATTCTTGCTGCTAATATAGAGTCTTACAATCTGACAGCAGCACAAAAAAATTTGTACAAGAGACGTGGACATTAGTGCATGAGGTGTTAATTCTACAAGCCTTCACCACATCTGAAGACCAAAGTTTTGACAAACAGACAACAGTTAACATAATTTTGTAACTCCTGAAATTACTCAGTACATTCAGTACATTCAAAGATTCTGGCAATTTCTTTGCTCTATCAAAGTATTTCAAAATCTGGGTTTGGTTTGCTATGGTTTCTTGGTTTTCTGTGATCAATACACACTTTTAAAAAACATCATACAATTTACAAGCCAAATCCCTATAATCAAGGGATTAGATAACCAGCTTATGAGTCATATCATTGCACATACAAGTACAGACTGTGAAGTTAATATGCATGCTTTTATGGCAAAGCTGGTGTAAATTCATGGAGCTCTAATGACATGTATGTAGTTATTGCAAGAGTAGTACATCCTGTGATGAATATAAGGAGGTTATAGCCAGGTGAGCATTGATCTCTTCTCCCAGGCAACCAGCACCATAACAAGAGGACACAGTCTCAAGCTGCACCAGGGGAGGTTTAGGCTGGATGTTAGGAAGAAGTTCTTCACAGAAAGAGTGATTGGCCATTGGAATGAGCTTCCCAGGGAGCTGGTGGAGTCACCATCACTGGAGGTGTTTAGGAAGAGACTGGATGGGGCACTTGGTGCCATAGTTCAGTTGATTAGATAGTGTTGGGTGATAAGTTGGACTGGATGATCTCAAAGGTCTTTTCCAACCTGGTTAATTCTATTCTATTCTATTCTATTCTATTCTATTCTATTCTATTCTATTCTATTCTATTCTATTCTATTCTATTCTATTCTATTCTATTCTACATTCACAAATTTAGTATGTTTATGATTGTTGAAGACAGTAAATAAAGCTGGCTGGACATTTCTCTCCCTTTCTTTCATGCTATATTGAAACACAGAAGTGAAAACACAGAATTTCTGTTTACTCCTGGGTAAAGTTATCTGAATTCTGGCAGGGAGCAAGCTGCATTTTGTGGTACCTTCTGGTTCTTGGGCTCAGCTTAGCTAAATTTTAGTAACCCGTTTCTGTCGGATGATGTTGCTGTGCTCAGTGTTCAGTGTGACAATATTTTATGTTAAACAATACAGTTAAATGCTTCTTTATCCAAACACAGCATGTGTTTCCCTTTATTGAATCATTAGGATGTTTTTATGATGTCATAATTTATTATCAAGGACAGTTTCCTTTAACTGGGGGAGAGAAAGATGAAAAAGTAATATTATTTTTTTTAGAGTCAGTCAAAAGGAGATGACGTCAATCTGACCCGTAGAATTTACCTGGGTTTTGAATATTCATAGATACATGTTCAAACCCTAGCTGTTCATTTCATGATCATACTAAGTCAACAGAAAGGATGAAAGAGGAGAGGCTTTGTTTCAAGGTAAGGATGTATGCTTGTTTCAAACTTTAAACATCCTTCCTTACGGTTGTTTAACAATTGAACATCTGTCTGTGTCACATTTGTTCCATTCTCTCAGAAATTCTCCATATTATGGAGACATGAATGCTTGTGTATCATCCTCGAAGTATAACAACTCTAATCCATTCCTGCAAATGGGAAGATTAAGTGGAGTTTGCATGACAATGAAGCAGCAGTAGGACGAAATTCCAGAGAGCTTCTGCCACCCCTGATTTTCATATTTTACATAGGCAGATTTATCACACTTTATCTTTTTATTATCTAGCATTTCCTTGTGAGTTTCCTGGCTTCCTTTTGCATAAATAATTTAAAAAGGAAATTACAGTCTTACTCTTTTTCCTGAGGGTGTTGGAAGTGTTCTGGTTAAATTTTGCTAAAGAAGAAAGCAATAGCTTCTGTATCATAATTATAGAACCACATAATGTTTGGGGTTGGAAGCACTTTTAAAGGTCATCTAGTCCAGTCCTCCCTGTAATGAACAGGTGTATATTCAAGCAGATCAGGTTGCTCAAAACTCAATCCAACCTGATCTTGATTGTCTTCATGGAAGGGGCTATACAACCTCTCTAGGATACCTGTTCCAGTGCCTCTCTGCTCTCATAGTCAATAGTTTCTTCCTTACACATAGTTTGAATCTACCTTCTTTTAGTTGAAAACCATTACCCCTTGTCCTATCACTAAATGTCCTGCTAAGAAGTTTTTCTCTCTCTTTCTTACAAGACCTCCTTAACTATTTAAAATCCACTATAAGGTGTCCCTAAAGCCTTCTCTTCTCCAGGCTGAACATCCCCGATTCTCTCAGCCTTTCATTGCATGAGAGGTGTTCTAACCCTCTGATCATTTTTGTGACCCATTTCTGGACCTATTCCAACAGGCATGTCTTTTCTGTATTGAGGACTCTTGAACTGGACACAGTACTCTGCACGTATGACTAGCATAGATAATTGTTATGTATTTCTGTTCAGTTCTCTGTAAAGCTAAAAACCTGATAAAGTCCCAAGAAAAGTCTCCAAAATTAATATCCCCTTTCTCCTGTGTGCAGAAGAGACCTAGCATAAAAGCCTAATAATTCACTTGTGCTTTCAGTACCAAATTAATATTCTGATTGTAAATTAATACTTACCCGCAGTGTTTGTACACACACACAATATTCATGCATATACATAACAATTCTGTTTGTTTAACATTCTAGTCCACCAATTAATAATTTATTGAAATTGAATTATTCTTTATAGAAATAATCTTTGTGGAAAAAAAAATTTATGTATATAAAATCCCCTTAACCAATTTAACTTCATTCTGCCTCCGGGGATGGAATAGCAGATGATGCCAACACCTACACATCAGTGCACAGATGCATGAAGGTTGTAAGGGTTGAATTCTGCTATTGAGAAAAAAGATATCGTGCCCAAACTGCATTAAGCTGATTATGGAAGGAATGCTCTGAGTACAAAGTGCTGTCCCAGAAAATGAAGTCTTCCTAATGTGGCAGCTGCATTTCTAGATCTTATGTGATCAAGTAGTTAAAATCACAAGCAATCCCTGAAGGTTACTGAAGAAACTCAAAAAAATCTGTCATCAGATTTCCCTCCCACCTCTTAATTAATCTTACATATTGATGTGAATAAAAGGGACGGGTGTGGGTTAAACTGAATGACTGGACACTCCACCTAGTGCATAGTATCATTGCAGTCACTTAGAGCTAAATCTCTGTTTATTTCTGGTTTTCCTATCTTCAGTACAAAAATTTTCCTTCAGTTTTAAGGGCTTTAAGACTCTTGTTCTCTGGAAAGATAAAAATATACTCTTGAATCTTCTCCACCAATTATGAAATACTTCTTCTCCACCAATAATGAAAAACTTGATATATTTGACCATGCTTCTACCTTAAACACTGCAGCTGGGATCAGGGATTTATGACTTAAAATTTTGCAGATTTGTAAAGCCTTCAGTGCTAAACACAGTGTCCTTAAAGTGCTAACAGGTCTGAGGAGGAAAAATCCTATTTAATGTTTTATACAGAGTAATAACTTTAAGTCATCTGAATTTGATTTCTCAGTAAGTACTTGTTCCTTTTAAAAATTAAGATCTTCTGGACATGTAATTGATAGCATTCTGCCACTAAATAAAAAGTAAGAGAGAAACATCAGTTTTCAAGCAATGCTGCAATCTGGTATCTGCATCTTAACTGAACAAGAGCTCTTACATTGTTCTTGCTTAGTCAGTTCTACAACTCTAGCTTTGATGTACATCTTTCACAGTAATACTAAAGGAAGAATTTAAAATAAAATATGCATAAGGCAGGTTACAGTGGAAACTAAAAAATGAAACTAAAAATGAGGTAGCTGACATAATAGAAAGAGCATCCAAGGTGACAGAATAGGCTACACAAAGCTGTGTTGATTCTTGTGGAGTGAAAATGTCACATCTGAGCATATACACTGTATATGATGTTTTTCATGTTGTTTTGTTGGTTTTGTTTGTTTGTTTGTTTTCCAGAATAAGAAAGAATGCAGCTGAGTGGTAGCTTCACCTGCTATATGTTTAAATATGCAGTGAGAACATGAACCTGTCACAAGTTTATCCTGCTGTAAATTGGCCTAGAAAGCCCAATCTTATGTTTGACAGCTGTCTTACAATAGTTCAGTGAACTCTTACCAAAATACAGAATAGCACTGAAAAGCTGTAACTACTGTCTTGGGCTTTTCTTCCCTTTCTCTGTCATTTTCATGCTACAGCGGCATTTTAATTTCTTTTACAGTAATACCTCCACTTCTCCATGCATGAGAAGTAACAATAGGAAAGCAGGGCTCTCTCTATTGGTCCAATAGTGCGTCCCGCTTCCTTTTTCTACCTCCAGCTTTATATGCTGAGCATGACTTCATTTGGTATGGAACATCATTTTAGGCCATTGGAGTCAACTATTCCAGATGTATCTACTACCAGCTTCATGTGAATCCTCAGACTAGTTGCTGGTGAGAAGCAAAAAAACTTCCATGCCTGGAAAGATCATGGAACAGAAGGCATACTAAGGCACATGGAGGACAGGAAGGTAATTCAATACAACCATCATGGCTTTGCTAGTGGCAAATCTTGCCTGACCAGCCTAGTGGCTTTCTATGATAAAGTGGCTGTGGACTTCAGCAAGGCCTTTGACAAGGTCCCCCACAACGTCCTACTCACCAAGTTGGAGAGATATGGATTTGATGGGTGGACTGTTCATTGGATAAGGAATTGGCTGGATGGTCACATCCGGAGGGTAGGGCTCAATGGCTTGAAGTCCAGATAGAGAGCAGTGACAAGTGGTCTCCCTCAGGGGTCCATACTGAGTCTTCCACTGTTTAATATTTTTATCAATTATATAGACAGTGGGATCAAGTGCACCAAGAGCAGGCAAATTTGAATTTAATTTTATGATAGGGTGTTAAATATTCCTCTTTATTTTGGGGATCCTCAGCGTCCAGCACGATCTCTCTGATTATAACTATTCCACTGTACAGGAAATAACTATACCAGATTATTGTAGACTTGTTAACAGGTTCAATAAGAAAATATCTTTGAATTTGAAGCTAATCAGGTACAATTGTACACATAATTCCCTATGAATGGACATGAATGATGAATGAATGGATATAAAAATTTATATGTATAGAACACCCACAAAGTTAATTGCTACATCAAGACAAAAGGAAGAAGAAAGGGAAATAAAAAACATAATCAGGAGTTGGTTGCTGGGATTCCTTTATAATGCATTTCCAATTATTGTCTAACTTCCTGTTCGATCTTCAGAATGTTTATTCTCCTAATAAATATATTAAAATATAATACCTATGCAAAATCCTATTTCCAAAACTTCCTTTACTGTTTTCTCCAGTTCTGATGCATTTCTTTACACTCATACATTGACTTTACAAATTTTTGCCCAGAGGGTTTTTATTAGAATTTACCCAATTCCTACTAGTATTCTAGCTACAAGTTTATTACTTCACGCCAGTCTCTGCTCAAGGAGTGACAAACCACCTATGGGAATAGATCAGGCAAGCATGAATCCCAGCCAGCTGTAAATACAGCAGGCAAATCACTGGTTCATTGGAATAGTCTACCTTTATTTATTTATCTATCCCCAATTATAATACAAGGATTTTAGAAAATTAAATTATAGCTGTTATTTGCCATCCCAGCCTTTCCCAGCAGAATTGTGTTCAAACTGCAGAGAAAAAAAAAAAATATTTAAAATAATACTGTTTCTCTCAAAATGAATTTTCATCTGTGTAGACTGGCAATAAAATGTTACTTTAGAATTGTAGTCCAATAAGTGTAAAAGGGCAAAAACATCCCTGGAGAAGGATAAGTTCAGAATTCTACCTTAAAAATAAATGATCCAGACAGGAGAGAGACTTCTGAATGAAACCTTAATGTACATTGTATGAAATGAATTCTTGCCATATACAATCTCATGGATGGAAGGTTTATTTGAGTAGTTTTATTCAGTTTGAAATAGGACATTTTAACATTGTGAAAAACGGTCTTCACAGTGCTTAATGCATGTAAAATGGGTTGGCATTCCAACATCTGTGCTGAAATACTTGCAAAATTCCCCTATTATATTTTAACATTGTGCTCTGAAGCATTCTGCATGGTGCAATCAAAAATCCTGGTGTATTTTGTTTCCTTCGAATCTTAGATCTCCATAGAGACCTTTCAGCTGAAAACCCCTTAGGTCTTTCTGTAGAAGATAGACAATATGGTATTGAGCTTCATAGAAATAAATTGTATTTCAAATCTCTAGCTGCATACAAATAGAATACACTTCATCTGTTGTGACGGATATTTAAGTTATAGGAACAATATTAAAAACAATAATATTGAAGAACTACTAATGTCTTGTAGAACAATTGAAAAACTCCATGAATAATCAAAATTTACTACATTTTCTTTCCTAACAAACATACATGTTTTCTTGTTGTTCCTTCTGGGTTTTGTTTTGGGGTTTTGGTTTTTTTGTTTAATAAAATAAACTGGAATAACAGAAGAAAATGGCAGGGACTGCAAGAAGGAACTGCCCATTATGAGTGAAGATCCGGTTTGTGACTGTCTGAAGAACCTGAAAGTGTTCAAGTCCATGGGACCCGATGAGATACACCCACGGGTGCTGAGGGAATTAGCAGATGAGGTTGCTAAACCCCTCTCTATTATATTCCAAAAGATGTGGCAGGCTGGGGAAGTACCCACAGACTGGAAAAGGGAAAGAAGGATGACCCAGGGAACTATAGGCTAGTCAGTCTCACCTCTGCCCAGTAAGATCATGGAGCAGATCCTCCTGGAAGCACTGCTGAGGGTGAAGAATAATGAAGAAGTGATTTGGTACGATCTGCATGACTCCACCAAGGGCAAATCCAGCCTGAGAAACCTGGTGGCCTTCTATGACAAGGTCACAGCATTAATAGATGAAGGTCAAGCAACTGACATCATGTACCTGGTCCTGAGCAAAGCCTTCAACACTGTCCCACATGACATTATGGTCTCCAAGCTGGTGCAGTGTGGGTTTGATGGATGGACCATTCAGTGGATAAAAAAAAGGCTTGATGACTGCACCCAAAGGATGGAAGTCAATGGGTCCATGTCCAGGTGGAAGCCAGTGACAAGTGGAGTTCCTCAGGGATCAGTCCTGGGACCAGACTAGTTTAACATCTTTGTTTTGGCATTGAGTGCACCCTCAGCAGGTTTGCTGATGACACCAAGCTGTGTGGTATGACAGACACACTGGAGGGAAGGGATGTCATCCAGAGGGACTTTGACAGGCCAGAGAGGTAGCCCCAAGCCAACCTCATGAGGTTCAACAAGACCAAATGCAAGGTCCTGCATGTGGCTCAGGGCAATCCCAAGCATTGATACAGGCAGGGCAGGGACTGGCTTGAGAAGAGCCCTGAAGAAAAGGGCTTTGGGGTGCTGGTGGATGAGAAGCTCAACATGAGCCACCACTGTACACTTGCAGCTCAGAAAGCCAATCACATCTTGGGCTGCATCAAGAGAATCATAGCCAGCAGGTCGAGGGAGGTGATTTCCCCCTCTACTCCGCTCTGGAGTACTCCACAGTACTCCTCCTGGAGTACTGTATCCAGTTCTGGAGCCCCTATTACAGGAAGGATAGGGAGGTGCTGGAACATGTCCGGAGAAGGGCCATGAGAATGATCAGAGGGCTGGAGTACCTCTCTGAGGACAGATTGAGAGAGTTGGGGCTATTCAGTCTGGAAAAGAGAAGGCTCTGAGGAGACCCTGTTCTGGCCTTCCAGTATCTGAAGGGGGCCTACAAGAATGCTGGTGAGGGACTTTTTAGGGTGTCAGGTAATGACAGGACTAGAGAGAATAGAACAAAAATAGAAATGGGGAGATTCAGATTGGCTGTTAGGGGGAAATTTTTCCCCATGAGGGTGGTGAGAGGCTGGAACAGGTTGTCCAGGGAGGTGGTAGAAGCCCCATCCCTGGAGGTTTTTAAGGTCAGGCTGGATGTGGCTGTGAGCAACTTGATGTAGTGTGAGGTGTCCCTGACCATGTGTGGTGAAGATACCATATGCCCAGAATTATGCTCCAAATACTAGAAAACTTGTCAAAACATGTTTGGCCATATTCCCCCTTCCACCCTCCTTCCCAGAATGGGTACTCAGCTCAGAGCTGAGTCACCATCTGGTGGACAAGCTGCAGAATTGCAACTTCATTCCTTCATTGAAGTTAATTCTGCAAATATTCTGATTGGATTCAAATTGTCCATACAAAGCCAGTTATGGGATATATCTCACAATGTTGCACTACAATCTGTAATATTGGTTAATATTTTTAATAATTAATAATTAATTTTAATATTTTAATTTAACAATTAACAAAATAATAACCTATTCATCACACCATGGGAGGGGGATTGGAACTAGATGATCCTTGAGGTCCCTTCCAACCCTAACAATTCTATGATTCTATGAAACTAGCAGAAAGAAAATCAATCCTACCATCAGCACGGTATTTTCTTCTTGAGGTTAATGTGCATGACTAACTTGCAAATTATGCTCTCAATTCTGTCATATTTTATCATGATTTTAAGCCAGAACCACAAATCAGTATCCACCTTATTTTTTCAACCTCTGAAACTGTGGTAATAATGAGATCAACAGAAAATGTTTGTCTCCCTTTTTGATAAAATAATTTTCCACTGGAAAAGTGGAATAACTGAAACTGCAGTACCTCATGGCAACATTATAGTTTAGGCAATAAATTCTTGATTACAAGACCAAAAAAAACATAAATACTGTCACAGCTCAAGAACACAACAGAAAAGTTATATTGTTTTCAGGAAAAAATTGAAAATGGAAGGATAAATTACTACTTTAAGACAGTGAGGCACATTGAATTGTTAAATAATTGTGCCTATGTATTCTGTAAATCTGTAGCAGTTCCACTGTTGTGAACATTGGTGTAATATCCAATTAGTTCTCTACCAGCACTAATGACTAAGTGCCGAGGGAATTATATTTCTGCACTGTTGTGATGATTGCATACTGTGCTTCAATAATGAACAAACAAAAGAATTTTTAATCTCCCCCGATCAGAAGCTGTTATTTTAAACAGCAACTCTTCTGACATAGTCAGTGATTTGCTTTATTAGATTGATTAGCTGTTTCTGAACTGAAATGATTCTGTTCACTGACGACAAAAATTAAACAGCATTGACATGCAAATTGAACAAAATTTCTAATGCAAATTCAATTTAATTTATTTTTCAGTTTTAAACCAATATTGCTGCAAATATTGGGCATTATATCAACACATATGTGGCTTTCTGTAAATAGAACTGGAAAATGTGAAAGGCAAATAAGAACTCCACAGAAATTCTAGTTTTCTAGAGGAAACAGCAGATAATTTTTCACAACCAAAACATGCTGGAATTATTAATTGAAGAATATATGAAGTGAAATTCTGTAAAAATATAAGATAGATTTTCAAGCAATGATAGAAAAGAAATGGTAGAAGTTATGTTAGTAAGAATGGTCAGCTATGACTATGCATAATTTGGCAATGAATTCAAAATAGTCCAGAATTTACCACAGAGACATTGTCTTTGAAATTTTGTGATCATTTGTTCCTGAAATTTAATGCTGAAAACCTTTCCTTCATTCTCTTCTCCCAGGCAACCAGCACCAGAACAAGAGGACACAGTCTCAAGCTGTACCAGGGGAGGTTCAGACTGGATATTAGGAAGAAATTCTACACAGAGAGATTGCCCTTTGGAATGTGCTGCCCGGAGAGGTGGTGGAGTCACCATCATTGGTGGTGTTTAGGAGGAGACTTGATGGGGTGCTTGGTTGCACGGTTTAGTTGATTAGGTGGTGTTGGATGATGGGTTGGACATGATGATCTTGAAGGTCTCTTCCAACCTGATCTGGTCTAGTTTAGTCTACTCTACTCTACTCTACTCTACTCTACTCTACTCTACTCTACTCTACTCTACTCTACTCTACTCTATTCTTTCTGGTATAAAGTAAGTAATAAAGAAATATTGTGCTTTCTGTAGAATAGGATAGGATAGGATAGGATAGGATAGGATAGGATAGGATAGGATAGGATAGGATAGGATAGGATAGGATAGGATAGGATAGGATAGGATAGGATAGGATAGGATAGGATTAACCAGATTGGATAAGACCTTCAAGAGAGTATTCAAAGTGTAAGTACATGCTTTCCCTCTCCTGGCTAGAAATCTCTTATTTGGTTATTACATGTTGGACATTATTTATAGTTTTATTTCCTGAATATAACCAAGAAGGTTCAGGCAAAGAGGTTTACAATTAAGAAGCAGCCAACAATTCTTCAGTCCAGGATAAAAATGAAATAAAATCTAGGGGATATTTTGGAAGGTTAAATTATTGTGACATTCTTACAGCAGATAAATGTGATACACTTTTTAGTAGGTGTGGCTACATTAACAATTTTGATTGAATAGGAGGCTGCTTGTTTAAAGTTTCTAAGGAATATTCATTCTGTGGAGTCAGACTAGAGATGACCTGAAGTAAACCCACAGAATACATAATTTACCTTGAGTAACATGTTCAGTAACCATTTTATTGCTTCAGAATCACAATACTTGCTAAACAGAAACAGTTACTGACTCTTTCTGTGGGCGGGTTTAACATATCTGAATCCCCTGGTGACATACAGATAAGCTTTGAAATTTCTTACTATAGGAGGATATGGATAATAAAGTTTACAAGGAGTGCAAAGGAAGGTTGGATAAATTAATAAAAGAGCAATCTATTGACTATTCTAAACACAAACCACTTGTGATTGCACTAATACAGGCTTCTCTGGAAAACATGTTACTAGCCTTGGTGAACTTTGAACAGCCACTTTTTTCTGTAATAGGTATTTTTCCTTCATAAATATTAACTATAAAAATAATTTTAAGTAGTACTGACAGCTGGAGGCATGATGTCAGAGCCCTGAGGGCAGCAGCAGGTCTTAATGACTCTGGCCAGCCTCACCCAGGACCTCCACCAACACCCTCTGATCATGACCCAGGGACACCAGAGGAGCTCAAACTCATTTACTCAGTCCTTCTCTGAGCTGTATTGTAGGTAGCCTGTGTTCAGCTTTGTTCTTTGCTTTCTTTGTCCTCTTTGCTGGCTTTTTTTGGATTGTCCTTGTGCCTGATGTGCGGTCATGTATTTGGCTGATGGCCAATAAACAGTTGACGGAGCCTGTTGCTGCTATGAGATCTGCTCTGCCCAGCCGTAGTTCCATGCCCACATAGTTCCATGTGCCATGTGCCATGGAACTATGTCTGGGCCAAAGGGCACTGCCCTGTCTGTAGTTGTCTTGAGCTTCCAGATTGTCTTTGCTCATAGAGTAGCCCTGTTGTTTCTTCTCTATGGGATACATACATTTCTAGCTCTGATTAAAAGTTGCTAATTTTAGAAACCCTCTTCTCCCTGCACTCTTTTCTTCTATTCAACATGTGTGAAGAGTTTATTTTGGTTTATGCATGAAATATTTAGCTACCTAGCAGGATCTTCACAGAAAGGGAGACACTGAAAATTAGTACATCCCTCATTATTTTTAGGTACAACCAGCAAATGATGAAAATTGAGAAAAAATATTTCTCTCGTTTTTCATTCTTTTTTTTTCTTACTCTTTTCCAAATTAAGCACTGGTTTTTTAGAAAGACAACTATTTTAGTGAAAAGCCTCCAAGTGACAACCAGAATGAATTGAGATTTTTTTTTTTTCCTTTGATGCTGTTGCTGAAGAGTAAGTAATATGTAAAATCTAAATAGTCTGTTGTTTGCACTGTAGGGGGCATAGGCTGTCAAAAGAAAAGAGATTGTTTTGAGTTGCAGACAAAAATGAACAAACAGAACAAAACAAAAGCAGGCTGGTATGGAACAAAGCATTTGTATACTAAGTCTTGTGGAAATTAATATTCTATGCATTGATGTTACTGACAGCAAAGGTCTGGTTGGGAATTATCTGCAGAATCAAGCAGAATAAGGTGGCTTGACATCAAGTGAAATATTAAGTCCTAATTTAAGGTGACAGTGTAGCGATTTTCTCTGGAGAGGGTAAATGAGTAAGAAAAGCCTAGTAACAGTGATACTAGAGTAGAAGCACCAGCAAGTGCAGAGAAAGGTGACAAGTATTATCACCTCCTTATTGATCTCTTTGTGGATATTAGCCTAATTAGTATAAATTCAGCTGACATCCTAGTACAGTCTTTTCACATTTTTTTTCAGTCCCAATCAGCCTGCTTGTCTACAGTAAGAGCTGAGGTCTGGGAAATTATATTAAGGAACAAAGTAGGACACTCAATGCCCTGTGAAACAGTGGTGTAGATGTCTCCTAGTGCTAAAAGAACAAGCTTTGTACTGCAAATATCAGACTGAATCTAAACAAACCTCACTTATTATGGGCAAGTTCTGGACATGTTCTTCAATGTTCAAGGAGTCCTACAGAATGATGCATCTGAAATAAAGATAAAATCTACCTAACTTTTCCACTGATAGGATCGAATGGAATGAATGGAATGGAATGGAATGGAATGGAATAGAATAGAATGAATAGAATAGAATAGAATAGAATAGAATAGAATAGAATAGAATAGAATAGAATAGAATAGAATAGACCAGACCAGGTTGGAAGATACCTTTGAGATCATTGAGTCCAACCTGTCATCCAACACTATCTAATCAACTAAACCATGGCACCAAACACCCCATCAAGTCTCTTCCCAAACAGCTCCAGTGATGGGGACTCCACCACCTCCCTGGGCAGCACATTCCAATGGGCAATTGCCCTTTCCATGAAGAAATTCTTCCTAACATCCAGCCTAAACCTCCCCTGGTGCAGCTTGAGACTGTGTCCTCTGATGGCTGAATTATAGTCGACAACAAATTAAAATTACAGAGATGGTTCATAATTCTGCAGAGAAATTATATTTTTGAATAGTTATATTGCAAGCAACTATTGAGAGGCTTATTTTTTCTATGAATGAAGGCTCATCTTTTATATGCCTTTTTTTTTCCCTTTTACAACTGGGATTTATGTGGTTTATTTTGAGAACTAACTACTTAATTGTTATTTTTAGTTATCTTGTTTAGAGACATCTACTATGCTTTTCTAAATGCTTTGGAAATGCAGTATAGCTTTTCATGGGTTATTCCTATATATTAATTAATTTTGTTACTTCAAAGTCCCTGTCAAAGAGATTGTCATTTCTACCCTTCTGCTAACTCTGATATGCAATCTGCTGTTCTTTTGTTTTCAGTGTAATAGAATTGGAAATGTTCTGAATTGCAGGTGCATAATTCTCCATGGGACCTCTTACACTAAGTAGGAATCTAAAGTGAGGAAATATTGATTTGAAAATTTTTAAGAGTGTGTATCCAGTAACTAAAGCTATCAAATTTTTTGGTTTATGTTGTATTTGTGCATATTTTATTCATAGCTATGACAGATTTTGCTTATTCAGTAGTTTCTCATATGACTAGAAAGAAATACAAAACACTTAATAAAATTGAGAGTAGCCCTGCAGAAAAGGACTCAGGCATTATGGTGGACAAGAAGCTGGACATGAGCCAACAATGCACACCTGCAGCCCAGAAGGCAAATCATGTACTGGGCTGCATCAGAAAAAAACATGGCCAACATGTTGAGAAAGGTAATTCTGCCACTCTGCTCTAGTGAGAACTCACCTGGAGTACTGTGTCCAGCTCTGGGACCCCAAACGCAAGAGGGACATGGACCTGCTGGAGCAGGTCCAGAGGAGGGCCATGAAAATGATCAGAGGGCTGGAGCACTGCTCCTGTGAAGACAGGCTGAAAGAATTTGGGCTGTTCAGCCTTGAGAAGAGAAGGCTCCAGACAGACTACATTTCACTATCTGTAGGGGACCTACAGGAAGGCTGGGGAAAGACTGTTTAGAAGGGGGACAGTGGTTTTAAACTGTAACAGGGTAGATTTAGGTTTGACATAAGAAGTTCTTCGCTGGACATAAGTAAGTGCAGTGAGAGTGGTGTGAACCTGGAGTAGATTGACAAGGGATGTGGCTGAGGCCCTGTTCCTGTAAACAATCAAGATCAGACTTGATGTAGCCCTGAGCAGCCTGATCTAGTTGGATGTGTCCCTTCTCACAGCAGGTGGTTTGGACAAGATGATCTTTGAGGGTCCTTTCCAATCTGGTGCAATCTGTGAACCTGTGAATGTCTTGTAATTACAAGGAGCAACGAAAACCTGATTTTTTAAGAGCTAATTGAATTACAATATAAAACTTCGAACAGAAGAACAAATTTTTGTGTCTTTCAGTTAATTTTAAACTAAACAAAAAACATTAACATCAAGTAATATGCCTTCTTGTCTGCAAATTTTAGGTTGATTGTGGTTGTAGAATTCATGTTGAAGACCATTTATGGGTAAACTCACACCAATTCACTACACTATGTGCTATAAAAAGAATGTTTATAGGTTTATTTGGCATTTATACGACCAATAAATGCACAAAAAGTTGTCATGGTAAAATCTTGCTCAAAGAAACCCATTAATGCACACTGTAGCAATGGTTCCACAATTATTTCCTTCTTCCTTGTGTATTAAAAAATATTATTCTCTGTTGTTGTTTTTTTAATATTTATTTTATATTCATACTTAGTTTTTCTTATTGTTTTCTGAAAAGCATAATAAATTTGATATGGAACTGATCTTTTCTTGCAGTAACAGTTTAGGATTTTTTTGCTAAACTTCACTTTAAACTAGATGGTTTCATTTCACAAAATCACAGAATGGTCAGGGTTGGAAGGGACCTCAAGGATTATCTCGTTCCAACCACCCTACCATGGACAGGGACACCTTCCACTGGATTAGGTTGCCCAGAGCCACATCCAGCCTGGCCTTAAAAATATCCAGGGATGGGGCTTCTACCACCTCCCTGGGCAATCTGTTCCAGGGTCTTCCCCACCCTTGTGGTGAAGAACTTCTTCTTGATGTCTAACCTAAATCTGCACTCCTCTGGCTTGAATCCTTTCTCCCTAGTCCTGTCACTGCCTGAAACCCTAAAATGTCCCCTCCCCTTTTCAGATACTGGAAGGCCACAATAAGGTCTCCTTATCAACTTTCTTTCACAAACACTTTCTGGTCTTTTTTGAAGATAAAGATTTCAGCCTTAAATCTAATTCTATCCATCCACTGGCTTCTCCTACAGATATGACAAGTGCTTATAAAATAAAATACTTTAAATTATCTATTTTTAATATTTTTTTTTCAGAAATAATTATAATGGACATGTTTTAAAAGGTTATAGATTAAATGGAAAGTAAGCAGGAGAATTAATGTTTAATCAATTCAATTAAGAATCACACTACTATAATAAGAAAGGTGCTTGCTAATAAATTATGGATGCAGAAAAAGTCCTAAACAAAACATGAAACAAAAAACAATTGTATGTATTTTCTTATCAGCCTTAGGCTACAATGACACAATAATGGCAAACCTCCATTTTTTCATGGGAACCACTACAGTAACAGATATCCTGTTTGTGTAAGAGAGAAGGGTGGTTTTTTAACCCAGAGCTCATCGAGTCTGCATTGGGTTTGGCTGAGCTGGAATTAATTCTCCCCAGAGCATCTTTCTAATGCTGTGTTTTGCAGTGCAGCATCTGCAGCATTGATAACATACCCATTTTGTGTCTACCACTGAACCGAGGACTAAAGCTGTGCTTTACCTACATTCCTGCACCCCAAGACTACACTAAGGGGTGGGAAAGATCTTAGGAGGTGACACAACTGGGTCAGCTGACCCAAACTGACCAAAAGGGTATTCCATGCTATATGACATCAACTCAGATATATAAGCTGAGTGAAAGAAGCAAGTGTGGGGGCATTCATTGATGGTGTCTGTCTTCCAGAGGAGCTGCTACATGTATGGGAGGCCTGTTTCCCATGAGTGAATGAACATCATCTGGCTTGATGGGAAGCAGAGAATAACATCTTTCTTTGTTTTTGCTTCCATCTTATTACAGGCCTTTTTTTGTATTTTCCCCTCTCCCCTCTCCATCTAAGAAGGGGAGTGATGGAGCACCTTGGTGGGCATTTGGCCCCCAGACAGACCCAAACCACCACAAAGACTTAAATGTCGACATGTGCCCAGAACTATTGATTTTGTACCTACATATAAGATGAAATGAACCTTGGATATAATGTCTTACAATAACACAAAAAAGGTGGTAAGTATTTACTTTATTTAGTAAATATGTATTGATTCACACAGACTTTGTGCAGCTATAGAATTTTCTTAAACTCTTCCAAACCACAGTATATTGACTAAATGAGTGTAAATATAGGCTAGTATAGGGATCAAGTTATGACAGTCTTACTAAAGACAAACTGTTCCTTTATAATTTTATGTCTGTGTATGTACAGGGGAGCATATGTGTAATTAAGATGTATTTCTTTTTAGTTGTTAGTTTTCAACTTGAACTACTCTATGAAGCTTTCCATTAAAGTGACTTTTGGCATCTATAGTTTGATGCTTTAAATTCCTAACAATAGCTTGCAAAATGTCCTTCGTTTTGCTAACTACTTTCTAAGTGGTATTGTGCTTTTATTCAGGTTTGCTGGTGTGATTGAAGTTGTAATTGCACTGAACCTTAAACCTATCTTTCTCTATGTCTGATGAGGGCTGAAAGCATCATGAAAAGGTTCCAGTTAGATCAGATTTACCCAACAGAAGACCTAAAGGCTGAATGATACTCGCTAGGGCAATGTACCCAGCTGATAATCTCACATAGCTTTCTTTTCTAAGCCCTCTGAGAAATAAATGGCAGGTCAGATAAATTGTTCTGATGTTTACAGTATTCTCACATCCACCACCTTCCTTCAGGGCCTAGTAGCAACCCTCCCTTGTCACCTCATGGTAATAACCTTGGTAATATCACTGAACATCTCATATGCAATAATTCTTCTTCCTTCAGGTGTCTGAAAAAAAGCCCTGTGTGCCAACTTGTGCAACTCTGAAGAACTGCCATGGGAATGGTTTGGTTCTGGAGGCTTACACTTTTAAATTTAGCTAAAAACATTGAAGTTTTCATTAAAAAAGCACTCTGACTTTTTAATGCAACTATTGTATGATAACCACTGTTCTATAAAGATCTTAAAATGTACTCAATGAAAAAATTCTCTGAAACAAAAGTTAATAGTTGCCCAGTTAAATCTGGAAGAATAAAGAGGAAAAAATAATAACTAAATAAGCAAATAAATAGTGCATTTAAGTGCCTAAATCCCATAAGTCTGTTTGAAATGGTAGCCACTTTATCCCTGTAAACATTTCCATGATTATAGGGAAGCACCTCTACTTTTCTTCAGATAAATAAAGCATTCTAATAAATCTGTCACTAATTGACATAGTATATGTTTAACACTGCTTTAATACTTGAGAAAAATGAGAAATGGAAACTTCAGTCTATTGTGAGATTTGGAAAAATAACATCAAACACTGCAAGACTATAAAAGCACTGTCAGAATTACAGAAGACGTAGCATACCTTTCATTAAAATCAGTTACAGATTCATAATATCCCTACAAACCAAGTGCATGATTTCTTATAAATGCATCATTAAAATGTTTCCTGTTGCTTACAGGTAAGTGTACTAGAAGGAAAAAACAGTCATGTATATAGTATTAAATAAAAAGCCTGTCTTTATGAGGTAATTATCAAAGATCTAACTTTATTGAAGCAGTGAGACTCGAAATAGATATTCTGAGCTTGAGAGAGAGAACACCCCTTGGAAGTCTTGAGCTTGTACAAGGTCCCCCAAAAGCATCAGCAGGAAAATAAATGGTTTCAGATGTGACTGAATTGAAATGAATAAAGCATGCATTCTGTTGAGAGAATAATGCTAACAGAAGAAATAGTTTTCTTTTCAAAAGAAAGATCAGCTGCTAATAGAGCTAATATGCTTCCCAGAAATTTTCTCTACTTCATTGTAAGATATGATTTACATATGAACTGGAAAAAGCTGTCATAATAAATAAATAACATTGTGCTCAAAGTCGTGCCCCTCAATTTAAGAAGGACATCGAGACACTTGAACATGTCCAGAGAAGGGCAACAAGGCTGGTGAGAGGCCTTGAGCACAAGCCCTATGAGGAGAGGCTGAGGGAGCTGGGGTTGTTTAGCCTGGAGAAGAGGAGGCTCAGGGTGACCTCATTGCTCTCTACAACTCCCTGAAAGGTGGTTGTAGCCAGGAAGGGGTTGGCCTCTTCTCCCTAGCAACCAGCACCAGAACAAGGGGACACAGTCTCAAGCTGCACCAGGGGAAGTTTAGGTTCGAGGTGAGGAGAAAGTTCTTCACCGAGAGAGTCATTCGTCATTGGAATGGGCTGCCCGGGGAGGTGGTTGAGTCGCCATCCCTGGAGGCGTTCAAGAGGGGACTGGATGTGGCACTTGGTGCCATGGTCTAGTCGTGAGGTTTGTGGTTGCAGGTTGGACTCGATGATCTTCGAGGTCTCTTCCAACCTTGGTAATACTATGATACTGTAATGAGAGGACTGATTGTATGTTTTATTGGATTTTTTTTTCCCTTTAAGAAAGCAGGAACAGCAAGTCAAGAGGATGAAAGAGTGCAATTTTTATAAGCCACTGTTAGAGTAGCATTTTTCTGCAACATCAGAAACCATTCGTTTTCAATAATTTAAAATATCTTTTAATTCAAATTTGCATATCTTATTTTCATACAAATATGTACATGTGTATTGTTGTTTCCCTGTAAATTAACAATGAGTTTTTTAGCCTTCTGCCTACATTATTTACTCCTAATACTTTACTCTGATCTTGTCAGCATTTTTAATATATTGTCATTACACTGAAGGCTTCTGCCTGGACTGGAGTAAAGCATTCAACACCGTCCTGCACAAAATCCTTGACTCTGAATTGGAAAGAAGTGAAATTGACACATGGACCACTTGATGAACAAGGAATTGTCTGGATGTTTGCACTGAAAGTGTTGGAGTCAATAGCTTGATGCAGACCAGTGCTGAGTGACATTCCACAGAGGCCAGCACTGGAACCAGTGCTATTTAGCATTTTTGTCAATGGCAAGAGCAATGGATTGAGAGCACCCTCAGCAAGTTTGTAAATGACACCAAATTGCATGGTGTGGTTGACCACACTGGAGGGAAGGTATGCCATCCACAGGGACCTTGACAATTCACAGTGCTGCTTCTGACAGGAGTTGGAGATTCTCCAAGTGACAAGTGTTGGAGATTCTCTCAGTTGAATTCTGTCATGCCTATACCAACTAGTAGGCACTACTTCTGAGACACTCACTCAGACCTCTATAATTATCCTTTTAACAAAAAGCTAAGTCAAAGAAAATATGCATCATTCCTGACTCAATTAGACTTCAGTCAAAAATAAAAGATAATCTTCTCAAGCAGAAACTCTTAATACAGAGACCTAAAAAGCAGAGTATATGCAACCAAATGACAATCTCTTTCACAAAAGGAGAACTCCAAATTTATACCTGTCTGTATTTCATGGCAAATCCACTCATCTTAGCTCAAAAGTTGACATTTGTGATATCTTTTCTTATGAAAGCTGAATTTTACAGAAAACCACTATAACTTGTCTTTCTGTATGGGGAAAATTTATATAGTCACAGCACTCTGCATGTGTGAATGTGTTCAGCATTTCATTATTTCCCTTGTAAGCCATTTTTCTGATAAAAATTTCATATAACTCCATTGCTAACAAGCAGATGTGCAAAATAGTTTTGATTTCCACAGTACTTGACTACAAATGGTTGTTGAAGTCTTCCAGTGAAGAGCTGGTCAAAAGGATCTAGGCTCAGACTGAAAAACATTTGGCAGTTCTCAGCATTCCAGTTTCCAAAACTGTGAATGAAAATAGTCTTCAGCATCTGACACCCCAAGCACATAAGAACATGGTTCTATAGAAGTAGGTTTCTTTCTTTAATTTTTCTATTTTTCTGGGATTTTGGTTTTTTGTTTGCTTTGCTTTGTTTTGTTTTGCTTTGTTTTGTTTTGTTTTGTTTTGTTTTGTTTTTCCCTAAACAAACAAGCAAGGTTGAAAGGGACCTTAGAGATCATCTACTCCAAACTCCCTGCCAAGGTCAGGGAAGCCTCTCAACCAGACTCAGGTGCTCAAGGCACAACCTTCCTGTGCAACCCATTCCAGAGCCTTACCAACGTCATACTGAAGAACGTCTTCCTAAGATCCAGTCTAAACCTAATCTCCCTCCCTCAAAATCATTCTGTGTTGTCTTATTGCTAGGCACCCTTATGAAAAGTTCCTCTCCAGCCTTCCTGTAGGTTTCCTTCAGGTATTTGTAAGCAGCTATAAGGTCCCCCTAGAGTCTTCAAAACCAAAAGCCAATAATAAGATAGAAGCAATTTTAATAACAATGAGAAAAAAAACAATAGACCACGTGGAAGCAAAAGCAGAGAGGAAGATGTTAGTCTCTACTTCTCATCAGCAGGAGGATGGTCAGCCTCAGGAAGCCGGGCTCTCTAAGCTTGGTGGTTACTTGGGAGGATAGACACCATGAACAAATCTCCCCACTTCTTTCTTTCACTTCATTCTTATATCTGAGATGATGTCATATGGTGTGGAAAACCCCTTTGGCCGGTCTGGGTCAGCTGGCATAGCTATGTCCCCTCCCAATATCTTGTCCACCCCTCAGTGTACTCTTGGGGCAGGGAAATGTTGAAAAGACACAGCCTGGATACTTATTCAACAGTAGCCAAAACGCTGCTGTGTCATCAACTATGGCTGCAAAACACAGCACTAGGAAGATACTGTGAGGAAAATTAACTCCAGCTCCGCCAAACCCAATACAATAAGGAACAGCACTGGATTCCCCAGATAGGACCAATCCCCATAACAAAATGCCACCACTCTGCTGCTGTCTGTACTGCCCTTCAACATTACCTCTTAAAGACATCTGAAGATGCAAATTCTGCATGTTTTCCAGCCTGATGTGTGTGTCAGTGGGATATTCATATGTGCCTAAAGGCTTTAGGAAATTTTAAATGCTGGGTTTTTCAGAATATTTCTATACACATCAGTTGCATCTTTTGTATTCATAAAATCAAAACTTCTGATACAATTTTGTAGCATCAGATAAGGTACAACATAGTTGCCATAAAACATCCACGTAATTTATAAGCAAGCACCTTTTCAGACAGTGCTTTGCTGCTTCAAACCCCATGAAACAAAAACCAAAACACCACTTCACGTGGCTTTGACACCAGAATGAATTCAGCTTCATAGCACAACTCATTTAAACCAAGTAACCATTAATGATGTGTGTTCTTGGACTTGGCTTTCCTTCTCATGAAGTAAACGTTGATCCTTTTACTTTGAAAACTGCATCTTTGAACAAGTCTTAAATCGTTAGTGCAGGGCTTAGCTTTTCTGCTAATAATCTCACTAAGGATTTTCCTTTAACTAGAGTTTTGGAAAGTCTTCACAATACATGCACATGACAAAGTAACTTTTCTGGCTGTGCTAACACTTTTTATATGAAAAAAAATAAATAAATCTACATCCATTTGGAATGAGATTTAACCTGAATAATTGGCACTTGATAGGGCTTTTGAATAAGAACAAAGTTCCCTAATAAGAAATAGTTTTGGTGCATATTCTGATTCTTGGATTTTCTACATTTTTTAATTGTCTCTTAGGGGAACAATTTTTCCTGGAAAGCCAAGAATTACCATCTGTATTTGTGAGATAGACCACTTGGACATCTTCAACCCACTTTGTTAGTGTATGAATTACATCTGTAGTGGCACATTGGTAATCATGTGTTCTGTTATCAGCAAAATGCAAGTCCACTTGACTAGTATGTGCTGAGCTCAAAGCATTTTTTAAACACATGTGACAAGTCAGGCATAGAAGCATTTGTAGCAAACTACTGCACAGTTGCAAAGTACCCCAAAGATAATTGAAAAATTGATTAATTTTTGTGTTTTTTTGTTTATTTTTTTTTATTAATAACACATGCTCTACATTTACAATAGAATAGAATACAATAGAATAAACCAGGTTGGAAGAGACCTTCAAGATCATCGCGTCCAACCTATCAACCAATCCAACCCACCCAACAACTAAACCATGCAGCCAAGCACACCATCAAGTCTCCTCCTGAACACCTCCAATGATGGTGACTCCACCACCTCCACGGGCAGCCTATTCCAATGGGCAACAACTCTCTCTATATAGAACTTCTTCCTAACCTCCAACCTAAACCTCCCCTGGAACAGCCTGAGAATTATACACTAGCATATGGAATAAAGATATATCACAATGATTTCTTGAAGAATATCTTAGATAAGCTAATATGTTAACTGAGAGGAAAAGGTTCATTGAGTTACTAGAAATTTGTCATGAGTGATAATATAAGGAATATATGTTATATATAACACTGCTTGTATTAAAAATACACCAAAAAAAGCTTATATTGTCTCATACTAGAGTATCATGCCATTTTATCAATTTTCAGGCTAAGAATAGAATGGAATAGAATAGAATTAACTGGGTTGGAAAAGACCTTTGAGATCATCAAGTCCAACCTATCATCCAACACTACCTAATCAACTAAACCATGGCACCAAGCATCCCATCCAGTCTCCTCCTAAACACCTCCAGTGATGGTGATGCCACCACCTCCCTGGGCAGTCCATTCCAATGGGCAATCACTCTCTCTGTATAGAACTTCTTCCTAACATCCAGCCTAAACCTCCCCTGGCACAGCCTGAGACTGTGTCCTCTTGCTCTGGTGCTGGCTGCCTGGGAGAAGACACCAAGCTCTGCCTGGCCACAACCTCCCTTCAGGTAGTTGTAGAGAGCAATAAGGTCACCCCTGAGTCTCCTCCAGGCTAAGCAATCACAGGTCCCTCAGCCTCTCCTCATAGGGCTTGTGCTCGAAACCCCTCACCAGCTTTGTTGCCCTTCTCTGAACAAATTCCAGCAAGTCAACATCTTTCCTAAACTGCAGGGCCCAGAACTGGGCACAGGACTCAAGGTGTGGCCTAACCAGTGCAGTGTCCAGGGGCAGAATGACCTCCCTGCTCCTGCTGGCCACACTGTTCCTGATACAGGCCAGGATGCCATTGGACCTCTTGGCTGCCTGGGCACACTGCAGGCTCATGTTCAGCCTACTATCAAGCAGTACCTCCAGGTCCCTCTCTGCCTGGCCGCTCTCCAGCCACTCTGACCCCAGCCTGTAGCACTGCATGGGGTTGCTGTGGCCAATGTGCAGAACCCGGCACTTGGATGTGTTAAATCTCATGCCATTGGATTCTGCCCATCTGTCCAGCCTGTCAAGATCTCTGCAGAGCTCTCCTACCATTTAACAGATCAACACCTGCCACCAGCTTGGTGTCATCTGCAAACTTACTGATGATGGACTCAATCCCCTCATGCAGATCATCAATAAAGACTTTAAAGAGGATGGGACCCAGCACTGATCTCTGGGGGACACCACTAGTGACTGGCTGCCAGCTGGATGTGGCACCATTCACCACCACTCTCTGGGCTTGCCCTCCAGCCAGTTTCCTCCAGCTTTTAGTATATTTCTATTAAATTTGTCACACTATAAATCCAAGTACTTGTGACATCAGAATTATTTTGTGTCCTCTGAAAATTTAGAGAGCAATAAGCTGTGATAGATTTAGTTATGCACCATCTTATTTTTACTTGTTACTGTTCGTTACTTTGTTGTTATGGTAGAATTTACAGGTATCTATCAAGACAGGTTTTGCTGAATAGATGTTAATTCAATAAACAATAAACCATGTGGTAAGAAATAGATGGATATTTCTAAAAATGGCAGAGTATTGGAAAAATTTGTTGGGGACCTGCAAACTACATCACTGAACATCAGTTTATGTGTTTGCAATGAAAGTATTATTAGGAAGGAAGGAGTTTTCATAGGATTTACTCATCATATCCTGAGTGCTGTGAGCTCTTTAACTATTCATAAGTGATTGTATCAATAATGCTATTAGTATTATTATTTCCCTGAATCATTCAATGTATTTTCTGGGGAATCATTGCATACTACAGGTAAATGTTCTCATTCTTAATCCTCTCTTTCAGATTTTATCCCCAGGGAAACAGAATTGACTTTTCTTTCTTTGGAGGACTTGGTGAATAAAAAATACTTTGCCTCACAGCATGGCAAAGGACCTTAAATGCTATAGAAGTACTTTTGATAAGGGACATACTTGCATTGATTTGAATTCTATTGTCAAACACAAGTAAGAAAACAGAGGAAGGGGGTGAAGGAAAGCTAAAGTTCTTCTACCAGCTTTCACAACTATTTCCACTTTATCCTCTCATCTCACTCTATATTTTCCCCTTGCTCCTTCCATTTCTTGTTTTCACTTTTACATCTGCCAATACATATAATTGGTTTGAGAGAGGTTTTCCCCTAGAATAGTTTTGCAATTCATTAGTGCTTCAATTTGTGAAAACAGACCGGTTAGCTATGCTTCTATATCTCCTAATTTTGTAGGTATTATGCCATATTAATATTATATATATATATATATTTAGTTCTTCCAAAAGTCTATGCAAAATTCAGTTTTATTGAATTGCCAGGTTTTTACAAGCTTCTAATAGTTTAACAATCATTTTCAAAGTTACCTTCTGGCTTCCTAATTCATTGTTGTTTTTTTCTCCTGGCATTTGATTCCTGAATTATGTATATATCATTCTTTTCATCTGAATAAATACCTGAACAGGAGAGCTTAACGTGATTGCTATTTCCTTATCTCCTTTCTGTAAATTCTGGTAGATTTCCTAGGAGGGATACTCTTTCTCTTTCTTTTGACATTTGCCTATTATGTTTGTGCTTATATGCTTTTTTTTTTTCTTTTATACTTCATGGGTTTTGATTATTTTCATTTTCTCTTTAATCTCAAGAGGACAGCCATGTGTTGAGGCACATGATGTAGCTATAGTACTTGTTAAAGATTTAATGTAGCATATCTCAACCTGAGGTTCACAAAAGAAAGTAAAAGGGGAGGGGGGAAATTACATGGCAGAAGTCAGAAGTTTTTCAGTGCTATCTAATTCAGCAACCACTTTTAGAGTGGAAAATTAAGAGCAGAACTTTTGGCAGCAAACGATTACCTGAGCAGACTAACACTAATTGTTGTCAGCAGTGCAATTTCACCAGTAAAGTGAACTTGTAAGCATGAACATCTGAGTTTAGTAATTACAGTGTACTCTCATTTCAGGCCCATAGATAGAAATCCATACGATTCCCCCAGAAAAGAGGAATGCTGTCAGCTAAGTGTCACAAGGTAGATGATCTTAAGAGTGTCGACATGTTAATATCTTTGTCAGTGATTTGGATGATGGGATGATTTGGATGATGCTCCCTCAGCAAGTTTGCATATGACATCTAATTGGGAGGGTGTGTCAATCTGCTGGAGGGCAGGAAGGCTCTTCAGAGAGATATGGACAGTGTGAATAGAGGAACTGAGGCCAATGGTACGAGATTCAACAAGATGAAGTGTCAAATGCTGCACTTGCGTCACAATAACTCCATACAACATTGCAGGCTTGGGGCAGAGTGACTGGAAAACTGCCTGTCAGAGAAAGACCTGGGGGTGTTGACAGCCAGCTGAATACGTACCAGCATGTGCTTAGATGGCCAAGAAGCCCTATGCCATCCTGGCCAAGGCCAGTAATATTGTGGCCAGCGGGTATGGGGATGTGATTGTCTCCCTTTACTCGGCAGTGATGAGGCCACACCTCGAGTAATATGCTCTGTTTTGTGCCCCTCATTACAAAGACATTGAAGTGCTGGAGTGGGTCCAAAGAAGAGCAACCAAGCAGGTGAAGGTTCTTGAACACTAATCTTATGAGGAATGGTTGAGGGAACTCATGTTGTTTAGTCTTCAGAAGAGGAAGCTGAAGGGTCATCTCATTACTGTCCACAACTACCTCAGAGGTTGGAAAAATGTAGAGGTCTATCTCTTCTCACATGCAACAGGTGACTTGATGAGAGAAAACGGCCTCAAGTTTTGTCAGGGGAGGTTCAGGTTGGGCATTACATTATATTTCTTCACAGAAAAGATTACCAAGAATTGGAACAGGCTGCTCAGGGAAACTGGAATTATCCCTGCAGGTATTTAAATTATATTTGGATGTGGTGTTTGGGGACATGGTTTAGTGACAGTGGCTTAGCAGTAGTGGGGAAATTATGAGCTCAAGGTGACCAGTTGGACTTGATGATTGCAAAGATCTCCTCCAACCTCAACAGTTCTATGATTGTGGTTTTTTTAAACCTATGACTTATAGGTATTCTTGCAATTAATGCTGAACTCATCAAATCACTACATTGTTAGGAGAAATGTTCTCAAAATCTGTTGAATTCAAAGAGAATCCAAAGACAGAAGCTTATTTACACCAGACTTCATGTATGAAATGGGTTTTCTGCAGATGAAGAAGGTATTTGTTCAGAATTCAAATGAAGAAAGATAACGATCTTGTCCAAGGCCATCATTATCTCCTCCAAGAAAATACTGAGGTATTTTACTGACCCTAGTTATTCTGAATCAAGAAGTTCAACTGGACTTGGGTTTGGAAGAAAGAGTCATGATCCACTGATGCTATTCAGAATGCATATTTGTGTCAGCTAGACTTTTCTTCCAGTTTAGATCAAGGTCTGACTCTTCCATATGCTTGACCTGTAAATCAGGGTAATCACCAAAAGGATATGGTAAAGGCAACTGCTAAATTAATTTCAGCCAAGTCTGTATTTGATTTGATGCTCACTTCAGCCTTCTAAAACTTAACCTGGAGATTGTTTTGTATTCCTTCCCAAACATTTCTTCATATCATGAAATAATAGATAGACTGCTGAGGAAAACACAGGAATCATGGGTGAAATGAATGCTTACATATAATCAGTGAGCTCACATACTAGAGTGGAGTTCTGATAGAATGGTTTAATTAAACAGTAACATAGTAATGTGTAAGAAGTTATTTTATTTTAAGAAACACCAAATTTCTAGAATACAGGAAAATACTGTCAGAATTGCAAAGTATGAAACAATAACAGAGCAAAAAAATAATTAGAAGTTTCCATCTGCATATTTTTTATTCTTTCTTTCCAACTTAAACAACAAAACAATGAATAAGGTTCTCTTAGGACATTGTCCTTTTCAGATAAGCAGGGATAAACAGATGAAGCTGTTCCATGCCCTCAGAGGCAGAAGAATGCAGATCAGCTAGAGAAGAAGGAAAGTAATTCATTTCAATTGTGGTAAATGAAAGCAAACACACAAATTAAACGCAGCCCAAATCTTTTAATACATTCTCAAAGATGAGTTTTTTCTCCTTTTCACATTTGCCAATAAGAGGATGCATGGAAATGTTTCCACTGTTAAATAGTCCACTATTTTTTTTTCTGGGTTGCATTCTAATGAACCCATTGAGAGGATAGTATTCTAACTGCAAGTAGCCTTGGTCCATCGAACCAGCCTGTCCTCTTCAGAGTCTCCCAACAATGAAATCCAG